>CM056605.1:20620253-21237672 GCA_029721355.1 Tegillarca granosa | reverse complement strand
TATGGCACATCAAAATTTAGCAGGTATTTGTTATATATTTATTAACTTTGATTATATGATGCATAGAAATTTATTTCATAATACAATATTTTATACTATTAATTTTAAAACATTTTTTCATGATAAAGTTTTACTACAACAGTACTGATCTTAAGTTTAATTCTCATGTTTCTCTAAAATCTTCACATGAAAATTTTTAAACTTCTTAAAAGAATTATAATATTGATTTCTATTTGTTTAAGATAACCAAATTTAAAAAAAAACATTAGTGTTACTTATTGCCAAGTATCAGTTCCTGTTATTGGTTGTTGCCAATTATTGTATCCTGTTATTGGTTTTCATGGCCGTTACCAAATACTGATTCCTAATTTTGGTTGTGTTGGTTGTTGCCAAGTATTGAATCCTGTTATTGGTTTTGTTGGCTGTAACCAAGTATTGATTCCTGTTATTTGTTGTGTTGGATGTTGGTGTGTATTTACTTCTGTCAATGGTTCGCAAGTATATGTATTTCAATTGAATTTCTGAAAAATAATTCAGTCTAAATTATTTTAAATCTATACATTAACAAAGTTCTAGGTTGCTTTAGTTTTTATAAGTTAATAATTTAATTTCTAAATTCAGTTACAGCATACTGCAATACAAAATTAACGTAAATGCACGGGCACATTTTTCACGTTACACTCCAATAAAATACGAAACCATAGCAACGCTAAAAGTGAATGGTGTGACGTATGACTCTTTTCATTTCATTTGCTGAAATTTGTTTATGATAGTTCCAATGCGGAGGAAATTTTATTTCAATTATAAAAAATCTAGAAAAATTAAACAAAATATTGTTGTATGTTTTGTTTTAGTGTTTAAAATTGAATTGAAGGAAAAAAGGGCATTATGAAATATGCACACCATTTTGCATATATTACTCAATAAAACACAAGTTATTCCCTAATTAATGTTTAGCACAAATTTTTTTTCGGTGAAATATTTTGTTGGTAGTTTTGTTAAGTTTATAGTTTTAATAAGTACATTTTGTTCAGCTTGAAACTCCTTCAATATCAACCATTGTTATGTAATACTGAATCCTTTGTTTTCCTTTTAAATTGCCACGTTTTTTCTAAATTAACTGTAGGTCTTATTGCCATTGCAGTAACATGTTATGGAGTGCTCTTATAGTGGTTCATGGACAAGCCAAAGTTCTTTCACTTCTATCAAAACTGGAATGGTGTTGGTAACCAGAAAATCCCTAGAAAACCAATAACCTGACAAACATTCAAAAACCTGTACTTTCCAACATTTTTGCATCTATATCCTACCAATACAATCTTTTTTAAAAATTTTATTTCATTGCAACAATACAAATCATAAACATATAAATAAAAATATAAGTAAATCAACAAGACTATATGTCAAAATTTTAACATACAAATTACAATTGTAAAATTTATGACCTGTCACTTCAGAAGCTTTCCTCAAAGAATACCAAATAATTTTTTTAAAAAATGGACAAATCTGGTAATTTCCCAACATGAAATTTATTTCCATTACATTTTCTAAACCCAGACATGGTTTTACTGGAACTTCGGTGCTGGGTTTTTCAAACAAAGATTAAATAAAGCCAAAAACATTTTTTAAATTAATGTTTTTGTTAACATGGTTAAGGAATGTGTATCATTGTATGTACGTTGACTGTTATCCCATAGCAAGTTTAATAACGCGTATATACAGTTCTTTTTGGGTAAACTCAATCAATCATACCTTAATCAAATGCTTTATTCTTTATTTATTATTTCCTCATTAAGATAAACTGGTTGAAATCGTCGTTTACGGCTGAAAAACCCTTTATGTAGCAAGTTTTGTCGGTATACAGATCCAACATCAAAGACATTTTTTCACATAAGGAAGTGACGTTTTATTTATTAATTTCATTGGATCAGACCTAGTTTGTTGTGTTGCAGCTTACGTCATGGTTGATTGGTTTCAGATGAATGGTATGGGAACGAGGTTGTTACGTCTGGTGCCCTGTCCGGAGTTACTGGAGTGTAAAAAACTGCGGGAAAATCAGTCTCAGAAAACAACTTCCTAGAGAATAGACCTGTTTCTAGTTTCTAGTATAAACTAACAGAAAGAGATATATTCAACTTTGGTAAGCATTATCTTAACTGGTCATTATTATTTAGTAATGGGTACATATTATAAATAGACTTGGGGAAATACAATATTGGCGACGAGGATTAAAAGGACAGATAAACTTTGGCCTGGAAAATTGTTTTAAAGCGTGGCCTCGCTTTGAATTTTTCAGTCAAGGTCGATTTTTAAAAAAATTTTCACGCCTGTGAAAATGAGTACCTATTGTTGCTAAATTTACAATTTGTTATCAGCGAAAATTTTAACACTTAGGACTGTTTGTTCTATTTGTTTTTTCGTGTATTTAACAATATTTGACCAGATACTTTGACTTGTCAATCTTGAGACATTAGATTGGTTTATGCCAGGTTTAACTTTTGTCATTTCTTAGGACAGTAATTTATTTCCTATGTCAGTTTGACTTTTTGTTATTTCTTAAACCAATAATTTTGTCTCATGTCAGTATGACTTTAGTCATTTCTTAAGATATAATATTTGTCTTATGTCATATATTCTTAAGTCAACATTGAATGTTTTTCATTGTGACTTATGTCAGTTCTTAAGACATTATATATGTCTTGTGTCAGTTTTCTGAAGTCAATTTCATTGATTTCTGTCAGATTTTAAGATAAATTATTATTCTTATGTCAGTTATTCTTAAGTTAACTTTGAGAATTATTAGTTTAACTTATGTCAGTTTAAGGACTTACCATTGTGGTTTTCAGATAAATATCTGTTGGTTTAAAATTTAATAATAAATTTTTTGTTGTATGGTTTACATAAAAAATTTATTTCAGATAAAATTCAGAAAAAATTTTTTGTTGTATGATTTACACAAAAATTGAATTTGTCAGATAAATTGTTGAGCAAATATGAGAATTAACATCAATACAGCATCTGATGTGGATTTGCGACTGATACCTGGTGTGGGTAAGAAAAAAGCAAGTGATATTATAAAGTATAGAATAAAATATGGTTCAGTACCTCCCAACATTTTGGAATATATTTTGGGTAGTCTATCCCAAGAGGTTTTAAATATTGTAGATTTCAGTTTACCTGAATCAAAACTGATTTTACCTAAGCAGCATGTATCTGAACGCATACAAACAGAAATTGAAGCTGCAAATAAGCTGATTAAGGAGCTGTTAGATGACACAAAGGATCAAGAAGACTTAGTTCATCATTTACCTAGTGTTCCGGAACATAAGCCTACTATTGAATCGGTACAGACTCCACTGGTCAAGACTGATTCAGATATAGATGCTTATTTGACCAAAATACAACAGCGTCTTTCTAAAATTAATACTACACCAAGGAAAAAGTTAACTTTCAGTTCTGATGATCAAAGTATGAATTCGGATGCCTTATCTGATAATAGTTTGGTGTCGGGTCGACACAAACATATTCAGATAAAGTCGAATTTAAAGAAGCCTGATGATTGCAGCTCGGATCATTCTGCTGATAGTATAGTAAGCCGCCCTAGGTTAAAAAGTGTAGTAGTAAGGAAAGATAAATCAAGTGAAAAACTTCATACAAAGCCTTATTCTGCAGGTTTTAGAAGACCTCAAAGGTCAAGGTCATCTGATTCTAGTGATGATGACCAGGTCTATAGATCTAAAATGACAGATCAAACTTCATCTAGTGAGGATGAATATTCCTATAGGCCAAAGGTCAAATCTCATGGTCATAAGGGCTTTAGTCATGAAAAATATTCCCATAGATCTAAAGTCAAAAGGTCAGGTAAGAAAGGTTTATCTAAGAACAAACATATTTATGTCAGTTCCAGTTCAGATTCCTCTCCATCACCGGATCGTTTTAGAAAAACTTCCTTACCTTTAGTTAGCTCTGATGATGAAACACCTACTCGAACTAAACAACATAAAGAAAAGAGAGGTAATCCGAAAAAGATGCCTAAAAATCTAAAATATGATGGTAAGACAAGTTGGCTTTCATTTAAGCAGAAATTTGAGAGTTACAAGTCTGTGCTTAAATGGAGTGAAAGTGAGTGTAGAGATTATTTGAATTGGAGTTTGGATGGTAAAGCCTTAGATTTTTTCACACTTACCACTGAATTGGATGATTATAATTATAAACAGTTAATGAAGAAATTGGAAGCTAGGTTTGGTACAAAAGAGCTGACTGAAACAGCAAAAGTTAAATTTCAGCAAGCTAGTCAAAATGCAGATGAAAGTCTAGAAGACTGGTCGGACAGAGTAATGTCATTAGCAACTACTGCCTTCCGTGAATTGCCTGATTCATATCGTAAACAGGAAGCAATTTCAAAATTTTGCCAAGGCTGTTTTGATAAGGAAGCAGGTAAGCATGCTTGTTTTGAGAGGCCTAAAAATATTCAAGCTGCTTTAAATGCTATCAAGCACTTTCAGTATATCTCCCAAGCAGTTGACCCTAAGAAGTCACGTCGTTCAAAAGATGAATATACTGTCAATGCTGTTAGCTTTGCTACCGAGGCTAAAGTTGAGGCCATGATAGCTAAAGCTATAGATAATTTGGCTAATAGACTTCAAAGGATGGATAAAGATAAACCACCCAAAGCAGTCACTCAGAATGATATGCCTCCTACTGTAGCCACTGGTAAATGTTATTTTTGCCAGCTTCCAGGACATATGAAGAGAGACTGCAGGCAGTATAAAAAATGGAAAGCAAAGAAAGATGCGGAAACAGCTGCTAAATCTGCTTTAAACTAAAATGGACTGAACGACCTGGTCACTTAGTTCAGTCCACTAATAATCAGGTAAATATAAATAGTGACCAAGAATCTGATTTAATTGGTGCAACTGTTAGTTCACAATTGAACCAGATTAGCAATAAGGGACCCGACTCACAAAGTGTAACTGTTTGTTCACAATTGGATCAGGTTAATAATATGTCTGCTGTGATTGGTTGTCCACAGACAAATGAATCCTCAAAAGTAATGTTAAAAAATGTTGGCAATAGTTTTGAAGGTTTAACAGTTCAACAGTCTGAAAGTGTGAATGATTTTCCACTTTTGACTAATGTACATTCCAGTACAGTTCCAGTACAACAGTCAGTCAATGAGAATGATTTTCCATTGTCGACTGATGAAAGAGTTTCAGAAGTTGGTCATGTTCAGGATCCATTGTTAAGTAATGTTTTACCTTGTGTTCAACTTGTACGTGCTGGTTCTTCCTTTGTTCCTATAACTATAGGGGGTAAACAAATTAGTGCTAGAATAGATTCTGGTGCTGAAATTACTATTTTGTCTATGCAGGTTTACAATCAATTGCAGAAAAAGCCGGCAAAAGTACAAGATGTAGTAATGAAGATGGCAGACGAACAAAATAGTTTAAAGGGGTTTATCGTTGAACCACTTCCGTTGAAATTGGGTACACAAACATTTTGTGAAAGGGTGTACATAGCTCCTATAACTGATGAGATGTTATTAGGGCATGATTTCTTACAACATTTAGGTGTTCTATTAGATATGCAAACCAATACATTATTGGTTAATGGTGAAACAATTCCATTACAGACAAGTTTTAAAGAAGGTAAACCCACAATAGCAAGAATAACTCTGAAAAGCAAAATAGTAATTCCTCCTAATTCAGTGGTAAGAGCTAGGTGTAACATGGACACTGAATTAAAAAGTTATTACATGGAAGCTAATAATATGTTGGCTAAGAATGGTATTCTTATGCCATATATTGTTAGAGATAATGGGGAAGAGCCAATAGTATGTTTGATCAACCCGTCTGAACACTATAAGGTATTCAAAAAAACAAGACTTTATTGCTAATGCTTTTGAGGTAAAAAACATACTTGAAGAGTCAGGTTCTGATAATTTAAAGTGTTGTAACACCTCATTAAGTAATCAAGTAAATAATGTGGAAGTTCCGGATCATTTGAAAGGTGTATTTAATGATTCATTAAATCATCTTAATGCAAAACAAGAAGAAAAATTAGCTCATGTTTTGACTAATTATAAAGATGTTTTTGCAACAAATGATTTTGATCTGGGAAGTTTCACAGCAATTGAGCATGAAATTGACACAGGAACTGCGAGACCAATTAAGCAAAGCATGCGGAGAACCCCTGCATGTTTTGTGGGGGAGGAAGAAGCACACTTGAAGAAAATGCTTGATGCTGGGGTTATTCAAGAGTCTATATCTGAATGGGCATCATCACCAGTATTGATCAGAAAAAGGGATGGTTCGGTAAGGTGGTGCATAGATTACAGGGCCTTGAATAATGTAACTGTAAAAGATACATTTCCGTTACCGCTGGTGGAAGACTGTTTGGATACGCTAGCAGGAAATGTATGGTTCTCAAAGCTGGATGCAAATTCAGCTTATTGGCAAGTAAGGGTGAAAGAAGAAGATAGAAAGAAAACTGCTTTTTTAACAAAGTATGGTTTGTTTGAGCATGTGAGAATGGGTTTTGGATTAACAAACGCTCCGGCTACATTCTCAAGAGTGGTGAATTTAATTCTAAGAGGGTTAACATGGAAAACGGTAATGGCTTTCTTAGATGATATCCTGGTAATGGGTAAAACGTTTGAAGATCATCTAAAAAACCTGGCTGAAGTACTTGATCGGTTTCGTTTGCACGGAATTAAATTGAAACCAAGAAAATGTATCTTTTTCCAGAGAGAGGTAGAGTTCTTAGGTAGAACTGTAAGTGGGAATACTCTTTCTATGACAGAAAAGGATACTGAAACTGTTGCAAAATGGCCGCGTCCAACATCATCTAAAGATGTAGAAAGGTTCCTGGGCTTAGCAAATTATCATCGTTCATTTGTAAAAGATTTCGCCGAGTTAGCCCAACCTTTATATGGTTTAACTGGGAAGAATAAGTTTAAATGGGGTGAGTTAGAACAAACGTCGTTTGATAAATTAAAAAAAGTACTAATTAGCCCACCAGTTTTGTCTTTACCAAACAATGACGATCCTTTTATATTAGATGTGGATGCCTCAGATACTGCAATTGGTGCTGAATTACTTCAAGTCCAGAATGGAGAAGAAAGAGTTGTCTCTTATAGTAGTTTCTCCCTTACTCCAGAACAAAGGCATTATTGCACTACCAGAAAAGAATTGCTGGCGATAGTACGTTTTACAAGACAGTTTAGATACTATCTGCTAGGGAGAGTGTTTACAGTTAGAACTGATCACTCAAGTTTGACTTGGTTACTCAAGTTCAAAGAACCTCAAGGTCAACTAGCTCGATGGATTGAGGAACTATCGCAATATCATATGATAGTAAAACATCGTGCCGGAAATAAACATGGGAATGCAGACGCACTCTCAAGGGTTCCAGATTCTTTAACCCCGTGTTTAGAGTACGTGGCTGGTATAAAACCTATAGACTTGCCATGTGGGGGTTGTCGTTACTGTACTAGAGCACATGACCAATGGGCACAATTTACTGAGGAAGTAGATGACGCTGTTGGTTTGGCTTGGTATCAAAAGACAAATGGAGTGAGAGACAAGTCAAAACTGGATAATACATCAGTTATAGGTTGCTTAAAAATTAATGGGTCAGTTAATGAACAAAACAACCCTGGTAGTGTAAATAACAACCTCATGGGTAATGCACGTCTGTTTGACTGTAACCTTGAGATTGAACAAGCTAATGAGATTAGAAGAAATTCTATAGATACAGTTGTAAATATAGATAAGGTCGGAATAAATGGAAGTGAATCTCATTTTGACATAGTGACTTCCGGATACTCCAGTGCAATCGAAGCGTGTTCTGTTCGAATACCAAAAGTTAGTAGTCCTTCTAAAACAACATGTTGGGGCTATACTTTTGAAGAATTAGAAACTGAGCAATCCAAAGATAAAAATTTAAAATTGATTTTAATGTGGTTAAAAGATAACGATACACCTACAGAAGGAGCACAGTTCCTTGCTAGTCCAGAAGCTAAATTTTATTGGTTAAACAAGGAAGCTTTTACTCTCTTAGATGGTGTGTTATTTAAACAGAAGTTAAATGCTGAAGACCAAGATCTTTTATTAGTAGTTCCTGAAACTTTAAAAAATTCAGCTTTGCTTTTACATCATGATATACCATCTTCAGGACACCAGGGTGTAGCAAGAACTAAAACTAGATTAAAAGAAAAGTTTTTCTGGGTTGGTCTTTCAAAAGATGTGGAATCTTATGTTCTCTCTTGTAGTGTTTGTAATAAGAATAAGAAAGGTAAACCTTATGGGAGAGTACCTCTAACTGAATTCCAAGCGGGAGCCCCAATGGAGCGGGTGCATATAGATTTTATGGGACCATTACCTAAGACACCAGAAGGAAATGAGCATTGTTTAATGATGGTGGATCAGTTTACTAAGTGGATCGAATGTGTTCCGTTACCCTCACAGAAGGCAGAGGTGGCGGCTAAAGCAGCTATAGATGGTTTCTTTGCTCGTTTTGGCTTTCCATTTCAGCTTTTTTCAGATCAAGGGAAAAATTTTGATGGCAAACTGTTTGAAGCCATTTGTAAAGCACTGCAAATCCACAAATCAAGAACTACACCATATAGACCATCCGCAAATGGTCAGGTTGAACGTTTCAATCGAACTTTAATGGATGCAGTAAGGTGTTTTATAGGTAAATCTCAAGATAAATGGGACAAGGATATACAGCAAATAGCAATGGCAATAAGATCCGCTGTTAATCGGAGTACTGGTTATACTCCTAATATGCTGATGCTGGGGAGGGAAATTAATACACCTGCTCAACTCATGTTCCCTAATGCGAAACAGAATAAAGAAGAGAATTATGGGGAATATGTTACAGGATTACAGAAAAGTTTAAAACAGGCACATGAAATTGCACGTACTACACTCAAGACATCTCTCAAACGAATGAAGAGAAATTATGATCTAAAGATTCTCTTGAGACCATATGCAGAAGGAGATATTGTTTATTTATTAGACACTGCAGTGGTAAAAGGAAAATGTAAGAAATTGAGTTCGCCTTGGAAAGGACCAGCTGTAATAGTTAAGAAAATATCATCATATTTGTATCGTGTTAAGCTAAAGAATTCTATTTTTGTAGTCAACCATGATAGAATGATGCCATGTAAGGATCGCAATGTTCCCATCTGGATTAAAAAGTTTAAAGACCTCCCACAACTAGGTGAAGATCCAAAAGAAGAAGAAGAGGTATATTGTACCTGCAGAAAACCTTGGAGTGGAAGATTTATGATCCAGTGCGATTATTGTGATAAATGGTATCATGGATCATGTGTTAATATAAGTGCTTCTGAAGCGCTAAGTATTGACAAATACAGGTGTCAGAGTTGTAAAAAATAATTAAAAAAATAGAACAATATGCTTAACATATGTATATTTTTTATCTATTTCAGAAATGGCGATGAGCAAGCAATTATTGAAATTTAAGACCGTACTGGATGACTGTTTGAAGAGAGGAAAATTATACCAGCCACCGGATTCCTTTATTTCTAATTTAACGTTAATATATAGGGGAAATACGTCGGAAATTTTGGGTTTCGTTTTAAGATGGTTGATATTGCCAAAGCAACAAAAAACCCAAAATTAAGGAAACAATGGCTGAAGGATGCAGCCAGGGCTCTGGACTCATTCCAGGTGGTGGATCGTTCATGGATAATGACCAACATCGGTGACCTCCCTCCACTCCCATCACAGAAAGAACAGACATTTGATTTGGAGGCCTGTACCAGAGATATTAGGTATTACCCATCTCAGAAGGCTTCTGATGTGTTGGAGGTGGAAGAACTCTCCCGTGAAGAAGAGGACAAGCTGTTGGGAATTGTCTCAATGGAAGTTGATCCACCGGAGAGACCATCTAGAGTCCGTTTTAGTACCCCGGAGGTAGTTGCGGCTGTTTGCCCATCTCCTTCGGAGGAACAAACCATCACTGCATCTAAAACATATAGCTCTGTGCTTAAGTCAGTTTTAAAGAAGCCAGAGCAAGCTGCTTGTGCGACTGTTAGTACACAAGTTCAGCAACAACCAGCATCCAGTACTTCATCTGAAGATATTGGTGGTGTGACTGTTTGTCCGTCATTAATATCTCAAAAATCTTTAGTAAAAGAAAACAAACAGGAAACTAGAGAAAGACAGAGAGATGTAAGGGAGAGGAGTGACATTAAAGGAAAAAAGATACATGACAAAAAGAAAGATGAAAAGAAAGGAAGTCATAATAGGGATGGAAGTCATAATAGGGATGGAAGTCATGATAGGGATAGAAGTCATGATAGGGATAGAAGACATGATAAGGATAGGAGTCGTGAGAGGAAGAGAGAAGAAAGGGAAAGAAGTCACGACAGAAAGAAGGATTGAAAGTTCTGGTAAACAGGATAGTTCAGACAACAGGAAAAGATCAGGAGTTAGTGATTCTTCACAATTAGAAAAGCGGGCCAGAGGCAAAACGTTTGATGTGACTGATTGTCCATCAATATCTTTGCCAAATTTAGAAGTAGAAGTTTTAGAGGTAGATACGAGTATACCTGATAGACGCAGGAAGGTATCACTGGGTAGAGGTATTACCATCGAAGGAGATGCGACTGTTTGCCCACCTCCTGGAGTTAAACTGGTTGTTTCCTCAGAAGAAAAGCAATTACCCAGTGCTATTGTCCAACAGTTCCGGGAGAGCAGAAAGCCAAAAAGGGTAAGGAAAAGTAGAGTCTGTTGGGTGCCAGGTTGTAAAGAACCTAATTCTTTCCCTAAGGCTCATGCTTTTAACTACCATGTGCCCGAAATTTTCCTTGATCGCCTTCCAGCTGACAATGAACAGGTACTTAGGGGCAGAACAAGAGCTTTGCGTGAGGCAGCATGTTGGTTGCTTGGCAAACCTGCAACATTGGAGGAGCTGTTATTGCATATCAAGATGCAGCATGTTATGTCAGCCATTGACAATACAGTTCTGACTCCAGCTCAAGAGGAAGCCATGTCAGCGATGTGTCGCTTTCACAGTTACCCAGTTCCACCTAAGTTCACGCTGTTTCCACCAGAGTCTCCAGCTGTGCTTATTCATTGGAAAGTGGCTCTTCTGATATCGGCTTGTTTAGACGATCAGGAGAGACACTATTGGATAGAACATCATCCAGTCCCAGAGGGTATGGAACGGGAACAAGACCAGGAGAAACCCAGAGAGCCAGAACCAGAACCTGAAATGCTTCCCGAGGCTTTCGATTCTCATTTCCATCTGGATCGATTGCTTAAGGAATGTCACCTTCCTGAAAATGGTACTCTGCAGGATATTCTTGCTAGAACTCCAGTACCTGCAGAGGAGCGGGTTTCTCTGATTGGATCAGTTGCCGTTTTCTGCGACCCAAAGACCTATCCTTCTGTGGAGCGACTGGTTGTCCTCCCAGAGAATATGTCGGTTGCTTTGGGACTCCATCCAAAACACAGTGGATACAGTTCAGAAGCACAGGCTGGATATGTCAAGAAATTGAGGAATCTACTGGACCATCCAAAAGTATGCGCCATTGGTGAGATTGGGCTGGATCACTCGGTGGATATCAAAGAGTGGCACTGCCAAGTGGAGCTCCTGGAGAGGATTTTACCTTTGGTAAAAGAAGACAAAGTCCTTGTGTTGCATTGTAGAGCAATGCAAAATGACTGCGGAACGGAAGTATATTTCTTATTACTTCATTTTTTGAAAAGATATCTTCGTCCCAGTCAGCGAATACATCTACATTGCTACACAGGAAATGAGCATGTACTTCAGGAATGGCTAAAACAATTCCCAAGGAGCTATTTTGGATTTACCAATTTAGTCCAGAGATTTACGGATCCTCAGATAAAAGCCTTATGTGGTGTGGATGAGAGTCGATTGCTGCTGGAAACAGATGCGCCATATTTTCCACCCAGAGGGCGCAACTGGTCTTCCCCAGGGAACCTGTATACCATAGCAAAGGCAGTGGCAAACCATAGAGGTGTTAGTGCAGAATACATCCTGGAAGTAACTTCAGTTAATGCTAAACATCTCTATTGGAATCCAGAATAGAAGACACTTCTAAAAGGCTGACTATAGAGGAGATTGATAATCCTCTATAGTAGGATCCAGAATGAACTTTCCTTAAAAGTAATTCATAAAGTTGATAGTTAATCCTTTATATTTGATCTTAAAAAAAAGAAAGAAAAATTATTTATGTGACTGTTTGTCCATAAATATTATCCAGTGAAAAAGACCCTAATAATGAAAGAAAATTCAGAACTGACTATATAGAATTTCTTCGACATAGATACCAATATAGACATTAACAAGAAGGAAAAGACTGTTTGTTTTTTCCATGCCGCAGTTTTTACATTAAAATGATAAAATCATTTTTATCCAGTTCCCTTGTCAAGAGAAACAAATCAACTTCCAGAAAAAGGTATAACATAATGTTCCTCGGAGTGACTGAAGGCCTTCAAAGATAAAGTTGGGGGGAGTGTTGTGTTGCAGCTTACGTCATGGTTGATTGGTTTCAGATGAATGGTATGGGAACGAGGTTGTTACGTCTGGTGCCCTGTCCGGAGTTACTGGAGTGTAAAAAACTGCGGGAAAATCAGTCTCAGAAAACAACTTCCTAGAGAATAGACCTGTTTCTAGTTTCTAGTATAAACTAACAGAAAGAGATATATTCAACTTTGGTAAGCATTATCTTATCTGGTCATTATTATTTAGTAATGGGTACATATTATAAATAGACTTGGGAAAATACAATATGTATACATTGTATCTATTCTATTATGAACACTTTTAAGTGCTTAGTAGATTTTTGGATGACAATCAAAGACCTTAGGCCTATTTGTGGGACTTAATAATCGATTATTAAGGGTGAGACAATCAATGGTCTATCATTATAACAAAATATCCCGAGAGAGGAAATAGTTATAGTTTGATACTAAAACTTAATTTGTTTTAATTCTTGAAATTTCATAAGAATAAATTAATGCAATAAAAAAATCAATAACTCAAATTATTAATTTTTGGGGAAATATTTTACGACATCGAAGATTTTCAACCGAAGTGAAGCCTTGTTTGCAATCTGGCAATCGAAGGGGAGATGTTACACAATTGAGGTTGACGGGCCTAGCAATGATATATGTTTGTGTGTTTAAGTGCAGAAGCATCCACTCTTATGAAATGACATATTTAAGATTCAATTTTCCACTTTTTACCTAACTGTGGGAAATGCAGACACAGGTTTAAATTATAGAAATTTAGTCGAGTCCTAAGCAATCGTTCAATCCTAAACTAAGTTTATGTCTAAGAAGCAATACTTGAGATTTGCCCCAAAAGGATACTTCTTGGTACTTACATTCGCAAAATACGAATTCCGTTTGCTGAATACACAAAATCAGCATTATAATACACACAAAAAATATAATACACAAAAGATACTTCAATGTATTGGGGCCACGGATTATAAAATTCAGCCTCAGACTGGACAGTGACTTAAGGAATTTAAGAGCAGGTTTGAATTCTTATAGTCCTTTACAATAAATTAATTAAACCGATAAAACTTAACACACAGAGATTGCTGCAGAATCATCTTGTTTGCAGGCTTCATGTTCTTGTTGTATATTGTCTATTGTTCAAGTGTATAATTATTACCAAAGACTGATTTTTCATTTTGTCGACCACATTTCTTCAAAACCACTTAATATAGGGTTAAACAGCAAGTATTCTGTTCTTAATCAACTTTCCACAAAAGCAGCTCTTTCTTCTTTTAGTTAGAAGAGTGCTCGCTGCGTATGTATGATGTTGAGGTTCGAAACCCGGCCAGATCTCACCATGACTTGAAAATTGGTAGGGACTTCTTTCGCCAAGCACTTAACATTTAGAAATGAAAGTCACGGCGTTCTTCGAAAGGGACCTTAAAAACTGACACCCCGTGTCTCCACAGGCATGACATGCTAAAGAACCCTCTCTGCTCACTGCAAAGGTAAACATTTCTGCCACTTCTCCTATAGCTGGTGATGTCTCGATATAAGTGAAATATTCTTGACTGGGACCTAAAGCCCTATTAAATCAACCAATCTACTTTCTTCTTTAAACTATTTACAAGCAATAGAAACATACTTTATTACTTAAATTCTTTATTCACGATTTTAACAATTGAGCATAAATAAAAACATATCATTACAATTAAGTATAGCATGAATAATTAACTATCCAAGTTGAAAGACACAGGTGCACCTAATATTTTGTAAATATTTTTTATCCTTTCTTTAGTGTTTTAGTTTTATCAATTTTTATAGACGGTTTTTCCATAAATGCTGTTCATGGTGTCGTTGCCATTTTTCTATGCAATGCAATTCCATAGTCTTTCTGTCAGCAATTAAAATTTTTGTCTTAGTCATAAAAAGACAACTAATTGCTCACTTCCATTTACAGAATAAAATTGTGTGAAATCGTGCAAAATCACCATTAACTAGCTAGAGCTCTTCATTATAAGTCAAATTACCTGAACTCTGACTTTAAATTTCATAGAATCTTTTTATGGTTGTTAAATCTCCTTGGTAAAGGAAACGTCTTCTTTTACTTTCAACATATTTTTTAAAAAAATGTTGGCATAATTTTTCTGAAAGTTAAGATGTTTTTGATAAATTATGAAATTTTGAATTTAAATTTTATTTTTTAAAATTATGTAGAGAGCATGGTTTACTTAAAAAGCTTTAAGAAGTTACAATCATTCCTTGACGAAACTTTTCTTTGTTATTTTTTCAAGTTTGAAAACTCCAATATCAGCATAACTTACTCAAAATTTAACACTTAGTTTGTCCAAAGTCTTTTTTGATAAAAACAAGTAAAACCTGCTACAAAAGCCATTACCTTACTACTACAAAAACCACCCATCTAAAAAGTCAAAACTTCTCTGACTTCATGAGTGGTCTGAATACAAAGGTTATTCTGTTCATATTTTGAAAGGTCTCAAACTTTGAGATATACCCTATATCAAAATAATAGGGGATAATATAATTTATTATTCCATTTCAAAAATGCAAATAATGTCCACAAAAAAAATATATAATTCTTTCATAAAATCTAGTAAGATCGATATATAAAAAGGGCTTGAAAATAAAAGCATTACAACATATGGAGCATATCCTGCAAGGTGATTTGAAAAAAAAAATGTGATGCAAATAAACATTTGGACAAAATAAGGCTATATGTATAATTGAAAAATTTAACACATTAAAACTTCCTGCTTTTTTTCATTAAAGCCCACTAATATTAAATTGAGTTCCTATACTATAATTTTAGCAAAATATGAGAGTGGAGTGGAGTAATGGTGTTTTACACCCAAGTCAAGATTCTTTCATGTATTTCGAGGCAGTCAGTTCTTGGATGGTGGAGGAAACCAGAGTGCCCAGAGAAAACCACCGACCTTCAGCAAGCGAACTGACAAATTTTCTCAAACTAGGATCGGTCCCGAGTGGGATTCGAACCCAGGCGGTGAGAAGCATTGTGATCCGTAAGCACGCGCTTTAGATCACTCGGCCACTGAGACCCCGCAAAATATGAACTGCAGTTATAATGAAACCGGGTTTTAACATAATGGATAACGAAAGATAAGCCTAACAAACTTCAGGAAATGACTACTGTGTACAATCACACTATTACAATCTATTATTTGTTGATTGTACTGTC
The DNA here is from genome assembly GCA_029721355.1 of Tegillarca granosa. Lineage (NCBI taxonomy): Eukaryota > Metazoa > Mollusca > Bivalvia > Arcoida > Arcidae > Tegillarca > Tegillarca granosa. Next base: position 21,221,949 of record CM056605.1, on the reverse strand, counting down.
AAAGAGAGATAACTGCTGTAATATTTGATTACTGTGATATAGTTATAATGGATACTTTCACAGCTTGTGCAAATTTTGTTGTTAACAAGTATAATTTAATCAACTTTTCACAGGGCAATTAAAATAGATAATAAAGAAATGTTATCTTTACAAAATTCTAGTATAGCAATTTAAAAATAACTTTATACCAAAAACATGAGCATGACTTGTGGTCAAATTTTCATGTTGGTAATTCAAAACACTGATCTGCATTGCAATATTTCTAAAAAGGAAACAAAAACATTAATTATACACAGACAAATGAGAAAAAAGCAGACCATGATCTTGACCCTATTATTAAGGTCATTTCAAGATAACATCAGAACAAAAAACACCATGGCAATACCTATCCATATAACCAAAACATGGACATAGTATAAATTTAGAGACATATAAAAACATTTTGAATAAAACAAGATGCCTATACCTGTAAGGGCCAGTACTGCTCACCTGGCGAACCTTAAATTTTGATTTTGGCTTTTACTTTTTTAATAAAAATCCAGTTATTAAATAAATGTAACAAAAATACCTATTCAATTTTGATGTGCCATATGTGCACATCATGGAAATTTATCAGTGACACTTTGTGCCAAAAAGCTTGATAGATAAAAAAAATAAATAAATAAGCCAAACAACTGAAAAGAGTAAATCTAAAGATTAAAATTACAATGTGTATTAAAATTAATCTTAAAAAAACACACTTTAAATATCTTACTTTTCTGATATATCCAAAAAATGCACCATACATGTATTGCTAATTAATGCTTATATATATATATATATATATATATATATATATATATATATTTGTACTAACATAGTGCAAACTACAAATCAATATCGCACCCCAATATCACATCCCAAATATCACACCCCTTTGGATCCTCTTGGCTATAAGTATCCAGAACGTCTCTGCACTGTTCTGCTTCAATGCAGACAATCATAAACAAACATCATGTCATCCTGGTCCAGTCGTGGAGAAAAAATATTGGATGAACTGGCGTCGGAGATATTGAACATGGATTCATTAATTTTATTACACTCATATGTGATGAAAAATTTTTGTAATTGATATCATATATGCAAAAACTCAAATATATGATAAAAAAAGCAAGGTTAATTAAATATCACGTCATACGTTTTCCGTCTGATATTGGAGTCTCAGGTCAATATGACATGTGATGGAATTATACATATTGTTTAATCTCCAGACATCTTTTTCTATGTTTCATATTTCAACAAAATCCATACATAAATGAACCTGTAATGTCAATTTGTAGGTTTTTCTATTTATAGAAACAGCAGCCATCTTGGATTTCAGACAGACATGTCTCAGATAACATTTTTAATTTTTAAAAACTAAGGATCATTCATAACTAATTTCATTTGAATAAGCCCATTAGTTTCAGATGAGAAATTAAAGTTATGGATGCATGCACGCTTTACCATGCCATAGGCTCACCCTGGCTTTGCAGATAAGCTTAAAAACCTATTTTTAACAAAAATGCACTAAATTTTGCCTCCAATAATGGATATAATGTTCCTATGCACAAATTATATATTATAATAATATTAAATTGTAACAGATCATTTTTCCATAACAGGCAGAGACAATTCTTTTTAACAAGTTCACTGTCACCATCTTGCTTTTTGTATGATAGTAAAAGACATTAATTCTAAAGCCAAAAATACTGATTTAAATTCATGGAAAATATTAACATTTTTTACAATCTGAGGTAAATGGGGCAATAATTACACAGTCAAAATAAATACAATCATTATGCCAGTGCACATATAGTCTTTTAATATACTGTAAATTAACAAATTTTCGAGGGAAATTATTTTGTGGGTACATACTACAACATTTTACGTCAACAAACCTTTTTGCTTACCAAATTTTATATGGGATTTATTTTTACAAAACCATAAAATTTTCTCCCATTTTATTTTAAATTACAGGAGAAATATTAACCAACAAATGTTTACGACTCTACAATAATTAAAGTAAAAATCTCCCTGATTTTAAATACCGGTATGTACTATACTGAGACAAAAGTTTTGTTTAGTTTAAATGTTCTTATATTTAACAATCTTAAATCTTGCTGCATCATCCTATTATGCATACTAAGTAAAACAGAAAATTTTACATTATTTTGCATTGCAAATGAAAATCTAGCTGATTTCACAAATTATACATACATGTAAATAAAAGTAAAAGAAACTGTTTAAAAAAATATAAATATAATTGTAAAACGGGAAATTAAAAAAAATCCTTTTATTTGCATTCTTATTAGGGAGCTTTATAGCTTGTGAAAAAAAAAATAAATAAATAAAATAATAATAATAAATAAGCACATATAATCAAGATTATTTCTCCATAATACTCCACTAATATTGTGTCTATTTACATGTAGTTACCACAGAAAAGTGTTAATGACCCCAGTTCATAATTCTTTCTCAACTCATATTCTTTTCTTAAATTTTGACAATCTCTACTGAAATTATAAATAAAACATTTTTGCCAAACTTAATATTTTTTGCTTGAAGCGATCTTTTAAATTACAGCTTGAATTTCCTGTTAACATGTATTTTAACAAACAACTACAGTGGTTTTGTTTGCCTAAAATTACTACTGAATAAAGGTAGTTTCCCCTTGAGAAATGACAAAAATTTCCCAATTTGACAAATAAAATTCCCCAAAAGGCAACAGTGACACACAATCAAATAGTTTAAGTTAAATCCAGTTGTCCAAAACTGTTCTGACAGACAAAAAATGTTAGATATTGTCACAATATAAGATCTTTGCAATAAATTTCAAAATTCTGAGCGTAATATGTGACATAAAAAGGGTCCAAATTTTCCCAATCTGAAAGGTAGAAGGTAGTTTTTAAAAACCATAGCAAAATCACTGAACTAAATTTTAAATATGCCAGATTTCAGTTAAGGACGTGACTGGAAATCAGGGCTAGAAGATGTAATAATGACTGACTAGATGAACATCTTCAACAAAACTACAGATAGAGATAGTAATTATACTGTATTTATTAACTAGCTGCATGGTATTGTTTCCTGAACCTTCATAACCTTTCAATATCAAAATATTTGTGAAACTTCCTAAAGATTTCTATCAATCAGTTTAAAAAAATCTAGCTTTACAGCCAATCAAATCCTTTTATCACAGGTTATCACATGGGAGTTATTACTATCCAGGTTCATGAAGTAGCGTCTTCTGATAGAATGTCCTCACTTCATCCAGAACACTTAATATATATGTCCATCTTTTAATTAACAACTTTGTTAAATCTAATTCTCCTGATGATTTTATGGTAGTCATCTTTAAACTTTGTGCGTAAAGTGATTTTGCAGTATTTATCACAGAATCATTTGGGGATTTGCTGAAAAAAAAAATTGGAATTAAATATTAATTTTTTTATAATGTAACCGTGGGATGGATTTAAATAAATTTGCAAGTACACTGTATTATAAACACAAAGTTCCAAATCAATATAATTTTATTTTCACAAACATCATCATTATATATATATACATGTATATATATATATTATTATATAGGATATATTAATAATAAACCAATTTGGATTCGACAATATTATTGACACATACCAAAAAAAAAATGAACATCTGGTTACAATAATTTGTAAAACCACCCAATTACAAACAATCTTTATTTTCCAGTCATCAGTGTTTGAATGGTGGAATTTCAAGTCAGATGTTAAAATTGGAAAATTTGATTATGAAGTATGAAAATACATGAACGTGATTTATAACATCTTACTGTCCACAAACCAAAAGGACTGAAAATAAAATAAATGTAAACCTGGAAAAGAATCCAAACATCTGACACAATAAACTTGTTTTATTCTTCAAAGTTTAGAAAATGTTTGAATTACAGTTACAGTGTTTAACTCATAATGTGCCATCGGTCCCAAAATGAAAATATTGGCCCAAGATGTGTTTAGAAACATGTTATTCTGAAACTGTAAGTTTTCAAAGATAAAACTTAATGTATAACATTTGCAAAAATATGTGATTATATGAATGACAAACTACAAATCAGATTTTTCTGAACAAAATCAATGTTTTAATGTTCACCCCTTTCTAGGTAAGATGACCCAAACTTCATCAAAGTTTGAGCAAGATTGACCCCATCACCAGTAATACAAAAATACATCATCATCAGCACAGAAAATGATAACAAGGTATAAAATTTTAACGGGAATGCATTGCAGATTTTTTATCTATAATGATGTCACATTGTTTTTATATATAAATGTCAGATTGTAACTTGGGCCTTATTTTTGCCCTAAACTCCTTTAGATTACAAACATGGCTTTATTTTGGTCCTAAACTCCTTAAGGTTACAACTAGTGCCTTACTTTGGTCCTAAACTCCCTCAGATTATAACTAGGGCCTTACTTTGGTCCTAACCTCCTTCAGATTAAAACTAGCATCTTATTGTGGTCCTAAATCCCTTTAGATTATTACTAGAGCCTTTTTTTGGTGCAAAACTCTTTCAGATTATAACTAAGGCTTTATTTTGGCCCTAAACTCCTTCAGACTACAACTTGAATTGTACTTTGGCACCAAATTTATTAAAACTAAAACTGAAACAGCTGCCTACCTTTTACGAGTAACACTGTAACTTTTGACTAGTTGCAGTAGTATAAATTGTAGTCTTGTTTCCAGTATATCTGTTAAACTGGATCCTTCCTCCTTCATCTTACTCTCTAAATCCTGATCATCAAGCTGTTTGATCAGATGTTGTATAACATTGGTACAGTCTAACAGACAAGCCACTGCTGTAGTTAATGTTCTTATCCTACTTTTCTGATTAGTTTGACCTAGAAAAATAAGTCGAGAAGTTTCTGTATAAATTACAGCAGTAAAATAACAAATACATGTATGTATGAATGATAATATACAAGTTCTTGATTTTGCTCCATCCAAATATATATTGTGAAAAATAAAAAGAAACAAAATGTATCAATTAATACATGTACATTAATATCAAACTTGGGTTAAATGCTCGATTATGATATTTTTATCACAATGTATTACATAATTATTTTTTTTGTACCATTTAATACTTCAAACACATTGTTCATTTTTTCCTTCAAAATCACAAAAAGAAAAACCTGTCTGAACAAAATATCTTTTACATTGATGTTTTTGTTTGACTTTGACAGATTTTCTATTTTAAAAGGTAATTTTGTCAAAAAACATCAATGGTAGGACATGTCCTTCGTTTACTCCAGTTAAAGCTGTTAAAAGGCAGTGGTTTTGCTATGGTTTTTAAAAACAACCTTCTACCTTTCAGATTGGGAAAATTTGGACCCTTTTTATGTCACATATTACGCGCAGAATTTTGAAATTCATTGCAAAGAGCTTATATATCTAACATCTAATATCTAACTTTTTTTGTCTGTCAGAACAGTTTTGGACAACTGGATTAAACTTAAACTACATGTATTTGATTGTGTGTCACTGTTGCCTTTTGGGGAATTTTAGTTGTCAAATTGGGAAATTTTAGTCTTGCACAAGGGAAAACTACCTTTATTCAGTAGTAATTTTAGGCAAACAAAACCTCTGAAAGGTTTTACTGTATGGTCATGAATGTGCTATATTTCATGTGTACCATTCTTTAATGGTTATTCTTATTCGGTAAAAAGAATTGAATGATTGTGTTTTACACCCTGGTCAATATTCTTTCACTTACATCTATATTGAAGCAATCAGTTCTGGGGTGGTGGAGGAGACTGGAGTGCATTGAAAAAACAATCCACTGTCAGCAACCAAACTGACAATCTTTTTCAGACTATAACTTGCCAGAATGAGGTTCGAACCTAGGTGGTTAGAGGCATTGTGATCCATTAGTGTGCATCTTAGACCACTTGGCCACTGAGACCTTGTTTGATATATTTTATGTATAATCATAATCTGAAGAAATGCACTTCCTATTTTCCATGAAAAAGCCAAACTACCTTGAAGATAATCTACTGCTGTAAGATATTTACATGTACAACTTACTTGTTAAATAGAATTCTTGTAGAGCAACTTGTTCAAGCTGAACCCTTAACAACTCTAAATTACAGTCCACTGACATAAAATATTTAGCTGATTTCTTATAATGTGATTCTGACAATTGTTTTAAATATCTCTTCCTTTGCTCACTTGTCTGAAACAAAATATCATATGGTTTTAATGGACGTAATAATCAACATTTACATGTATTACTAATACATTATATCAGAGAAACTTTTGCAGACTTGTTTTGTGGGAGTAAAGTATTTGTGTATTATGCCCAGTCAATTTCATTCACTTTTATTGAGTCAGTCAGTCCTGGGATGATGGAGGAAACCAGAGTGCTCTGAGAAAAGTTTTTTTTTCAAACAAACTGACAAACTTTCTCACACTAGGATCTGCTCAAGTGAGATTGGAACCTAGACCCTGAGAGGCACTTTAATCTACATGTATATGTGTTTTGACCACTCGACCACTTGTGGGAAAAACCTGTTACTCACTTTCATTGAAATTGAAAAAACACAATTTTATGATAACACAACATAACATTAGCATATACTTAATAAAATAAACATGTCTGTAAAACAAAAAAATAAAAAAGTTTGTACGAAGTGTGCTGAACCATAACTTCAATTAATTTACTTAAATAACTAGTATAATTTGTTATACTTCCTTATATTCTATAGTATTCTCCATTATCTTATGGCCATATTTATTCATGTGGACTAGAAACAGTCATGTACATGTAGTATTATTTTCAGCAAACCAAGCAACTTACCTCGTTTCTGTATGCACTATGATAGAGAGATGCTAGTCTATGATTGACAGTTCCAGCACGGAACAAACACATTGGTTGACTAGCTGATGTTGTCTCTGTATCACAGTACTTCAAAGACTTGTTCATGTAATCCGCAACTTCTTTTTCAATCTAAAAATCATTAAAAACCCACTTAATATAAAAATTTAAATGAATTTTGATCAAGAAATAATTTTTGTAAGATGTATTAGTTTTCAGTTAGGGTTCTGATCATTTTTTTTGACCAACTTGACATCAAGAAATATCATAACTCTTTGTTAAAATTTAATGCTCTAAATTTTTAATTTTGTGATTCAAGTTTTCTTCATTTAAAACTTTAAAAATAAATGTGTATGTGTAAACACTGATAAGCATCGTTATTGTGTTAATGTAAGCATAATGATTGAATTATACAGAAATGTCAATTACCTAAGGAGCAATAGCACATAATTTATTTTAAGTTTTCTCCTCATACAAAAGGGCTATTCCAAGTCTGTTTAATCATATTTTGTAACAGAGTCAACCAAGCTAGGGTTACTAAATTTAAGAAATGCAAATTTGAAGCTCAAAAATTCACATGTATTCAAAAATATGTCAATACAGCTTTCTAATCTAAAATTTTAAAGCTGAAAACAGTAGCACATGGTCCTGTAGATACAGTAAACTGTATGTTAAAATAAGATGTATAGTTCCAAACAAATGTCTGTTCATTTCACTTTAACATATAAATATCAATAAAGCTTTCAAGTTGAACTTTTGTCAAATCTGTACCGTCTCATACCTGTTTTTTTTTAAATTGACAGTTGGGCATGTTCCTGAACAGTGATGTTAAAAAAAGTTTTAGACACTTTTGAAAATATTTTTTTCAATGTCTGTGTATTTCCATTTAGATGACTATATAGATAAAGCTTTTAAATTAAATATATACTGCCCCTTACCTGATATTTTTTAACTAAAAGACAATGGGAAATTATTCTGTACAGCAATATTAAAATTGATTTTAGACAATTTCAAAATATCTTTTTTTAATGTCTGTGTGTTTCCATTAAGGTGATAATATAGATAAAGTTTACATGTTAAATTTATGCTGCCTCTTACCTGATTCTTTCATTTTAGTGAGTAAAAGTTGCCTTGATCCTTTGCAGCAATGTTACAAAACATTTAAGATAATTCTAAACAATTATCTTCTTCAATGCCTGTGAATTTCTAGATAATGATACAGATAAAGCTTTTAAATAAATTTATAGTTTCTTACCTGATTTTTTGAGCTGACAGACAATGGAGCATGATCCTGCAGAAGTACAGCCATGTTAAAATAAGTTGTAGACAGTTCCCAACAAATAGCTTCTTCAATTTCTGTGTACTTGCCTTTAGGTTTTAATATTGATAAAGCTTTAAGATAACAATCAATAGCCTGCAAAAAAAATTAAAAAAAGGAAAATGAAGATATACAGTAGATTCCACTTATTTGCATACTGGTTAATTGCATATTCCAGTTAATTGCATAATTTTTCACTGCACCGAACCATTTCCTATTTGAACAATGTTAAAATTTCCATTTATTTGCATAAACAAAAGTCTAAATTCCGCTTATTTGCATAAAAAATTCTGAAAATTATGCGATCTTGGTCAGAAGTTTCGTGATTACAAAATATATTTACCGACGATGCAAGGTAAACTTGAGAGGTGTTTACATTATATAAACATGTGTACAGCTAACACCAGGTGAGATATGAAGCCAGTTAATTAGTATACACTTTGTAGAGTAGACATCCAATTGGTCTGTCAAAACGCGTTTGTCAGGAAACGTAATTAATTACATGTATGTTAAACCAAAAAAAAAAAAGGGCTATGACAGGTGAAAAATTGGTACCCGAGTAACAAGTTTTATATCGATCTTTTTCAACTGAAATTTAATTCCATTACATTTTCTAAACCCAGACATGGTTTTACTGCAACTTCAATGCTGGGTTTTTTTTAAAAAAAAAATTAAATAAAACCAAAAGCATATTTTTAAAATTCATGTTTTTGTTAACATGGTTAAGGAATGTGTATGTGACTGTTATCCCGGTAACATGTATTTACAGTTCTTTTAGCGTAAACTCAATAAATCATACCTCAATTAAATGCTTTATTCTTTATTTATTATTTTCTCTGTAAGATAAAATGGTTGAAATCATCGTTTACAGTTGGAATCCCTTTATGTAGCAAGTTTTGTCGGTATACAGATTCAACATCAAAGACATTTTTTCACTTGAAGAAGTGACGTTTATCGATAATTTCATTGGATCAGACATAGATACACATAACAACCGGAATTTCCAATTTATGACTGATTGAATCCTACGATGTGTATTACATTTAACTTATAATAATTGGTCAATAAACATTTAAAATATAACTTTGTATAAAATAAATAACAACATAAGACATCTTTCAATTACTTCACACAAAATCTGTTTGAATATTAATTTAACCAGACATCGTGCACGTTGTCAAGCAACTGGATTTTTTCTATGTCACATTTAAAAATAGATTATCGTACCGTGAAAGGGAGATAACTCGGAACAATTTAACTCAGTGCCATGTGCAAACACGTGGAGTTTTAAAAAGAAGTAAATAAACAAGAAATATGAATACTGCAAGTGTTAAGCAACAATGCATTAAATACCAACAGTTGTTCCAGTTACATACATATTCAAGGATTAAACACAGATTGATGGTCTGAAAGAAAAGTCCACCCATACCACATTTTGGAATCCCATGTAAATACAATGTACTAGGTTTAAAACGATCAGCTAGAATTTTAAATTTTTATTTAGTAAAGAAAATATACTACAAGTCTTAATACTTTAATTTATTAAACTATTTTTTTTCAAAATAATCTTTAATTATTATTTTTTTATGTCAAAGGAATTACAAATTTTCTGCTGTTTCTACAGTACACTTGACTACTGACTTTGATGTCTACTAAAAAAACGGCCTCACCGGGTGTATCTATCAATTAATCAGCTAGAATTTTTAAAACTTTATACAAATTAAATAATTTTTTTTTTTTTTTTATTGAATTATTTATTTTATTTTTTTTTTATTTCAAAGGAATAACTAATTTTCTGTTGTTTCTACAGTGTACTATGATGCCTACACAAGTACTAAAAACAGCCTCATCCGATGTATCCTCAATCAATTTTGCCCTAGGGACATTTTCGGTTATTTGCATATTCCGCTTAATTGCATAAAATTTTCTGGCAAACCGACTATGCAATTAAGCGGAATCTACTGTACTAACATACCATAAGTACTGAATAATTTGAACTTGTGACTACTGATCATAAATTGTTAAATGTGTCTTCAAAAAGAAAACCACATGTACATGTATTTTCAAATTTATGTGTAAAAACTCAGAAGTGATTAACATTTCCTGCTGTTTAGTTCTAAGACTTGTGAAATTTCATATAATCTGAAATTGACATTATACTGTGAAAAAAATCACAATTTTACAGTTTTCCAGACAGATTTTAATTTTGATGTTATATTTCAGAGAATGTTGCATTACTAGAAAAAAAAAAAATCCATATTCCGAATGATACTGTGATGACCATTTATGGATTTTTTGGCTTCCATCAAACTTGATAATTTTTGTCCTTTTCCTTTTCATGGGAGCAATTAAGGTGTGTTTGTCCATTTACTTTTAGATCAATCATTTTCTTACACATAGAACAGTTCACTACAAGTTTATCCCCTTTGAACTCAAAGACTTATCTTTAAAGTAGTGCACTAAATATAAAATGCTTAATAAAAATTTTCTTGTTTTGTTTTCAAGGATATTTTAAGAAGACTCATGTCATTTAAAGGGTTTTATGGGACCCGTGTAATTTTTTAGAGTTTTTAGGAGACGCATGTCATTTACAAGAATTTTTTAGGGGGCTGGGTCATTTTCAAAGATTTTTCTTAAACACAATTACTCAACTCAAGACCTATGTAAAACCTGTATATACCCACACATAATCAGAGTAGAGTATGACTGTATGGTAGCCATTGATAGGTAAAATAAATGAGTTTTATACCTTGATATAATATTCCCTCTCGAGGGATGTAAATTCTGGGTTTTCTTTATCTACACTGTTCTGCGTATGTGACTGTGCTGTTAATCTCATCAATCTACCAATATTGGAATGTAGCAGTGCCTGATTAGCTAGGTCTGATGTCTTCTCAAATATTGATATACCATTATCAAAACAGCCCATACTCTTTTCTATCAGGTAATCCATCTTTTTGGTTGGAAAAGGTCCATCTAGAAGTACATTATATAATACCATTAGTCTTAACTTAGGAACAAACTATAAAACATTTTATTATCTAAGCTTATTATTACAAAACATGTGTTAAAGCTATAACAAAAATTATATGCACATTTGCAAAGCCTATGATTTTTTCTGGAAATCTGTTTTAGTGCTTTGTCCGACTTCATGTAATGTATATGTAATATCTGAAAATTTATAAACATTTCTCATGTCAAAAATCAGAAAGATCTGATTACTGATACTGACAGTGATTTATGGTTTAAACATTAAGTAATATTATTGCTTAAAATATTACATAAATAAAATTTGATTGGTACAAATCGAAAGCTAAGCTTAATTTTTCTTTTTAAGATTTAACAAATTTGTAAATTGTGAATGAAGACTATTATTTATACTTTAAACAAATAATAACCATCACTCTGTAAAGATTTCTGTGCTTGATTCATGTACCATACACCAAGTTCATTCTTCATGTTACCAAGCCTCTTCTGAAGAGATAGAGATGTGTCATATTTGATGTTGGTATGTAAGGACTGACATATTGATATAGCTTTGTGGTAACACTGACAGCAACATTCCAAGTTCTTCTCCATGTCAGCAGTGACTTTAAATATCCACTCATAGTCTAAAAATACAAATATGTTTATTCAATTACAAAAAGTTCTGCCAGAGCAAAATATTTCTATCAAACATACATGTATTTAATTTTGACACTTGATACTTATGTTAAATCCAGGTTGGATTTTAATCTTTTAGTTTAGCTTAGCTAAAATTTTGACAATCTTTTATAATACTTTAAATAACCAGAAGCTTAATATGGCCTGTGTTACTCAAATGGCACTTTATTTGCATTTGAATTTAGGACAGCCATGCCATACACAATCTTAAATATTATTAACTAATGATTTTTCAAAATAAATAAAAATATTGATTTATTATATTTATTTGTGGTAGAAAAAAAGGTTTTGAAAGACTTTGCTAAAAATAACACCTTTTTAGCAAAAAAAAAAACATAATTAAGTCAACAATTTTTGAGAAAATGTTAAATATTTAAATGGCTATACATCTACTGTTTATAACTGTATGTATCATCTAACATTATGCTGAATACAGGTTAATGTGAAAACATGAGGTATACATAAAATACTTCAGAGTTTTCTCTTTATTTACCAAACTTCTCAAGTTCCCTGTTGACACTATCAACAATATAGGTTTCTTCTATTGAGTTATCTGAGAGTTCCTGAATGACTTCTTCAATTGTACAACCATTCTGTATGAGAGAAAACCTGACATCACCAGCTAGTCCCAACAATCTCATCAGCAACTCCTTATTTTTATTTTCATTAGCTTTTACAGGAAGCAAAACATGAGTTCCAGCTAAATAAATAAATAAATAAATAAATAAATAAATAAATAAATAAAATTAAAAAAAATAGTAAAAAAAAAAGAGGTTTGTTATGGTGCCATAGAGTTTACAAAATCTTATATCTGTGGGAAATTGTGACTACCTTTATCAATCTACATACTAATTTTGCATTTGTGAGAATTGTGAAAGCAATGTACACACCTGTATACTTTTTAACATTACAAGTTGTGACTACCTGCCTATTACACACCTGTATTAATTGTACTTTGAGAATTGTGACTATCAATTTACACACCCTTAAGATCATATTTTATTTTATGTAATTCCCATATTAGGAACAATAACTTGATTATTTATCAAACATGTGCATAAATATGACATCATGATGACATCACTTACAAAAATGATTTTGAAAATAATTTTTTTTATACATACCAAAACACATCAAAGCAGATTTTATATACCGGAGACTACATCCAAACTTTTTGATGGAAAAATTGTTCTTAGCCAAGGAATAAAATGTGATGGCAGCTTTTCTTAACAAGAGGACTTTTGACAATCGATGCCAGGATGAGGACAACTCTGATTCTGCTAACTGTAGATGTTCCATTTCATGAAGAGCTGGATCTTCTTCATTGTGGGGTGGTGCCGATTTCTGGAGGGGCTCATAGCGTAGAGGGATAGCTTCAGCACTGTTACACTGAACTTGTTCCTCTATAATGTTTTTATTTTTTCTTATTTGAAGGGTAAAGTCTCTCTCCAATGTCACAAGTCCCTATTAAAAAAGGGGATTTTTAACATTATTTAAAATAGTCATCATGAATCATGATTACTGGTATTTAAATCATTTTCCTTAACTGCTGTTACAAGTTGTTAAAACATCCTTAAATTTCAATGTTTGTGTCATTTCAAATCATTTTAAATAGAAAGTCATGATTAAATGTCAAATATAGCAAAATCATCAGTTTAAAACTTTAGTCATAGATGTGATCTTTGAACTTTGGATTTATTTTGAAATATTTACAATTACATTATTTTTGTTTCAATAAAGTATTTGACGTAGACTATACTTTGCCACTTCATAAAGACAATGCTCCACGTGCGAACAGTGACGTCATAGACTTTTAACCGCAGAATGCAGAAAAGCTTTTCTTAAATTGACAAATGGAATTTTCAATCCACCTTTTTTGACAAATTCATCTTTTGATAATTGTTAATTCAATTTTCACTTGAAAATGTAATTTACTTTTGTTGTTATTTTATCAAATTTAATAAATTATTCATATCTAGATTGATCAGTGGACGGGGTCAGATGTCAAATGCTAGTTACATGTGGGCGGGGTCAGATGTCAAATGTTCTTTTTGAATGACAGGGGATTTCACCAGCAGTGCATTTCGAAACCGTTTTCAAAATTACATGAAAAATGAGTCGGATATAAAATTATTTTTAATAAATATTGTAAATATAAGAAATAAATTAATTTTCCAATGTCTTTATGAACTTGCAAAGTATAATTGGCTGTCTCAAATTTTTGCATAAAAGGCTTTAAAGATATTTTCAAAGAAAAGCCCATACCATTATAATAATAATAAAAAAAAAAAAAATAAAAAAAAAAAAAAAAAAAAGAAATATATATATATATATATATATATATATATATATATATATATATATATATAATTCAAAAATAAAAACACAATTTTAATATTATACTTTATTTTTCAAATGGACTGACGGCAAAATGTTACATCTTGTTCTCCTTCTGACATATTTACATATTTTTGTGACCTGAGGTTAGCAACAAGATATGTCGCAATATCAAATTTGCCCGAACACAATGAGGTTCTTGGGTAAAACAAATAATATCCTATAATGCTTATGTGGAACTATCATACCCCATAGATGTGGAAAAACGTTAGTGGACATTTTCTGATAAAACATTTTTTTCATTCAAGAAAGTTGTGAGATAAATCTTTCTAATAACAATCTGTACAAACATTAATAGGTGTTGATCACATGGTATGTGTAACAGTTTTGTCATTGGGTTTGGTCCCAGGAATTTAAATTATTAACAAAATGTATATTCTTTTCCACCACTTTACTTATATTTATATATTTTTAATTCTCTGTATATTCTGTTCCATATTAAATATATAATTATTATTTTCCGACCGAAGTATTTTGACCAAAAATTGTATATACATGTATTCATTTTTCCCTCATATAGAACATCATCTTCATGGCCAAGACTCCACTAAATTATACACAACAAAACATAACATCATGAAAATCACATACTCCACAAACTCCATACACAGTCACACATCCCATGAATATTTACAAAGTTACCCCAGTTTATTGACAAAATATCAGCACATATAGTGACCTCTCAATTTTTTTTTTTTTTTTTTTTTTTTTTTTTTGAAACACCTGTTAATTAGGCGACACCTAAAATATGGACTTGTCCTTTACACCATTACAAAAACTTATGGCAAAACATAAAATATGGAATGGGCACAATTAAACATGATGAAAAAAAATACAATTTTTGGTCAATACCAAAAAAAAATAATTATTATTATTATTTACACTGTAACAGTATGCTTGCAAATTTTATTTAAAATTCTGATTTTAATGATAGTTTTCCTTTAAAAAGACTCATAAAAAATAACACCTTATTACCTTTGAGAGGTGATTAATAGCAAATCCACATCTTTGTTTAATATCCTGAATGAAAGGTGGAACAAGTGGTGCACTTGTAGAACAGTTACCATGGTTATAAACATCACTACGGAAACACAAACTCTGAACATCAACCGTCATTTCTGCATTGGGATGTTTGTCTTCATCTTCTGTCTAAAAGGAAAAAGATCAAAGATTTTACAATTTAATTACAGAACACTGTTTACAGCATTACAGTAACTGCTTTTTCCCGAACAGATATATAAAAAATATCTGTTCATGAAATAGCACATACTTACTATTCCAGGATGATGGGTTCACACCCTAGACAGACATCTGCACAAAATGTTAAATTTCACTTTGTTCTAATCTACACAGTTGATTAATGAATGGGAATGTCAGAAATAATAGGATTTATTTAGTAACAAACTGATCTTGTAATCTTAGTTGCTTCAACCCAAAAAAACCTGTATATGTACATAAATCAGTCAATTTAAATAGTCAGCTGCTTAGTCTTTAATTTGAAGACAAATTATGTTAGAAATATGGTGTGTGTGTGTGTGTGTGTGTGAACAGAAAAACATGTTAAATCATTAATACTAAGAAATATTTAATGTACCTCTGTTTGTGAGGAGCTGTCCTCTGTATCATCATCCGATTCATCACTACTACTAGGTTCAGACCAATCATCATTTAAAGAACTATCAGGAACAAATAGGTCAGACAAAAGATAACAGGCTGAGGTACATATCTGAAATAATAAAGAATAAAGGTCAGACAAAAGATAACAGGCTGAGGTACATATCTGAAATAATAAAGAATAAAGGTCAGACAAAAGATAACAGGCTGAGGTACATATCTGAAATAATAAAGAATAAAAAGGTCAGACAAAAGATAACAGGCTGAGGTACATATCTGAAATAATAAAGAATAAAGGTCAGACAAAAGATAACAGGCTGAGGTACATATCTGAAATAATAAAGAATAAAAAGGTCAGACAAAAGATAACAGGCTGAGGTACATATCTGAAATAAAAAAGAATAAAGGTCAGACAAAAGATAACAGGCTGAGGTACATATCTGAAATAATAAAGAATAAAGGTCAGACAAAAGATAACAGGCTGAGGTACATATCTGAAATAAAAAAGAATAAAGGTCAGACAAAAGATAACAGGCTGAGGTACATATCTGAAATAATAAAGAATAAAGGTCAGACAAAAGATAACAGGCTGAGGTACATATCTGAAATAATAAAGAATAAAGGTCAGACAAAAGATAACAGGCTGAGGTACATATCTGAAATAATAAAGAATAAAGGTCAGACAAAAGATAACAGGCTGAGGTACATATCTGAAATAATAAGAATAAAAGGTCAGACAAAAGATAACAGGCTGAGGTACATATCTGAAATAAAAAAGAATAAAGGTCAGACAAAAGATAACAGGCTGAGGTACATATCTGAAATAATAAAGAATAAAAGGTCAGACAAAAGATAACAGGCTGAGGTACATATCTGAAATAATAAAGAATAAAGGTCAGACAAAAGATAACAGGCTGAGGTACATATCTGAAATAATAAAGAATAAAAAGGTCAGACAAAAGATAACAGGCTGAGGTACATATCTGAAATAATAAAGAATAAAAAGGTCAGACAAAAGATAACAGGCTGAGGTACATATCTGAAATAATAAAGAATAAAAAGGTCAGACAAAAGATAACAGGCTGAGGTACATATCTGAAATAAAAAAGAATAAAGGTCAGACAAAAGATAACAGGCTGAGGTACATATCTGAAATAATGAAGAATAAAGGTCAGACAAAAGATAACAGGCTGAGGTACATATCTGAAATAATAAAGAATAAAAAGGTCAGACAAAAGATAACAGGCTGAGGTACATATCTGAAATAATAAAGAATAAAAGGTCAGACAAAAGATAACAGGCTGAGGTACATATCTGAAATAATAAAGAATAAAGGTCAGACAAAAGATAACAGGCTGAGGTACATATCTGAAATAATAAAGAATAAAAAGGTCAGACAAAAGATAACAGGCTGAGGTACATATCTGAAATAAAAAGAATAAAGGTCAGACAAAAGATAACAGGCTGAGGTACATATCTGAAATAATGAAGAATAAAGGTCAGACAAAAGATAACAGGCTGAGGTACATATCTGAAATAATAAAGAATAAAAAGGTCAGACAAAAGATAACAGGCTGAGGTACATATCTGAAATAAAAAAGAATAAAGGTCAGACAAAAGATAACAGGCTGAGGTACATATCTGAAATAATGAAGAATAAAGGTCAGACAAAAGATAACAGGCTGAGGTACATATCTGAAATAATAAAGAATAAAGGTCAGACAAAAGATAACAGGCTGAGGTACATATCTGAAATAATAAAGAATAAAAAGAAATAATAAAATTAAATCTTTTTTGAAATAGACATGTATATTTTAAGTACCATTATTTTGATTTTCTGTGATAGAGTTATTCCGATACATTTTGCAACTAAGCTATTTCATGTAAGTCCATATATCAGGTACATTTAAAATCTGTCTATAGTGGTTTGTTTTAAGACAAGACAAAAGTGACATCAATTTGCAACATAATGTGAAAAAAAAAAAAACAACTACAGTATGTTTTATAAAAGCATAATCAGTACACTTACATGTATAACCTGCTGAAGCATACGGCCATATATGCCTAGTACCAAACCAATCTGACCATAATAGACAGTTTATGTTATAAGATGGGCAAGTTATAACCACAGTTATACTGAAGACTAGATACTAAGCTATTTAGCCATGTAATGCTTTTCTTTGGAAAAAAGGTTTGAATCAAAGTATTCTTTTCTTTGTTAATAATGGATGGCTTTTTAAATCCAAGAATATTCTATCAGTAATATTGTACATATGATTTGAACAAAACTGTCATATAAAACAAGATTAACGGTTAGTAACCATGAATGGTTTGAACATACATGTACATACTATAGCTATAATACCATACCTGGGAATGTTTTTCTTCATCAAGTAGTATTAAGCAGTTCTCAAGAAGTGTTCTGATTGTTGCAGCCTTTTTTCTGCCACTTGTTTGTCGCATGTTTCTGGCAACACGATAAAGTAACATTCCAAGTGGTGCAGTGAATGGGTTTGAATGGGTATCACCCGTATCTTCAGCACACAAAGCTGTTAAATCATACAGCTTGACAACATCATCATCCACACCTTAAAGTACAAAAACAATTTCTTATATCATTTATACTGTATATGCTGTGGAAATGTGATTGCATGTAAATCTGCGGCCCCAAATGCATGTTTGAACTTAACAACATATGAGTAGATACATAGGCTCTTAAACCTGACAGGGAGCCTCAGTGACCAATCCAGTTCACAGTTGTTTTCTTGGTTACTAGTTTCTTCCAATATTCCTGAACTAACCAACTCAATATAAGTGAAATATTTTTGTTTGGGATGTAAAACACCAATTACCCAGTCCAATCCAAACCAATCTTTAACCTGACATTCTTTACTCAGTAAGATAACATCTGCAAACTTGGTCACCTTTTGTGATTAATAAATTTGTTCTTGTTGTTATTAGGTGAAAAATTGCTGACACAACATCACAACTAACAAAAAACCAAATTGCGGGAAAAATACCAAAAATAAGAGATTTCAAAAGAGACTTACAGCCCCTGATAATGAACTACATGTATGTTAGTACTGGTATTACCTTTATACAACCAATATGTGTGACCTTCCTTTGTAGCATTAGCTTTCAGAAATGACAATATGTTTCTGGCTATATCCGTGACTAGTTGAGGATCAAACACTGAATCTTGCATGTTTGGAATTTCTTCTGTTTTAATTAATTCATATTTCTGCAAAATCAAATAAAATAGAAATACACAAAACAGGAACAATTATTTAATGAAAATAATAATAATACCTCTTTTCATTTAAGTAAAAATTCCACTAAGGCAATTTCCAGTTTCACAATCATTCTTTAACTAAGATTTACCTGTATTTACAGTAAATAATTTTTGACAATCTTCTACAGAATTTCTGACAAAGCAAAATACAGTGTAATAATCTTAATACATAACACCTGTTGAATTTGTGTATTAGCAAAATGAAGAAAAGAAGTTCTAAAAAATGCTTTTCTACAATTTATTCATTTATTAAACTCAAAATATCTAATACATGTATATGCATTTTTATTAGAGATGTACAAGAGACAGATTAATCTGCCTTAATGTACTGTCTATCAAACACTACTAACATTTGTCAACAACAAGAGTAATCAGAATAATAGTCAACAGGAAAGTTTAATGGCAGATTGGTACATTAAGTCAGGTTTTGAAATTCAAATACAACTGGCTTACCTGAACTATACCATTCATATGAAAACACATAGCGACTTCTGGTACGTTACACATTAAGTTATCTAACCAGTAATCTAACCCTGTTAATACATTGATAGGGGTCCTCATATCTCTGAAATATATATAAATTTTTTTACAAATTTGAAGGTCTTTGTAAGCTTACAGTTTTTAATATGGATATTCACATAAACTATAAAATGAATCCATTTAAATCTTGCATCATGTGAAATCAGTCTAAAAGAGTTTTTCTTTTGTATCAAGAAAAAAAGGGTTTAATATGATAAGGTGCCTTCAATGACCAACCCCACCCCCACCCCCTCCTTCCCTGAAAAAAAAATTCTAAATTAATAACTTAAGTTATTTACCAAGTTCTATTTCATTAAAATATGCTTGCTATAATTAACAAGAGGCCCAAAAGGGCCTGTGGAGCTCAACTGACAAAAATGGTTCTTGTGCCTTCATTTATATAAACTCAGTACAGGGACTTGAGCTGACGTTAAATGCTAAATATAAAAGCTGTAGGCCTTACAGTTTCAGAGAAGAATATTTTTAAATTTGACTTCCCATATAAGTATATGTAGATATATGTGCCCCTTGGTGGGACCAAAAATGGCCCAGGGGCCTTTATTTGTACAAACCTGGTAAAGGGACTTGAGCTGATTATGAAAGCTTAAAGCCTTACAGTTTCAGAGAAGAATATTTTTAAATTTGACTTCCCATATAAGTATATGTAGATATATGTGCCACTTGGTGGGACCAAAAATGGCCGAGGGGCCACCATTTGTACAAACTTGGTAAATGGCTCAAGCGGATATTAACTGTCAAATATGAAAGCTTAAGGCTTCATGGTTTCAGAGAAGAAGTTTTTCAAAGTTGATTTTCCATTATAAGCCATATATGCATATGCAGATATATGGACCCTGGGGTGGGGCCAAAAATAGACTGGGGGCCACCATTTGTACAAACTTGGTAAAGGGGCTCAAGCTGATATTAACTGCCAAATATGAAAGCTTAAGGCTTCATGGTTTCAGAGAAGAAGTTTTTCAAAGTTGATTTTCCATTATAAGCCATATATGCATATGCAGATATATGGACCCCTGGGGTGGGGCCAAAAATAGACTGGGGGCCACCATTTGTACAAACTTGGTAAAGGGGCTCAAGCTGATATTAACTGCCAAATATGAAAGCTTAATGCTTCATGGTTTCAGAGAAGAAGATTTTCAAAGTTGATTTTCCATTATGAGCCATATATGCATATGCTGATATATGGACCCCTGTAGTGGGGCCAAAAATGGACCGGGGGCCACCATTTGTACAAACTTGGTAAAGGGGCTCAAGCTGATATTAACTGCCAAATATGAAAGCTTAATGCTTCATGGTTTCAGAGAAGAAGATTTTCAAAGTTGATTTTCCATTATGAGCCATATATGCATATGCTGATATATGGACCCCTGTAGTGGGGCCAAAAATAGACCGGGGGCCACCATTTGTACAAACTTGGTAAAGGGGCTCAAGCTGATATTAACTGCCAAATATGAAAGCTTAAGGCTTCATGGTTTCAGAGAAGAAGTTTTTCAAAGTTGATTTTCCATTATAAGCCATATATGCATATGCAGATATATGGACCCCTGGGGTGGGGCCAAAAATAGACCGGGGGCCACCATTTGTACAAACTTGGTAAAGGGGCTCAAGCTGATATTAACTGCAAAATATGAAAGCTTAATGCTTCATGGTTTCAGAGAAGAAGATTTTCAGTTGATTTTCCATTATGAGCCATATATGCATATGCTGATATATGGACCCCTGGGGTGGGGCCAAAAATGGACCGGGGGCCACCATTTGTAAAAACTTGGTAAAGGGGCTCAAGCTGATATTAACTGCCAAATATGAAAGCTTAAGGCTTCATGGTTTCAGAGAAGAAGATTTTCAAAGTTGATTTTCCATTATAAGCCTTATTTTCACTTTTTACGAAGTACGACAGAAAAACGCTAAAAACGCGTAACCTAGTTTTTGACAGAATTTCACGAAATGTACAACCTACATGTTTAAGGGTGTCTAGAAGCTAAATATCACATCAGATTTTGAATATAAGCTATGGTTTCAGAGAAGAAGCTTATTTTAGGTTTTTTACATTCTAGGTCGCTGTGACCTACTTTTGGTTGCCATGGTAACCAATTGTACAAATTTTCATCTACTCCTTCTAAGGATCATTCCTGCAAAGTTTTGCTAAAATTGGCCCAGTAGTTTCTGAGTTTTTGCTGTTAACGGACGCACGCACACACGTACGCACGCGCGCATCATGCCATAAGCTCATCTGGCTTTAGCCAGTTGAGCTAAAAACTGTAGGCTTGTATCATTGTATCATTTACAATGAGTGTATCAAAGTGGCATTATTAAAACAGCTTTTTGTCGTTGTTTTGAAAGAAAATGGAAATGGTAGAAATCACTCAATTTTATGAAGATCTGGTCCACAGAAACACTACACAGCCTTAAGCTCCACCTAGATATTACTTTATTTCTTTTATATGTGTATACCAAAATGTTTCTCTTACTTTACTTACAAGTTTGTGCCAGAGGCAACTTGTACTTAGCAACAAACTAATACATGTATTTCGTGACAAATAAAAAGTGTCATGTTTAAGATATCAAATAAGCTTTATATATATAAAATTTTATAAACATATATATATTTATATATATATATATATATATATATATATATATATATATATATATATATATAAGAAGTTATGTGTAAGTTGTGGAGGGGATATGATGCTGGAATGGACAGTGGGGTAAATCTGAAAGTTTGAAATCATTAAACATAAAACATAAATATGGATACAATTAACAGTACTTTATCCATACACTGTTACCAATTCTCACATATTATTATCATGTGCAAGCTTCCTAGATTTATTGCCAAACAGTTATAACATGAAAATGTTTACTAAACAAACCTAAGTCTAAGACTAACACATGGGTACTTCTTGCTTCCAAAGATTGGCAAATCTGTCCCTATCAACATTTGTATGTCTTCAAATGTCCACAGTATCTCTCTATGAAAGTCTCCACTATCCTGTGTAAATAATAAAATAATAGAATTACTCAAAATTATGTTCGTATACTTCCCAATTCCTACCCATTCTGGTGGTAGAACAATAAGCTTGAAACTTGTAACTTACCATTGTCTTTCATTGAGCACCTACACTGTAGATATGAATGGTGTTTTTGAAATACAACGTCAAGAAATAAATGTTGTTGTCACTTTCATCAAATAATTTTTGTCATTAAACATGGATGCTGAATTTACTGATTGTCCTGTTTTATGAAATCATAAAGGATTTGTCAAGTTGTGAGATCTGCAGGCTTTCAACATGTTATAGATGTAAGAATAACAGTGAAAACTGCTAAATTTATCACCAAATTACACAACCACTGACTTACATTTTATTTTTAAATGATTGGGTTCTATTCTTCATACACTTCTTACCTCTGCTATATTTTTCGGAGTTAAAAATTCAAATCCTTGATCTTCCTGTTGTACAGCAAATGAGCTTGGCAATGTCTGATTTTCTGCATCAACAATACTGAAATAAAAAGACATATCTATTGTATATGTAGGCCAAAGTGACTCTAAAAGTGACTTACAAAATAGGTTTTCTAACATTTTCAAAGTACTGCTGTAAATAAGTTAAAATCAATTAAGGTCACAGGATAGAATATATATATGAATTTTATTTTCCAGTACAGTGCCTAAATAGCTACAATTAATTCCTAAATGCTGTGCATAAACATGTATACATATATACAGAGTCAATTTTAACTACATGTAGTAAAGCACCTAATATACATGTTGCTGGGTAAAACACATACACTGTTATGCATAAGTTACTACAGGTATATAAAATTTTTGGGACCGTTTTGCTTTCCAGGGGTCTCTGACATGAGTCCATGTGCCGTTATCAGTACTCAACCTGTAGTTTCTCAAGCTCTTTCACTAAATGATCGCTTTTTCAACAATGTATATGTAGCCTGGTTAAATCATATTCAGCAAATCTTACTGTGAAAAAATGTGTCACTTCTCATCTGTAATAGGTCTTTCTCCACCATTCTCGAAATAATTGTCTTGATATAAGTAAGAGGATCTTGACCAGACCATTAATACTTGATTTTCAAAATAGTTTTCTTAATATGTTAATTTAATTTTAGTAACAGCAAAACTGTTAGGATAATGGTATAGTATAGCTCCTGACTTTATACAAGAACGTTAATATTTAAAGCAAACAATTAAACCAGTTGACATACATGTATGTTCATAATTATGATACAGTTGACTTAAGCTTCAATGTTTAGATGTACAAAGGTTTACAGTTTGTGTATAGCAAGTAAATGTTTACCAAATCTGTAAACATGAAAAAGGTCATATGGAGTTATCATATAACAACATTATTATGTTATGTTTAACATATATGTACAAAATGGCTGAAAAGTACAAAAAGTCAACTACAATGTACATGTACATGTATATGGCAGTACTTTTGATGTTATAGAATAAACCCCTGACTGTGTAGTACTTTATAATGTAGTATTTAATAAAAATTCAAAAGAAGCACTTTTAGTAAAACATAGAGACAAAAATTTCATATCTAACTATAAGCAAGTTGGTCATTGTATACCATAAAATCTTACATTTCGGAGACATACTGTGTGTGAATGGAAATGATTGGGTTAATAAAATCTGAGAAAAAAAATTACAGATTTTTGTAAACTTGAAAGCCTTACTGCTTGCAAACTTAAAAATAAATTTCATAATAACAAATTAACAAGATTTAAACAAGTGCTAAAAACAATAAATGCTACATACCTATGGTATAGAAATTTTGAGTACATATTTCTGTTTTGAAGTTTATCTCTGCTTTTGTTTTTCTTTGGTACACATTTCATCTACAAATGAAATACAAATCTAAGTCTTATTTATTTTAGATAGATAAAAAGAATGATTAACATTTACAGTCAGCGACTTACTTTCTCTCTCATATACATGTATACCCCATATCATTTCTCTGTCATATACATGTATACCCTATATCATTTCTCTGTCATATATACCCCATATCACTGCTTATATTTACAACTTTGAATGGACAGCACATAACATGAGAATACAATATCCAGTGAAGTGATTTTTATATCTTTGTCAGGCTCTTACAATAACTCAAGTATTAACCACATGTTCTTTAAGGAATAAGTTGTGTTTTTAACAAGTTATTCCTTATAATTTAATTTTAAACACTTTAAACTAAAACATAAAACAATGTTTTATTTTATTTTCTTAATTTTTTAATAATTAAAATAAAATTTCCTCTGCATTGGAACTATCATCAACAAACAATTTCAGCCAATGAAAAGGAAAGAGCCATACATCACGTCATATTACATTTAGCGTTGCTATGGTTGCATAGTATATTGGAGTATAATGTGAAAAAAGATGACATGTGATTACATTAATTTTGTATTCCAGTATAATATAACCGAATTTAGAAATTAAATTTTTATGCAATAATTAGTAACATGCTTTCTTGTAACATCAGAGTTTTAAATAGAGTAATATTTTTAAAAGTAGTAGGCAATCCACTGACACTAAAGAGCCTACTGACAACCCAAGTCCAAAATTTAGGCAAAACTGACAAAATTTTAAAAAAAAGTGTAGATTATTTCACCTGGCTTCTATTGACATCTATGAAAATTTGCTTATTAAGTTATTTCTATGTATGTAAGTAGACAGGGCATGATAACAGAGTAATATCAATTGTTTTCAAAGACAAAGGTTGCAGGTTCTTACCACTCAAAGGACTTGAAATGTTTGAATGTGTTGAATTTTTTTAAATCTCTTTAACAAATACATGTAGCATTGATATATAAGTTTGTTATTACTAATTTTTCAATTGAAATCTCAAGGGCATGCTAAAACATTAATATGATATGTAGTATTCAAAAAAAACTGTACCAATTATGCAACTATAGGAAACACTCCTGAAATTGATTCACATAAACTGACCCAGAATACAGAATTATTAAAAACTATGAAGCTAAAAGAAGCCAGCTTATAAAATGTGTTATCATTTTAGACTTTTACCTGCATATTCTTTGCAACATAGTCATAATAAAAATCCCTCAGCCATTTCCAATCATTCTGTAAAAAAAAGTTTTATAATTGTAATATGCATGTAAATTCTAAGTCATCGTTATTGTGAATCTTTCTCCATTTTTTCCATTACATATTACTTATAAAAAATCAGGAACAAATTGGATTGGATAAATGGTATTTTATGGCCAAGTCAAGATAACAACATTCAATAAAAATCAGGAAGAAAAGTTAACTGGTTCTTCAAAGAAATCTTAAAAAAAAAAAAAAAATTATTCTATTTTATGTCTGAGTTTATGAAAAAGTGGCTAGAATCTATGGTTCTGATAAATTTAGCACATGACAGCCAAAATGGAGAATTCCAAAACTTACTTTACTTTAATAAACAAAATGTTATGGTACATTCATGAACATTAAAATACAAAAAAAAAACAAATAAATAATAAAATATATATATATATATATAAATTCACATGTATAATAAAGATGAATTATATAGGATTTTGTATTTAGAGGAAACCTCAAAAACATACAAAATATATAGAAATTGGAACTTAATTTCAGACCTAAATCATGAGTAGATATGTAATGGTCTTGAACCAAGAGCCAGCAGACCTTTCGAGCCCTAATTTACATGTACTACATGATATACCTGTTCTCTTCTCAATAAATGTTTGTGAATATCAAATTCATCAAGTAGTAACGTTTTTCCAATACGATGAACCATTAGACTGACATGAGACCTGTTGTCAAAAGGCATCTTTAACAGTTTCTTTATATTCTGAAATAGAAATTCGGCTAACTTAATATACAAAGTCATGTACATATAAGTTTTGATAGTTTTACATAAACAATTTTGGTATTTACTATGATCACTTTGTATCATATAAAAATGACCATATAAAATCTAATTTATTTTCTTTTCCCTCCTTAACTAGCTCCTTTAAATATGTACAAGTCATATACTTTTGTCATTTTATCTAATTTTCTACAACAACATTACTGTTATTATCATAACTATTAACAAATAATTATCATTATAATAACCATCATCATCATCGTCATTATTATTATTTTTATTATAAGTTTCATTAATAAGACAAATATTTTGGGAGCTTGGTGAAAAGTTTTATTTTAAAATTTTAAATGTGTGAGTTCATGGACCACTAGTTGTAAAAGAAAGAAGTCGGGGGCTCTCAAATGTTACTAATACCATACCACTACACATTGATAATATTTGATATATTATTTAATTCACTGTCAATTTGAAGAGATTGTTAAATAAGATATGGTAATTGAAAGCCTTTTTTTAAAAAAAAAAAAAAAAAAGAAATAAGTGAAGTCTAGTTAAGGAATTGAATCATACCTTAGAATTAGAAATAACATCCACTTCACCTGTCATTTCCGGGGAGTTATTTGCCATCTGAATGCTACAAATAAAATACATGTATATACTAGTATATTTTTATGAATGCTGCCTTTATATTAATGTAACATATGTGATATAATTGATATACAGGTAGATGGATTCTATCTACGCAGTGAAAAGAAATATAATGCAATATATATAACTAACTTTAATAGTGAAGTAATTAACACACCAGTAAAAAGAGAACTTTTTGTGTTTTAATGAAGTCATATATTTTATTCAATCATTCAACATACACTATTTAAAAAATAGAGAGCATATTTTAATACAATCTCACAACTTCTTGTTAAAATTTTATGCTTACAAAATATCCATGCAATTACTTATGTCAGTGAAACATTATAAAAAGCATACAAAATAAATCTTGAAATAACCTTTTACTGATAATATCTAAAAATTTTTACTTGTTCAATTTATTCCTTAACATACTTTCAACCTCAATGTTATTATCCTGGTTAGACAGATTCAAGTGCAAAAAAATTGGAGAGTTTTCTAGCTGAGGGTTGGTTGTTTTTAGAAACATACTGGGCCACCATTCCTTATCTGGCCTTTCAATACAACTACAATTACACACGAAAAACACCATAAAATACTTAATGAATTTTAACTTGCCCAATAAAACACTAGCCCTTACTGCACAATCAGTCATTAATATTGAGTTCTTTAGCTGTAGACAGCATGATAGGTAGGTAGATAATGTAGTAAGTCATAAAAATATTGACATGTTTACCTGGAGAACTCTGAATGTCCTCTATGCCATGTAAAATCATGGATATTCTGTTCTAAATTTGAGGACCTTCTAAGCCAGTTGGATGGTGGTACATTTAGATTGGTATTTCTCTGCAGCCAAGAAAAGCTGGGTGAAAAATGAACAGTAGCATGTTTAACAACTGCCACAGATCTCACTTCTTTATTTGGATTCTCCTCTGAAGACAAGCTGGATAAATCAGATCCCTGCAAAACAAAGAAATATAATGCAATATAAAAAACTAACTTTAATAGTGAAGTAATTAACACACCAGTAAAAAGAGAACTTTTTGTGTTTTATTGAAGTCATATATTTTATTCAATCATTCAACATACACTATCTTAAAAATAGAGAGCATATTTTAATACAATCTCAGAACTAAAATTAAATGGAAATATGAATCATAAGAAATAATACATTTTGCCTTTACCAATGTCATATTTGAGTTATTCCCCTTTACCCACAAGTCAAGTAATGAGCTCGATCAAGGATCGTTCTGTATTGCTATAAAATCATTTTGTAAACAGAGAAAGTGTTTCAAAATTAATATGATTAAAAAAAATATATCAAATAAACGTATCATTCCTCAAAAATAAAATTTTTAACACCTTTCATATCACAGTAAAGAAAATTTTAGACATACTTCCAGACCTATTAGGACTTTTCCAGAAGGAACCATGTAGTTTAATCGTTACATTATTACATAATTCTGAAGTAGTGCCAAATCCTTTCAATAGGATATCTATTTTTAAAAATGGGATTTAATTACAGTATAGCCCTACAGGAATTTAATAACTTTCATATAAATAAATTTTAATTATTTTCATATATAATGTCAAACAAAAAGTTATCACTTTCCAGATTTTGTCCATTCACTATTTAAACATTGTCCTGGAGTCAAGAGAAAAAGAACTCTCCCAATATATTAATTAAATACATTTTGATCATCCAATGCAGTTCAAAATGTTATGGGGATACAAATATGGTAATTACAGGCCAATTGATTAATTCTACATGCCAGTATTTTTGTACAAACAATTGTGCCTTTGGTATTTCTAAATATATCAATTTCTTTATAAATATTGTGTATAATTTGTTGTTATTATCTGAACACCACCATGAAACAACACTTGGAAATATAATGGTTATTTTAATTGAAGGCATCACATTAATTTTTTGACACACAAATACCAGGTTTTTTACATAGAAATTGTTCTGTCCCTACACGCAAGGGCGCAATCTTCCAGCACAAAGTCACAGGTACTTGTTGACTTCTTGTATATTATGATAAATAAATGTTTTTTTTGTATTATTTCTCAATACTTTTGTCGAAGTATATTCAAAAATCACTGAAAATTCCATGTTTATAGAAATACCCCTCCTACGATATATAATACAAAAAACATTTATTTATCATAATATATCGATACAATAAATAATACAAAATCCTGTCAACAAGAACGTGACTTTATGCTGGAAGATTGCGTGTAGGGACAGAACAATTTTTATGTAAAAAACCTGGAATTTTCTGATACCATCTGGTTTTGGAAGAGGTTCTGGCTCATTTCAATTGAGCTTAGTTCCTTTCTACATTTGTACTCATTTTTAGTCTGAAGCGAAATGAGGTGTCACCAGTTGGTATCCAAAAATCCCGTTTTTTTTAACGAAATAGAAATTATAGAAATTGTTCTGACCATACACACAGCCATCAGACATTAAGCATCAAGTGTGTTAGGGTCAGAGGAAATTTAGACTACTTAAAAAATAAAAATAAAGATGGAAATAATTATATTTAAAAACAGACCAATATAATTTTGTTTTCAATCAACAGTTAATCTTCAAAGGGTTATTTTCAGAGACCGGTGTGTTCTATAGTTATTTTCAGAGACCGTTGTGTTCTATAGTTATTTTCAGAGAAAGGTGTGTTCTATAGTTAAGAATTTAGTCCACCGTATTCGACATTAACAAGAAACCGAAACAAACAGTAACACTTCAGAATGAGAAAAGTTTGTCAGATGGACATTTTTACCTCCTCTTCTTTAGAACCTACGGACATCGCTGATCAGTTTTTAAATCTTCCATAAATTATGATCCAAAAAGTCATTAATAATTTAAAAATATCGTTAAAAATAGAGTGAAAGTGTTTTCATTTTACGTTTTCCTCATTTTCTCTCCGATTCTAGAAGGAACTGTTACCGAGATTGTAATACAAGACTTGAAAACGATTTAGACATAATAATAATCCGCGTTTTAACTAAAACGAATGTACCTAGTTTTAAAACTTCATAGACCAAAATAAATAAATAAATAAATAAATAAATAAATAAATAAATAAATAAATCTTTTTATTTATTTATTTATTTATTTATTTATTTATTTATTTATTTATTTATTTATTTATTTATTTATTTATTTATTTATTTATAAAAAAAAACAAATAATAAATGAATGAATATTATGATTAATGAATCGGAATAAAAACCGTGACTGATGGTGTTGTGCAGTATGAACAGTTGAACAGCACAGGGGAAATGAAATGTTTAATTGAATTTCAAAAAAAAAAAAAAGAAAGAAAAAGATAAAGAAAGAAAGAAAAAGATAAAAAGTAAAGAAAGAAAAGAAAAAAAAACAGGGGTTCAATCTGTAAATAGGCGCATTTGTTCAGACAACCCATATTTAGTCAGATTTATCCTTGCGGGATAAACATAACGAGGCGAAGTTAGATAATATTGTTTTAAATGTCGAAAACGTTATAGATCATTACCTAACTGAAGCGTGTGTGGAGGGGGATATTGCCATACCAAACTTCCTCCTTATAACATCAGATGGTTTTAGGTAATCACAAATAAATAAAACAAAACTGAATTAAATTTTTTGATTTCTCCACAAGCTTTTTTAGTAATATGAATTGATGAATTAAAACATAATTTTCACTTTCAATATCAAGGACTTTTTTACAGATTATTTCCGACAGTATACTATGTACACCACAGTTTATTTCCCCGGCAAAGGTCGTATATTACATAGTAGTGGTGACATAATTAAGTACCAAAAATTTACATAATTATTGCAATACTTCAAAAAAGTAATTAATATGACGCTACAATATGATTAACGTCCTCCCTTCTTAATGTCCACTTCTGAAAAGATAAGGAAACCATAAATAAATAAATAAATAAATAAATAAATAAATAAATAAATAAATAAATAAATAGGTTCATTGAGAGCAATACATATTCATTGGTAATAAATATTGTCACAATTTGTTCTGTAACTTTTACTACTAGATAACAACTCCCATCCACATCCCCAATACCCCCACCCTATACCCCCAACAGACACACACTTAACACGCATGGATCTCAATCCAGTAGAGTAAATAAACTGAATAATATGTATTAAATACTTGTCGTTGTTACAATATTTTTTATTAACATGAAAATAAAATTTTAAATAAAATAAAAAATACTTCTGCAGTATTGTATAGAAAAACATATAAAACATAGATATGGCCTGTTTTATTAAACGTTTCAATATCCCTAATTAGCAGAATTCAAGAACATAAATAAACAAATATAATAATTAATAGATAAATAAATAAATAAATTTATCCATCCATCCATTCATCCATCCATCCATCCATTTATTCATTCATTCATCCATTTATTCATCATCCATCCATTTATTCTTCATTCATTCATTCATTCATTCATTCATTCATTCATTCATTCACAAAACAATTTACATATTTTAATCCCTGTCATGTATGGAAAATATTAAACTTTGATATATGTAGTGTCTTAACGATAACGTGCGTATGGTATGTAATATTATGCTCGACCCAGACATGGTCCGGGTTGTTTTGTCCACCTATCCAGGAAGCACTATGCTGGGTGTTACATCATGTTGCAAGATATCGTAGTATATAATGATCCGAGAACCACGGTGACAGCACAGCAATTGGATATTCACACACCAGGTAAGTCGACCTTCATCAAATTCTGATATTTTTAATGAATTTACATATTCGTGTACTTACTTAAGACTAAATTAGAGGGTGGTTTATAACAGGATTGGAACATTTGGTACACCAGTATTGCAAAAATTAAATTTGTCATCTCTTCAAAAGATTTTTTAAAGCATTACACCAAACTGCAAGGTGTCATGTCCAGAATAAGCTAATGTAAGCAATTGTCACTTGCATTTTTTTTAAAACGTTTTAATTTTTCTACAAAGATAATTATTGCAAAACTTTAATACGACCCAAAGTTAACGAGAAGATAATCTCCAGTTCGAAAAGTTAACGAAGTTCGATTTTTTGAACTGATATTTAATAGGAGACAACGTGTATCACTTTATATTTCCTGGTTTGGGTACACTTTCAAAATTGAAAAATATTAAAAATTGAAAAAATATGTGTATTGCTATTGAATATTCGCTATTGATATATATTCTTGATATAAACTTAATGCCGTATTTCTGGCGTTTGTTTCTTTTAGAATTTTTATGGTTAGCGCGTTTAACAGGTATAAACTTCACATAAAGCTGGTGATATTTCAATATAAGTAAAGTAATCTTGACTGACGTAATGTCTCATTTACTGAATGATTTTTTTTCAGGCTTGTCAAATCTATCAAAATGAACAAGTTCACCATGTTACTCGTCATCCCATGTGTGGTATTTGTTATGTGCCAGGCTTATGGTTACTACCCCGGGGCTGGAGCAGGATATGGAGGACAATACCCATACACCGGATATTACCAACAGTATGCTGTCCAGAGCCAGCAGGGAGCTCAACTCAGCAACTTCGCTAACATGAGTAAGTTTCTTTTTATCAAAAATAAATGTATAAGTTTGTATATGTTGGGATTTATGACAACAGTTTTACATACATTACTTGAGGACAGTCGGCACATTTAAAGTTTATTAACTTATTAATGGCTTATGCTACAGAAGATTAACAAAAACGGCATGTATTGGATTAGATAAATTGTGTTACTCTATCACTCATATCGAGGCGGTCAGTTTTGGGATGGTAGAGGAAGCCTGAGCAATCAGCGACTTTTGGCAAGCGAACTGACAAACTTTTCCACGCTAGGATCTATTCGATCGGGATTCGAACCTGGGTGTTTACAGGCACTGTGACCCGTTAGCGCGATTTAAACCACTAGGTCATTGAGGCCCCTATACTTGTATGTATGTATTTTTAGATAAAGGATGACTTTCAATAAACCATATAATACATGTCAAGAAAACTTGAGCTTGACTATTTAGCAAATACATGTTATACAACTAAAATGTAAAATGAGTTATATTTGAGTGCTGTCGCGGTTGCTGAATAATGCAGGTTGTTACACATTTCATAATATACAAGGTCTATTAACACACAAAATTGACATAGACGGGCCATGCTGAGAAACTTGTAAAATGCGCCTGTGCTGAAATCAGTGGGAACAAATTTTTTAAATATAGAAATAAAGCCAAGAATATCAAAGTATCTGAAAATTATCACAACTTAGTTGACCCAAGTTGTAAGCTTTACTAAAAGTTGAAGTGCACTAAATATGTTCTGTTCTACGGCTTATATAACCATATATATACTTTTTATCTTTTCAGTCTTGTTCTTCACCGTGTTTGCTTTGGCCACTAACTTCACTGGAGCTCTGACTGGTTAATAAGTAACGGTTATATTATACAGAAATAATGGACTTTGATATTGGGTAGGTATCCTTTATGTATTAAAATTTGTTAAAAACCTTTCGCTCATATAGATGCACATTTCATTTGTCATATACGCCCAGGGTTTTATAACTATGGTTCAGATCAAGAAAGAAATGTTTCTAAAAATTGATATACGCGGAATGAACCATAAAATTATTTAGATACAAGTGTCTTGTATACAGTTGATTATACGAACATTTTACACAACATCTTCAATACATCTGTAAGACCTTTTCTACGTATGCTTTGCGTAACTTGCAAGCGTGGAGATCATCTAGTTTAACAAATGTTTGATATACCCCTTTCGTAAATCGAAAATTGGATACATGTATTGACTTACTAAACGGAAATCATCATTAAAAACTGTACATGGCAAACTTTTTTATCTATAACTTGTATGACCTATAACTAGTATGATATATAACTTGTAAGTCTATTAAATGTTTTTTAGGTGTTTTTGTTTGACAAAAGAATCTGTTGATTACATCTAAAATATTTAATATTGTAATCCGATATAAAAATATTCTCTGCCAGAAAATAAACATCACTGACGGTTCTGTCAATAGACGAATTGTTATGTGACGTCATGTAACGCTGTTTATTTATCTTTTGCCGAAAAAACGCAAATTCTCGATGGTCACTTGGCAAAATTTGTGCTTAACTCATGCTCATGTATTGTCCTCATCATTTTTTGTCGGGCGTGTTTTAGTTAATTTAGGCATTGCCTGCCTATGTTACTAATCTTCACTTTGTTTTATTATAATGTTAAATCTAAGACTATTTTTTATTTCTATTTTTAGATTACACATTTGATAGACAGAGAGATCTCTAACTTTATATAAGACAGTGCTGTGATGTTAGGCGATGTTGGACTTGCTATTGTATATGTTATTAAATAAATTATTTTGTTTTCCCTTATCTGATGTCTTTTATTATGATATTTATATTTTCCAACCTTTTGACGTAAGGGACCATGGTCGCTTAAAATCATTCCGCTTTTCATTTTATACCTATTGTCATGTGCTACTTTTGAATTTTTATGAAATATTGTCATGTGCTACTTTTCAATTGTATTATTTCATAAAAATTCAAAAGTAGCACATGACACTATTACCGATTTGTGTGACAAGTCGATTAAATATTAAGCGGTGTATTTCCGGTGCTGCGTTCAAAAGATGTACCGATACTGGTTCGAGAAAATAAGAAATTGCCCATATTGCCATTTCATTACCAGGAAATGATAGAACTTTATTTTGGATTGGCTATATGGTGACGGTTAAAAACTATAAATAAAAAACAATTTGTAGTTGAAAATATGTGCTTGACAATGATAGCCAATGGAATCAAGAAAATTAATCGACAGACATTTGAAACAAGCAAACTACTGACAAAATGAATGAATAGGGAAACGGTTTCATTTGTGCCCCGTTGTCTTGTCTCATGGCGACTATCAATCTGCGGTCATACCACTTTAATACCCGTTTTTATCATGCATTCAAATGGTGTCATAACGGAAAGACAAAACTACACCATTAAGCCACCTTCATTTGTTGATTGTTCAAAAAATCACTAAATTTAATTATCAAAATATTATCTTTCATTTACATATTAGCTTTGAAAGAATGTCTGCGTATATAAGGTTGTGTTTGACAACATTTTTGTAATGGCTCATTAATATTGTTTTGTCTTGTCTTGTGTAGGACAAAAGAAAAAAGGAAGTCAATAACCTAAATGGGGGTCTGTATGTCTCTCTTAAAATCCTCACAATCTGACGCCAGACAGTAATGTTGCCGTTGTTTTTGACAGATAATCAATAAAGTGGCGTCATTTGTTGCTGTACCGAGCCTTGTTTGTTTACTAGGGAAATGTAAATTCATTTGACAAGATTAACAAAGCTAATAAACATTACAACGTGCTTCTAAAATTATTGCTCGATCTATATACACAAAATATGATACTTTAACGACTTTCTATCTGCATTGCAAATGTTTAAAATCCATTTAATATTAAACTGAATGGATTTTAATGAGACAATATGGCATTACATAGTTTTTCGTTATAAGTTTTAGAGTGCAAACCAAGCTTTGATTTGAAACCAATGTAGTTTCAGAATCCAACCTACAACATAACAAATTACACGCGATAAGTATTAACTTGTCAAATATACGAGAATTGAAAAAATGTTATATGTATTCGTGAAGTAATTCTAATGGCATTCAGGTTAGATTTGATGTAATCTGGTGACATTACATGTCATTGCTAATTCAAAGTCGTTCATGCAATAAAGATTCTTACCTAGTTATTTCCAACTCTCTAACGTCTATTGCTATAACTCAGAAAACAAAATAAATGTTTGTGTAGCAGACAGACAAGTCTCGAAGGATGCTAAAACAATATAGGAAAAGATTGTTACGTGGTATAATAAACTGTTAAAAAGACTGATACATGGATTTGTTTTGAGAGCGAGGAAATCTAGTTGTATTATTGACTATGAAACTGACTTATGACCATTGACGATCCATTGACGTATTAATTCAACATCACTTATAAATGTATAGGTTGAAATACATGAACTGAAGTCTCTTTCAGAAATATCTTCTAAATCTTTTACAGCGTCGTCTAGAAAGATTAATAATGTGCTTTAAAAATAGATATTTAACAATTGAACTGTTTTAAAATGATGTTCATTGTCAATATGAATACAAAAACTTTGCAAGCAAACTGTATAACGCGCCTTGAAAAGTTTTTGAATTCATATTGACAGTGAACATCATTTTAAAAAAGTTCATTGTTATATTTTTGTTAAATATTTATATAAAAACTTAAAAAAAATTCTCTGAATTCATAACTAAAAAATTCCCTTCTATTACATTTGCATATCAAGAGGAGTCCAGTACACGCAATTGCCATGCACGAAGAACGTGCACTTGCATTTTAGACAGCAGGGAACATGGTTTTCGACCGAAATATACTCGACAAATTGCAACACATTTGTTTTTTGCTATTCAAATTATTATTACTATTGTTTTATATCTAATATTTTCAAAAAATATATTATGTTAATGAATCGTTCCTGTAAAATCTCGTAAATGCGCTTTTTTTGGCCGTGTCAGCCTTGCTTGTTTACCTATGGTATTGTAGTTCCGAATTGTTTATTGCATTTTAAATGTGTTCATACACTAAGTCACGTGTTTTTTGTGATTTATGGCCGAAAAGAATGAGTCATTTGCAAAATTTGAATTTTTACAAAAAGAAATATTCAAAATTTTGCATATGACAAATGCAAAAGCTCTCAAGCTTGATGAAATGTCATCTGCATATGAATACACACACACACACACACACACACACACACACACACACACACACACATATATATAGACCACCCTTGTCATATTGCTGCACGAGAATATTTCGCTTGATCATATCCACTTTGCCATTCCAAATGAAAGAGAACATAGATGTATTGATTTTTTTATTGCATTTACTGGTGGATTTGGCAGAACAATGAGAATCTGTACAAGAATTGGAAATGCTAAAGTCTTAACAACGGTTACTTTTCCAACAAGAAACAAGTTTCTATATGACCAATAATGTAATAATTTATCAAAGGATTGTATTTTTTCTGTAAAATTCTCCTCATATATGTTCTCTAACTCAAGGTTATATTTGATACCAAGAAGTTATAAATTTCCCTCTAAATTTCAAAGAATATTTTGAATTGTTTTTATTGTTTCACCACAACCCCTCTTTGCCCCAATCCTTACAGTCGAGTTTTTCAAAATTTGCTTTTAAGCCAGAACAGGTAGAGAAGTCATCAACAAGCTTTAAAGCCCGGTTAAAGGAGGTTTCACTATCATCAAGTATTAATGCAGTGTCATCAGCGTACTGACTTATCAAATATTCAGAGTTATTAATTTCAACACCTTTTATTTCAGGGTCGAATTAAATTCCTGCACTTAGGATCTCGACTGAAAATATAAATAAATAAGGTGAAAGGGGATCACCTTGTCTAACGTCTCTTCCTGTATGTCTTGATAATACCTGATAAGTCATAACATGTTGCCTCAATAGAAGTGGTTTCAGAGAACATTATTTTTCTTGTTTTGGTTTTTAGCTATGTAGGTAACTGTGACCTACTTTTGGTAGCCATAGCAACCAGAAACACAAATGTGAATGGCAATAGTCTATAGATGCTATTTACTGATATGAATGAAATGTGACCAGTAGTGTCTGAGAAGAAGTCTTTTGATGGATGATTTGACACATTAATTAAAATATTTTTAAAAAAAATTGTAGAAGTCGACTGCAAATTATTTAAAAAATATTTGTTCAATTAGTTTAAATTATGTCATATAACAGTGATTTTGTAAAACAAAAAAAAATATATATATATATCAAGGTTTTAACTATATCTACATATCAGTATTACACGTATTTCAAAAATAATAACTACACTAAATAGTAAAGATTAATTGTTAGTCATAAAATTCAGAAATAAAAAAAATATTAATAATAAAAATAAAAAATTTAAAAAAGTGGCATCACTGGGATTTGAACCATAAACCCTTGGGTTGCTAGAATTGAAAATGAAAAAGGTCGAAAAAGCGACTTGTATTTTACAGAATTTCATGAAAATTGTCAAACATATGTTTCTTCACATAAGAAAAGGATGTTTGGAAGAAGAATTCACTTAAATTTATTCATTATTGTAATTTTGGTAAAAAGTACTATTAACAATGTATAAAAAATAAACGCAAAAACGCGTAACCTAATTTTTCACAAAAATTATTGAAATTCACAAACTTGGTATATATGATGCTTTAGATGCCAAATATCACATCAGATTTTATCTCAGTGAAGTGGTTTTGGAGAAGAGGATTTTTTTAGGTTTTCATCTATGTAGGTCAATGAGACCTACATATGGCAACCAAAAACACAAATCTGAAAGGCAATGATCTAAAGATGCATTTGGCCAAGTTTAAACAAAATGTGACCAGAAGTTTCTGAGAAGAAGTCGTTTGAAGCCATTGTCGACGGACGGACGAACGGACGAACGGACGAACGACGGAGGGTCTGCCTCTATTGATACCAATAGCTCAAATGAGAACTTTGTGCTCAGGTTAGCTAAAAACTGCAGCTCTACAGTAGTACTGTTACATAAATTAAATAAGGGATGATGGGTACTCGTAAACTCGCAAATTTTAATTCAATACATCTTAATGCTTTATTATCTTTCCTTGTTCAATTCATGTACTTCATAGTGAATTTTCTGACAACGAGTGCAGCACCATTTGCGACACTATTTTATTGTTTTCTTATATTTATAATTGTGAATATACTTCATATGCTACTAGATTGCACGTGATTATTATGAATATTAAAAATTTAAAAAAAAAAAAAAAAAAAAAGGAAATTCGTATATTAAAAAATCATTTTGGAACAATCTACGCATTCAAAGACATCACACATAACAAAAAAAAAAAAAAAAAAAAAAAAAAAAAAAAGACATGCACATATCAAATTCACTTATTAGAGAACAGTTAACTTAGGTGAACACAGGTCAGTGTTCTGTGTTTTGGTCATAATACTATCAAATACCCCCTCCCAAAAATGTTTCCAACCTGTTCTCTTGTAATGAAATATTTAACAGATATATCAGTATTTCTCCTAAAAATTATCAAAAAAGAAACACATGTAAATTGGTTAGACACATCAGAAATTTTTAGTTGTTTTCGCGACTAAAGCAAGGTTATTAAATCTCAGTTGAATAAATTTAAAACAATTTTGTGTATGCGTGAGATGTTTAAGTATGAATTTTGGCCTGCTATGTATTAGCTCGCACTCAGAGCAACTTTTTGGTAAGGTGCTAGCTCACCTAGTCAGTATGTCGAAGACAAAAATACCACTCCCCAGTCCATTACCCTGGTATTAGATGAACCAGTCAATATTCTGTCCTCGTTATGTCAAGTGCCAGGACAGGAAGCAGTATCTCAAATTTAGTATCAGGTTCAAACTCATGACCGCTCGCTCTCGAGGCGGACGCTCTACCCCTGAGCCACCGAGGAGTTGTAACAAACACATGGGACATGATGGCACATTCATGTACGTAATATAAGTGACAACATGTACTGGATTGCTGATTTGAGTATATTGGGATGAAGGAAAAAGTGATTGAAAACACTTAACAATAACTACAGCCACTACCAACAAGTTACAATAGCAACTTTTGAAAAGAGGGGAAAAATGATACCGGTACTTTAAGTACTTTAAGAAGAATCAGCTTGACCAAATAATCATGATGTTGACAACAGACAAGCAACAAAAACATGGCTAAACACTGGATATACGACAGAAACAAAACAAGAGATGAGCAATCAAATTGGGACATCTGATTATAAAATTCATTACTTTCAACATGTTAGGTATACCAATTCAAAATACAAAAAAGTTTTATTTTGCACTTTTTAAATACACATGTTTTGAAAATATAAATACATATAAATGTATATCGATACATTAAAAATACACGGTACCTACATAAAGATTGTTTGTTTTAGTTAATGATTAGTTCAGTGACTTGGTTATTTTGTGTTTGTAATTTAGCATTTAATTTTATTCGGTTTAATTTTTAAAATAGAGATTGAATGCCACCTGGCTACATTTCACACGGATTTGACACGGGACCCATAACCTAATAGTAATTGATAGAAAAATGAGGAATTGTAATAGGAATTACGAGTAGCAAAAATAATAATCATATATGTAATAATAATTTCGTTAGTTCGAAAATGTGTAATATGATTATTTAAAAGCATGTATTTATCTGTAAAGGCTTGTGTGAGATATAATTCCGTTTGTCGGAATCATTTAACATATGTGCCGGTGTTAAACAAGGTGAACCATTGTCTCCTCTTTTATTTTTGTTTTCATTAATGATTTAGCTAAGGAAGTTGTTGAATCTGCTGATGAATCTACCATTATTATTGATAAGGAAGTATTTTTCACTTATGCTGATGACACCGTGTTGTTTTCAAAAACTGTTGATGGTTTACAAAATTTATAATATATATAATTATATATATATATATATATATATATATATATATATATATATATAGATATATATATATATATATATATATATATATATATATATATATATATATATATATATATATATATATATATATATATATATATATCTATATATATATATCTATATATATATATATATATATATATATATATATATAAATATATATATATATATATATATATATATATATATATATATATATATATATATATTTATATCTTTAAATATCTTATGAGTGGTTCCAGTCTTTTTTTAAGTAATAAACTATCAAATTGCATTTTTTTTATCTTACATATAAAGTATGGAGAAAAACTACTGGTTTAAAAATGTACATTTTCTACTTCAAAAATATAAATTCATATTTAGATATATCCTGTGCGCTATTTGTATTTGATTGTGATTTATGATAGCTATAAACATTGTAATGTTTTATGCTTAATAAAGATATGGTATTGGTTTTCTCCACAATCCTAGGTGTGACTGTCTCGATAAATGTATGTGTGAATCCATGCAACCACATCTTAATTCGTCCCAACAAGAAAAATCCATTGCGTTTTTTGTTTCCTTATAATTATTACGCTGTATGTATTTCTATTTTTGAATTTTGTGCAAGTTATTTTTGGATTGAAATTACGTAAATGTTTTTGATTTAAAGAAATCATGATTTTAACAAAGTAGCATTAATTATGAAACGGTTTAAGGAAAGCAATATTACATGATTTTAAATTCAAATACAATGTGAGTTGATGTTTAAATCCGGATCAGCAATTATGCAGCTATTCGCGGCGATAATAAAGTAAAATATACAATGGTATCAATAAAAAATTTAATGAATATAAAATCAATCAGTTAAAAAAAAAATGAAGTTAACTGACAAGAATATAGAAATATCACAGACAAGTTACATATAAGATAAATATTCAAACAATTTTTATTTTGCAAACGTGGGATCCGTGATCGATCGAAAGACTATAAAAAATCTAGTGACATTGCTGTCAATAAAAATCAATTTTATATTTCATCAAAACATAATTTGCTATTTTTTTACATCCGTAATTAACCCTGCGCAATCATTTGTAAGATTTTCACAACTTCTAAAAACCCGATTTATATTGCCCACCGGCTTAAGGATATCGCTGCATGTCTGGGAACTGTTCTATAACATTTGTTTGGGGCCCTATCCCGGAAGAAATTGATGTAAAACGGTCACGAATTCCGTTATGTCACATTACCCCCCTCAGCTTATATATACCTTTAATTTTCCAGTACTATCACAGCAAAATTTGATATCTCAAACAGGTAAGTGGATTTTTAATTTTTAAAACCAATAACATTTTGACGGGAGTTTTTTTTTAGATATAACCTTTAAGAACCTTTACTGCTTTCACCGTTGAAATTATTTTATTTGATTATTGTTAAATACGGTTTTGTAATTCAAAATTATGTTAAAAGTGTTCTAACTGCTTCAGGCAATTGAAATATTCCAAAACATCATTGAGTGAAAACGATTTTGTAATAAACATTTTTTGGGGGTTTTTAAATGAAAATTAACTCGCTTAATTTTCAATTAAGCTCTGTATTATTCATAAGATTAGTGTAGTTATTTCTTGTTTTATTTGTTAAATAATATAAATAAATTTTCTTCTTTAGATTTGTTGTCGCATTTACCAAATCACCAAAATGAACAAGTTCACCATCTTACTCGTCATCCCATGTGTGGTATTTGTCATGTGCCAGGCTTATGGTTACTACCCCGGGGCTGGAGCAGGATATGGAGGACAATACCCATACACTGGATATTACCAACAGTATGCTGTACAGAGCCAGCAGGGAGCTCAACTCAGCAACTTCGCTAACATGAGTAAGTTTCATTATTTTTTAAATAAGTTTTATAAAATCTTTAATGGGAAATAGTTTTTGAACCGAATAAAGTCTGCAATGGCCAGAGCAAAAAAAAAAAAAAAAAATGAAAGTATAAAACCATGGTAAATATTTAATTTATTTAATTTTTGTGATTACTATGGCAGCAATGGTATCCAATTAATATAATCACGAAATGAAGGTTTGTTATATACATGTTTAATAAAATTCAACATCTAAATAAAGATATCATCATTGGATTTCATATCACAAAAAATCAATTTAAATGTTTTTATTTTCTTTAAATATTACGAAGAATTGTCAAATTTAATTTTGAAAAAAGAAATACAAGATAAAACGCAAAAAAATTGGCTTTTTCAGAGTTCTTAGACAAATTCTATCTACATAATTAACCACTTGAATAATTAAAAGTTTGAATATCTTGAGAATATGGATCGGAGTGTAAAACGCCATTACTCTCACCTTGGTAACGAACAATGCTTAAATAAGTATTTAGCATTTTTTGTCTCATTAAAAATATCACTAACAATTTTAACAAACTTACCTTTCTGATAAAACACACACACTTAATTTACTTACCGATAATTGTGTTTCAGTTCTGTTCTTTACCGTATTTGCTTTGGCTACCAACTTCACTGGAGCTTTGACTGGTTAACTTAGAAGTATGATGAAAAGTTGATACTGGATTTGGACTTTTGGTAAGTACTCAAACGTTTATTTAATGAATAAGTCTTGGATAATGTAGAAGATTTGTGCATGGTTATTTTCGGAGTTAAATTTTTTAGTTCCTTTTAATTATATAGTTAAAAAGATTTTAATATCTTTAAATCAGCAAACTCTTAAAAAAGACACGTGGACATGTACATGATTTACGAACGAAGGTTTTGTAGATAAATATTTTATAATTTATAATTTATTGTTCATTTATTGTATAAAACATATACAAGAAAAAAAGTCTAATGGTCACATAAAGAGATTAACGATGAACAGAAAATTCAGCCTTCAAAAGTTCATAACGTGGCCAACTATTTGATCCCCCCCCCCCCCCCCAGTATATGAAATCGTTATACCAGGTGAATGCTTATAGCCTTCTGTACAAAAGATTTAAATTTAATCGGTAAATTTCATATGAGTGATCTGCATTACTAAAAAAACTCTCTAATATTGCGAAATCTTCGTTAAAATTTTTCCGAATTCTGTTTTGCAATATGATTTACGCGATTTCCAGTCAAGGGAACAATGATCGCAAGTAGAAAGAACCCGCGAAAAAAAGTTATCAGTATTTGGTTACTTATAGGTATTTATCAACATGAGTTGTATTTGAATGTTTTTATTTTTTATTTCAGATTTTGATGACAGACAGACAGCAATATCTGTGATATAATTTCTGCAATGTTAAGGCGATGTACTTTTTGTCTTTGTTAAATTATTATTTATTTGTTATAAATAAAAACAAATTATATTGTAAATATATCTTTTTATTTATTTGTTTTACTTTTTATCATCAAAATTTATTAGTTTGGTCAAAAAGAAAAAATGACATAAAATTTATATCGAGACGTGTAACCATAGATAAGATACCAAGACAGATTGAATGAACTTTGGGAAGTTACATCTTTAAGAATGTCAGTTGGTAAATATTTCTACGATGTCCGATATAAGCCGTCAAGTTTAATTTCTTGTGGAAGAGAAGTAACCATTTTAGAAAGTTGACAACAAAATTGTAACTTTTCTTATTGTCACTTTAGAAACAGGTTATCTAGGTACAAAACTCGTACAATCAATTTGATAAATCGCTTTAGAAAGGAATGCGACAATCAGAAA
The DNA here is from genome assembly GCA_029721355.1 of Tegillarca granosa. Classification (NCBI taxonomy): domain Eukaryota; kingdom Metazoa; phylum Mollusca; class Bivalvia; order Arcoida; family Arcidae; genus Tegillarca; species Tegillarca granosa. The sequence goes on along the minus strand of CM056605.1, from coordinate 21,177,485 downwards.
AGGGATATTTTTGTTGTCAACTTTCTAAATTGGTAAGAATAACGTTGGAAAAATACGAAAACTGACAATATAAATTTGACAATGACAAAATACACTTCTCTACAAGAAATGAAACTTGACGGCTGATATCGGCCATTGTATATTTCAGACTAAGGACATACTAATTATTGTGGTTACATACTACATGTATTTACACCTACATGTACTAACATAACTACAAACTGGAAGATCTTGGGCATTTCCATAATAGCCAGTAACATGTAATTACATGAAAATCAACGACTAAAATTTATATAGAGAATTACTGAGCATTATTACAGAAAAAAAACGTGATAACTACTTGTACTGAAAACACAGATTATAAAACTTCTCAATTTTGAGCGGATTGGAGTAATGGTTTATACACATTGTCAATAATTTTTATAAACATTGAGGCAGCCAGCCAGTTTTTGGGTGGTCGGGGAATCCGGAATACCAGATAAAACACCACCTTGACAAGCTTATAAACTTTCTCACATATAGTGGAATTCAAATCTTGGCATTGAAAGACACTGTAATCCATTACCCGCCTTAGACCACCAGCCACCGAGACTCTGTATATTACTTTTGGAGTCACTGTGTTTGTGGCAGTGAATTTTTCTTAATTTTCATAGAAAATCCATCCATTAACTTTGGTTCGGTTAACTTAAAGTTGGTGTTTTTTAATTTACTTGAGTCTTGTCGTGTCTGAAAATTGTTATGCTCATTCCTATAGAATATTTTTGTAGAATGGAAACTGTCACTGCTATGGTGATTTTACATGTTTACACCATGTTTTTGATGATGCAATACGTTGAACATGTATGCCCTATGCCCAAAAGAATCCACCATTTGTTTTGTTTTCCAACATGCATGTAAAATTGGATTGTAATTTGATTTTTATGAAAATTAAGCAAAATTCAATGTCACAAAAACACTGACTCCAACAGTAGACTTCGTCAATAAATCAGACCCCAGTTTCACAATCATGTACACTCAACTCAAATATTCCAATTTTTCTCTTAACAATTTTTTAAAAAAAAAAAAAAAGTTTTATGAGACAATGTTTTGTTTTGTTCAACAAGCCCACACAAAACAATTTAAATAAAACATTAGCTATAATGATAGACAACATATTTGTTGTGTTTTGCAATATTATCTGTCAACAAACAATCGGTATACCAATGGGCACAAACTGAGCACCTTTGCTTGCTGATTTGTTTCTTTATTCATATGAATCAGAATTTTTACAGCACCTTGTCAAATCTGGAGAAAAGGTTGTCGCTAAATCATTTAACTACACATACAGATATATAGATGACGTTCTTTCTCTAAATAATCACAAATTTTGAGAATATGTGAATGTCATCTATCCAAGTGAGCTTGAAATAAAAGACACGACATATTCTCCATGTTCTGCTTGATATTTGGACTTATACCTCAATTTTGACACCCATGAAAGGTTACATCTGAAGCTATACCACAAACGTGATGACTTCAATTTTTCTATTGTCAACTTTCCGTTTCTTTGCAGTAATATCCCTGCTTCTCCTGCGTATGGTGTATATGTTTCACAGTTAATAAGGTACAGTAGAGCTTGTTCCCACTATGGGGACTTTCTGCAACGAAGCAATTTACTTACAATCAAATTGTTGACACAAGAATATTGTAAGCCTAGACTAATCAGGGCCCTTAAAAAGTTTTATGGCCGTCATCACAATATTGTTGATAAGTATGTAGTCACTGTATCCCAACTTATACTGGATATATTTGACTTACCATAGTTCTATGTTCCTTTCATTCTCAAAATTGACTTTCACGTGACGGGTGTAGCTAGCTAGACAGGAGGTGCTTACCCTTCCGGAGCACCCGGCCTCACTTCCTTGATGGATGTTTACGTGTATAACATATTTTGCCAGTTTGCAAAGTTTTTACTTTTTTACCTTTGGGATTGTGATGTGGACACGGACTGGTATGTTTGTTTTATATTCAATTTAACTGTGAAATGACTTAGAAATTGACATTGAAATATTCCCGAATTTGATTTGAGTGTACACTCAGTTGAGTGAATGATTGTGAAACCGGGGCCAGGTCTTTTTTGATGAAGTAATTTGTACTTAACGAAAAACATGTGATGTTTTTCAATAATACCCAAGGCAACCAAAACAGGACATACGAACAAATTTTTCTTGACTGATTATGGCCTAAATTAACTGATTGATATGGGGTATACGTAGTATTGATCCGATTAACTACTGTGAACTTAATCTCTATCTAAAGACCGCCTCGATAATTCAGTGGAAGAGGTTCGAACCCCGGCAATAGATTTTCAAATTTGAGATACTATTTCTTCGCCTGACGCTTAGTATTAGAAAGACGGAGTTTCGATTGCTTCACCCGGTGCTAGAATAAAGTGACTAAAAGGGAAGTATGATTGTCTGCGACATACTGACTCAAATAGCTAGTACGTTAACACGTTAACAAAAAGCCGTCAAACGTGCGTGCTATTACAATCGGTCCTTAATACACATTCAGACATTTGACGCATACAGACTTTGTTCTAAGATTAATACTTTCATTGCAAGACGCTAAAAAAAAATTCCTGATGCGATGTAAAACAACATTTCAACAAACACTCTATATCTAAACAATCTTTTTTAAACTAACATTGACCCAGTCATTTGGAAAGTCCTCATATTACTCTTTTTTTAGATTAATCTGGCTAAATACTACTTTGCAAACTAAAAAATAACCCAGTTTAATGACCTACTCATTAAAAGCACAATCCTTGTGATGTCACCGTTACTCATATGCAATTTTGAAAAGGGGATTATGTGGTTGTAAAAAATGCTAATTATCAAGTCACTTCATAACATTGTGTCTCATATGGTGTGAATCATACGTTTGTTTCGCTTTAAATTTAATTAATTTCATTTCCGTCATTTTATTTTGATTACAAATGAAAATTTAACATGACATTTTCCTTATATAGCCTGTTTTCAGTCAATTATCCAAGTTTACCCAGTTTTTACGAGATAGTATTTTCAAAATATCAATAATGTACCTGTACGTTTCATGTAGAATAAATTGTCATGTGCTACTTTTAAATTGTATTATTTCATAAAAATTCAAAAGTAACACATGACACACGAAATAAACAACAGCTTATTTGGAATAAGCGCATGAAGTCAACAATACACTATATGTACACTCATGATTTAAATTTTCTAGTACTTTAAATCAATAAATTAACTTTATCGGCTTTAGATAAATCGTAGAAAAGGCTCTGAATAATACCAGGTGAAACAAACCATGGCTAATGATCTGAATATTTTAACACTTCTTCATCAAATCAATCACTACTTAATCTTCAATCTATATCTACACAAAGGCAAATAGACGTTCCTAGCCATGCAAGTTAAGCAAAGAAGTAGAGTAGAGTAATGGTGTTTTACGCCCCAGCCAAGAATCTTTCACTTATTGCGAGGCGGTCAGTTCTGGGATGGTGGAGGAAATCGGAGTGCCCGGAGAAAACCACCGACCTTCGGCAAACGAACTGATAAACTTTCTCACACTAGGATCTGTCTCGAGTGGGATTCGAACCCAGGCGGTGAGAGGCACTGTGATCCGTAAGCGCGCGCTTTAGACCACTCGGCCACCGAGGTTAAGCAAAGAAAATACAATGTTTACTCTTGTTGTACAGGGCCAGGTAAAATGTGTTGTGTTTGATCTAATATCATATAGCGGATTAATTTGGCGATGTTAAAATGAAAAATTCAGCTGAATATAATAGCGTATTTATTTAAGCGAAATGAAAGAACACACTAATGATCGACTGGTATACAGATTTTTATAAAGGTTTTATTTCGGCGATTTTGATACTACCGCCAAAATTTGCGAAAATAACCTGCTATACGATAATAGATGAGTAAAACAACTCATGTATAAATCGGTAAACGAATAACAAGTAGCCTATAAGCTCTTATAGAGCAGCGGAACTTTTTTCGCAGTGATTTCCAATTGTACATAAACCAACAATGACAATATATCATTCTGTTTGCTCCAAGTACTTTTGTTGAATTAAATGCTTCAAGTTTGGTTGTTCAAAGTTCCGTCAGGTTAACCAACTTGTTGATGAAATTTTAAAACGTTATCGAAATAAAAAAAATTGAAACATTAAATCGCTTCCTCTTAGTAATAAAAACCGTATGCATTCATTTTTGACAAGCATGTTATAAGAAAACCAAATACACAGGGTACAAATATTCACCAAGCCACTGGTTTAGTCTACGAAGCTTTGAACAACCTGGTCTCAGGCAAGACATCGACATGGTCTTTATTATATTACATGTTCTACATAGTTATATATAGAAACAATAAGGCAGAGAAATTAGTTTAACAATTTATTTATAACAATACACATTAATTTATATATAAGAAACGTTACATCGACATCGCCTAACATCACAAATATATATCACAGATACAGCTGTCTTTTTCTTGATCCTGAAAGTAAACAAATGGTAAGTAAATTAACGCAGTCAACTATATAACTATAAAACATAATTAATTTACAATAATAAGAACCACACACACACACACACACACACACACACACACACACACCACAAGAAAATCTCAACAAATCTCATAATTCTTATTTTACTCTTGAATTGATATATGTCAACACATATTGGTTATCATCTGAAGACATATTTAACGCTTTTCATAAACCAACGAAATAAAACATAATGAAGCATTGTGAACATTGACTGTAAGAGTGCAAAACTTTTAAATGGTTAAAATCTCTTTTCATGGAATTTAAGAAACCACACAATTTTAATTTTCAATATAACAATAGATCCATTATTATACGATTTCAATAAAAATATGACGATGGGTATGGCTGCTATTAAACTTATTCCTTTCATTCTCAAAATTGACTTGCACGTGACGGGTGTAGCTAGCTAGACAGGAGGTGCTTACCCTTCCGGAGCACCCAGCCTCACTTCCTTGATGAAAGTACGTGTATAACATATTTTGCAAGTTTGCAAAGTTTCTACTTTGTTTTTGGGATTGTGATATGGACAAGGACTGGTATGTTTGTTTTATTTTCATAAGAATGTAATAGTTTGCAATGTACATGTCCTTACGTTTTGTAATTTATCGAAACGATGGTTACCTATTTCGAGTTGCTAATGATCGTGTTAATAATTGGCAGAGAAATAGCATTGACATGCAATTTATCACAAACACATTAAAACAAATACAGAAAATGGCAATCAACTTACCATAAGTCCAAAGTCCAATTTTCTGTTTCAGCTAATTATATCATTTTAACCAGTAAGAGCTCCAGTGAAGTTGGTGGCCAATGCAAACACGGTGAAGAATAAGACTGAAAGGATAAAATTTTAAAAAATTAAAAAATGACATGAACGTAAGGATATTTATTTTTAATAAATTTGTTTCAAACTCTTCTTTGTCATACTATTGGTAGTTACTGCTAGGTTGTCAGTGCCTAGTATAGTATTCTTATGTGCTGATTTTGAAAGCATTATTTAAAAAAAGCCCGAGTTTCACAACAAAGATAATTACCTAAATTTCGCGATTTTTGAAAAAATCTAAAATAAGTCCAAACATTATTTGCCAAAATAGATTTTGAAACTGCCACCTTAAAATACGGAATTCCAAATTTACCAAGTTGTAACCTTAAATTCCCGAATTAAATTTGCTATAAGCAAAATAAGTTTTGTTATAATTAGCGATTGTCATTGCAAGACTAATTTTCGCCTGAAATCTCCTTGATAAAAGATATAGCTATAACAATCAATATAATACTTGTAAAAAGTTACTAAAAAGCTGCAGGTGGCAATCCAGTTACAGATACATTTGTGAAAAAATTAAATTATATTAAAAAATTAAAATTTAATACAGATTAAATCAGAGAGAGAGAGAGAGAGAGAGAGAGAGAGAGAGAGAGAGAGAGAGAGAGACTTACTCATGTTAGCGAAGTTGCTGAGTTGAGCTCCCTGCTGGCTCTGGACAGCATATTGTTGGTAATATCCAGTGTATGGGTATTGTCCTCCATATCCTGCTCCAGCCCCAGCCCCAGGGAAGTTACCATAAGCCTGACACAAAACAAATACCACACAGGGGATGACGAGTAAGATGGTGAACTTGTTCATTTTGATGAATGCGACAACAAACCTGAAAAAGAAAATTGATATATATTATAGAAATATTATGGTGGCTTATTTCTGACATCTATGATGGCTTATTTCTGACATCGACATAATTTTAGTCCACATAAAATTATCTCAACATGTCGACTTAATATCGTGACATGTCGAGATAATATCATGAAAAGTTGTGATACCTATGGTGGCTTATTTCTGACATCGTATGGTGGCTTATTTCTGACATCGACATAATTTTAGTCGACATAAAATTATCTCAACATGTCGACTTAATATCTTGACAAGTCAAGATATTAACACGGAAAGTCGTGATACAAAATAAAAAGTTGAGATATATAACACGACATGTCGCGATACTTATGTTGACTAGTCGTGATAATTATCTTGATATCGCGACTTATTTTTTGTAACTTCTGATACTCAAGTATCGCGACATGTCGTGTTATATATCTGAACTTTTTAGTTTGGTTTCACAACTTTTCATGATATTATCTCGACTTGTCAAGATAATAACTCGACATGTTGAGGTAATTTTATGTGGACTAAAATTATGTCGATGTTATGGTGGCTTATTTCTGACATCGACATAATTTTAGTCGACATAAAATTATCTCAACATGTCGACTTAATATCTCGACATGTCGACTTAATATCTTGACAAGTCAAGATATTATCATGGAAAGTTGTGATACCAAAATAAAAAAGTTGAGATAAGTAACACGACTTGCCGCGATAAAAATAAGTCGAGATATCGAGATAATTATTACGACAGGTCATCATAAGTATCGCGGCATGTCGTGTTACTTATCTCAACTTTTTATTTTGGTATCACAACTTTCCATGATAATATCTTGACTTGCCAAGATAATAAGTCGACATGTCGAGATAATTTTATGTCGACTAAAATTATGTCGATGTCAGAAATAAGCCACCATATATACTAGTCGGTAGATCATTTACAAAAATGTCATGTATTTAGCTGCGATTATCTGTTTTAATTTATCAGCATTTAATTTCATCATCTTGACACACAGATTAAATTTAAATTTTAAAATTATAATGAGAAATGTTTTTTAACATTGACTTGAAATTTAAACAAAATATATTTGTAAAATTTTTAACACTTTTAGCGCACTTTGATTTATTCCCTATGTTAAAAAGTATTTTTGATTTGTCTTCAAATTTCCGCAAGTTTCCAGAATGTTGAAAATGATTTACACATAAAGTAAAATTAATCTTACCTGTTCAAGGATGATTACTTGCTGTGAGGATTCCAAACAAACCTGGGGTATATATAGGCCATAGGGTTTGGTAATATGTCATAAGATAGACGGGACCTTCATAAGATAGACGGGACCCTTTTTGCAATACTTCCGGGATAAACCCTACAGTAAGCGTTATATTATACTACGTCGTCCAGACATCGGCAACAGAGGAACAGAACCGCCATGTATTAGCACAGATTACGTGCAAAAATATTTAGAGATATTATTTGAATCGAATTAGGCGCTAGGTCACAGCACACCGCCAATTAAAAAGAAAAACATTAAGGTTTATTATGAATAAAAACATGCAAGACTAATATAACCGATAAACTAACATTACAAAAAAAAAAAAAAAAAAAAAAAGTACTGAAAATGGAAATTGTTGAATTGTTTTTATTACTAAATCAAATAACATAAATGTAAAAATATTTATATCTATTGAAAAACAATGAAACGGCTTGTATTTAGATTGATTACGTTCAAAAAGTCTTTTAAAGTTGAAACAAGATATTGAATAATTGATGAAGTGTAAATAAATATGGTAGTTTTCCTGACATTGACAAATACCAGTGTTGTAACTATTCTGCCATGTGCTACTTTTGCATAGCTTTATTTCATAATAATTCAAAAGTAGTGCATGACAATACTAAAGTGAAAAATGAACTTTTACTGTTACTTCAACAATCATTACAAAAAACTTCAGTCGAATGAAAAAAAAAATACAATTGGCTTTCAATACTTGCAAAACTGAAAACAAAACGTGTGTAATTTTTTTTTAAAAGGACAAACACAAGTGGATATTAACTGCTTAACAGTCTGCATATCTTGACCAGTGAATATGAAACTTTTAAGTATTGAAGTACCCTCGATTAAATTTCAATGAACGGAAACTCAAATAAATTCAAATAAACGGAAACTCGAGCAAATTTAAAGTACGCACACTCGAGTAAATTCAAAGTACGGACTCTCGAGTAAATTGGAATGATCGGAAACTCGAGTGAATTCAAAGCAAGGAAACTTTAGAAGATTCCAGTATACGAAAACTCGACCAAAGTTAAAGTAGGGACTCAAGTAAATTCAAATGTTCGTAAACTGTAGTGAATTCAAAGCAAGAAAACTCGAGTAAATTCTTATGTACAGTAACACGAACAAATTCGAAGATACTCGGGTAAATTGTATTTTTTAAGTGCCTTTTCAAGGTCATAACAATTTAACTAATTTTTTACAGCAACGGTCTCAAAACACGCATATTTACACCTCGTTTTATCAAATAGTTACCTATACCTATACCAATCCCAATACATACAGAGTTCCGTTTCATTTTCTTTTCTCTCTGTATATTCTTTCTTTCTTTCTTCCTGTCTGTTTTCTTTTTTTAGAAACATAAGATTCTTAAGATTTTTTTTTTTTGGTAAAAAAGTATTTCTTATTCGTATCAAGCTAATGAACAAAGTATACACAAGAACATTGTCCAATTTTTTTAGAAAAAAAAATTAAAATTAAAACGAAGTGACATTTTTAGTAGTATATGACTACTATTAATTACTAATACAACTAATAATAATGCATTAGCATTAAGCAAAATACAGAATATAGCCAAAACATATTTACATATATATAAGATGGCGGTAAAATACAAAACTTCGTGATGGTGTTTATTAAACATAAACAGTAGTGGTAAAAATACATTTAAATGACAAGAAAAACAATTAAATATATATATATATATATATATATATATATATATATATATATATATATGTGTGTGTGTGTGTGTGTGTGTGTGTGTGTGTGTGTGTGTGTATTAATTTTTATTTGTATTTATATATGACAATTTGTAAATCGGTTATTGACTGTGATATTGACCGACCCCACATTTCAACGATAAGCAAAGCAACAAAACAAGTGATTGGGCGGTTTCCCTACCTACAAGGAGTTGCGGTGCTTATCATCGAATTGTGAAGTTTGAATTAAATGCAGTGATAAAGAAGTACATGTAAATGCCAATAATAAATAAATAAATAAATAAATGAATAAAAAAATACTAAACAAATAAAGTATATGTGAATTACAATAAATAAATAAATAAATAAGTAAATAAATAAGTAAATAAATAAATAAATAAATAAGTAAATAAATAAGTAAATAAATAAATAAATAATAAATAAATAAATTTTATTATGTTGCTATGATATAAGAAAGTATAATGAATAGACACTTCCTTTCCTTTTGGGTTTTTCCTATATTGTCATTTTTACTTTTATATCATAGATTAAAAATAATAAATTATCTATATTAAATTAATGTATTTAAAAAGGAAATTTAGCACTGTAATTAAAATATGTTTCTCGTCTTTATGTCATATAACAAATTTGCTGAATTAAATATTCAAATATTTATAACATGGCAACTTTTCAAAATTTATAATGTAATATTTCTATAAAAAATTAAAAAATATATATAATTATCATTTTAGATAATTATTTTAATAAATAAGGGTGTGATATTTTGTAAAGAAAAATGTTTTTTATTATTTATATTTAAAAAAAAGAAAGAAAAATATTTGACTGGGTATTTTTTTAATTAAAAATTTTATGTTAAAATATTAGAAATAATTATCTTTCATTTGATACCCGGAATTATGTACAGACTTTAGCCAAAAACTACAGCCGGAAGCAAGCGACCCGACATGTATGACTTAACATTAGGTTTGGAGTTGGCACGATCCCGATGCCGAATATTACGTAGATAACCATATATAAACCGGGGTCGATTTAGATTTTCACCAACATTCGATTCACCATTGCCCAGGACAGCAGGTAAGGAATAAGCTATAAACTGTCTTTAAATATATATATACATAAAAATAAATTTGATTCATTTTGAAATAACTTTTTATTTGATATAAAAAATGGTAGTAAAAGAAAATAAAGCCGTTTTTAAACTTAAATTTCTCAAAACTTTAATTATTGAAAAATCATATTTACTGATATAATAAGTATCTAATTTAAAATACATTAAATTTTTTTTGTTTATTCTTTAATAAAAGTCGATATCATAATAATATATAGCATAAATGGCATGTATAATTTTCTAAATTTATTTAAAACAAGTATTTTTTTCGTAATTTTATAACTTTTTTTAATTTGTGAGAATACTGCAACATTTTCACACTAAATTTCATTGGTCTATTTAGTTGTTTACAAAGAACATTACTTCTATAATATTTTTTATTTTTATAGTTTTTTAATTTTTCATTTATTTATATTCAAAGGACCTGTAAACGACATTATCAAAGATGAACAAAGCAATCATTTTCGTTGTTGTCCCAGCAATCATTGCTATGGTTATGGCCCAGGTCCCATTTGGAGTCCCAGCAGGTGGTCAGTTCGGTCAGCAACAATTTGGAGTTAACCCATACTCCCAGTTACCCGGATATTACAGCGCTGTAAACAACTACAATGTTGCACAGAGAGCTAACAGAAACAGCCAATTGTTCACACTCTGTAAGTATTCTCTCTCTCTCTCTCTCTCTCTCTCTCTCTCTCTCTCTCTCTCTCTCTCTCTCTCTCTCTTCAAAACTATTCCAATAGCATGTAAAATATGTAAAATGTGAAAATGTGATAACCCAGAGCAGATTGCTCTTCACAGTAATTGAGATAATCACATTCTTTCAATAAAGTTGCCTGTTTTTAAAATCAAAATTTGTAATAAAATTTGTAATGAATAATTTTTTTCGAATATATTTAGCTTTCTAAATGCATAGCCCTAGTGACAAAACATGTAAAAAATGATAGTATTTATATAATTATCAAAGAACATGCAATTGTACGGTAAATCTGCAGCATTCGTCATCTATGACGTCTGCCTTGCCCGGGTATTGCCGCGCAGCTCGAATCCACGTTTCTTAAACAAAACTTAATGTTTGTATTACAATTTGTTTTTTTTTTTAATTTGCTTTGCAATAGATTTTAATTATCAGCAACTCATAACTCGAATTCTAAAATATGCATGCAGCGAAGCCTTGCTAGTCTTCGAACCCACAACCTGTCAGCTCTATAAACATTACATTTGGTTTTTTTCAGTCACATCCTTCCTGATCCTCAGCTTCGCTTTGAACTTGACCGGAAACAGCATCTTCGGTTAAACCGGATGAAGAGCTGTAACAGAAACGTGATTTGGACTTGTCGGTAAGTAATGCTTGACTGTTTGAAAATTTCATTTTAATTTGAAAAACGTAAAATGTTATTAAAGATTTCATTTTCAAAAAAGACAGTCTGCACTGAAATATCTCATTATTATTATATAATATATCATTGAAAACCACTAAATTTACAATTTTCTGTTAAACCTGTATGGAGTATATTTCAAATTGAAATGCTCGAATTGTAACACATGTTAATAAAATCATTTAAATACATAGAACTGTAAATTACATCCGTTAGTCAGTTAAACTCCTTGACGTTACATATTGCAGCGGGTTATAAATTTTACTGATTAATAGGCGGTCTTTTACATTCCATTTTTTTTTCAGTATTTAACTTTTATTTCATGTATTATTCTTTACACTGTTAAGTACAAAGGTTTTGTTAAAGAGATTCAATAAGTCTATAATTTTTATATAACTTCACGATTTTACTGAGAGATATTTTTTGTTCTATTTCAGGTTTCAATATGGCGGCCAGCTTACCATTTGTGCGATGTTTGATCTATTTATTGTTATAAATATTATTACTCCATATTAAATAAATACAAAACATACAATATTAAGTCTTGTATAGTTTTTAATTGAAGAAAAATTGCTGAAAATGGGTACATTGCTTACAATGTTGTTAGAAATAGTTGGTTGTAGTTACACTATCATTCCTTGACTAAGATTTTTCATATTTACTTAAATATTGCAATATTTGGCAATTTTTTTACGCTACAGATAAATTTTGCAGTGTTTGGCAATTGTTTATGCTACAGATACAAGTCTAAAAATGATTTACAATAAAACATTTCGAAATTTTTAAATTTAAGTTTATCGAGGAAAATCTTAGTAGAGGAATGATAGTTTAACCTAAACATTTAGTTTGATTGTCTTACGTCAGCCGTTCGCCACGAGAGTGCCAGGGATGTTCCATAGAACAAGTACCTGTTGTCGTGAAATGTACGAATATGTGTAATAGACTATATTGTACAGGGACACTCCACTTTTGTTATGGTGCTAACTTACCAAGACAATATGCCACAGAAAAGCATACCACACACCCAGTCACATTATACTAGCACCGAATTAAACAGTCGATACTTTCGTGTCATAATGCCGAGTACCAGGCGAGAAAACAATAACAGCAAAGGCAACTAATATCTAAAGCAGCCAAGAATACACCATAATAAAACAAACCAATGAAACATATTGCAGAGAATTAACATCAAATAGTCGACTTTAGACGTTCATGATGATAATGTGTTTCAAGTGCTTTTGTAAATTCTTGGATCAAACAGGCGACACACTTAATGACTAATGAAGTTGCCTTAGTCTTTCCGCGAAACAAAGCGTAAATATAGGGCGGTAGTTGTGGCCAACATTAAACTCTTCCTGTTTAGTATGCTCATAGAACCATATAATATGGTTTACATTTTCGTCTATACATCTTGCGTAGTGATAACACCGAAGGGAAAAAATTATGAGTTGGTCAAATGGCTATAGTATGCTGGAAACAAAAACCCCAAGAAATAAAGAATGGGTGTTTCTTGTTTTCTCTAGGTGCCTCGTAGGCCGAGTGGTCTAAAGCGCGCTTACGGATCACAGTGTCTCTCACCGCCTGGGTTCGAATCCAGCTCGGGACCGATCCTAGTGTGAGAAAGTTTGTCAGTTCGCTTGTCAAAGGTCGGTGGTTTTCTCCGGGCACTCCAATTTCCTCCACCATCCCATAACTGACCACCTCGAAATAAGTGAAAGAATCTTGACTGGGTCGTAAAACACCATTAATCCACTCCACCCTTGTTTTCTCTGTGTAGAAGCAGGATACAAAATCTTAATGTCATGAGATTTACCACAAAAGCCATTTAGTCATATTGTATTTGTTTATTAAAAATAATTAAATACAAACAATAAGAAAGAAATCCTTATTGCATAGAGTCGTCCGGTCGCGTTACGTTTGATTTGTAGCGGTCTGTTTTAGTGGCGATGTGTTTTTGCAAATTTTGAAACAATTAAGATCTCTCTGCTATTTTGTTGTCCAAGCGTCTTGTAAAAACCTTGCGTATTTTTTAATGAAACCTATTAGTTTCTCGCATTTTGCCATCAGTTTGTCAATGAACTCTTTGACTCTTAACTTAAGGAGCGTGCTTTTTCTTATTTTCTATTTTAGCACAAGGTTACTGATCCATTCCGGTAAATTGTATAAAGTCTATTTTTAATTATCCATTTCCGCTTTGGCTTTTTGGACATAATTGGAAATAGATTACCTTCTTCCACTTCCATCAGTTTACAGTAGTCGCATCAATTAATTCTACTAAACAGCTTCCAGGTCATTATTTCAAACAAAAATTCATCAATACTAGTCGAATTACGACATTATTACCAATGTCGCACCATAAATTTTAAGCGTGAGGACATTCATTGATTAGAAGAGTGCTACCATGTGTTAATAATAAGGTGATCTCTTTAACCAAGAGAGAAAGAGTCTAAAGATGAAGCTTATTTCCATGCCCTGCGGCCGCCAAAAATCTGATTTACATAATGATAGTATGCTCGAAATATTAGAATGAAGTATACACTGTCACATTCTGGCATTGCTTGTTGCTACTGATCTTTACCTTTCAATACAAAATACAGTAAAACTTCGATCGCTCGAACGTCGTTGCCTCGAATACCCCGGATAACTCGAAGTCATCTGTTGGTCCCGACCAATTTTCTATATATCCTATGTAAATAAACCTCGATGGCTCGAACTTCGTTAACTCGAATACCCCCGCTCGCTCGAACAATAAATATTTTTCAAAAGTATAAAGTTAGTCAATATTCAACTTCTTTCGCTCGAATACAGTTTTTGCCAGAAGGACATGTGGCCTGGTCATTGTAAACAAAACACAAGCTGAAGCCATATTACAGATTTCATCAAAAGTAATAGAGTGGAACGAAATGATTAATCTTGACAGTTACCTAAAATGAATTAATTATTAATTGACCTTCTAAGAGAATGTCGATATGCTCAGTTCTTTAATCTCTTAATCCGATTACGACACGCGGAAGTGTTTGATCGCTATTTTTAAAACACCTCAGTCGCTCGTGCCTTATAATTGCACATGAGGATTCTGTAATTTACATGCCCTTGGAATATGTATAGTAATGTGTATTATCGTCATTTCCCGTGATTAACCGCGGCAGCAAGAGGGTTAAACGACCGGTAATGATTGTGTTTTGTATTGTATTACATGTGCAAAAGAATAAAGTAAGTTTATTTTGTATCATCACCTGTTGAAATTAGAATAAAGTGCCATATTCTAACCCCGTAGCCATATAACATCATGTGGCAGATTGCAGGTCAACGTGTAATTTGAAATGAATTTTGAATTTCAATTTGGACATGTTATTCTTTTTTTACTTATTATTTTTTTTTTTTAAATATTTCGTGATAAATAATGGATTTTTAATTCGGACATAATTTGACCTTTTAGTTTATTAACATGTAAAACAAATTTAAAGATTTTTTAACGGTCGGTAAACATGAGAACGTGAACCTCCAATCATATCTCGATGTTCGATCGCTCGAACCCCCCGATGGCTCGAATATTTAGTCTAAGTCCCTTGGACTTCGAGCCATCGAAGTTCTACTGTAAGTAAATAGCGCAAAGTGTTATTGGTTAATTTCTTCACAAATTCATGCTTACTTTTTAAAATCAAATGAAATAGGATAATACACACTGCAATGATGAGAAAATTTTTAACTCATGTATCGAATTTTAGAAATTATTTCTGCTATTTGTAACGTCTTGTAAACTACGTGATTTTTTATTTATTTATTTATTTATTTTTATTTATTTATTTATTTATTTATCTATTTTTCCCTTAGACTTGGCCTTTATTTACTAAGTGGCTTATAACAAATACTGATTGAGAGTGATGTTTTACAATGGTTTTATTTTAACATTTGACCTTTTTGTGTTTCTTGTTTAACTGTATTTGAAACTTAAAACTTAATTTTACCTTAAAGATAATGTAAATAAGACTGATCCCGTGACATTTGGATTGCTAGATTTGCGACTCTAGCTAATGAAATTGTGTTTGGTGTCTTTCATTCGACTATAGAAACAATTTAGAATGGCATCTCAAGTTTAAACCAGCGACATTTAAAACGTTATAAATGTCGCTGTTTAGAAATACGGCATTTGTTTCACTCTCGTCTAAAAATAATTTTTTTTAAATTTTTTTTAAAAATCTTTAATGTCATGCATCTATGAAAGAGAATGAAAATGACATTAATTGCGTAAAACTTTGTGCTCCTTCAAGGAATATTAAAGTGATACACATCACGTGAAACTTTCATGCATATGCTAATATTAATGCCATTGACTTCACCAGACAATGGAGACAACTGAGAATCTCATGCTGGATTTGTGTCGAACTCGTTATGCTTCTACGAAAGAGAATAAGAACGATACTAATTGCGTAAATCTATGTCGCGGCCTTTATGCTTCTATAAAAAAGATATGAAATGACATATATTACATGTTTCTTTGATGGACATGCTAAATTTGAGTTATAGGCTGATAAATAAAAATTCTTTAGTGTCATTTTTGTATTTTTAAAAGGGATGAGAATAAGACATTTTTCTTTGATGTTTTTATGCTTTCTAGGACGAAAGTAAAGTATATTAATTTGGCATATGCCTAAAGATTTTTTTACTTATATTAAGGATGTCGGCTATGAGATGGTGAGCAAAACATCGAAAAAACACTAATCTCTGAAAAGTAACTGACAAATTTTGTCACACTAAGATTTGTTCGGTTGTGAGGCGGGGAGAGACGTTGTGTTCCATAGGCGAACGATTTAGACCACTGGGCCTCCGAGGCAGATTAATTGTCTTTTTATCTTTGACAAGCCTATGAAAAAGATTGAAAACGACACAAACTAAGTAAGGTTTTGATGGGCGTGTTAAGATAAATGCCATCCCAACTCCTTGTAAAACTACTAACATTGTTGTTTTTTACAAAGAGTTTCCATGTCTCCATGTGTTGTTTTCATGCAGTTTTTATCAATTTGTGTCATAGCAACTGTGAGTTTTTTCTTTAAAATGTTGCTCTACCAACATACCGCTACAACTTAATACTTTTATGAGTGACGTTCTTCGTTGTCTTAAGAGAAACGTTCTTCAATGTTTTAAGCGAAACGTTCTTTGGTGTTTTAAGAGAAACGTTCCTCGGTGTTTTAAGAGGAACGTTCTTCTGTGTTTTAAGAGAAACGTTCTTCAGTGTGTTAAGAGAAGAGAAACGTTGTTCAATGTTTTAAGAGAAACGTTCTTCGGTATTTTAAGAGAAACGTTCTTCAATGTTTTAAGCGAAACGTTCTTTGGTGTTTTAAGAGAAACATTCTTCGATGTCTTAAGAGTAACGTTCCTCGGTGTTTTAAGAGGAACGTTCTTCTGTGTTTTAAGAGAAACGTTCTTCGGTGTGTTAAGAGAAACGGTCTTCAATGTTTTAAGAGAAACGTTCTTCGGTGTTTTATGAGAAACGGTCTTCAATGTTTTAAGAGAAACGTTCTTCGGTGTTTTAAGAGAAACGGTCTTCAATGTTTTAAGAGAAACGTTCTTCGATGTTTTATGAGAAACGTTCTTCAATGTTTTATGAGAAACGGTCTTCAATGTTTTATGAGAAACGTTCTTCAATGTTTTATGAGAAACGTTCTTCAATGTTTTATGAGAAACGTTCTTCAATGTTTTATGAGAAACGTTCTTCGATATTTTATGAGTGACGTTCTTCGTTGTTTTAAGAGAAACGTTCTTCGGTGTTTTAAGAGAAACGGTCTTCAATGTTTTAAGAGAAACGTTCTTCGATGTTTTATGAGAAACGTTCTTCAATGTTTTAAGAGAAACGTTCTTCGGTGTTATAAGAGAAACGTTCTTCTATGTTTTATTTAAGAGAAACGGTCTCCAATGTTTTAAGAGAAACGTTCTTCTTCGATGTTTATAGAGAAGCGTTCTTCAATGTTTTTCAGAGAAACATTCTTCAGCGTTTTGAGAGAAACGTTCTTCAATGTTTTTAGAGAAACGTTCTCCGATGTTTTTAGAGAAAGTTCTTCAATGTTTTAAGAGAAACGTTCTTCGATGTTTCTAGAGAAACGTTTTTCAATGTTTTAAGAGAAACGTTCTTCGGTGTTTTAATAGAAACGTTCTTCAATGTTTTAAGAGAAACGTTCTTCAATGTTTTAAGAGTGACTTTATTATTATAAGTAATGTTCTTGGGTCCTTTACGAGAACTTGAACGTTGTCAGAGAGTACTGAAAACCGTTTTGTCTTTTATCAGTAGTTTCTACATCTGGTAATTCATTCTTTTGTAAAGGACTGTAGATGGATGTTATACAAGTATATGTTATTCAGCATCTCATTAGTACATCGAAACAGTTAAAAGCCTCCAACTTAACTGTTTCTTGATAGCGTAACAAGAAATCTCAATGCTATCAAGAATCCTTTTACGTCGGAAACGATTTTAGGTTTTAAAAAATAAAAATAAATAAATAAATAATCACAATAATTTTACTATGTGTATAATTTATTAGACATAACTCAACATATTAAACAATAAATAAAGACCGTACATCGCACTAACACTGTCATTAAAGCTGTCCATTATATTGGATTCTGAAAACAGAAAAAAATAAAAATATTAAAAATAATAATAAAATAATAAAAAGGGCCAATCATGAACCAATGTTTAGAATTATAAAACAAACGGAGCATATTATGGTTAGACCATCTTGATTTGTTATAAAATGACAATAAGTTTAAAAAAAAACAAAAGTAATCATATAAAAGTGCTGCATGTAAGATCATGTTAATCTAAAATGATGCATTATCTAGTCTTCATAAAATGACTCAGAACTCAATTAGCTTAACGTTTTAGTTTTCGTGTTACTTTAAACATAAACAATCCGGAAATGTTCTGCGCGAAGTTATTGAATTAAGGCTTGATTAAAAAGTATGAATTTTACAAGTCTCAGCTTTCTACGCTTGAGAATGAAGGTAACTTACCACAAGTCCTCGTCATATTTTTCTGCTACATAGTTATTCAAAGAATTAACCGAAGATGCTGTTTCCAGTCAAGTTCAATGCGAAGCTGAGGATCAAGAAGGATGTGACTGAAACAAAGGAAAAAACAACACATGTATTTATGAATCGGAGAATAAGTAATTAAGAATATTAATAATTATTTATGCCACAAGTCTTGGTGAGTTGCATTAAAATTGTTCAATGAGTTTGAGAAATTCAATATTACATTAATACAAATGTAAGATTCTATTTATTTTATAAACCAGATAAAAATCTTGTTTTTTTCGTAGAGAGAGAGAGAGAGAGAGAGAGAGAGAGAGAGAGAGAGCGCGCATACTTGATGATGAAAATGGTGAAAGTCAAAAAGTCAGAGGGAGAGGGATAATATATAATGTATATGACATTTGTAAACTTACAGAGTGTGAACAATTGGCTGTTTCTGTTAGCTCTCTGTGCAACATTGTAGTTGTTTACAGCGCTGTAATATCCGGGTAACTGGCCGTATGGGTTTAATCCCCCAAATCCAAATGGTTGACTGGCGAACTGGCCACCTGCTGGAGCTCCAATTGGGACCTGGGCTATTACCATAGCAATGATTGCTGGGACAACAACGAAAATGATTGCCTTGTTCATCTTGGATAATGTCAACTAACAGGTCCTAGTAAAAAGACAAAATAAATAAATAAATAAATAAATAAATAAATAAATAAATAAATAAATAAAATTAAATAGAAATTGAGTTTATTCTAAATGGATACAAAAATATCAGGACTTTTTCTTCCACGTATTTGGTAAATTATTTACATGTTAATTAGGTTTTTTGCAGTCACTTTATAAAATAGGGTTTAAAATAAATTATTTATTAACTTCCCCTAGCTTATGACGAGTTTTAATACTTTAGCCTTGAAGCATGTTTGTATTTTTAATCCTACTTTCAGAAAAATAACTACGGCATTGCAATTATTCAGTTTTTCTCACAAAACGTTTTTTCTTTCCTTGCTATTTAATAATTTTTATATTTTTTTTTCCAAAAAAAAAAAAAAACATTTATGATTTATTTTTTTCTTTGTAATTTTTTTTTTTAAAAAAAAGTCAAAATAATTTCTAAAATATGTGAAATCAATCTTTGCATCGTAGTGAATAGTTTGTAGAAAATTTGTAAACTTTATCATACGATTTTGATTTTGATAACTTAAGCTCTGAAGAAGGTTCCAAGCATTCAAATATTTTCTGTTAACATTAAAAAAACCGATATTTTGAAAGCTTAGTACGAATCGTAAACTACAATCCTATTACCATTTGACCTTTTAAAATAGCGAAGATTTTATGTTTTTTTATTATTATTTGTTGAAAGTTAAAACATTTTCATAAAATTCATTTGCAGTTCAAGTGATATTCATTCCCGATTTCTTATGATCTACATTTCTAGAAAATTATAGATTATAATATTTTTGTTACTATGAATTAGTAAAGGAGATTTTATTATATATATATATATATATATATATATATATATATATATATATATATATATATATATATATATATATATATATATATATATATATGTATATATGTATATAAACTTACCTGCAGATGGATACGGTCGTTCTGGTGGTTTGTGACGATCAGTGGTACATACCCGGCTTTATATACCCTTACTGTACTTCCTGTAGTTTGATGATATATAGGCTGAGTCTTTTCAAACTTCCACAATCATTACATCATTTTACAAGTTTTAAGCCCAAACTAGTCCGATCCGACATCGCCTTTGGGACCCAGACCGCTTTCCCCATATTGCGTAATCCATAAATATTCGTGTAATATATCCTAACCTTTGACGCAAAAAAGTTTTGGTTGAATTAAACAAATTTTATGGACTCACGATTTTCTGGAATTGTATAATTTTATCCAAAATATATACCCCGTTATACCGATGTAATTTATTCTGATCATAAATTGCATTCGTACAGTATTTGGGGAAATTGCTGATAATGGGCTAGAACAAAACGACTACTTAGAACACACTGTGGCAAAAGAAATAACTCGAATGTGGCAGTATACAGAGTAAGATAACTCAAAGTACAAATGAACTTGATTTGTATTCCTGTATTTTAAAATCACAGAAAAATACAATGTATTCATGAGAACCAAATATTGTACAAGTATTAAATAAGAGTTCTTTTGTAAATACGTGTATATATTTAGATTACATTTTAGCTGTTGAACTTGATTTATGGATTCTCAGAATAATTTTAAATCTGCTTTTGTTTGCCGTATCACTCGAAGAAAAAAAGCAATTTTCCGAAAACTCCGACTTCTTTCAGCTTCCATTTCCTAACCGTCTTGATATAAGTGAAAGAATCTTAACTGCAACATGAAATATTATTTTCATTAATTATTTTTATTATAAACACTTCTATGTCGTAGTTAAGGTAAACATACGTTGTATTGTTTGGTCTGACGCCAGGAAAAATTTAATTGATTTCGAAAAATTATTGCTCTTTTTTAAAAACAAAACAAAAACAAAAAAAGATACTGATACTGAGAATATACTTAGGAGTGATGACGTATATTTAGTGTTGCTTTTTATAGATTTTTTAAATATTTTATTTTCGGTGTGTGTGTGTGTGTGTGTGTGTGTGTGTGTGTGTGTGTGTGCAGAATTAAACTGGTATATTATGCCATTCTATAAAGTCTAAATAGGAAAATCTTAAAAACAATTCTTATTTCTTTTAGTGTCACCCATCTACTGCAATATTCTTTCCTAATTAAAACGGCTACAAGTTTGCCAAGAATCGACTTTATTGTAAAAATAACATTTTTTTAAAATTTGATGTTTCAAAACGTGCGTTTATACTCAATTCAGAATCTTTTATCTTTTATGGTAGACAGAACGGTCACTTTATGTATATGGGGGACATTTGGAGATGGTATAACTGTTTTAACGATCAGAAATTGAAATACACACACACACACACACACACACACACACATATATATATATATATATATATATATATATATATATATATATATATATATATATAAAGAAAAAGGACACTTTAAAATAATCCTTACGTCAATCAATATATCAATATTCAAAACATATTTTTAAACAATAAGGGACTATTTTCAGACTTTATTGATAATGTAAGAGTTACCATGTTTACCTCAGTACATGTAAAGGTATAGTTTACAGCCCGTTATGATATATAGGTAACTGCGATAGTTAAATTTGTGAATACATACTTTTTATGTGGGCGAGTAGGGTTCGGTTAGGAAGGACTTAAAATTTGAAAACGGATAGCTGTTGTTGTTTTGCCAAGAAATACAATTGAATGTCGCAGTTCTTTTGGTCGAGAACTGTAATTTTCAGGTTCGGTTTTGACACATGGCCACCGAAAATATTAAAGGAATTAAATTTATATAGATTAAGAAAATTGACAGTATTTTTATCAATTTTATAACTTATTCAAAAAGAATATTTTGACCTATTGGTACCATTTCTCTAAATTTATATTAATACTTTGTAAAACTACCGAATTTGTTTATAAGACACTAACAACAAAGGATGTACAAAGAAAACGACATTGATTTTTTTTTTTAATGAAACGGAAAGGATATCCAGAAAACTGTTTAATTCTAGATTCGGAAGTACATTTTGTTTAGAGTAAAAAAGGACATATTAAACAATTAATGTTACGCTAAACGCATGTATACAAGGCAATATGAACACATATTTATACCAAAGAATAATGTTGAACCATCTGTAACCAGACAAAAGATTTTTAATCATATATTTTGGAGTTTCCGATTTATCTGCATTAATTTACATTTTGACAAGTAAGAAATTATTGTCAGTATTAACCATTTTGTAAGACATCAGATTAAATATGTAGCCCAGGGGGCATAATGTTTGTAAAACTGTTTCTACCTAGGATTCAGTACTACGGATACGTGTTAAATGCATAATACTGATTATTTTGTATCAAATTTAACCACATCATTAAGTATCTTTAAGCAATAAAGCCTCTCTGAATATTCTCTATGTTTTTTTTAAAGCAGGTTTTTAAACTGACTTTTTTGTTTTATTATTTTTAATGTTTAGAAAATTCATTTTGTCTTGAAAGCGTAAAGAATGTATTTATGGAGTTATACATCACAGTAAAGGTCTTTCACTGAAATCGAGACGGTCAGTTTGTGATGGTTGAGAATACCATGATATCCGAGAAAAACACAGTTGTTTTAATATTGTGAGCTTAAAAACTCTAACGCTGAATTCTTCAAGTAAGTAGAGTCAAGCCGAAGAGAGACGAACCTTAACCAATACAACAAGTCTTTAAATAATCTTCAAAATTTATATGAAACCTTAACTTTTGAATGCCGAATTCAAATTTGGTTATAATTTCCGTAGACGTAGACGTGAATCTTAAAACGTCTCAAGTATCTAATGCTTTATAGAGAGAGACCATGCTTCTTCCTGCTTCTAACCCAACAATATGTAGATTATCATCAGCACTCAATTGTACATGGTCTACTAGTTAAACCAGTTTGCTGCTTATAGAAAATTTATATCGTGTGTATAAGAACATAAGTTTTCTGATCAAACTTAAAGGCATACAATTGTTTTGAAACAGAAGCGACTTAGTGTCTAAAATGAAATTTCACTAACCATTTTGTTTAAATAACGGCGATTAAACAACCTGGTCCTACAGGACAAGCATGTTGATTATTGTGTAACATTAATGATCTTCAATACAATATAAGATTTATTACATAGCCTAGGGGCATCTCTTTTACCGTTTCATACATCAAGCGATTAGTCTATTAATTCCTTGGATATTTAATTCACACCTATAAGTAATATAAAACGACTGATGGATATCTCACGAATTAATTGTTTGTCTGCATATTGTATTATTTAACGTATATACTATAAGCCTAGACAAAAATCCATATTTTGTTAGATTATGTGTCAGACACAATATGATCACAACGTTAACTTGGTCAAACCTTGAATATCAGCCAGCTATGTAAAAAAATTTTCGGGATTCAAGGATTTTTTATGTTTTTTTTTTTTTTTTTTTTTTTTTTTTTTTTTGAAATTTCGTTTAATCATTTGACACGATAGAATGATCGCGTAATTGAGATAACAGTAAATGTAAATGTAAATTTTAAAGCTTTGTCAAGGATGTTCAGAATTTGTTATTTAATTTACAAAAATATATTTCTGTTACTTCGACTCAGTGATCCAGTGGTCTACAGCTTGCATTGTCTCTTACCGAGTCTAGGTTCGAACCCCATTTTGGCAAAAAGTTTGAAAAGAAAGTTATTTCGCTTGTCGGAATTCAGTTTGTTCGAGGCACTCCGGTTCCCTCGCCGTCCAAGAACAGATCACTTCGAATCTTGATAGGGGCATAAAACAGAATTTTTCATCTCAACTTCTACACTACTACAACACTTACTACTACTACTGCTACTACTGTTACTGATTCAAATGATATTACTACTATTACTTCTTGTAGTAGTAATAATAATAATAATAATAATAATAATAATAACGGAGTAACGACGTTTATCTGAAATTAAGTCCGATCCTATTATTCAGATTGAATTATATAAATTTTGCAAGCAATTGTTATGTATTCAACAAATAAGGCATAAGTAACAAACTTTTGAATTCAAATACTACAATTTATATTTATTTTGATGTTGCGAAAACTCAAAATAGATGAACGCAAAATAAATCAGTTTTTATAAATGTGCATGTACATGTAGCTAACAGAAAATTATTGATATTTACGAGTATAAAAATGTTGCTTTACCGAATTATATTTTTCAAAAATAATTAAATCAATAAATAAATAATTGGATTCATTTGAAAACGTCTTTGGGAATGATTTCCCCGTTAAAATTGCCATTGCGACAACGTTCAAATTTTGTTGTCAGCCAGCTTCCAAACCGAGAATATTTCTGCCTGGTTGCTTAAAAACGCAAATGAAAATGAAATATTCTCAATACAGTTAACCTCCAATAAACCAATTACAACCAGATTCCACTGTGTTATTATACTCTTTTTGACGTCATCGAGTTTTTAGGTTTTTGACGTAAAGCAAAAAGAAAACGCCCCGCGTGAAACAATAAACTTTTTAAAAAAAGCAAAACTCTAAAAACCGTCTAGATAGAGATTTTATTTAAAGGAATTGATTGGTTGTAAATAAAATAGAAAAAACTAAAAGACAAATATGATATTTTAATTTTTTTTAATTTTTTTTTTTTTTTTTACAGTTCAAGGTAAACCTGAGCACTTTTTATATGCAATCCACCGAATTGCACTGTATAACAATCTCTAATGAAGCGCTGGCTTTTTGAATTCTAGTTATCTGTTTGCATTTTCTATGTTGAAAAACTAATTTTTATTGCTGATTTGAATGCTATTCTTTATTTTTATTTGACTTTATGCAATATTACTTTTAGAGTAACAATAAAGTTTTGCTTCATAATGAAAATTCGAAAAGATGATAGTTTTCGCAAGAAAAAAGGCTCCGGTTTATATTAATGTTTTTAGAAAACAAAAACAATGCATCATTCGAGAAATTTATTTATACAATAGAGGAAAGTTCCGAGAAAAAATGGAACAAAACTATAAATGCTATTATAAGATTCAATTCTTACTAGATTATCACAATTATGACCATGCCTTGCGGCGAGTCTGCGTTGCACTCTCGAACGCTAACAGCAACCTTAACGCGATAAAATAGTTGTTGATGATGTTTATGTACTTCCGGTCATAACACTTTGTAAGTAAACAACAGTGTATAATTGACAATCTGAATTATTTGTGTTTTTCTATAATTAGCGGGAAAAAATCACATTTTTAAGCTATTACTGTCAAGGCAAAATAAAGTCTAAGTTATAGCATATGGAAGGCATTATATGGGAATAATTACATTTCTGAAAAATGAAATATCCTTAAGCAAGTGTTATTAGCTTGTAATACAATGTTACATGAGGGCAATTAAGCAAGGTCAATGTTTTGTAAACAATCATTATCCCTGCAACTAGCTAAAATACAGCGACCATGGTATAAAAATAGCAAAAATAGTTAAAGCGTAGGATAAAGGAAGAGTTAAATAATCGTCTTTTAACGAGCGCACTCTCAGGACAACTTTTAGGGACACCTTCTTTTAGAAGTAATTATAGCACTAGAATGATAAATGAATAAATCAGTAGATTTATGATATGTAAAATAACCACTACGCCTTGTGCATGTAGGTATGCGTACACAGAGTGAAGACAGACTTAACGAAATAACAGATTATATAAAATTACATAATAGTTAAATAAGGACGAAGATGGCCATTATCCTAATTATTGTGCGCAGATAGGGTGACATTTAGCTATATAGTTTTTCAATGTCGCAAAGAAAACTTCGGGGTAAGTCTGTTTAAGGGAGTCTGAATAAACTTCGACATGCTTACCGAACTAGTTGTTGCAAAAGAAAGGAGATAAATCAGTGGTACAAAAAGTGTAAATGACAATCAAAAAGACTTTTGCGCACAAGATACAAAAAATTATCAAGTGTAGAGTAATGACAATAGTTTAGTCTAAACTGTAAATAAGAATGGTCAATATTGTGTTCTAGCGCGCCATTTATATGGTCATGTCTACAAAACTTTTGATACCAAGATGGCGACTATAAATAAAGATTTATTATTATTATTATTATTATAAATAATCTTACAATTAAAACGTATTTTTATTAAATTTCAATTTTTCTGACTTGTATCAGGGTGCCTGATATTTTTCGTATCATCCATATGCGTGATACAATAATGGCGCGAATAAGCACGCACATGTCAGTTGGAACTACTTTCAATTCGGAGATTCCGTGACGTCATCAGAATGGAATGCGGGGAAACACCCAGTTGGCTAAAAGTACACATGAACCTACACTTTAACAATTAAAACGTATTTTTATTAAATTTCAATTTTTCTGACTCGTATCAGAGTGCATGATATTTTCCGTATCATCCATATGCGCGATACAATAATGGCGAGAATAATCTACACAATCTTGATCAATTTCAAATCCTGGCTTCAGTTCAAATACATCTTGTTCTGCACCACTTCCATTCACGGGAAATTTCAATGTTTCAGGAAATTGCTCCATCCAATATATTAATTGTCGAAATTATTATCCAAACATTGAATCCAACACAGAAAATACACTGAATGTTTCACAGAAAAAATCAAAATACCGGAGAATAATTTGTGAGTCCAGTTCTAGCGACGACGAAATTTGAAATGACTGTTTTGGTACTTTCCCGCCATACAACTCATTGTATAAATGCGCAAGAAAATAGGTCTATGAATTTTAAGATTTTGTGTATAAATACTTCATTTTAATGAATGGATTTTGTTTGTTTTCTATAAAATAATAAATTGTAAGATAAAAATATCATTAGTATGTTATGTATGTACAATTTTGTGTATCAGATGCTCGTTGTAGTTTCCATCGTGTCATCACTATGGAAACTACAACTCGCATCTGATACACAAAATTGTACATACATAAGATACTAATAATATGTATTTATTTATTATAATTAAAATTGCAGTTACAGAGGGACAACACTATGAAATTTTGCTAGGATTGAAGAATTTAAACTATTGTTTCATTTTTTGCACAAAATCTACTGCCAGAGTCACTGTTTGTGACAGTGAATTATGATTAATTTTCATAGAAAATCCAATTAATTTGTTTTTTCGCTAAGTTTAAACTAATCATGATTAAAAATCACTATGCGCACTATCCGCAGTTACCATAAAATAATCCTGTAGAAAGGAAATTGTTGCTGCTACGGGGATTTAACATGTTGAAATACAATGGTGGATTCTTTTGCGCATACGACATAAATCGTCACCAAAAACATCATTTTCGGTATTTACATCGCCATTTTTTGACATGTAAAATTTTTTTGACATGTAAAATTCCCGTAACAGCATAGCAATTTTCGTGAACAATTAGGCAATTAAGCGAAAAATAGCAAACTTAATTCAGGTAAATTGAATTTTCTATAAAAAATTAGCATAAATCACTATCACAACAACCCCTTTTTATGGGAGGGGAATTTGCTATTAATGGGATGTTATTTCTGAAATTGGACTGATTAATCTATTAAAATTGTAAATACTAGTAATGTCAAGGATTTTTTATTTCTAAGGTTGTTTCTAGTACTATCCTTGTTAAATATTAAAAGATAGGAAGACAAATAAAAAATGAACAAAAATTCTTTTCCGATTTGAAAACTTTTTATTTGAGCAGACTTTTGATCTATAACTTTTTCAATGTGAAAATTTTACATTAAACGCGAAATACACGTTAAGAAAATAATTTTTACACTGAAGACACAATTTCAAGTCGTTCTAAACGTAAAGCCTCCATTTGATCATCACTCAACGAAGCCGTTTCGCTATCGTCAACACTCTCGGAACTAGATTTCACGTATTCCGAATTTTTCATTTTTTGCAAATTTTTGTTATTTGAATTTAAATTAGATTGTCGTTTTAATATACAACCATTTCCTAGGTTGATTGCTTTACGAGACTTCCATGACTTGCTTGACGAACAGTCTAAACAAACAGTTTCCTGATTGGCTGAATAATTTGTTTGAGGTGAGGACAAAGATCCTTGCCTGTTATTTTTAAACGAACGGGTTAAGTCTGATGACGAAGCTCCCCTCGATTCCGTTTTGCTGAGAAGTAACTTTGGTTTTCGTTTATATTCGCATCTAAGGATCCGACGGAACGCCCTCTGAAATTCCCGACTGGAACAAGCATAAATAATAGGATTCATCATGGAATTACAATAACCAAGCCAAAATATAACTTTAAATAATGTTTCCGGGATGTGGCAATTTGTACAAAAGGCACCTGGAATTAAATAAAATAGACATACCATTATCAATAATTATTAATCATTGTAAAACGGCAATACATTAATGACGTAAAGAAAAGTTAAATATGCTACTTCATATCGTATACGTTGTATCTGCAAAAGGCAAAGCATTAACGGATACAGTTAATCAAAAAGCACAAAACAAGACATGTGAAAGCAGATGATAAACAATAATCTTAGACAGGTTTGTTTGTATAGCTCAGATGGAATGGTTTTTGTACGCCTATTAAGATTATTTTATATCGAGGAGATAAATTTGTCCTGAATGATGTCGAACACCGGAGTTCACAAACAATACCATCAACAAGTGTATTGGTAATTTTCTCACTGAGATTTGAACTAACTAGTAAAAGGCGCTTAGTTTTCTCCGACATTGGAAAGAATCCAAACATGGTGTCTGAAAATATTAGATGGCTTGAAAACACTATATTTTAAAAACTAAAACATAATCGTTTATGCTAAAAACACAAATAGAACCAAGAGCACGACGTATGCAATATATATCAGAAAATATTAGTAAAGTAACAATTTATTATTGATTAGCGACATAATTGATTAAGGACTATATATTTTATGTCTTTATAATGACAAATAATTTTAGATATTTTTTTTTAATGTATGTAACATTTTTATTGGTTCATTTTTGCCACATTTCGGTTTGAAAATGAATATAATGAGTATGGATGAAACGACAGTAGGGTTTATTTCATGGACACGATGCTATGAATTTAAATGTAAGAAAAGATTAGCAATACTTTGCAAGGAACATTTATAAACCTCAACTTTCGACGGTCCGGTTGTCTGAAAATGTTGCACTTGATCGAATATCTGTTGTTGTTGTATCGTTATTTATTTTTTTAAATTTAGTCAAAATTGTAACTTTACAACAACAAACATTTTTTCCTATTTTACAACATTGAACCTATTAATAACTCTTTAAGTAATAACATATCAAATTTACAATTGCCTTATTAAAAACTTGATTTGACATCTCTAAAAGGTATTTAAAAAGTCTATGAACTTCCAATACATAGAGTTCCCGACTTAAACAGAACTACCACGCGCTATGTTTATAAATCAACACAATTGATTTTTCTTAACATTGTTAACATACAATATGTCACTTGTCTGTCTCCGTAAAAAGCTAATAAAACAGAGACTCATTTGAAAAATCATTTTGTTGTTTTCTCTACATCATCGGATGCGTTACTTCTGCAATCAATTTCTCAAGGTTCGAACAGGTTCTGCAGATTGTTGTTGTTATGGTTCTTGGTTGTTATGTGCAGTTTGATTTATATCTTTGTTGTTCTATTGTTGTTGTTATGGTTATTGGTTGTTATGCAGATTGTTGTTGTTATGGTTATTGGTTGTTATGTGAGGTTTGATTTGTATCTTTATTGTTATATTGTTGTTGTTATGGTTCTTGATTGTTATGTGAGGTTTGATTTATATCTTTGTTCTTGTATTGTTGTTGTTATGGTTCTTGGTTGTTATGTGAGGTTTGATTTATATCTTTGTTGTTATATTGTTGTTGTTATGTGAGGTTTGATTTATATCTTTGTTGTTATATTGTTGTTTTTATGGTTATTGGTTTGTTATGTGAGGTTTAATTTATATCTTTCTTGTTATATTGTTGTTGTTATGGTTCTTGGTTGTTATGTGAGGTTTGATTTATATCTTTGTTGTAATATTGTTGTTGTTATGGTTATTGGTTGTTTTGCAGATTGTTGTTGTTATGGTTATTGGTTGTTATGTGGGGTTTGATTTATATTTTTGTTGTTATATTGTTGTTGTTATGGTTCTTGGTTGTTATGTAAGGTTTGATTTATATCTTTGTTGTTATATTGTTGTTGTTGTGGTTATTGGTTGTTATGCAGATTGTTGTTGTTATGGTTCTTTGTTGTTTGTGAGCTTTGATTTATATCTTTGTTGTTATATTATTGTTGTTATGGTTATTGGTTGTTATGCAGATTATTGTTGTTATGGTTATTGGTTGTTATGTGAGGTTTGATTTATATCGTTGTTGTTATATTGTTGTTGTTATGGTTATTTGTTGTTATGCAGATTGTTGTTGTTATGGTTATTGGTTGTTATGCAGATTGTTGTTGTTATGGTTATTGGTTGTTTTGCAGAGTGTTGTTGTTATGGTTATTGGCTGTTATGCAGAGTGTTGTTGTTATGGTTATTGGTTGCTATGCAGATTGTTGTTGTTATGGTTATTGGTTGTTATGCAGATTGTTGTTGTTATGGTTATTGGTTGTTATGCAGATTGTTGTTGTTATGGTTTTTGGTTGTTATGTGAGGTTTGATTTATATTTTTTATGCAAAAAAATATCATATTAAGCTAACACACAAACACCAAACCATGTTTAAATCACAATCCCAAACGCAAATTTAATTTAAACACTTCAACTTTGACCAGAAAAGTGAGACCGTGTGTGCAGCAGGCTAAGTACCAAACAAGAATTCAGCACCGTCTTATGACGATATTAAACAAACCACAGTTTAAGGAGTCAAAAAAATAATACTGACACAACATTAATAAAATATAAATTTATTTGTATGTTAAATTATTTATATAGCGATTTAGGGTGACTTTTAATTCCATTTATTTCTTTTAACGCGAAGTAGTCTTTGTACAAACTTACCTAATACTGTATATGATTTTACAATCTAATATCGCAAACCCTCTTATTATTTTTTAATTTCAAGTTAGAAATGATTAAAATTAATATGCGTTTTGTTATTATAACTCTTAAACGGACTAAATCTATCGTCATGTTTTTAAATTGAGAAAAACTTTTTTTCCAAACCATTTTTGTTTTATCTTACTTAACCCCCCCCCCTTTTTTTTTAAACATTGTCTTTTCATTGCAATTCTAAGTCTTAATTCAAGTCAATAGGTTCCTAGTAATTTTGTTAAAAAGCTTAAACTGGAACCTATCCACGACTCTTATTTCATAACCTATTTCCCCCTCTAGGGTACACATTCGATTTTTATATCAAGCAATAAATTAATAATTAAAATATATAACATGATCATCAGCTGTGGCAGACAAAATACAACAGTTTCCTATAGAGTGATTTAGACCTGAATCGATAATCTTAAATACCCCATCAACATCTTCATTTTAAAAAAAACACGTCATGTCCGTCATTGTAACGGCCATTATGACAGACCACAGACAACACTACTGGGAGTCTTTATTTAAAAATGTTATTTCTTAAATAATAGATTGACTTCAGACGTGCTTTGATTAAAAATAAGCTGTTTGGAAATTATAAGCGTTAAGATAAACTGGAGAGTAAAACAGAGAAGAGACCGTGTAACATCGGAAGGAAATTGATGTGATTAAACTGTTATCTTTACAAGTAGACAACCACTACTAATTATGTACCAGTTATTTCGCACCTTTCTAGTTAAAGCTCATTCAATCTAGTTTTATTTTAATTACCAAAGGCAATTTTATAATTTGCGAGAAAAGGGGTGGTTGTAAATAAATGGAATGACAAAAGTCGTACAAATGTTCACTGGCCACAAAATTCATATTAAAACGAATGAGCGATTGTATCATTTGTCGCTTTTCTTTCTGTATTGTCCTTTTTTGTTTTCTTTTCTCATGTTTCTGTTAGTTTTTCACTCATTTGTCTATTTTTAGTTTTAACTTATGGTATTTTTTGTTGTGTCACACTGAATGGTTCTTTTTTACACTGTAAAGCCCAAATTTACTTTCTTTTTGTATGATTTTTAATTGCGTTACATCGTATGACACCTATCTTTTTCTTACTATTTGTTCTCTATTTGTATCCTAACTGTATATATCTGATTCTTTGTTTACCCACTAAAGAAGCCCTTTTTATCTGTAGACTGTATAGTCTCTATTTGTTTTCTTTCTGTAAGGTACTACTGTATTAACTGTATGGTTCTCATGATGGTTCAATTTATTCTACCTTCATCGATCTTTTTTGTTTTTTTTTTTTTTACCTGCATATTTTTAATACGATTTCGAACTGTATAAACCCTAATTTCTTTCTTTTTTTCGTATAATCATCTTTTTGTTTCATATTAACAGTTTAAATATAGGAAACATGCATTTCTATAGACATAGACTAAAGTACCTTTTTATTTTTATTTCATCACAATAAAATTATTCTTTGGATCATATTTCTATTTTTCTGAAAATTTCCAATTTTTTTTTATTTATCAATTTGTTCATCTCAACATGTTTCGACCCTTTTTATATGACTGTCATTAAAATATTTTAATTAAAAAGCAGATGCATTAGCCTAAAATCTTTATTCGTTAAAAAGTCGATTTATACTTTATTGTGTTTGCAATAGAACCATTAAATTAGATTAACACGCAACCAAGGTGCTGGTGAACCAATATAATTACCATCATCAATATATATATTTATATGACACGAAAGACGAAATAATGGTCTACATAAATCTTCAAAATACATCCTGTGAAAAAATCCGAATGTCTATTTGAATTTTTAAATAAACAAAGAATACACAGCAAGTTTTTTTGTGAACATCCTGCTATAATGAAAGTGTCTGGCGTCAGTCGCCTTGTTATGTCATGTGATATGTCTTGATTTAAATTTTCATTAATCTGGTAATTTTATAAACGTAAAAAGCAGTATTGGCATTCAATAGAATACGACTTTATAACAGTGAAATTGAATCTATCGTGTCTTTGCAGTGAAAACAGAACATCTCAATCTGAATACAATGTACTTCAATATTTTTTTAAACCAAGGCTGGACCGAGTCAAGAAAAATACATGATGTAACTAGATTGATGTTTTCGGCGTCGGTCGCCGTCATGGTCAAATGTTGTCTTGTGTTTCATTTCTCAAAATAATGTCATGAACCAGATACATTTATCAATATATAAAGCTTTTTTGGCATTCAATAGCATACTTGGACGTATATGGCATTGGTGTAAAATTAAATTTTGAAGTGAAAGAATTTCATTCGAGATTGTTAACTTTTTGAGAAGAAATTGCGTTCTTACAATGAGAAAATTACATTGATCCAAGTAACGTCAAAGATCCAGTTGTAAACATTAAGATGTGTGTTTGATGTAAAATAATATTGGTTCCAAAGCCAATACTCTACACTTAGCGTAAATATATGATTCAAAGATGTTTTAGCGGCCTCTTTCCAGACAAACTGACTGATAATGCTAGAGATATACTGGTTATATTTTTTAAATGAGTCTAAACAATACCTCTGAATATGTGGCGGTCAAACTTACTAAAACAAAGTTTCTTGGCTTGTTGAATCTAAGTCCATCTTTTTAAATTATTTGCATACTAAAATAATAATAATAATAATAATTTCAATTATCATAATTAAGCCCACTTGTTGTTAGGTTATTTCTGGCGCAGAATTTGATCACTGGCCGTAAAATGGTAGAAATGTTTAGAGTCCTTCAGTAATACTGTAACTGCAATACTAATTAACAATAACGCCATGGCATATACGGTTATACTGACGAATCATATATATTCTTGTAGTTAATAATTTGTGGTTTTGTAATTAAAAAAAAATGTAGGGAAACAATTTCATGATTTTTTAATGATTATTTCCAAGCACACTTTTTTAGTTACAAACATCTTTTTACTGTTGTCAACTGTTTTACTGTTGAAATTGTCAGATCAAAGAGAACTTGTCAAATTAAAGAAACAAAATAAGAATTAGAAACAAACACGTGATTAATAGTTATTAAGAATACGATCAATGAAGCTCTTTGTACATATACTTCTTAATCGGATAGATAGTTTCAACCAAAGATGCATAGATGTCATTATGTTTTTCTGTGGAATAAGGTTTAATCTTCTTTTCGTTCCCATTTATCTTCTTATATAACACGGTGACATTTTAATCGGATCAGTCTAGTAGATAAGTCAAAATTTTCTGTGATTTTTGTGATTAATTGATTAGTGAGTTTTAAACTTTCTTTCATATATCACTAGCTATGAAAAATGTTAAATACGTATTTCAGCTTATCACAAAAGAGTTCTTTTTCATACCATGTTTGTGAATATTAATTTTCCACAAATGATAAATGATATTTGACATAATAGTCGCTTCTAATTTTTAAGTTTTGGGCGGTAACCTGTATGGGAATCACATCCTAACCTCCCATTTTAGTAGCAATTATATTTGTTATTACGCCAACGTATTGGTTCTAACGCAATGCAAAAATATTTAGAACATAATAGCACTTAAGTTGTAAAATAAAATTTTGAAAGTTACATTTAGATCTGATATTGAAATAAACAGGTAAGATATTTAAGTAAAGTGTATATACAATAGGTCAGTATTTTCTAGTGTCCATATCCGATATCGACGCATCCCAATAGGGATGACTGCGACACCAGTGATTGTCATAATAAACGTGTTTTAACTAAATGGTCAAGTGTCGAAATCCGTTATAGAATTGACTGTAGCACCGATCATTGTCATCGTAAAATTGTTTTAATGAAAGGTCAGTAGCTACGGTGTCCAATCCTATACCCGTTTACCGTTATTGAGATGACTTAAGAGCTGGTTATTTACATAATAAAATTTTTAAAAAAATTCTATAGAATTAATGAATTTTAAACAATTAAACAACATTCAACTTTGAGTCAGATATTCTACACTTTACACCACTATCCCTATCCTAAATTAAACGAACGCATTAAACAAATTATTCACTTGTCATACTTTAACAAAAACGGCAAGCTAATATATAAACATCTAGTGCTCAACAGAAATTCTGGGTTTTTTTAAATTATTTATTTATTTATTTATTTATTTATTTATTTTATTTTATTTTATTCTATTTTATTTAATTTAATTTTATTTTATTTTATTTTATTTTTTATCAAACACTTTTTGAACTGCAAACAAGAAAATACCGAAGATTATTTACTGAAACAAAATGTTACAGTTTTCTGATAGACATGATATTTGTTGTAATTGACATTATAATTTTCAAACAATCAATTGGTATACGAACAAGCACAAATTGTGCATCATTGCTTGCTAATTTGTTTCTTTCTTCCATAGAAGCAGAATTTATGAAGAACCTGTTAGGTCTGGAGAAAAGACTACGGCTTAATCAATGAATTCCACAAACAGATACAAGTATATGTATCTTAATTATCCAAAATTTTGGAAATATGTAAATGCCATTTTTTCTTGTGTGCTTGAAAAAGAAGATACATCTGATTCTTTATGTTCTGTTTCATATTTGGATTTATTTCTAAATGATGACACCACTAAAAGCTATACTTGAAGGTACATGACATTTTTTCTGCTTCTCCTGCGTATAGTATATTTATTTCACAGGCTATTAGGTATGGTAGAGTTTGTTCCCGCCAAGGATCTTTCTAAAACGTAGCAAGTGCAACAAATAAGTTGTTGACTCAGGAATATTGCAAGCCTTAGCTTCAACAAGTTTTAAGCCCGTTATCACAATATTGTTGTAAGTATGAAATTGCTGTATCCGAACTTATCATAGATAAATTTGACGACCCAACGTCCTATATTCCTTTCATTCTCGCATTTGCTTTCGCATGTGCCGGGTGTAGCTAGCTAGACAGGAGGGGCTTACCCTTTTCGGAGTATCCGGCCTCACTTTCCTGATAGAAGTTCACCTGTTTTCCCTTTGATTTTTGAATTGTAATTTGGATATGAACCGATTTGTTTTTATTAGTTTAAGAATTATGACCATCTGTCTAACTCATTTTCTAATTTGAAATTTTATTGTTCCATTTTTCGCAGTTTAAATCGACTAAAATTTCTGTCTCAATTTTTCATATGCATTACTCTGTAAAATTACACATCTAAGTTTTAAATTTTATCTTAAAAAATAATTAAAAAAAACCAAAATTAAAAAATTAAATAACATATATTTTTGAGATAACTCAGAAACATGAAATATCACTTATTTCCTTTTTCTCCTTAATTTGTGTGTGTAGTTATGGTTGATGTAGTGCGAGTTGATTTGTATACACTTGGCATGGAGAGATGGAGAAATTAAATCTAAAATCAGACATACCATGATCACAAAAACTTAAGGAAATTACGCTTCCATGCTAAGTAAGATACACATGTATTTAGTTATAGCTAAAGAGATCAAAACTTTGAACTTACAAAGATATATTGTAAATATAATCAATAATTTTCATAAGGAATTAAGTCTTTATGTAATAACGCATACTGTAATTATGATCACAATGATTATATAACTGGCTGTTATCGTGATTGAGAATTTACGTTCATACACTAATGGCAGTTTCATCACTAAATGCAAAATTATTGTTTGATTATTGAAAAGGTTGCAAAAACAGTTAAGTTTTCACAATTGCAACAAGTGCAGCAATTGCAACCTATTTCTAGAATATGTTGCTCTAAAACATTTATTTTACACGAACTGCCCAAAGATTTTTATAACACATTCATTTGTACTTATAGACCGAGACATATTCAAACCCACCTAGGTTCAAACTTTTTTTAACATATTAAGTTAAATGTAAATGGGAAGCACTTAAAATGTGGCAACACAAGTATGGAGTTTTTTTAAAATAAAAATATACTACACGTTACATAACATATATCAAATTGAGATACTATGGTAGATGTATTACAAAATGTGTTTAGATTTCATTGGAGTTTGCCATTCTCGGTACAAATTAATACTTTTTATTGTAAAATAAAAGACAGAAACACAACAAGGA
This sequence comes from Tegillarca granosa, assembly GCA_029721355.1. Classification (NCBI taxonomy): domain Eukaryota; kingdom Metazoa; phylum Mollusca; class Bivalvia; order Arcoida; family Arcidae; genus Tegillarca; species Tegillarca granosa. The sequence continues at coordinate 21,140,046 of CM056605.1, read as the reverse complement.
AAAAATTAAGGCATCACTTTTATATATGACATAAAATGTTCCAGCTTATTGAACAAATACAACTTTTTCTTTTTATCTAAATATCAAACCGTATGGTGCAGCGTTTAATTACCTAATTAATTAACAACCTAATGACATGGAAACAGAAGGTAGCTTCAATAAAGATTATTAGTGTTCGAAAGAAATTACCGACGACCTCAAATTAGTTAATTTTGGTATAATAAGGAACATTACTATTGCCCTTTATATATAAATAAGTAATTTTGTCTGATGATAACATGTTATTTGAGGCTAACCGCCTTTAAATGCGATTAATAATAAGATAATAGATGAAAATCACAACTTAGCAATAACAAATAATTATAAGTTTTTTACATTGTAAAACAAATCATTTATAAAGAAAAATGAACCAAGGGAGTTTTAAATAAATGTGGAAATGATCATTAAAGGCCGAAACACTGTCATTAGCTTTAGGTTTTATAACATTTTACGCCTGACAATTCATTAGTATATCGCATTATTAGTCAAATAGGGCCTTAAGGTAAAATAGGTCTGGTCAGTTATTAAGAGTTTTTAAGCACTAACATTGCTTAAAACAATTTCGTATGTGATTTTCATCCTTAACGTTCGCTTAATTAAGAACATTGTATTAGTGCAGACAAGGGTTAGAAATCTCTGTGGAGTCAAAAACCCAAACATAACAACTACGATTACAGCTTAGAAAAAAAACGATTTCTTCAAAATATATTATAAACATGCAAAACTGACTGAAAATTATTTAAAGCTTTTAACCATATGATTTCCTAAGATAACTATAAACATTTATTAAGGCGTTTCAATAGGTTCAGCTACAATGTCTTGAAAACAAGATTTTTAATCATCAAAACAAAGTAATGTTACTGTTGATTGACTCATGGAAACACTAATGATTACTTCTGTAATTTTTCTATTTAACATGCACTGCTACTTGATTCAATTCTATACGATCTATATGTTATTTAATATATGGCTCTAAGAAAATTTATTTTGTAATGCTTTTATACCTTTAGTAGATGTTCCAATGAAAGCTTCATCATACCCCTAAAACACTCGAAGAGAGTGTATTGGAGTCCCATTGCCAATTTGTCTGTCCGTTTGTATTATATCGAACTCTTGCATAACTTTAACGTGATCTATGGATATTTTTTTTTCAAACTAAAAATGGGGATTCTTTTATAAACAAGTTTAGTTTAAGCATGGAATTCTCTGCAGAAATGGTCAAAAATTACAAAAATACGAAAATACAATTCATTGCATCGTGTACTAAGGATAATCTTAAATTTGCGAACGCGGTTAGATGAAAAATTAAAAAGAAAGTCACTACATCTGATTGATATGTCTGATTGATATCATCAATTTACTGCTAAAAATGGAATGTGTTATAAAATTTGAAAAAATTCTTATAATTTGACAACTAAGAATATTCTTAACCAGGTTTTCGTAGAAACCTGGTTCTTAGATTACCGAATGTCGGCGGGCGGGCGGGCGGGGGGCGGGCGGGGGGCGGGCGTCAAAAAATGGTTTCCGGATGATAACTTGAAAAGTAAATGTCAATTTTGAAAGAAACTTGGCACATACATGTATTGTGATAAGATCTTGGTTGTGATTGCTTTTGGGATAAATACATCAAAGGTCAAGGTCACAGTTGCTTGGTCATTTCACAAAATAAGCAACCTCTAGCTATATCTTGGCCATATGTAAAGATAATTTCAGTTTTCATATTTTCTAGCAATGTTGACGAAAATAAAGCCAAAATCAAAGGTCAAGGTCATGACCTACATTTTCACCTTTGTGTTTTCTGCTCTAAAATGGCTATGTATGTAAAGATAATGACATAGGGTTTTCAGTTTTCATATTTTCTAGCAATGCTGATGAAAATAAGGCCAAAATCAAAGGTCAAGGTCATGACCTGCATTTTGACCTTTGTGTTTTCTGCACTAAAATGGCCATTGTTGCATGAAATTTACAATTTTGACATGAAATTAGCTATTTTTGATGATATTTAGACGAAGAATTCACTATTTATGGAATTTTAGTTCTGTAAAATGATTATGGTGGCAAAATATTTTGATGTTGACTTTTATTTTTGCATTAAAGTGGATATTTCTGAATATATTTAGGTGCAGATGCCACTATGGATCTTTTCTTAAATGAAATTATATTGAAATTAAAAACTCAACATTCAGATTTCTAAATAATTTGTCATAATTGCATCGTTTAACATGTTCTGATGTATAATGCTTTTATATATATTTATATATATATATATATATATATATATATATATATATATATATATATATATATATATATATATATATATATATATATATATATATATATTAAATCTTAACCCATTACGGGTATCCTTTTACTATCAACCAGGTCCCTGCGAGACACATGATCACCCATAATTATGTTAACTAGGTACCATTTCTCGCTGAAACCCCTTTCTCCGAAATACGAAAACCTGTTTTCTCTGAGTTTCCGTTTTTGTTTTTCATATAATAAGATCTGATGTTATAAAGAAGAGTTTCAAAGATACAGCACGAATGCTTTTTATGACATCTTATTTATGTCATTTGACACATTCCTTTGCAAGAATTTTAGCGTTAACTTTATTAAAATTAACCCGAAGCTTTCTCTGTTTTTTTATGTACAAAAGTGTCAAAAAATTGTCAAATTTAGATAATTTTTGATTTGTTGAATTAGCTATGTAGCTGATTTTAGAAATACTTTGATCATCATCATCATCATCATTATTATTATTATTATTATTATTATTATTATTATTATTATATTTTAGAAGTATCGAGTCCAAATATTTACTTTATTTGACCAATCATATTTTACAATCACTTTGCCACATTCACAACATTACCGAGATACTTTATGAGGCGTTTCTGCCAGATGAATCGCTTACAACATAAAGCACTTAGGTGTATGAAAATCTTCATATTGTCTGATAAGAACATCCATCACATCATAGATGGTTATGCATATAATTTTCATAATAATCTATGGTTTTTATTTATTTATTTATTGGATATTTTTTCAGAATATTCGTTTTGATCGACCATGTTTACAGTTACATATAAATTTCCATAACATTAAACTAACGACATCAATTCCCATGGTCAATCACAACTCAACCGATTTTAATCTGTAATGATGCTTTTACTCTCAAAGTGTTTCCTTTTCCAACTACAAGAGTCTGAAATTATCGTTTTAAATGTATCGTAAATAATTTTAATATCTACCTAATGTTTACATAAATAAATATCCTATTTTATGTTGACCTGGATTCGTTGTGGTACGTTCAAGTTATTAATGGTTACTCAACTTCAATGCAAAATGCGGTATTCATTATTGATAGCTACGCGTCTTTGAGCAAAAATTATACACATACCGTTGATGTAATACCAGACCTAAAGTTTATATGCAATTCAACGCTTATCATAATATTGGAATAATGCTAAAAATAATTGTTGCGATTTGTCAAATGATGATAAGAAAATTAGTTTTTTATCAAAAGAGCAAACACCGATACAAATCAAATGAATGCAACAAACAACGCTATTTCTAAACAGCGTAATAAATAGATACAAATTAATATGTTTTGTAATTATTGATTCTTAAATATAAATCTCTGAGCTGATACGGGATTCAAAACCAAAAATGGTAGCTGGCGTTTAAAGTGTTTTTGCTGTTCATAATGTCAGACTTCTGCTAAAGAGTGAATGACTCTGTTTGTGTAGTAATCACTGAAAATTGGCTACAATTTTCAAATTCAGTAATCACAAACTCAGCTTCTGATTGCGTACCAAACATTCTTTAATTAACAGCATCGCTTAATTCTAATGCAAAATAAAAACAATATACACCTAAAAACTGTAGTTGTAAAAATTGAATTAAAAATTTTGCATTTAAATCTGGTGCTGCAATAACCACGTAATAAATTAAAGTATTTTAGATAAAATCTCTCTCTCTCTCTCTCTCTCTCTCTCTCTCTCTCTCTCTCTCTCTCTCTCTCTCATTTTCTCCTCCTCTTCTTCTTCTTTTTCTTCTTCTTCTTCACAAACAACTATGATGAAGTTATAAGTTAAGTTTAAACATTTATTAAAACTAAGGTTTGTTCCTTCATGCAAAGACTTCCATTGCTGGATTTAGATTCAAATAAATTTGGAATTTTATTTTCATTTATTTTACCTGTTTGGTTTATATTTTTATCTGTCAAAATTTTATGCCCCTAGTGTTACTGATTTTCTGAAATATGCACATCTGGCACATCAAAATTAAACAGGTATTTTTGTTATATTTTGGCACAGCAAAATTTAACTGGTATTTGTGTTATATATTTATATAACTGGAAGTACAAAACGACGTTTGAGTTGTGAAGTAAAGTTATGACAGAAGTCGGAAAAAAACTCAAATCAGACATACTGTGATCACAATAACTAAATATATAACACAAATACCTGTTAAATTTTGATGTCCTTTATGTGCACATTTCGGAAAATTATTCCTCACCAGTAACACTAGGGGCCGAAAAGTTTGAAAGATGAAAATTTTGCTAAATGGTATATTTTCTGACAGCACAAAATACCGCCTACTGAGTTATGGATACCCTCGGGGAGCTTACTCCACCAACAGCGGTACCCGCTAAGGGGAAATAAATACTAGTATATAACACAATTACCTGTTAAATTTTAATGTGCCATATGTGAAAGGATATAATGCTTAATGTTATCAAATATACTGTAATTATGATCATAATGATTTCAAACACCATAAAATATGCTCTCTCTCATGCTTTATTTGCATCTATGCATAACACTACCCCAATGAAATAAAATAAAATAAAATAAAATGTTATAAAATAAAATATAATAAAATATGATAAAATAAAATAAAATTATTAGATTTATGACATGCTTAGAACATTATTTTGTGATTACTTTTATTTCTTTAGTTAATGTATGTTTTAATATTTTAATATTAAAATTGTCTCTTAAAATAACTTATGAAAACACACTTTTATTTCCAACACCCAGGGTAATGTAATCATTTTAACATGTTTTTTGACTTCATAGTGATCTCCTACTCCTACCTAGATAAGAAACTGCACATCAAAGTAAAAAACCACGCGTGAAATCACCTAGGATCTATAATCAAACAAATACCGCTGTATACAATTACCTTATACCGTTAATTACTTTATGCTTACTGTCGATCGGGTTGTTTATCTGTATTGTGAAAACTGCACATTCGTTATCTAATTTATTAATGAATTAAGAAACAAGTATTATTAGGAAACTACATACGGCTCCTCTACACAAACTTAATGTAGGAATTAGAATTTAGCCAGGCGTTATCTATGTCCCCTGTGTCGTATAAACTATTAAAATTCAAATATACATGTACTTAAAACAAATCATACTTTTTAACTGAATGAATGTTAAAACCATCGTTCCATTAATAATTGAAAAAAATTGAGTTTTTATGAAACATCTTTAAGGATCCTTAAAGCCTCCTTAAAGATCCTTAAAATTTCAGTTCCATTAAGGATCCTTAAAGCCTTCTCAAAGATCCTTAAAGCTGTCCTTATAGAGTCCTTTAAGGTTCATTAAAGATCCTTAAAGATGGAATGGCTTTAAGGAGGCTTTAAGGCACCTTTAAGGATCTTTAAGGACATATTTAAGGATCTTTCAGGATGCTTAAAGATCATTAAAGGAGAGGGTTGGTCTTGTTTCAAATCCTGACGTTGCAACAATGATTATTCAATACTTGAAAATAATTAACTGGCCCAACAGTCAAAAACAATTTTTTAAAATGCTTAGTATTGATAAAAAGATTATCGTAACCTTAAAAACACAATTAATACTTGATAAATGAAATTGTTGCAAAAATTATTGTAATGCAGGAAAGATGGTAAGTGTTTTCTGTTCACTATCCAGAATAAATCGCTCTAAAATACAATTCAACATGAAATGCTTAGAAATATTTAAAAAAAAAAAAAAAAAAAAAAAAAAGCAAACATTTTATTGTTATCAAGACGTAAAAATCCACCTAGGTTTAAACTTATTGTTAGTATTTTTCTATACATTCCCATAACTGCAGCATGAAGATGCTACAGTTGATCTCTAACAAAATGGTTAGGCTTTTGGGTTGTAATGGTGGTCGTTAATGAAATAAATATCACCCACACAACAAAAAATAATTTAGAATAAAATGTGCAACTGTACTGACCAAACAAAAAAAGTTTATGGCAATTGTCGAAATATCAAACCATTTAGCGTTTAATCGAAATTACCCATTGACTTTGGAAACTACAATTACCTTCAGACAGAATTAAAAGTGTACATTAAAAATTAACTATGACATGAAATTAGTCTATTTGGGTATAAATAGTAATATTTGCCTCAACAAAAAGGACAAATTTAGTCAGAAGTTTCTGTCGTTTAGGGCTCATGACAGTTATAGGGGAAATGCGTTAAATATTATGAAAATAAATGGAAACCATCATTTTGCATAAAAAATTTTTAAGTTTAAAGGAAAAACCGAAACATTTATAAAGATATTTGAACCAAGGAAGATTTAAATAAATGTGAAAATGATCTTTAATGGCTAAAACATAGTCATTAGCTTAAGATTTTTCATTAATTTACTCTCGACTATTCGTTAGAGTTTCTCATTATTTTCGGCTACGGCCAAAAGGTACTATTGCTTGTCAATAACTAAGAGTTTCCTGATAAAAAACATCGCTTAAAATTTTTCGCACATCCTAATCTTTTTCCGCCGTTCAATTAACTAAAACATCTTAGTGCACAAAAAGTGTTAGAAGAAAACATGTACAGTTAGTTAAAATCAATAGGGCACCCAAGGGCAGAGTTAAGTTTAAAAATATTTTTTCTACACGTGTTATAAACAAATGGCACATAATGGGCATTATTGTGCACTTTATTTTATTGTTATAAAATAACATTAATTTTTGTCTGTCTATCTATCTATATATTTTTTTCAGAATTTCGAAAGTTTTTATACGATAAACACATTTCAATTATGTACTGTTGTATAATGTCATTTATCTGACTGGAGTTTTGGTCTGTCTATGCAAGATTTGTTTAATTTTTTTTTTTTTTTTAAAAAAAAGCAGAGTTTGGGCGCCTCGTATAAGTACAAACAAATGAAAGATCTATAGAGCTTAAAAAGAGTCAAGAGTATTGACACCTGTAAATAATGGTTTAATAGCTGTAATGACACTTCATTATTTTTCATAATGTTTCCGTTGATTTTTTTAAATCATTTAATACATTTTTATGTTATCCTGTTCGTTGGATTTAATTAATATTCCAATGGATTTATTTTTTTAGTTCAGACTATAAATTTTGTTATACATGTATGTTATTGTTAATTTTTCATAACATTCTGTCGTTGTAATGAGGAACCTACAACTATGTTAATGACTTTTGTATTTTAGTACATTCTCTAATGTTGTTTTAAATTAAATTTTACAGTAAATAAAATTCAAACCATCCGTAGAATAAAATAAATAAGAGACCTGAAATGTAAACCATTTATGAACGAATTTAACGGTGCTAATTACAAGAGCCACAAGTTCTATTGGTTGACATTTAAAAACGATCATTTTGTCGTGTGTGGAAACTGTTTCTGTTTCATTGAATATTGTTGCTTTCAAGGATTCTTTTTAAAATCGTTTAGACATTATGACTGCATATAAACAAAGCGATTTTATAGATATTACACTAGTAGATACTGCATCTTTACAGCAATAACATGTTTAATTTCCTAATTTCTGCATTCGAATTGCTATATCAATTGATCACTTACTTTTGAGCAATAAAATGCGATTTATTTTAGGAGGAGAAGAAAATTGCTGACACAATCGGGATTTTTATACTTTTATTGAATATGTTAGTTTAGTCATAGAGTGTTCGCCAAAACTATGATGTCATAACAGATAAACATTTGTATCGTCTACTGGAAATAGCGTAAGATAAATATACGATTCGTTTGAATGAAAGTATAAAAGGAAAGCTTTGAAAAACGACTGATTGCCTTGACTCTAATGTCAACTAAGAAAAATTTCATATCCGATTTTATGTGAAATGTTTTTTAATCTATCGAAGTGCGGGGATATTGACAATGAAAATAAATATCTTTCGTGTATCTATATTTAATTGCTTGCTTGAAATTCCATTGACTTTTTTAACTTTGATAGGTTGAACATATCACAAAAAGTCTCGAGGTTATTTCCAGTTAAAACTTATTATCTTCTATCTAGACATGAAACATTTTTTGTCATTCAAAAGTATCATTTTTCAAATAACAAATCAAAAAAAATGAAAGCGCAAATGAAAAAAGATATAGCATGGCTCAATCGCAATATCCTTGTGACGTCATAGACAATTTATGTCATTAAACACATAAATAGTCAATGCGTATTAGCGTTCTTGTCATTAGTTGTAGCCAATACAATATTAATAATTTTTATTATTTAACTATTATCATTATTGGCATATTTAAAAAATATCAAAATGTACATCGAGCCATCAGGTTGTACATTGTCACTTTACATCAGCATTATCGTAGAACTTTGTAAGACGCTTCTGTCTCAGTCTGCGTCTAGTCGCTTGCTTTATTAAACAATGAGGGTATTAAAATCTTCATATTGACTGTACAGAAAATTATATCCAATTTAACCGAAGATATTTATACAATAAGTTTCCATTAGAAGCTATGTTCCTGGTTTAAAAAATATTTTTTTCAGAATCTTCCTTACTAATTATCATGTTTTAAGCAACATATGTCAAAAACATTTAACGAATTCAATTTTTATGTACAAATACCTCTCAGCCCATTTTAGTACCGTTACTTAACTTACAAAGTGATTTATTTTTCATCTGCAAGAATTTAAGGTCATCATTATAAATATTTCGTGAATTGTTTGTTGCCATAATTGAGATTCTTATACCTATGTATCAGTTTGTATGTATATGTTTGTATTATCTACTAATTTTTTATATGGATAAGTAAACTTTTATGTTTGCGTAAATTTCTTGGGGTACGCTTAAGTTATTTGAGGTTATTCAACTTTAATGATATATAGTGCCTCTATTATCAATAGCTGCAAGTTTTGAATTTTTTTTTTTTTTTTTTTTTTTTTTTTTTTTTTTTTTTTTTTTTTTTTTTTTTTGGTAAAAAATAACATTTTGATGTATATAAGGAGACCTAAAATTTAAATGTAATTCAATGCTCCATTAAAATAGTTGATAGAAGTTTAATATTTCGTGTTTGGATTTGTCTAAGCATGGTAAGCGAAATAGCCTATCACTTATGGATTATACATTGAAGTAGATTATATGAATACAAAAAAGGTTCTTAAAAACGTTGCTAGAAAAATAGGCATATTGAAAAGCGTATCGTGAATGCAGATATTTAAACCTACTTATTAAGGCTAACACGTGATTCAAGTGTTGGTTTTGTTCACAATATTCTCCACAATGCTAAATATCTGCAAACTAGAAAACGCCCGCGTTTGTGTACATATCAAAAACAGTCGCTTCAAATTTTATTATTAGGTTTGTATCCTGCAGGAATCACATTTTGACCTAATGCTAACGTCAAAGCTTCAATTTTAGCAAAATATGAAAAATTTAAGAAACAAAAGAATCAATGTTGTAAAATTGAAATTTAAAAAAGTTGCATTTCACACTGAAACGTAATAAACAGGTTAAATTACAAAGGAACGTGTTATGAAAATATATAATCACATCAGAATTTAACAGGTATTTGTGTTATAAACTTATAGCTACAAGTCTAAAAAATTTGGTAAATGGTCTCGTCATAATTTGGAATTTAACGCAGGTTTTCAATAAACTGTTTTAAATTCATGACAATATGTACAAAACCAAAAATAAGAGTTTTTTTTTAAATATGTAACAATTGAAACAACAACAAAATTTTTATCAGTAAGATAAGGGATTATTTATGTCTGTTTTCCTTGACATTTTATCGTTCAATTTGTCCATAATCATGATTTGCTTATAGTTGCATACTTCTGTTTCGTTCCCGGAAATATTTCATCCGGAAACTATATTAAGTTACACTTTTTTTGGATATTTATTGCTATCAATAATTTTATAACCAATTATCAAAAATGATTAATAACTTATTTGAGGGCGTCTTCGAAACTTTTAATACCTCTCTCTCTCTCTCTCTCTCTCTCTCTCTCTCTCTCTCTCTCTCTCTCTCTCTCTGTTGTGTGTGTGTGTGTTAGTTAAACCACTGTACTTTACGTTGTCATGAGGACACAAAAACGTTTGAGTTGTAAGCATATGTATTATATATTTGTAAGATGTCGAGGAAATTAAATCTTAAATTAGCATCACAATAACTAAAGGATATTAGACTATATGTCAAATAACATAAACATGTATTTAGTAATAGCTAGAGAGATCAAAACTTTGAACTCAGAAAAATGTTTTGTGAATATGGTCAATAATTTATCATTAAGATTAAGGTTTTATGTAATAACAGACACTGTAATTATTATGATCATCATGTTATAAATACAACTGCCTGCTGAAGTCATTGACAATTTACGTTCATATACAAAAGGAGGTTTAAAATCTATTTTATACAATGGTTCAAATGCGGACATTGCATATAATTTCTCAAAATTCGAACTTAATTAACTGATATAATAATCAAATCAAGCTTCAATTTAGTGTTAAATGCTGATGAATATGTTTCACGTATCTTAATTATAAAATTTTTGAAGGTTGCAAAGACATACTTAACTGCTCAGAAAAAGCACCAAGTTTCTCTTGTTTTCAGTTCCGTCAGTTAAAAACATAAATTCAGAAAACGATGTAGAAAAAACGCTTAGTAATATTTTGCTGTAAGTTTTGCATTTCCCTATTTTCGATAACGTAATCCTTTTTTTTTTAATTTTTGACAAAATGATTAATATATAACAAAACCAAAAAATAGTATGATGATTTTACTGAAGATCTAGTTCGTCACCCTCAATAAAAATATAGGCTTTATATTACACGAGTATAGGACAGAAAGCAACAAGAAGAAAAAGTACGGTAGCACTAGTTATAAGCACAAAAATGAAATATACAACCTCATTGACCAAAAAAGTTTTTTGTTAATTATCAAGATATAAAACCATATGGTGTAGCGTTTTATTGAAACTACCTTATGGCTTAGAAACTGCAATTAGCTTCAAGTCTGATTAATAGTGTACATAACAGATAAACTATGACATTAAATTAGTCAATGTCGGTATAATTAGAAACATTACCATTTTCCTCAATAAAAAGAACAAGTTAAGTAATTTTATATAAAGATAACGTATCATTAAAGTCTCATAACCGTTAAAAGGGAGAGTGTAAAATGATACAGAAATAGATGGAAATCACAATTTAGCTAACACCAAATAATAAGAAGTTTTATAAAAGGCAAAACAAAGAATGTGTCAATAAAAATGAACCTAGGTAATTTTATCAATACATAAAAATGACTCTAATTACTAAAATATATTATTAGCTTTAGATTATACAGTATTTTGCCAATGACATTCATTAGAACTACTTATTGTAAGTCGTTATTAGTCGAAGAGTACCCTACAGTATTATGGCTGGACAACTATTGGGAGTTTTGCAAAAATAATTCTGCTGGAACATTTTCTCATGTGGTTTTATCCTAAACCGTCGCTCAATCAACAAAGAAGATTATCTTAATGTACACAAATGTCCGAACCCTCTGTTAAGTCAAATACTTTAAACAGGACGCATCTACGGTCACGGTTAGTAATACAAAGTTTTTTTTACATGTATTGTAAATATGCATAGCAGAATATTAACTATATTAAGCTTTTAACTATGTAGTTTCACAAGATTATCAAAACAAAGTAACGTTCTAATTCATGAAAACTCATTTGATTATCTTGTTATTTGTCTATTCGAGATGTACTGCTGCTCTATTTAATACGGACTACATGGTTTCTGGCTGAGAGAGACTTTTTTAAATTTTGTATGTTGTAATAATCTTTAGTTGATAAACTAAAAGATGTAGAAATGTTCCAATTTAGCTGTCATCAGACCCATACTCCATACACTTTATGGATTAATTTGATCATGAGATGATAAATAAAATGGTTCTTAAATAAAAATCCTTATTGTTGCTGAACCTAATGTGTCTTATCATATGGAACTTAGAATAAGCTTTTAAAGGATTACTTAAAAATAACTAAAATCAAATTTACCATACACTTAAACTTTTCTCTACAGCATCTTTAGCAAACTTATTATTATAATAAGGATTAAAAAGGCTGCAAGACCAAAGCTAGGTAGCATATCTTTTCCCTTTCCATGTATATTTTTATTTCATTTTATTAGTCACAAGAATAGTTGAAGACCATTTTTGTCCGAATGACCACATAACATAGCTTTTAATTTTTTTCTAGGGGATTGCCTTTATACCTTAAACATTCTTATCGCAATTTCAGCAACTTGATTTTCTTAAAAAATTAAAGCAAACAATTTTAGCCGATAATCTAGAAATATTATAACAAAACAATTGCCGGTAGATAGAATATATGAAATATAATGTCGAACCAAAAACTATACTTCTCATATGAGAAATAGTTTAAACCCTGTTACTGATTGATATTCATCTAAGTCAATGTTTGGTCTGCATATACAAAAATGGTCAAACTATTTAGAGTACCAGAATATCAATACATACAAAAGAAAGACACCTGTGGAGTTTAAAAAGTGAAAAGTGTTTTGTAATTAACCTTTATTTATTGTTCATAACGGTTCCGTTGATCAATTTAAGTTATTTAACATCTTTGGTGGAATCTTGGTTGTGCGATGAATTAATATTCTTTTGGATTGATGTTCATCGTTCAGAGTATATATTTTGTTATACATGTATGTACTTGTTATGTTCCATAACATTCTGTTGCTGTTATGGGAGACCTGTTATTATGTCAATGTACTTTGTATCTTAGTACATTCAATATTGTTTTAAATTAAAATTTTAGTTAATAACAATAAAAAAAAACCACAGAATAAACGTAAACAAAAGATAAGCAAGCATATAAACTGCTATTGTTTTACACAACGGACACGAATAAAATACTTTTAAACTGCAATAACCTCAGGTAGAATGGTAATTATTCAAGTATGTCATTGATGAGGAATGATTTTCCTGAAATGTGCACATATGGCACATTCAAAATTTAACAGGTATTTGTGTTATATATTTACTACACCTGAGAGGGTACCACTGTTGGTGGAGTAAGACTTCCCAAGGGGATTCTTAACTCAATAGGTAGTACTTTGTGCTGTCAGAAAATGTACCATTTAGCAATATTTTCAGCAGTCTTAATTTTTGAAATTTATTTAAAACTAAGGTTTGTTTCATCATGCATAGCATTCCTTAGCTGAATTTGGATTCATATAATTTTGGAACTTTAGATTCATAAATTATCAAATGTTTGGCTTATGTGTGATATCTATCAAATTTTTATTGGTCCCTAGTGTGACTGATGAGGAATGCTTTTCTGAAAAATGCACATATAGAACCTCAAAATTTAACAGGTATTTATGTTATACTCATAACATTTGAGTAAGTACTTTGATTCCCATGGTCAATATCATTCAGTCGATTTTAGTTAGTAGCGATACCGAACTCAAAAGCATTCCCTTTTTGGGCTACAATAGTCTTAAGTTATCACTACAAATATTCCGTAAATAATTTTAATTATCTACCTAAGTTTTTTACATAACTGGGTAAACTTTTTATGATGGTCTGAATTCGTTACGGTACATTAAAGTTATCGGAGATTATTTAACTTTAGTGGTAAAAGCAGTCTCCATTATTGATAGCTACTCGTGTTCCCAGAAAAAAATATATATAACATTTCGTTGATGTAATAGGATATCAAAATAGTTTATATCGAATTCAACGCTCCATCATAATATCATAATATCTAGATTTTTTTTATTGTGATTTGCCTATACATTACAAGAAAATTACCTGATTACCAATAGAATATACATTGAAGCAGATTAAATGATGGTAAAAATCATTAAAGCAGTGCTATTAAAAAAAGGAAGTTAAAAAAAGTAGACAATAACTACAAAGTCCAAGTCTTTGAGCTTATACGGAATTTATTAACAAAAATGGAATCGGGTGTTTCAAGTTTTGTTTCACATAAAATATAACTAACTGCAAAATGTCTGCCTTTGTTTCTTTGAAAAGAAATCAGTTGTCACCAAAAAACAAGTATTTGGCAACTTTGAAGGCAAACAATCACAGGAACCTATGCAAATTAATGTCAAAAACAGGTTATCAAAAGGAAAAGAGATAAACGCCAATGCTCATACATTTCCCAAATTAAGATTGGCGATGTAGTGATTACCAAGTGGTTTGCTTATAGTACATTTGCAAGACCGAATTCTTCTAATTTACATTTTACATTAATGGTCTATAAGACTTAATTGATACAAATAATCAACAAAATAAAACTGACTTATGCAACGTTGTAATTCTTCCAGTGTGATATAATTGGACTCATAAACTTTAACATTGTTTAACTGGACACGGCTGTCTATATGTTGAAAATGACTTAGTTAACATTTTTATACTATCCAATTATTCGTCTTTGGTTTAATAAAGGGATTGATGATAAAAAGCAAATCAATTACTATTCACATGATAAATAATCAGTCATAAAATTCTCTAACTTTTTAAGGAGATTGCCTTAGTATAAAAAAGACAGTTTACTACCGTAATAAACGCAAATGATGTTAAAAAAGGACAAAGTCAAATAGTTGTTACAAATTACCTTCGGTGCTTTTTCGGTTAGAGGTCGTAACCGACTAAAAATAAAATCTTGTAATCACACACAAAAATTTGAAGCACCAAAGTATTTTTATGTGACAAAAATTAAATAAGAAACAATTACTACAGTTCCTAAAAACCTTTAAAAGACTTAAAGTATCATTAAAATTTACAGTGCTTGACAATATTAAGATGTAATGCGTAAGACGTTCATTTTACTTAAAAACAAATCGAATAAGCATACAAATACAAGATTAAAAGATTGGCATCAGACTGAATTAAAAGCAACAAAGTAGAGAGTAACCTAACGATTTTTTTTATTTTGAGTGCTTTTATCAAAAAGGAGCATTTGTATAAACCACTTGCTCTGTTTCAGGTCGAAATGAGTCGTGAATTCATTTATCAAAAAGTTTGTCAGCCGTAAACTTCTATATCAATCTTTTATCTTTTTAGTTTTCCTTTAAAACAAACTCATTTTGCGAGGTTTTCATTGGTTTCAGCTACTAACGGTCAAATCTGGTTCTGTTTATTTCCTCCTTACATTTTAGATTTAAGTTTTTTATTTTCATAACCAAGGTTTAAAATGTTTTTTTCACTTCGTGATAAGTCTTTAAATGTTTTGTTGTCGATTATAAACTTGCAAAATGTATAACCATATTTGGTTATCAATAAATGTAATAATAGCCTACCAACATAGTAAGTAAATAACTTTAATCATTTTATTAAGCTTGTTTGCTTAAACATTTTTGGTTATCGAAAAATGCAATATTGAACTTCTAACTTAACAACTTAAACCAATTATGCAGCTTGGTTGCTTAAAAACAGTAAAAAAAATTTTCAGATACTTCAGTTTTATACAATATTTGGGAACTGGCCTCCTTAATAAAATGTACTTTGACTGGCACGTAATACTCCATCCATCGTCATCTTAATCAAATATTGTTTGGTTTTAAACGATAAAACAACATTTTGTTACGAAGAAAAAACAAGTATCACAGCATTTGAACAAATTCTTCGTTTTAATCTGTACACATAAATATGTTATAGAGAACCGTCATCATTTTACATAAACTCATTGCCAATTAAGAGATTTTACAAATTTTTGCTTCAGAACCCTAAAAAATCTGTCTATCAAGTAAAATATTTTGTAGGATAGCCTTGCGTGAAGATATTATGTTTTACAAATAGATTTAACACTTTCATGTTGGTTTGTTTGTTTGGTTTTTTTCCAGTCAACTTTTTTCTAAATCTAAATGCTGAAAGTTATCGTTATTTTTGCATGCACCGTGGTAGGATTATTGGTAAAATGAAAAGAAAACTGTTTTTGACATAATTGGCATGTCTTTTATCTCAAACTAGCGGTAGATCAGTACAATATGCTTAAGGCGTGTTTGTGATTATAAGAAAACCGACTTAAAAACTATGCAAAGATTTAACTATCGAGCTTAATGACTTATTATGGAGATATTTTATCTTCACTTTCTATCAATTTCATGTGTCACTGTTTTTGGACACTAATGAATTGAAATTGGTATACAGCATATGTCAAAGAGGCAAATAATACAAATTAGGTGAATACTTATGTACAATACGACTGTTAAAAAGATTCATCTAGATTTTATTAAGGAAATGCCACATATGGTTATAATTCCCTATGCAAGTTTCTTTTGACTTATATCTAGGCATTTTAATTCTCAAAATGGTGGAGGAAGTCACCGACTTTTGATAAGCGAACTGACATTATTAAACATGGTGGATACAAAAGTATATTTGAAGGAATCAAGTGTGTTTCACAACAAATATCGTTTTATTTGACATTGAAACACATCATAAAACATGTTGTATATAATAAATGGCTCTACATAAAATTTGAAATTATCGGTCCATATTCCTGTAATACAAATACTTGTATTTATTTACAGTAAATTGGTATCAAATGAATATGTCGCACTCAATTTTAATATGCATTGACTAAAGATCATCCCCGTCATGTAAGTATTCATCCCACAAGTCTTAGAGATTCAATTTAATTATTTACCACGAACGGACTTACGCAAGAGCGTTTTTATCAACTGCTTAGCTGAGTGAAATTCTTTGTATATTGTCACTAAAATCCTTTATTAAACAATTAAATTTAAGTCTTTTTCTTTTGAGTCTTGTAATTGTTTTGAAAGTTTTATCATATTTATCCAATCTGAATTTATAAAATAACATCGAGCAAAAATTACAGAATAAACATTACTTTTTCTTTTTACCAACAAAATGACGCCATTAAAAACTTTTATGAGTATTTCTATGAGCAGAAAATCTCTCTATTGTTAGCTAAATATTGAAAATGTCTGAGTGTTTGGCATGACACAATATGATAAATATGTCTTTTTGGGATCATAAGTGATAAAAAAGAAAGATACTAAGAACTCTAAAACCGTTTGCCATTGTTTATCTTGACCTTTGTAAATGGTCTTTGCATGTATGTCTATGTAGCAATTAGTGCAAAATCTATATGTCTGCAAGCGATTAATTTGAAAATGCATGACGAGCCAGAACCATAACTTATGATATTACTTATATACAAAAGAAGTAACACATGCAATTTTTATTTTCATTTTGTAAAATAAAACTGAAATTGAATATTGCAAGAGTGTAATAAGGTTTTTAGTTGTTAGTAAAGAATCATTGTACAGATAAACATATATAATCTTAGTTTATTTTGAAAAGTCACAAAGATAATTGAAATTCTCTATGTAATGAGCAACACAAGATTCGTTACATCCATTAACATAGTTAATGTCCATTTATTTTAATAGTTATGTTATTCCAGTTTCAGATTGACAATTAATTTCAAAGTGCAGAAGGAACTTTCCTTTCTCTTTAATGTTTGAAGTTGAGTGTAAAACTGAACTAAGTAATAAACTAAGGAACAAAACAATGCGAAATAAGTATATTGCGACATTTATAATGAAATTACTTGTCTTTTGTTTTGCAGTGAAAATAATGACAAAACAATTACTCTGATATTTCGTTCATGTTTGTTTGTAGGATCTTTGTCATTAACTTTATTTTTTATACCAACGTTTCCTAAAAGATCAGTATGCAAATTTCATTTTCTTTACGTTAAATAGCCATTATGACACATTTTAAAGTCAGTTTGTGGAAACATGTTTTGTTAAAGAAATACGTTAGTTCAGAGTAAATTATTTCATATTTCTTACCACATCTTGAAACCTATGTGTCTAAAAGATTTTTGTCATTTTTATTGAAGAACAAGAGGCCCATGGGTCTTAACGCTCACCTGAGGATATGTCCAATATTGTTTGCAAAGTGCAATAGACAATATATTAAGTACAGAAACTTTAAAAGTTTTCTCATGTTAAGAACTGCCACAAAACTTAATTAGAAATATATCCACTCGCATTTCATTTATAAGTAGCTTATATTATATGCATGAATGAACTGTAGTGCAATAAATAATTTCCAAATCATTAATCAATTTCAGTTTACTTATGCAGCTATGTCCTTGACCTTTAAACATATATGACCTCAATCCATACATGATTGTCATGTCAATGCCTACAACATTCTAATATACATGCCAATGCATGAAATAAATAGCTTTCAAGATTATTTATAATTTTAGTATTCCTATGTTGATATGACCTTGACCTTTGAACATATAACCTTGAACCATATATCAAAATTATCGCCATGTCAATACCTTCAATATTCTCATATTTATGCCTATACAAAAAGTTAATAGTTTTCAAGATAATTAGCAATTGAAGTCTTCTTTTGCAGCTGTGACCTTGACCTTTGAACATATGACCTTGATCTATATATCAAAATGATTGTCATGTCAATACCTACAATATTCTAATTTACATGCCTATATAAAAATTTAATAGTTTTCAAGATATAGTAACAAATATATAATTTTTATCTGTTTCCCCACTCAGTGCCTTACAATTTTCCCATTTGGAGCTCCATGGCTACCATTTGTGCAAATCTGAAAATAGATGTCTTAAGGATGTTATAAATGAAATGAATTGAATTTTTAAAGTTTTTTACTATTTCCCCCCCCCCCTTTTTTTATGGGCCCCAAGAGGACATAACTCCTTCATTTGTGAAAATCTGAAAGAGCTTCACCCAGGCATGATGGTTGTCAAGTTTCATTAAATTTGGTCCAGTGGTTTTGGAGGTGAAGATTTAAATGTAAAAGGTTTACGCACGACGCACGACGGACGAAGATGGATATCAATAGCTCATCTGAGCTTTCAGCTCAGGTGAGCTAAAAAGAAACTAGGGTAATTATTTTTTAAATACTTTGAACACAACACATTTTCTATATTCTAATACAACTTAACAGGCTATATTGCATTAAAATAGTTGTGATTTATGAAAAAGGAATTGGTAAATACGAAATTACCGATTCATCTTTATAACCTCTGAAAATAAGTTTATTTTTGTTAAATATTTATCAACATGTAAAAAAAATGAACAACACATCTGCCAAAACTAAACTTTCCTATTTCGAAACCAAAATTGAGGACATGCAAAAGTACAATGTAAATACTATTAAAACTAAATTAAATATTAAAAAGAAATAACAAGATTTTAAGCTAAAAGAATCCAATGAGTATGTTTGAGAAGGTACACTACGTTTTGTATGAAAAATCTTTCAAATTATGGCGATGTCAATGGAATCAAGCATGGTCATTTGAAACAATTTAAAATATCAATCAAACAAGCAATTGTTTAATGCTCGTTACCTTCTATTAAATCTGCTACAAGTTTCACAGCCAGTCTTGCTCTCATTTATTTCAAAATCTTACATCTTTATGCCAGAAAAAACTATCATTAAAAAACTGTAACAATGATTTCGAGTACATTGGACGTTATAAACACGTTTATATGCCGTTTAATACTGTGGTTTTAAAAGACTAGGAATTTTTATCATTTAAGCACCAACCTCACAAGATAAACAACTGAAGTAACCGATTTATGATTCAAATTTTTAAACTCAACACGGTAAGGAAAGATTGTGTATATTATTTGGTACAAAAAATCAAACTGTGCTTACTTAGGGACTGCTGGTTGTTATATGAGTAGTATTGTTAGAAAATCAAATTGATCAAATCCAAACCACTGAACATTGATATTGATACAAAAACGATTTACACGACGCAAATAGAAAAGGATGCTGATCTTCTAATATTGAAAACGTTGCCACAGCAATTTTGTAGTCATCCAGCAACAAGAGAAATGTCATTTTTCTTTTAGGATTATTCTAAGAATAGGTTCGCGTGAGATGTGCAAGTGTTTAATATGATCTGCAACGTTTAAGCAAGCTCCCAAAGCGCCTGTTTGGTAATGTATTTTTTCCTTTGAAGACAAGCATACCACTCCCACAGTCTATTATCCTGGCACCGATTAAACAAGTTAATACTCTAAAATCCTATTGCCGAGCACCAAGCAAGGAAGCAATATTTTAAATTTTAAAGTCTTTCGTATGACCTACGAACCCACGACCATTTATTTTACAAGTGGACCAAATAGAAAGGGGGATTTATAAACTGATTGACAAGCATGTAGCAAAAATCACCGCAACTGAGAAAACAACGCATGGAAAATAATGTTGAAATAGATAAACAAGACGAGGCAAGATAAACACCCACCTATTGGGACCTATAACTTAAAAAAATTCGATTCAGTTTTGTACTCGATTTATGTCAAGTCGTACTATTGCTAGATTTGAATAATTAGTCAAAAATACCATCAGTCTAAATATCAGAAATTTTTTTATAAGAATACGTGAATGAGTGAAAACCAAAAATGTTTTTTAAAGAAGACATACGAAACATTTCTCATCCGCACTCTCCCCTTAGGTAATAACAGACGTAAGTTAACAAAGTTGAATAAGAATCATTACAAAGTTGTAGCTTGCGCGTTATTTTCAGCGTTTAAAAAGATAAAAAATTAAAAGAAAAAGTTCGCTTAGGTTATATGCGGAAATCAGTAACCTTGTTATTATTACAATTGATGAATTTTTACGAACCTATCGTCCTTACTTTGTATATTTCATTATGAAGATATTACTTTTGACTTGAACGCAATGAATATGTAAAACAAATGAACATGTAAATTTAATTTCTTCTTAGCAACAAAATTGAAATCACGTCTGTTTTTTTTTTTTTTTTTTTTTGGGGGGGGGGATTTGAGGATTTGTAATAAATTGGAGCCAATTTACGTTCTTTTTTAAAATTGCAATTAAATAATCTTTGATTACATGTTTGCATAAAACATTACACTGTGTTGAGTAAAATTGAAAACCATAGAAATTGTACCTATTTTTTTAAGTTAATGGAGATAATTGACAAACAATAAAACTTGTTACAAATCTCAAATTGTTTTTGCAATATATAAAAAATTGTTAATAACAACTAAACGAATTTAGCACAAAAGCCATTAACTACACGCCTAAAGCACTACATGTGAGACCATATACCAGGTGCATGAAATTGTTTGCCAGCATGCTTCGCTCTCCAATCGTTCAATATGAAGCAACAACTTACGAAAAATGAACATAATTAGAAAAAAAATACGAATTTGAACTTGACATTTGTATTTTTAAATTTAATAACATACAAGATACAATTTCCTTTGCTATAATATATAATAATAAGTATATAACACAAAGTACTGTAAAAGAATTTGATGTGCCATATTTGTACATTTCGGAAAATCACTCCTCATCAGTGACACTAGGGGCCACAAAGTTTGAGAGATAATAACATGAGCCAAAAAGTTGGTAAATAATGTATCTTAAGTTCCAAAACTATATGAATCCAAATACAGCTAAGGAATGCTTTGGATGAGGAAACAAACCTTAGTTTTCAATAGATTTAAAAAATGTAAGTAAACTTGCGTCCGGAAACTACTTAATTTACGAATTGAGAAGAAGTCGGACATACCGATTCCCATACACTACCTCCAAAACAGCTTATGTCGGTTATAAAAATATAATAAGTCAAATTAAAAATACTATTTCGTAAAGTAGATGATATGTTAAACTGCAGCAAATGTACTTGTATGCTTCGTTAGATAACTTTATAAATAATCTTCGACAGGTTAATAGAATAGTTTTCATTCCGGATGAGGCAGAAGGAAAGAGATAGTTTGTTGTCAATTTGTAACCTGCTTCATTTTCCGTAACATCTAAAAATAAGAGTATGAATCATTAAAGTTACTAGCGTGATTGTATTCATTTGATGTAAACTTCCGCGTAATGCTTTCTTAACCCACGTATTTCAGCTAATTTACAGTGCTGCTACAAATGTTTTATCCTCCATGACAAGAAAACACATAACACAGAGAGAGAGAGAGAGAGAGAGAGAGAGAGAGAGAGAGAGAGAGAGAGAGAGAGAGATTCTCTTCCTGGAGTAAATGCATAACTTTATTAGTCCAAGTACATGTAATGAGTTCTTCACCCACGTATTTCAGCTAATTAACGATGCTGCTGTAATGTTTTATCTCTACCTAGAGTATATGAATAAATTTATTGTCTTTACGGTTATTAGCAACATAGCCAACAAATCTTCAGGAATATAGTATCAAACAATATCAAACAACCCATCGATTGACTTAAGATTTTTGTTATAAATTCCGGGAATGTTCATGTCTCAATCAAAAGATTCAACTTTCTATAAAACAAAATATTTAATTTACTATAGAATCAACACAAAAACGGCGTTTCCTTATAAGGTATGATTTGTATTGCATGTTCTATCTTTTGCTTTATCGTTGCCATGTTATCTATCAGTCACCTGAATACCTAAAAGAATGGATACGTCTTAATAAACAAGGACGGTGATTGAAAAATAATTGCTGAAAAGTGTCTCAATTTTCCGTTTGGTTTTTTAAAATTTGTTTCCATGAATATTTATTTCTGAAAAAAAGCAAAACCGCAATCTTCTTGGCACAAATCCTAATTATGGCAGACAATAAACTTGCATATAAATTCAGTGCATAGATTTAGAAAGCATATAAAAATTGTAATAGTAATTATGTTTATCATATAGCTTAAAATATAGCCCTTGGTGAAAGTTTTACAGTGCGAAAATTGCATTAATAACACCTCTTGATATCATTTTGTCAGTTTATTAAACTATCTGTCAATAAAACATTTCATTATGTTTGTTTTTGTTTCTTAAACTTTTTTCTCTTTTGTTTTATTTGTTATATTTTCTCAGATTCATTGGATTTTTCATTCACAAATAACTTTATTTCATATTTAAAACTGTTAAAATTAAGTCCTAAAAGAAAAATCAGGAACTTAATAAATTATCAACACGATATTTTTACCCTCATTTTACAATGAAACCACTGTAGTAGCCAGTTGGTAGAGTACTCGCTCCGTAAGTTGAAGGTCGTGGGTTTGAACCCCGGCCGGGTCTGACCCAAGACTTGAAAGTGGGTAGTGACAGTTTTTTCGCCAAGCACTCGGCATTACGAAATGAAAGGCACGGTTCTTTCGGATGGGAACTTAAAATATCCCAGGTCCCGTGTCAGGCAGGCGTGGCACGATAAAGAACCCTGCTGTATCATGCCATCAGCGCAACGCACAGGCAAACTTTCTGCACTTTCGCCTATAGCTGGCGACGTCTCGATATAAGTGAAATATTCTTGACTTGGGCGTTAAACACCATTACTCAACTCAACTCATTTTACAGTGTCTGAAGACTTCCGTAATACTGCAAAGGTATAGATTTGGCGATGTTAGATAAGACGGTGTTTGATTTCATATTAATGTATCTCAGCTGGAAACGTCTACGTTCTATTATTAACAAAAGTTAAAAGGAAACATCATGCTCATATTTGAATCCATTTTTCAATTACAATCACAAATTTACATAAAAGTTTTAGCAACACATGTCAGATGATTCCGGATGAGAGGTAACTGATCTTAATTTATCACTAGGCTATTTCAACAAGCGACGATTAATGTAATAACATGTGTTATAATTGGAATTTTTCCTGTGGTGAATAACACGATAAAAGTTCATTTAACGTATGTGTCCCGTTGTACTTTAAACAATGTGTTTTATTTAAGTCTTATTTCATGTTTGGCGTCGAAAATAGGTAATTTGAATAATGTAGAACATGTAAATTTAAAAATGCGTTTACCTTTGTTATTAATCTTATTTAACTGCACATTTCTGATAACATTTAGTTTTTACTTTTGCAAAATAAACGGGGTTCAAAGCTAACATTTAGCACATCCAACTCTGGCACTAATCAAGCTCGAATCACCTTCTTAAAGACCTTATGTAAGTCTAAAACGACGATGCTTTTCGTTTTAAAAACCTGTTCCGATTTCAACATTAATTAATTGTTGACGTCAACGCATGCGCCGGTTCATTATGTACAAAATGTGCTCTTTTTTGGTTATGTCTTGCTATTATTATTATTATTATTCGGGTTTTTTTTTTTTTTTTTTTTTTTTTTTTTTTTTTTTTTTTTTTTTTTACATTTTTTTTTTTACATTTTTATTAATTTTTATGCATCGACTATTGTCGAGTATATTTATAGCTACCAAATTATGCTTTCTTTTGTACTTTTTAAACTTATGGCTTTTGATAATAGTTCATTCTACTTTAGCGTTATTACATATTGTTAATTTGATAACCAATTACATGTAAAACTCCCCTATGGTAAAAATTAATTATGATAACGATGGAAGATAATATAGATAATAAAAGTTGATAGAATAATACGATCATGAAGAAAATAACAGACTTCTTATTTTTAATTTCAAAATTCGATTATATAATATCATGCAAATGGGGTCGGTATGCTAGCTATGCAAGTAAATGCTTTTAAAATACGTCTACATACTAACCCTGTTCAGCTTTTTAATGGTAAATATTCACCCTTAGCAAAAAAAGATTAACACCCTGGTCGAAATTTTTATGTACTACGCTAAAAAAACTAGGGTTTTATTAAAATATCTAATTTGTAACCTTTTTTACATTTCCTCTTATTTTTGACTGGTCATCTTGGCGTTTGAGTAGCAGAGCGTTCACCTCGAGCGTGAAAGTCGTGGGTTCGAACCCATAAGACATTTAATAGGCAATACTGCTTCCTCGTCCTCGTGTTGCGCTCGATATTAGCAGGACAGGGTATCAACTGGTTAACCCGGATTGGACTGGATGAGTGATATGCTTGTCTGTAGCACACTGACTTGATAAGGAAGCAACTAACGCAAAATTAAAATTTTTTTAATAATAATAATAAATAAATAAAAATAAATAAAATAAAATAAAACGCCTCAACTGCGCGCTTGTACAAGGCAGACGGTGATTAACGCATAAACGAATTTTTTCTTAGAGTAATCCCTAGAAATTTATATTTAAAAAAGTGCTCTCGTCGCGAAAAGAAATATTGCTGGTACCGTTAAACAACATTAAACCTACCAACTAATTTATCTCTTGACAATAGATAAAATATTACGTAATATTATTTAATTATAGTGTCAAAATGATAAATACGGTGCTTTTTTTCCATCAAAATGAAAAAAGGAGCTAATTTATGAAAACAATACAAACTTTGCCTCGGTTATTTCTGACAACAAAGTCTGCTTTAGTTATATATTCATCTTCATTTACGATATCAGCATTTTTCGTGATATAAATAAGACAGGTTTCAGACAATATTTCAGGATAAGTAAACATATTGATTGCCTCAATGGTTTTGGTATCAAACTATTGATTTAATCTGTTCATTGATGGGAAAAGAAATATTAAATAATATAGATATATGTGTTATCCAAGCATAGTGCATGTGAAATATTAGATATTTTCATTGATTTCGAAAGAAAGCCTAAGTGCTATTACATCGATTACTCAAAAAGATATATTGTTAAATTCTAGCTTACGAGATTATAATTCTCTTATCAAGAATCGCTTTATGTTGTCACCTACGAACATCTTAATAAGGTATTTTTCATTTATATTCATCCTTACTTAGTATTAAAATTGATAGTGGGCTTCATAAACCAAACTCTTAAAACCATTTACAATTTTGTTTTACAGTTCTGTTTCCCCCGATAATTAAAATTAATTATCCAGAGTTTTTAATAGCTTTAATAACTTACAAAAATGACGCAATATATATTAATTCCTCATTTTAAAATCTTAAAATAATTTTATGAATGGTGTATAAATTAATTCAAATATTATGGACTTTATCTTTTGACATTTCTGCGACCTTTGGTAGATTTTTTTTTCAAAAATATATTTGTAATTTCCTGCTTTTTAAAAGTTCAGAAAACATAAAAATGTAATTCTATGAAACTAATTATTATTATTTCACAATACTGCTTGAACTACCAACATTTTTATCATGAAAATGACATTGTAACAAACGGATAACACGTTATTTGGTGCTCACAAATCGTATGAAAATGGCGGCAGTTTTTTCAAGTCTTCAAATGTCAGTTATTATGAATAAGAAAAAAAATATTAGACACAGTTCAAGTATAAATATTGTCTTTTCCAGCTTAGAAATAAAGCTACATCGAAATATATGTACTATAATAATGTGATAAATGTCATCTTTCAATCAATTTTTCTTTTGTGAAAGTGGTTGCGATATATTTTTTTTAATCCCAAAAGACTTAGCCATTAAAACTCTTTCAATTTAAATGGACATATTTATCATATTGTTTCTATTTGAGATGATTTAAAATGTTCTAAATTTTTAAATATTGTCTTCTTTTCTACAGAAAAGTCGCAATAAGAATAAAAAGAAAGAAATCATTACGTAATGTATATTTTTGATTACCCTTTCTCCTGATGGATTTTTACACTCTAGTTAATATAATTTTATTTGAAGTATTTTAGATAACACTAGTTGTAGTGAAGCTCTTTAAATTACACCTAATTCAAAATGTTGATGGCTGTTAATATTAGCCAGATTTCTCTATATGCATAGCATGATGTTTACACAGCAATAGCGTTGGTGCCAATTCTACAGAAAATCCAATTTTTATATCTAAATGAACAATGTCTGGTAAAAATAACCTTTACCAATAATTACGTCTGAATCAATTTTTTTTCAAATTCATATTTTCTTATTTATAAAAAAAAGTCTTTTTAATTAACTTATGACAATTTAATATTAATACCAGATTAAACTATAAACTTTCACAGTAATGATTGGTGTTCCAGTCATTCAAAATTATCATCATTTTATTTCATTATATATATATATATATATATATATATTGTATATTATTATTATTATTATTTATTATTATTTTATTTTATTTTTTTTTTTTTTTTTTTTTTTTTTTTTTTATTTTTATGTATTTATGTTTTGTTTTTTATTTTTTATTTATTTTTTTATTATTTTATTTATTTTTTTTTTTGGAAATATTTTCAAAGCTATCGCTTTTAAAGAAACACCTTCCTTCGTTAAACTATGTATAATGTTATGCGGCCCAAACAATACGAGCGTAACATCTGTATAATATATAAATGTTATACCAAGAAACTGTATTCAAATTTCCACATAAATCCAAATACGAAAGGCACCTAAAAATAAACTGCATTTTGACTTCAGTTCCATTTTTATAGACGTGGTGATAGAACACAATAAAATGACATAAATCTACATTTTATGTACAGAAGGAACTCAATTAATATGTATGTTAATTAACAAAACATTTACTACTAAGAGACAAAATTTTATTTTTGTAGTTATCATTATATTGAATGTAGTATACACGCTGATTAAGTAGTACAAGTAATTTTTTCAGGACAAATATACATAAGCTTGATATGCAAAAATATCTTCATTCTTATAAGTATCTTGACTTGCTAAAAAGCTCTGTTATTGACTAACCATTGTATTGTATTTGAAGGCAAACACCAATCTACATAAGTACATAATCTTGACAGAAAAATGTAACTATGATATATCTTTTGACAGTATAGTATAACAGTCCTTGGTTGCTGTCGGACAGCATTTTAAGTGTTTTAATAGATCCTGGTCACTGTCGGTAAAATGATAAAGCTCTTGATGAGCTCTAAAATCGACTTAATAATAAAATATTTTAGCATTTGGTGGTGTGGTTTTCGTACTTTGTATGGTCATCTCTTTTTTTAATTGGATTCAAATGTTTTGAAATAAAATATTATGCTTGTTCAAGAGGCATTTATAGTAAAAGATGGGCATCGTACGAAATTTTACAAGGCAGTAATAAGATTAGGTAACTTAATAAAAAAAATAACAAACTAATTATGCTATTACTTGAACATTAACAAAATTTAGGACATATGTATAAAAAGTACTAGATTATAACCATTCAAAGAAGCGCAACTAATGCAATCAATTCTAACCGCAGATTTTCTAGTGATAAGTATAATAGGTATCTGTCTTACAACTCGTTTTTCTTCGCATACTTTCATTGAGATTACTGATAAAAAATTGGCGTTTAATTAAAATAATGCAAACAGACCATTGTTAAACAAATAATCTGCTTTGTATTCCGTGAACGGGTTTTTCTAGCGCTTTAGACTATTGACCAACCATCTACTGGTCCTTGCCTCGTTGAAGATGTATCGGAAATCGTGTCGTCGAACTATTTTTTTTCGAAAAATATATTTTGATGTATTTTATATAAAATGGTCGATTAGATAAATCACTTGTAAAGATTATATTAGGCATCTTGGTTCATCCATTGTAATGTTTCATGTAGGCCTATGTGTTTTTTCAGTTAAAAATAACAAATAATGAAAACAAATTGAATGCACTTTATTATCTTAATTTTGATTGTCAATAAAAAAAATTATGTATTCCGTGCAATAAACAGTATAGGATTAACAAGCATTGTATTTATCGATATGACACAGGCATTGATATAAAACATTAAAACCTTTATGTCTAATATAAGTCGAAGATTCGTTAGTATTATTCACTTACCAAATAAGATTGTGTCAATATGTGTTGTCACATCTGATCTATGTCGCTGGGAAAAAAGTTGACTGGCTAATTAAATTATGACAAATGGAACAAGAATAGTAACATTCTCACTTATGATCCACATAGCAGGGCGACCTCGCGGCTATATAGGGCAAGTCTATGTAAGATGAAGACATTGTTGTTTGACTTCCTGTTTTATACATTCTGTGTAATTCCATTAAGAACGAGGTCAATAATTTCTTTGTTTTCATATAGCCCAACTGATATCCGACATTTGATAGACCCAGACGTTTAACTTGTCGGTTTTATTGTCCCTTTTAACAAAATTGATTTATTTCGATTGCCACATTATTAATTGCAAGGGTAAGAAAAAGGGATATTTATTAAAAACCGTGTGCTGTATCTTTACATATATGTATATACGAGTTTTAAGGAATCTCAGGGAACAAACACATACTTTTTTTCAAAAGAACAAAATACTACTGGTACTTTTGAATTAGTATCATTTTATAAAAATTCCAAAGTAGCACATGACACTATTGATAAAAAAGATATATTATGAAGATGGCTCTAATCTAATAAACTAATTTAAGTATTATTTTAAGCCCAAGTTTTTTTTTTATCGATTTCTAAATAAAATGTTATAATACACGTGATCGTATTTATAAATCTCACAAACAATGAAATATGATACCAGTATTAAAAATCAACATTTCTGATCATACACTATACAGACAGTACCCCTATCAACATTCGCAATGAAGGTTCAAAAATGTGTGATATACCAAACAATCTCTTTATTGCGAATGTTGACAGGGGCACTTATTTTACAAAAAAAGGGAAATAGAAGTTACCTACAACACCCTTAAGATGTAACAAGATAAACCAAATAATCTCTTTATTGCGAACGTTGACAGGGGTACATATTTTACAAAAAAGGAAAATAGAAGTTACCTACGACAAGATGCAACAAGATAAATACTGTCATAACTTTAACTATTTTGTTTGAATGTAACACAGCTACAAAACTAAAATCTATATTGTTTTGGTGCTATTTTACATCTAGACATTTAACTGAAACCATCTATTTCCGGGAAGCCAAGAAAAAGAATGGTTTCTGGTGACAACAGAAAAGATCACAATGTCTTTAGATACAAATACACTCCTACTCATATCCTTTTATAATCCAAAAAATTACCATATTGACGCAATGTGCTAATTGCCTGAGAGAGAGAGAGAGAGAGAGAGAGAGAGAGAGAGAGAGAGAGAGTTTAAACATATAAAAAAAATTATTCATATAACCATTTCTAAGCGTCACATATGATATGGATCAATGTTCATATGAGACAGCTAATATCACGTGATAACCATGATTTTATTTGTTATATTGTTATATATTCTGTTGCATGTGAAAATAAATAAAAAATAAAATAAAAACTTTTTTGCTTCAAAACACGGCCTAGAACTTAGTTGGTTTTAAAAAGCGGCCTCGGTTGCCAACTAGCTATAGACTTTTGTAATAAAGGTGTTCAGGATTGACGAACATTTATCAAAGTATTTGTTTTAAGTGATTAATGAATGCTAATGAATATATTGTAGATTGTACATTGTTAGTTGCTTATGTTTATTTGAATTACATTATAGCTAAAATTTAAACATTTTTTATATGTCATTTGTAATAACGATATAGTTTTAACAGCCAATTACATTTATTTTACTGTTTATGATTTAAAAAAGTATGTTACATGAATGGAGTTGATTTATCTTTCATGGTCACGGAGTAGCAAACACCTTCTTGTCGATAAGAATACAATGTTTTACGTAAATATTTGAAATGAAGCCTATATCGTAAAGCGACCAAACACTATATCTTCAATTAAATAAAAATTTTGTTTCCGTTGGGATAAAGTTACAATTGTTTAATTTTTAATGTAGTTCAACTCAATACTTTGCTTTACTTCTAGGTCTTCATTTTATTTTATTTATAGTAAAAAAAACCCTACATATTTTACTATGTATTAATTAATTTTTTTGATTTATAGCAATAAGGCTCTGAATACGTTAGCATTATTGCTGTAAAGTAAGAAAATGATTTGTCTACTTTGAATTACATTTAAATTTCAAGTTCTTTCTTGAAGTCTTTAAATGTATAGCAATATATAAGATCAAAGTGGTATTGGTAACTGTTAGTAAATGGTATCATTTCATAGATAATACTCTATATTTTTCAAATATATATGTTGATATATCCTTAGTAAGGAAAATATTATTATTGATATGTCATCGTTATATTTAAAAAAAGGTTGGTAAAAACTGGTTTTTAATTTCGATACACATATTTAAAGCATGCTTATATAATTATTTTACAACATAATTATTTAATTCCAATTATATAAGATTAAAGAAAACTGTCATATCTTTAAAACATACAAGTTTGATATTCATAATTTAGGATTAAGAAAACATAGCCTAAGTCGAATCATCTCTTGAAATTGCTTTACTAAAAATATTCACCATATGACTTAAAACTGGAAGTCAAGTGCCGTGTGAGCAGTGTTTTCATTAAACCATATGAAACCTTTTCAACTCTTACCTACATTTGGAATTATCGTTGTGAATATTTAAAAATTTGAGATGAGTTTTTTGGAATTAATTGTAGATAGTTAGCATTATTTATAGTCATTGTCATTCATGTTCTTTTAAAGAGTTGCTAAAGTATACTTCAGTGAACGTTTTATGCTTTAGTTGATTATTGCGTTGATATATTTTAAACCGTAGTAGAAAGTTGAAAGTGGTCAAAGACTTCTCATTAAACTCGAATGTTTTATGCTATATTCGATTATTGCGTTGTTTTTTTAAACCGTATTAGCAATTTAAAACTGACTTCAAAGAATCTCTTGAAACTTGATAAATGCTCAACATCAAAGAGTTAAGGAAAGAAAAACACGTATTGTAGCTACTACAACAATGTAAATGAAATCCAATACAGATACACTTAGATAATTTAGCTGATTGAAAAACTAAATGATGAGAAAGAATTCAACCTTACCTTAAAGTGCATTAATGTCAAGTGATTACGACATTCAGTAATATAAGACGAATCTATTAACTGAAATACAATTGTCAATTTGTTTGACATAAAGCGCAACTAAAAACACAAATTAATCAAGTGAAAGAAACAAAATAAAAAAAAAACATTGGGACCATAAAATATACAATTTTTTTATAGTATTTTCGAAGTAATGTCTAGTGGTATGAATATAATGCATTTGAATAATACACTCAAAAAAGCTTAGACAATGCTCCATAAATGCGTATTTAAAAGCATAACAAATTGAACAAAAAACACGTTTAATTAATAGCCAAAAAAAAAAAAAAAAACCACTAAGAACATCTAACATCAACACTAAGAAAAACAGATTGAAGCCGCTTAATTATGTTTTACCTTTTTCGTGATGGTCAATTCCGGAAACTTGGATATAAAAAAATATTATTCTTTGGAAAATGTGAATGTGCTTTTTAGATGTATGATGTAAACAAAATAAAAATGTAATTACCCTATAATTATAACCAGTGATATCTGGCTTGTTGTGAATGAACAACTGTTGTAATACTGAATCATTAACACGAAAAATCTGTAATATGAAACGAAAAATAAGTAAATGAAAAGATTTGTAGTAAATAAAAAAATAGAAAAACAGAAGAATACAAAGAAGGATTAGAAAGATGAAATTAAATTTTTTTATTGGTTAAGATTCCGAAAAAATATCATTAAAAATCAGTGTTAAGAAATTATAAATACGGTACCTGTATATTTCTATCACAGTCGAGTGGTTTTGATAAAATAGGTTTCTATACAGGAAGGTTTAATTGATGTTGGCAAAAGTACAGGGTTTAAAAGGTCTTTCACCAAGCTGCTACAATTTTGAATATCTTTGCAACCTAAGCGAGCGTCATTCCTTAGGTGCCCTGATATAAGTTTTAACTGTTGATTGTTAATCTTATAAATTTGGACACAGCTTATTTCTTGAACGAGTTTAACATCTGCAAACACAAAATAAGAGTGAAGAATCATAGGTGTAAAAATTGATTTTAGATATTTGTCGTCCGGTTCGTTAGTACAAGATGTTTACGAGTAAAAATTCAAATAACATGATAACATAAATAGTTCTTTGTAATTTATAATTGCTTTTGGCTAAGTAGAATTCGAGTGAAAAATGTTTAATTCAAATACTTATACACTCGCGAGAAAAATAGCCCCAAAACAAGACACAAATTTTACTACGGAATCAGCCAATCTAATAAATTAATAATCCATCCTTTGGGATAACTTTGACATTACAGAAATACATGAAAGACATTAATTTGGCTTGAGAAGTCTCTAGAGCTAGTTTTAATGTTTAAATAGTGAAACGTGTAGGTGTAAAATCAGACTTTCGAATACATGGCAAGGCCTTGTCAAACAGTTATGGGTTCATCCAAAGCACTGAATGTCTTAAAATAGCTAGTGAAGGGCACTGGACATTACAATGTAAACACCACAAATCAACGAAATACAAGATGGCTAGATTGAGAAATAACTAACGTTTTTAAAAATGTTATATTAATTTATAACCAAGTTATATATATATATATATATATATATATATATATATATATATATATATATATATATATATATATATATATCTCTTTTTGAAACAAAAGTTTATTTTAAAAAAAGTAAAAGCAAAAAAGTATACCATTGAGAAAAATTAATTTCAGAATAGTGAATATTAAACAGAAAAAATCGTTTTCTTCATATCTTGTATTTGATACATATACTGCCAAAAGCTGGTAAACACACAATGTTTGGCTCGTGTTCAAAAGTTTTCATTTTCTGACAGTTAAATCTTGGCAGACCGGTTTGTTACGAATAATACAAATCAGTCTTCATCCAGTATTTATCAATTATCAAAATCTGTCTAAAGTTTTTTATAATATGTTTGTCAATAAATTTCTAGAAATAAGAAAAAATGAAATGAAAGTTATCTTTTTTGTTATCTAAGTTATCATTCATCTATGATATCTTCAGATAGAATATAAATCATCATAATATGACAATCCATCAATAAGAATATTTATACTGTGGCTTAAGTGTTTGATAGCTAGATATTGAGTCTTATTTGAATTAAAATATGTTAAAGGAGATGGAACCATTATTGATATGTTTATTCCAACTATTTGTCAAAATCAATATAATTTTCGAATAGGTATTTAAAAATTGTCTGTCTTCTCTCATTAATTTATGAAATTGCAACTAAAACATAAAATTTACATTAGCTAACGTAAATGAAAAACGGCATTCTTGACAGTCCTGTTTTTCCCTAAGTCTGATAAGATTTAGACATACCTTTTAATCCATAAATGTATTTAAATACATTTAATTTAAAAAAAATTACTTTGAGGCCCCCAATAATAGTTTTTTTTCTTGTCGGTTTTGTAGCTAAGTAGGAAAAAATATTACAACCTCCAAGGTACTTCGATTTGGTATGAGTGTCAATGACTTTGTGTTTTTAGTTTTAAGGATAAGGTTTTTATTCATTTTTTGAAATTGCATGTTTTACATAGGCTTTGATTTTGAAACATAAAGTGAAAAAATGGTAAAACAATATAAACAATAACTAAAAATAGTAACAACGAACAAAAATTAAGCTCTGTAGATTACTTTGTCTTATTAGATAACGTACCTAGATTCATTGAATAAGATATGGAACCTAGATTCATTCAATAAAATATAGATTAAATTCGTGTGTTCAGTAGTTGTTGTATTGTAGTTTTGTATTCCGAGGTGCGTTGAAAGTTAATCCAAACCAGCTTTGTAAATTTGTTTAAATATTAAAATGAAATCGGGAAGGTGAATAAAGAAGGACCAGTTTTTGAGTTTTTATCATTTTATGTTTTTGTTCTAAACAAGTCTTCCCCAGTGACATTGACAATTTGCTGAATTATTTTGTTATCAAATTTAAAACACGCCTATCTGTAAGCGTGTGCAATTGTGGAATAAACAAAAAGAAATGAGATTCGTCTACAATTTTCTTAAATTTAATGACGATATTGTGAAAATTAGAATGAGTGATTAGAGTATTTGCGATATCATTTAGAATGTATAAAACGGTCTTGACATTACAGACATAAGGCGTGTTTACAATAACAGATCATAGTTGCCTCGTGCAAATATTTTATTACACATGAAAATGTAAGAATGTAGGATTGTGTGAACCAGACATAGTCCCCTATGAATGATTTGAAAAAATAAAGCTCAATGTCGAACATTAAAACGTTATCTATAATATTACGTTATTTAGTTTCAGCTAACAATTATTAATTAACTAGTATCAAATCCAATTTTACCCATATTACGTTTGAATTATGCATTTCTGAAGTAACAAACTATGATAAAACTATTTTCACAAGTCCTTAGAACTTTGTTACAGGCGTGGTAAGGCACTTATCAATCTGAAACATCTATTAATACCATTTTAATTTTTTAATAACTTTGTATCAATTAAATTAAAAATATTATAAAAGAGAAATTTCTCTTTTTTTCAAAAGAATATCTTGCTAGTTGTTAATCACAGAAATATTTTGCAGAACCAATAAATAATGCAAGATATTTGATCACAAAATAAATCTTTTTTTCATCAATCATATTCGTGATTTAATTTTATGTAATTATTATATATGGATTTTATTTTTTTTAAAAAAAACCTAGCCATGTCATTTAACTATTTTAATGTACCCATCGTCTTTAAAAAAAGTGCAGATATTACATAAATCATACGTTGACAACTGCAAACAACCGAAAACATTTATATATTGCGATATTATGATAAATGAGAAACCAGATGTTTGTTTAAAATATAGATTTATCTAAAGTGATTGATAAGTTTATTTTATAAACGTTATAGCAACTATTTGTCGGCTTTCATTAATTTCTACTTTTGGGTCATTTAACAGTAAAATCTAAAATTGTAATCTTTTTTCCCACCTCAGTTTTTATTTAATTTGTCATAAACATTTTAGCATATTTTAATAAGCATTGATATAACAACTGGATATTATATGCAACTTGGTTAAGTTTATTGACGTTTGTTTGGTTCGATAGTTTTTTTCTACTTCAAGCCATTATTTTACTAACTAATATAACCAGAAAGCTACACGTGATTTTAAAAATAAGCATGACAACCAGAAACATTCACATGTTTTTTAAGTATGCCCACTCCCGGAGATTACTTTGGTTGGTTCCATTACATTAAATGAAATGACATTTTTGTTTTCTTATGTTTTCACAAAATATATCATCTCTAAACAAACATTAGAGACATCCATTAAGATTTACATCGATAAACAGAAAATAACCGTCACAGACAAATCCATTCAAACAATTTCCAAGTACTATATTTCTTTCGATGTCGGCACTGTTTTGAAGTAAACTATTAGTGCTGTACAAAAATCAACCTTATGAATAGAATTTATGTCATGAAATGATATATCACATTGTATTGAAAATGAGATTAACTTAATGTATTGTAGGCGGAAAAAGTATTTGAGGTATAAAGCTGGCTTTTGAAGACATGAATAATTTGTATCACAACATCTTGTCACATCTTCATGTGACAAAACTGCCATTTAAGACCTTAATCTACGAAGTTGTAAATTTGTAAAAAGCTAAAGTGTCTCGATTTTATTGTGTCAATCATATTGTTTAATCATACAAAGGTGTTTAAAATAATTTGCAATGCAGTATTCGCTAGCAATGCTGTCTTAATTACAAGACTAAGTCTTGGTCTAGATATGTCTAATATGTCATTTTATTTTTGTTGCCTTGCTTTTTCATTATTTTTTTATTTCTATTTTCATTATTTTTTATTATTATTATATTTTTCGATTTTATCTTTTTAACCTTTGCGAATTTTAAAAAATAATTGTCTAAATGGTTCCGTTACATCATGAAATAAGGCTCTGTCTAGCACATAACAATGTTAGACGGATAATCTCAGGCAAATGTAACTTAAATTTTAAATCTTTAGCAAAGTCAAAGTTACCGACGAGTATCCAGTTGACCTTTCTTCAAATTTTAGTTTACTTATTATGTATTTCATCTATTTTTTTATTTTTATTTATTTTTTTTAATTAATTTTTGTTGTCATATTTGGATGAATATTATTATTTTTTAATTGTCATATTGAATGAATAATAAATTCCCGAGCCGTTACAAAACCAATAATTTTTTTCCATTAAAGCAATCTCATATGCTGCAATTTACTTTATACTTCGACCTGTATCTTCTATGTCCAAAGTTTTTATATTTGTGACTTATTTATACCGAAAAATTATACCGATTAACTCAAAGATTTTAAAAATACCAAATGTGCTCTTATACAATGTTAAAAAAGACAAAGTTACCCATTAATGAGATAAAATCTTTGCTAAGAGATTAAACACTATTTATACAACAGATCCAATTTTGTATTGAAACATATTTACCATAATATAAAACGTATCGTCTTTTATACACGAAGAAGTGTAATGTAGGTTATCCAGATTAAACGTGAATATTGAAATGTGTATTCAGTTATCAAATGAAAATAATAATCTACTCTACCTTTATACAAATTGTATGGCGAACTTATGAAAAATGTAAAACAACACAGAGTCTTAAAAACATGGATTATGATATTTATTTTTACTTTCTCCGATGACCTTTTTGATCAAGTTTATTTTTTTTCATCAAATGTTTTGTTTCATGTGTGTCTTGGTTACTCAAGTTGTTGCTAATAACGAAATTGTTAAATATCGTTTTCAGTATATGATTTGTAGAAATATAATTTAGTACCACGTGACAAAGGAAAAAAACTGAAACATCATAAATTAACCTTATCTTTAGGGAGTAACATGAATTAGACTAACGATTTACACACCTAGCCATTGTTATTTCGAAACAAAATCTGATGTATAAGAAATAGATAAATATTGGTAATGATTTTAATCAGAATAGTTTCTAACGGGTGACTGGTCCGAGATCCTACGTAAAAGTAATCACTTTAAAAATTACTACTACTTGTATTTCATTTTGAAATTCGAATATGAAATTTGCACGGTATCAGCATGGTTAATAAAATCATTTCCTGATGGGACAAAACCAAAACGGCAAACATACACATATTATGAAATTTAAAATGTTCTTTTCAATACATAGAAATTTGTATGCACATGAGTGCGTTCAGACATAGCAACATAATTGCAAACAATACTATCTATCAAATAAAGGTAATGAACTGAACAAGTATTAACCTTATAAAATGAGTTTTAAAATTAATTTGATTGCAAAGTCAAAAATGTCAATAACCAATGTAATAGTAATTCTATTAGAAATTTAATTAAAATTTGTAATACGGAGATCTGTTACATAACAAGTGTTACTGCTGCATAAGTGTATACGGTAGCTGCATGGTATTTAAAGAAAACTATTTGATTAATAGCTTTAAGTATTCGCAAAATCTGAAAACAGATCAATGAATCAATCCTGTTTATTGCTAAGATTATTTTTTTTATTTTTAAATTAAATAAACCAGATTATTGGCTGAAAAAGGAATCTCTTCGTTTAAGTTATAACAAAAAATACAAAAGGGGAGCTATAAGAGAATTAAACATAAAATAGACATTTGTGCATGAAAGTAACTAATGTAACAAAGTAACTTGTCACAGTAACTAATGCAACAAAGAACAAACATTTCAAAACAACGAAAAAATTACAAAGTCATGAGATTACATTATAATATATTAAAAATTGCAATTAAATAATTAAATAGATTGCTTATTGACCTCCTTATGTATAATAATCCCACGACTGTATAATGTTTAGCAACTAAATTTGACTAAATTTTAATGCTTTTCTGTTCGATGTACAAGCGATGTACACTGTACTAATGTTAAGCAGAGGCTACACGTTGTTAATCACCTAATATGTAAGATTACTTGTTGTGACGTTTACGATTAAACAAAAACTCCTCATAATTTTAGATGCCTTTAATGATGATAATTAAAAGTTTGTAATCTCTAGTGTTTCTTTGACATTCATAAATCCTATGACAAGTTACTGTTATGTACAATTTCTTGCAGGCATGTCGAGTTTTAATTTTTGGTCTTGAAAATCAAATTATTTTAAAACTACAAATAAAATTGACGTAAAGTAATTCAAATGTCAGTCTTGTCCGTAACAAAATGTATATAGATATTAAAAAATATGATAAAATGACACTCAAGAATGAAACCTTCCGAAGAATTGTTTTTCACTTATACTTTTTAGGGGATGTGAAATTTATAAGGACTTATATAGAGTAAATCTACGACGCTTTTATATATAATTAGTGTCAATTGATGTACAAAACTTTTTCATACTCATACAATGTATTTTTTATTTTATATGACATTTTTCCAAATAAGTTCTGCATAATTTAAACCGCCAAAAAGCGTAATTACAAAAGAAAACCATAGCAGTTGCTTAATATCTTTACATCAAAGTGTCCTATTAACTTGTATTTGTTTGAAATCTGCTTAGAACTATCTAAAAATAAGAGTGTAAAATCAGATAAAGCATACATTGTTAACCAATGAAAGTTGGTTTGCCTACTGTCTATGGTTTCTTTTAAGTAGAGTTAAATTTAACTAACTCACCTTTAATACGAGACGAAATCATAATAGAACAAAAAAAATGTGACTATATTACACAAATACCTGTTACATTTGATGTGCCATATGTGCATATTTCGAAAAAATCATTCCTCATCAGTGACACTACGACCGAAAAATTTGATAGATAAAAAACATTAGCCAAAAAGGTGAAAATTAATGAATCTTAAGTTCTAAATTTATAAGAATCCAAATCTAGATGAGGAATGCCTTGCAAGAGGGAACAAAACTAAGTTTTAAAAAAAATCAGGAATTAAGACGGCTGAAAATTTTTCTAATTGGTACATTTTCTGACAGCACAAAGTACTGCCTACTGAGTTATGGATACCCTCGGGAAGTTTACTCCACCAGCAGCGGTACCAGCTCACAATTTTTTTTATTCATCGCTGTTAAAATCTGTGCATCTAGTAATTGATATTTCAGTACGGAAGAACTTTCCCATATAATAGTCTGTTTATATCATCGAAAATGCAATCATAACAACATTTGAATTGAGATTTTCAAAACACTTGAAAACACAGCACTCAGTAACTGAAATCAAATTATAAAATAAATTAATTTTTTCATTCCAAACGTGACAAGAGGTATAAAAAATAACAACCGTGCATAAATTCCTACTTAAATAATTACAGATGAAACATATAACAGCTTGAATCATTGTAAAATCAGAAACAAAATTATATAATAACGAAATATACAACCGTTTTTAATTTTAGAAAATATAATCTATAATTTTGTAATTAATAACTGATAATGTATAACATGAAAAATACAATAATCCTTTGCTCACTGCATAACTTTTTGTAATTAATTGTTTTCCAACAGCGAACCTCATTCAAACATTATATCTCCCGATCACTGTAGAATATCAAATTATTATATTAAAGCAACTTCCATGCACAATAATTACTAAAGAAATATTTTTTATCTAAGAGTAAAAAAAAAAACAGAAAAAAACAATTTGTTTGTTTCTGATTTCATTCAAATACTATCGCAAACAGGAACGAACACAGTGCAAAATAAACCCAAATTCAAAACGAAAGTGAAGTAGTAGTGTTCTACTTTAAGCAAACTTATTTTACTAATGTGTACAGATGATAGAAAAGAACCAATCCTAAGAACAATTCCACATTTCAGAAATTGAACTGAAAACTTACTTTCACATTGTCGAATCTCCTAGAGTTGAATTAGAGGCTATGCTGGTAAAGGCGCTGTGATTTATATCAGACCAAGCGCTTAAGTAAGGAAAACACGGTATCAGAAATAAAATTTAAAACACGACTTAAGACAACTACTTTAAATTGACAAATTTCTTTATCTTTCTAAGACTTTAAATTTTCATTTAAACATTTTATACAACCAGTCGTTTTTAAAAGGGAATGAAATGTGGCTAGCTTTCCTGGCGTTTGATATTAGTTTTGAGTTATGTTGATGAGTAAACTAACTGAAATAAATTGCTGTCATTGATGTTTTAAAAAACATACCAAGCACTAAACCTATATTCTCTATTTGTAAAAGTAATTAACCTTAAACCTTCTCATCTTTCAAACATGCAAACATGTATTGAATTTTCCAACATTGGTCTTTGTTATTTGTTACAACTATTCACAACGGTTTGCGAAAATGTTCTGTTTAAATGCCAAACTGTCAAAACCATTTAGAACCCCAATATATCTTTTAACTTAATTTAAGTAATAATAAATTGTATTTTCAAGAATTTTATTTGCGAATGATATCTAAAGAGAGATAGCTGTTGTTTCGATAAATGTCTGTCGTTTTTCATTACTTCAAATAAATACATTGAACATAATTATAGAGACATTTTTGTTATACTCCCATTAAATTTTTGAAACATTTTCTTGAAACTGTAATGTGATATATCGATTCTTTGCTACAACATTTCAAACTATAAAACAAATTTAACGAAAAACGAAAGATAAGCAGAGATAAATAAAACACTGATGGATAAATGGATCAAAAGTTGTTTTTTTCAAATATTTTTGCCAACTTATATGATCCTATCACAACAAAGCAAGTGACATGAATTGGAAACAATGTTTCATGTGTTAAAATATCAGGAAATTTTCTTTTTTACTGAACACCTATTTAACATTTCTACCTAATGATTTGTGATCTTAATATGTTTTCAATCAAGTTGTGATTTAACTTCATATTCCCCGATTTTCTAAATGTTTTATAAGCACTGTTTTATTTTATTATTTTTCACATTTACTGGCCGTGAATAGCAGCAATAAATGCTGATGCGGCTTAAAACAGTAATTTACTCATTCACTCTAATTTTCTGTTTCCATCTATTGTTTATTTTAAAGACTTGTATCGACTGTTGCTAGGTTTTAACGTCCCATTAGGCAACTATTTACTGTCTTCCTCTAACATTTTAAGCACTTATCATCGACTATCAACTCCTCATCAAAACACAACAATCAAGCTACAAGAAAACTACAAGACTTAAATCAAAACAAGATGCATAGGAAAATGAGATAATTGTTGAACATTATTTTGTAGATTACCAAGCATTTTTGCAGAATGTGTAATAATATAATGGAATTGTGGTTCTGACGATATAAAAACAAGTTTTATTCTAAAATAAAAACATTTTTCGTTTATGTGTAGACCACTGGTTGTTAATAAAGGTTTAATTTTAGTGTACGTATTACTACACAACTGAATATTATTATGTTATAAAATTTAGTGCATCTCCAGAGTCAGACTTGTATGAAAGTATTAATATGTTTGTGTGTTTTAAATCATATATTCCAATACCTTTTATTGTACTTGGTTGTACAGGCTGTTGTCAGGTCGTTATTTTGAAATTTTTTATGTCCTTGTTATTTAATAAGTCTGAAATTCTAATGCCTGAAGTGTAATAAGCATATAATAAATGACATACTTTCAATATGAATGCAAAAAATGGGTCTTTTAAACAAAAACAGGTGAAGCTGTTAAGACATTTATGTGTTGGGTAAAAAAACAAAATAGCTATTACTATCAATAATTTTTTCAATGGAGCACCTGCATTTTTTAAAATTTAATGTGGTTAAATATGTTTCACGCCAAGGTGTTGTTTTTCGATTTATTGTTCCTTATTATTATTATTATTATTATTATTATTATTATTATTATTATTATTAACAACCTCTTGTTTTTACACAAAGAGTTAAATGAAAAGCTTTGTCTTTAAACATTGTTTTATTCTTTATCTTTTCATTAAAATATATTTTCTACCCTTTCAGGCGTCATATTTAAGAATTTATTTAAATCCATTTAAAATTTTATATAAATGAAATGACTCACAGCTTTTTTGTTCTAGTATTCAGTATTGGAACTATAAATTAATTTTCTTTTTTCACGATAACCATCAAAATCAAGAATATTTCGCAACAAAAGTAATTGAAATTTCATTATTTGATGCGTCAATGAGTATTTGATGTTCTAATATTTTTATATAGAAGCGATAACAGCAAAAAAGAGAAATCGAAAATTGAAATCGTTGCTTTGAGAAAAGCAAAATGCATTATCACGTATGATTAGAAGTTTAGAAATGAAATGTCTTGGATTAAGTTAAATAATATTGTTTTATACCAACGTATTGTATTGGTATAATATTTTATTAAACCTGAAAGTATAAAAAAGGTTGGTTCTACTCTCTGGCCGGGCTCTTGGTTAGAAAAACTCAACGACCTTTGGCAATAACCTTAAAAAGTAGTTACTGTATTGAGACGATAATTTAAGACTTATTAAAATAAGAAACATCCGAATAATGTAAGATTTAACCTCCAAACTCATCAGTTGTATACCAAATCTTTAATATTCATCGTAAATTATCCTGAGCGGGTACCGCTGCTGGTGGAGTTAAACTCCCCGAGGGTATCCATAACTCAGTAGACAGTACTTTGTGCTGTCAGGAAATGTACAATTTATTAAAATTTTCAGTCGTCTAAAATTTAAAATTTATTTAAAATTAAGGTTTGTTCCCTCATGCAAAGCAT
This sequence comes from Tegillarca granosa, assembly GCA_029721355.1. Lineage (NCBI taxonomy): Eukaryota > Metazoa > Mollusca > Bivalvia > Arcoida > Arcidae > Tegillarca > Tegillarca granosa. Next base: position 21,096,397 of record CM056605.1, on the reverse strand, counting down.
TCCTTAGCAGGATTTGGATTTATATAATTTTGAAACTTTAGATTCATTATTTTCAACTGTTTGGCTTATATTTTTTATGTATCAAACTTTTCGGTCCTAGTGTCACTGATGAGGAATGAATTTCTGAAATGTGCACATCTGGCACATCAAAATTTGACTGGTATTTGTATTATATATTTACTACCCCTGAGCGGGTACCGCTGCTGGTGGAGTTAAACTCCCCGAGGGTATCCATAACTCAGTAGACAGTACTTTGTGCTGTCAGGAAATGTACAATTTATTAAAATTTTCAGTCGTCTAAAATTTAAAATTTATTTAAAATTAAGGTTTGTTCCCTCATGCAAAGCATTCCTTAGCAGGATTTGGATTTATATAATTTTGAAACTTTAGATTCATTATTTTCAACTGTTTGGCTTATATTTTTTATGTATCAAACTTTTCGGTCCTAGTGTCACTGATGAGGAATGAATTTCCGAAATGTGCACATCTGGCACATCAAAATTTGACTGGTATTTGTATTATATATTTACTACCCCTGAGCGGGTACCGCTGCTGGTGGAGTTAAACTCCCCGAGGGTATCCATAACTCAGTAGACAGTACTTTGTGCTGTCAGGAAATGTACAATTTATTAAAATTTTCAGTCGTCTAAAATTTAAAATTTATTTAAAATTAAGGTTTGTTCCCTCATGCAAAGCATTCCTTAGCAGGATTTGGATTTATATAATTTTGAAACTTTAGATTCATTATTTTCAACTGTTTGGCTTATATTTTTTATGTATCAAACTTTTCGGTCCTAGTGTCACTGATGAGGAATGAATTTCCGAAATGTGCACATCTGGCACATCAAAATTTGACTGGTATTTGTATTATATATTTACGTAACAGCTTAAGCAAATTTGTATTGGAAATACAATTGTCACAATGTTTTGTGTTCATCGTGATGGGTTAACGATATTTCATTGAAGCTGCTTAAAGTTAGGGGAAACGTGTAAAATGTGCCAAACAGATGGTTGAACTTGATAATCGATGTTGGTACTTGAATATATTTTTATAAAAAAAAAGTTCACCTAATTCTACAGCGCCTACATACAATATCGAAAACAAATGATATAATTTTAATTTTACTAATTGTTTTTAAACAGAAAGAAAGTTATATTTTAAGACAATTTGATAGATAACGTCTATAAAGTTTAAAGAACAGTACGGCTCTGACTAAACAAACATTACAAAATGTAAAATTACTGTCAAAAGTCGGTATTGTTATAATTAACTTTAATGTTATATATATTTAATTAATTGCTCAATTTTTTTGTAAATCGTAACATATTATAATTGTTTTTAGTTCTGACAAATGCATGCTTTTGATTGCAAGAAACAAGTTTTTATGTTAAAAAAGAGAAAAAAAACCACCCAATATTATATTTAGCTGAAGGACTGTTGTAGAAATGGCTTAATATTAAAATTGTCTTATGCTCTAATCTGGATAGTTCATGTTAAAAAATCAAACTGATACCCTTACCATGGATTCTACAGCAGTACTGTTTAAAAATGATAAAAAAGGAAACACGTCAAGATTCATATGTTTAATAAATAAAATTTACAGCAAAAAAGAGCATTTTCATTCTATTTTAATTAATATATCAAGCAGTAAATCATTTAAATAAAAGTTGTTTACAGAGCTTAGTTTTCAAGGCAAGCTTTTGCTTCAAATCGAAACAGATAATTTGAACCTTTTTCTCACTTAATATTAGACAGACGATAGACATTGAAATCCAAAATTCTTGTACCACAAGATAGGCCTGACCATTAAAAACCTAATTATCAAAAACAAGTAGCTCGAGGGTATAAATATTGGCTATCTCACTTTATTTCAATATAATTAATATTTGTAATAATAAAAAAATTCTGTGATACAAATGTGATACAAAGACTCTTTACGTAAGGGACCTGCCAACAAAAATTATAATAAAACACTTTTCTGTCTAGATATAGACAGTGGTTTATTGAACAATGATTAATAGAAGGTGACTTTAAAGTCAGACACATTAAAACATCTACAAAGGATTGACATTGATATTCCAACTTCTGCGACAAAATCGTCCTACAACGATTTTTGGTTTATGTAATTGAAATATAGAAATTCGAAGCAAAAAAGCATGCACTCGACAACAGAAAAAGTCTTGAAATGGCATCGGACATCATGGTTTCCGATTGTACGGATAAAGTAGTATCCTATCCATTCTAGCAAACGCTTGAACGTTAAATTAAAAAGCTTTTGTTGTTTGTCGTTATTGTAACTACGACGCCATTTAATCAAAACACTTATTTGAGATTCTAATTTTCAGTCATCGCCACAATATATACAAGTATATACCTCGAACTGAATGTTTTATTTGCATCCGGAGAAGTTTATGAATCATAGTCTTATAAATGATTTACATTTAAACAAGCATTCACCCTTATAACTGTACTTTAAAAGTCCAATAAAGGTAGGTTGTAATGTAAGTATCACAAGTCAAATTAACCCAGTAATGTAAAAAGAAAAACTAGTTAGCCTTCATTTGATGTTTCTTTCTTGACCATATAAATCAATGTCCCTAAACCATCATTGAAATATGGAATGAATGTGGATACAGTTTTTATTTTCAACAGCCAGAGTAACCGATTTGTGTCAAAAAAATAAAAAGACTTCATTCAATATGTCCTTTTTGCCTTGAAAAGCATTAGCCCTTAAGTAGATAATTGAACTTGATAACAAATATGAATTGCAATGTTTTCTATCAGCCAGAGCAACATTTTATAACAAAACAAAAAATGTTCGATAAATACAAGGCAAAACTAAACAAAAAAAATTTAGACAGTGTTTTTACACCAGTCCAAGAAGCACAGGTTTAATATTGGTTGTTTTACATAGGAATTCAAGTTATTGAACCATAATTTTAAGAATTATTTATAAGGTAATTTTATTTATGACTAAACTATTTATTATGAATTTTGTTCAGATACGTTCTTATTAATTACGCTGGATACAAATGTTAGCATTATCATATCACCTGATAAAGGATTTACTATATCGTCGAAATACACATTATCATTCAGGGTATTGTTTCTTATATTATAAAATACGTGTAAGCAAAGATTGTATAGCGACCGACATTTTTTGTCTCCCGTCAATAGCCATCATAGGTTTGATTTGAGTTGTTAATCAATCGGTCAGTGAATTCATTAATACACTAAAGTACAATCAAATAGAGAACCCTAGAATGCTAGTTTAAAGGTCGGTTGATCTATCAATGTTGTGTGAATCTGGAACTGTTTACTGATTTTCGTCAACAAGGTCTAAAGAGCTTATTATACGTCTATTTAAGATTCTATTGTACCTTAAGTTTAAAAGTTAAAACAATATAAATGCGGATTTGAATTACATGTAGGTATTACTAGAAAACACATATTTTTTTATTCATTTTGCCATTTCAATAAACCCGATATCAAATTGGATCTCGAAAAAAATTTTTAATATCCAAAGGAAATGGCAATATAAAAATTAAATACAACACTTACCGACCCATGTTCGAATCATAATCAGTGCTAAGGCAGCACTTTTAAAACTACAACTAATTGTTAAATCCCTATACTGGTTTTTACTCAATGACAATAATTACGCAATACATTTTTACTCGTTTCGTTCGAAGTAACATAATGATGGCTCATCGCCTTTCTGTTTGGAATATTTTCTAAATTGTGTTTACGTAGCGCCTGCGGGGGATACATTTACACGGTTTTATCGATGCATGGTCTTTCGTTAGACACAAACATTTAACCTTTCTTTGGGAAATAAACATGTTATTTTTCAACATATACCATTATTATTATGTGTTTCTGCCAGAATCATTTAAAATCAATTTAATATATTTCCGTGTTTCTTCCTTTTAACAAAAGATGTTAAGAGGAGTGTTTAAATTAAATTTGTACTGTTATGCCACAAGAAAATATTGTTTTCAATAATACTGATGCTATTTTTTTCATTCGAAAAATGATTGGCATCTGCTAAACTGATATATGTCAGCAGTTGTTATTAAGGCAAGCTTCCTTTCAACCTTATAACAAAACTCAATTATATGATTTTGTTGAGTCATTATTTCCGAATTAAGCAATTTTTTACCAAAACAATAATCATGGAACCCATTGTCCGTTTTAGTAGTAAAACAATAATTCCACGAAACAATACATTTCTCATAAGAATGACCAAATCCAAGACCATTTCCTACCAAAATAATAAAATTTAAAAGAAAATGTAGAAAAAGAAAAAAGAAATAAGTATGTTACGAAAACAAGGTGTTTGGCATCATTTAATGAAACAAACAACAACACACGATACAAACTGTAGCATCAAGTAGCCAAACATCCTGAAGTATATCTTAAAACAAATATTGAGTTCTAGAGACGTATTACTTTAAAAGGTCTTCAGACATAAATAGTTAGAAGTGATAGAGGTGTAGGATGTTTTGATGGTTTTTAACAAATCAGTTTGATTAATTTTTAAGCTCTATCAGTTTTTGTATACACTCTTTTTCTCTTGAAGACATAAACATGATAAGGTTTCAGCAACTCAATGTAAAAAAAAACAAGATATTCCTCCCGGTGATAAGTTTTTTGGTCAAGTTTAGCATGAACAAGTATTTGTTTTAGACTTAGAAGAAATTATGAATTGAAGATGTTATGCTTAACTTTAACCAGATCAACTCATGCGAGAGGATATGTCATCGGTTCCCCTAATATATCAAGAGAATGATTAGTAATAAACAGAAGAAAGATATTTGCAACTAACAATTTTTAACTTGGCATTAGTCTACGTAAGTAAGAACACGAAGCCATGAAACATAAAAATACTTGCGATGACTAGATTCGGGTGAATGTTATTAAGATATTATAGGCGTTTATTAAACAAGTGTAAAGATTATTTGTTGTGTGTAATTATTAAAAATAATTTGTTTTTGCTTTTGGGATTATGTTTTCGACATGTACCGGTATTATTGTGCTTGATTGTTTACACTCAAAACTTTTAGCTGAACTAAATTTACTTCTAATTGTCCATTGTCACCAACGTTATCCTTTCCGTCAATTTTACGATCTGTAGTTCATAAATACCTATAGTAAAAACGAATAACTTTGGAATTTCTTAAGCTAAATTTGATAACAATAAATTTTATGACATGATCGCAAAGGTCTTTTTCTCATTTTTATGTGGATTTGTATTTTGTATTTCTGCTAGCTCCACAGTATTTTTGATTTAAGTTTCATTACATATTAGATAAGTGTTTTAGAAAAAAGCTGTTAGTAATAGGTGTGCATTTTTAAAGAAAAATTGTAATTCAGAAAAAGTTGCGTCTCAGATATTGCAACATCTCTCGGGAGATTCTTTCTCATACCGTATTGTTCCTCTTATCTAAAAAACCACTCATTTATTGATATGTGCATATCATATGTAATTTAATGTACCGTGAAGCAGCCTATGCTTGCATTTTATAAACTTAACAAGACAACGTCATTATTTAAAACATCATAAACAAGTGAATAATTATAAGCTATACATTCCATAAATAAAAACACAACTTAATTATATACAGCCAGAAGAATGTTGGCTACGCCAAATTAGGACATAATCATAATTGTTGTAACTATTTTACATCTCATTAATATCTTAGTAGCTAGATCGCATATGCATCAAAATATGCATGAAACATATGGTTAAAAAACCGTTTATTTTCACTAAGGTACTTTTTATATGGTTTTGAATAATAGAAGTTATGTATTGTATATTTCATATCTTGACTTAAATCTTAATATCAATCCACGCATTTGATATAAATGATAAATATATGAATAAAATAACACGATTCTCTTTCAGAGACATAAACAATACATTTTCTGACTCAACATTCATTTCTGTATCATTTTATGAATTCTGTGAAACTCTCCTATTATATCAAATAAATCGCCATATAACACAAGCCATCGTACTCATAGTTTTTTTTGTTACATTTTTTGCAAATATACTTTTTTGTTTTAATTATTTTACCTACTATAAAAAAGATGTAAAAAGACTAAAAATACATGTGTTACCCATTGTATCATACTTACAATATATATATATATATATATATATATATATATATATATATATATATATATATATATATATCCACAAATGTTTCTACGATTTATCACGAGGCTGCGCACGTCAGACCTTGCGTTACCATTTCAGTGTATTTTGTTTCTATTTTATTTTTTATAAACATAGATTTGTTAATTATCATCGTGGCATTTAATCATAAGATGTCACATTTTTTGCTCTTTTTAGTATTCAAAAGACATCAGAAAAATATAATTTTCCGCCTACTTATTCGTGTATTTTGTTTAGGTGTTTGGCTGACCTTTTGCATTTTAAAAATAACTCGCAATAAAGTAAAAACTATATTAAAATAGCAATATGATCAATAAAAAAGTCATACTTTCGCCCAAAACACATTTATTTTGAAAGATGTTCATTCTATTTAGGATATTTTGTAACAAAACGACTCCTCTGTGATGTTTGAAACCAAGTTGAAGGTGTCTGTCATTTGATTATATCACTCCGACGATACCATTCAAAAATCATAAAAAATATTTGGGAAGAAAGCCGTGTCGTTGTTTATTTTTTAATGAGACGAAACAAAATACAGTAGCCAACCCTTTCTTTCTGTTTACAGAAAAATTTAATGACAAAAAATAATTACTATAAAAATAAAATAAGATAAAAGCAAATTTGATAAAATTTTTCTCATGTTGTTATATATAATATGCATTTATTATTTGGAACACATATATTTCTTGAACTTAAGTTTTCGTTGAAGTTAATGCTTGTAGCTTGTTTCACTTTAATTTGATGAAGAAATACAAACGTATGATTAATATATATTTTTATATACTTCTTTATAAATTCTGTGTAAAATCTATCTGGTTTACCTAAATGTTTGCATCCATTCAAAAATAGATAAGTATAAATTACGTAAACGAAGCAAATGATATTTTATTTTGAATGGAAATGGTACTTTCTCTGATTTACCTACATAGAATTGTAGAAATTCAGGAAAAACAACATCGAAAACAAAACTGAATTTACTTTGTAAGGAGAATCTATTAATAAAAGCTTAAACAATATATATATTAATTGTGCATTGATAGCTTATCAGTATCTAAAATAAAATATCTCCAGTATAAATGTACAATCCTCTATCTTACTTAGACAATAACTGTCCGAAAACCAAATTTAATTATATACATGTACTTTGTATGATGAATTTTTAAAGTACCTTGATAACACTAAATAAAGATATACATTCTCAAAATGTTCGATAAAATTTTTTATTAAGATAATTTTTATTAATTTTAGACAATACTTAAAATTGAATTGTGTTTTGAACATTCGGTGCATTTGGTTTAAAACTGTACTTAGAACAGGTATCGATAACTATCTGCAAAATGTATGCATATATATATATATATATATATATAAAGTTTTGGTAAAGTAAATCGTTGTTCCTTAGGTATAGAGTGTAAGCAAATAAAACATTTTATAAGCCTTTATTATTCGAGTTTATTTATACAATTTTTCAATATTGTCAATGTTTTATGATTAAAATATCACGAGAAAATATATTAAAACAAAGCAGTATTAAATACTTGCTGTCTTTTTAGATTAATATGTCTAGATGAGTGATTTTTAAATAAATTTCAAAAACTTAGACGGCTGAAAATTTTGCTAAAAAGTACATTTTCTAACAGCGCAAAGTACTACCTATTGAGTAAAGGATACCCGATACCTTGTGGTTTTTACTACACCCCAAGCTGTACCCCATCAGAGGTAGTTAATATCAAACAAGAATTCTATTTTAATTCTGATGTGCCATATGTGCATATCGGAAATTCATTCCTCATCAGTAACTTTAGGGGCCCAATATATTGATAAAAATATAAGCAAAACATAATATAAAAAATAATGGAGTTCAAAAATCAAATTAATCCAGCTGTATGTATATAATATTTTCTAAAATTCTACGATAAGAATTAAACAATATTATTCCAACTCTGAATTTTAAAATATTTGAGTTAGATATTTGACAGAAAATTATTACATTTGAACGAATCATGACATTCAACAACGAAGCTAAAATTCGCGTTTGCAGTTCACATTTCTCTTTACAGTAATAAGTCTAGCTTTAGAGTAAACGGGATTAACCTTCAATGATCATTGAGAAACAATATCCTCTAGACAGTTTATTATATCGGAGTCAATACATATAGATAATATCGTCAAGATGAAAAGAGATATTTCATTTGATCAGACAGACATTTCAATCTTTCTTTTAGTGATTATTATAAAAACGCAAGGGTACAAAAAATCAAGGGTATATAGGAAGCACTATAATAATCGAAAATGTTTTAATGTTTTCACATAATGCATAATGCTTAAAAAAGCATATGTCAAAATATCAAGTTTTTACAAGGATTCTTCCGCTTAGAAGTCATGTATTCTCTTTTCCAGATCATTACAGTAAAAAAAATATAACTATTGTGTTTGATCCAATATAAAGAAACTAAATAATGAGGTCAAAATAGAATGATTTATAAAGGTAAATTTGAATTTTAATTTATTAGATTGTCCTATAACACCAAAGTATATGAGAAATTGTCAGTTCATTAAAGAGGGTAAACTGATCTGATATTTTAACAAACGTTTAATCGAATTCAAATCTTTTCTCATACACATAAAAATGTTATTGTTGACATCATTACATTTAAATTTAAATTAACATGACCTTTTGTCCCAATCGAAGTTGTATTTTAAAAAAGTCACAAAATGATTTGTAAAACTTCGGGTTCTTTTGTTTTTGTTTTTGTTTTTGGTTTTTTCATTTATTTATTTTTTTTTTTATTATTATTTATTTTTTTTTTTTGGTAAAAGCAATCATCTTTGTAAACTATTTATTAGTATTTAATAGTTTTTCTTGGCAATGACAAATAAATACTATATATTACCGGATGCACAATTTGGTTTAGGTTTTACGACGAGTAATTAATTATTCTACATTCCAAAACTTTTCTTTTACAAAGTCTGTGTTCAACAATAATTATGAATCCATATATTCTTTTTTGGTGATTGGATTCTGTTGATAGAACATATTAACTTAAAAATATATCTCGAACTCATTTGAATGTTATGCGTTATACTTAAAAAGTCAATTTGTTTCGACGTGTTTCTGTAGATCGTTTCATTTTAATATTTTTAAATAATGTTGGTTTAATGCAAGGAGATGTTTATCTTCCCCATCTTATTTTCATTGTATGTACAGGCCTTGAATACAGTTTTTAACAAAATTGGATATTTTTATAAGTTGTATAAAATGGTATTATTTTTGCCAATGTTTGAAATTTTTAAAAGATGATCTGCAAATAATGTTAAATACTTTAAATAGATATTACGAAAGATTGATAAAAAGTATACTTGTGTATAAATTAAGGAAAAAAAGTTATGCAGTCTCCTAATAGTCACTTAAAGAGTTATTCTTGATTTTTTAAACTGTTAAAGATGTTAAAGGCTCAACAACTAATAATGTGGTTTTTAACAATTTTACAGAATTCCGTTGCATGTTACAAGTATCAATCGCATATTTATATATTAGTTCAATTTACTAAACTAAAAAAACTGTAAACAATTACATTGTTATAGAGTTTTTTTTAACTTGGATACTTAGAAGCATATGTCTTATTATATTTCTAAGACCAAATTTTAAAAACGAAGCTTGAGCCTCTTGATCTTGACAACTTTATGGTACAATTGTAATTTCAAAAGTGTAGTTTTTTTGTGTAAAAACAGTCGAGGGCTTAGCAGATAATGTTACATACATTTATTATTATTTGTGCGAGTAGCATCTTCAAAGTCTACAATACATAAGTTCATTCTTGATTAATTTAACATCACAATATTATTCATGTAAACCTACCCAAAAAGATTACTAAAATGCCTAAATTTATTTTGTCTTCTTATAGTTTATCTCAAGAAGATAATATTTGATAAGTAAGTTTTGTAAGTAAATATTGAAAATAAGCAGAATTTATGTACAATGCAAAATGTGTACCAATAAAACGCAAATATTCCAGTCTTTCTCAAAATCACAATTCTAAAAAAACAAAGGAAAAACTTTAAGAATTGGCCAATTAAGTTATACACGTAAACTTCCATCAAGAAAGTGAGGCCGGGCGTCTTTATAATAAAACAAAAATAATACCGGGGATCAAAGCTAGCACATTTAACTGATAAAGTTGCACAGCATCATCAATGATAAACAATAAAATAATTTATCAAACTACATATACCGAGCTTTACACACACACACACACACACACACACACACACACACGCGCGTATATATATATATATTAAACTTTATTTTAATAAGTCCCCTTTTATTGCTGTATGTTTATTTTACTCGAAACATATTGTATTTATTATATTAGAAGTTGTTATAATTTTACAACATAAAGGACATTTAAAGTTGAATTTTTTAAGCAAAATATCACTGATTGGCAAAATTTCTAACATGGTTACAAAAGTTATAATAAATTTTCCTTTAAAGTTATGCTATCTTTAAATATAATTGTTTTGTTTAATAGTTAGGGATGTAGAGGATTATATTTTTGAATTGCTCTTAAGCCAAATGCAACGCAGAATAGAAATCAATTAACGACCAAGGAACACTTATTTCTAAATTTACAAATTGCAATTAACTCAAATGAAGACGTGATTTAAAGCTTCTCTCGTAATGAAATATCTTTATGTCAATTATTAAGTTGTTGTAACTTCACTAGTGCAACACCAAAATTTAAAAATACATTTTTTACATAAAAATCACTTAAATAGTTATATCACGATTAGAGGTAAGTCTTAATTTAACAATCAAAATAGTACATAAACACAGATGTACTTATGGTTAACCTGCAATGTAGCTATAGTACATTTAACTGCAATCATAACCATAAATATTTGTTTTTGCGATGTAAGAATTTTTGCTTATTTCACAGTCAGTAATATTGCAAAAAATATAAAGCGAAAATTAATATTTATAGCATTTGGAAGGTGTTAAGATGTTTATGATTTTAATACTTTACGTGAATCGGTAATCTGGCAATGACAAATGCGTTCCAACTTACATATTTTTTATTACTGTGGTTAAAATACCTTTAAGGCATCAAAGCGCTTTAATTTACTTTTAAATTTGAAATTTTTGAAATTTTTGAAATTTTTAAAAATGCTTTGGTTATAATCTACATATTTTTTTATCATTCTTCACATTTGTTAGCAGCAGCATTACCCGATGATTTATTTTATTTTATTTATTTTTTTTTTTTATTTATTTTTTTTATTTATTCATTTTTTTGGCGTATGCTGTTATGGGGATATGGTAAATACGAGCTTTTTGGTAGACTGAGTTAACCAATTGCACCTTTGTAAGTTAATACTTAGCAATAATGAAAAGAGACATAAGAGTGAATAGTTTCCATTCCATTTTATTGAATGCAGTACTTACTGTAATTAAATGTTATAGTATGCTTTAGAAAACTGCAAAAGTTTTATCTTGTAAAACCACGAAAATTAATACACGCGAAAATAAAAACGCTTACAGTAAATCGTTCATATTCAGGATTTTAACTTCATAAATTTTAAACTTACGAACCCTGATATCAGTATTTATCTTGTGATCGTAATTATAATGTAGTTGGCTTGTTGACTGGTTTTCCGGACAATGGCCGTTCGCAATCTTGTGTTCCATTCATGCAAAATAATAAAGCCGAGATTATTTTCCGCCAATTTTGTATTAAATCAATGAACCAAAACACGTGATTAATATAATTATTATCGGACTTAATGTCATGTTATCGGAAATAGTAATACATGTATTTCTTTTTAAAACCACCGTTTAATTAGATAGAATTGCAACGAATGAAAGTTCATAAGTTTAATATTTCTATATTATATTATGCAACTCTCTCACCTTTATTGAGTCAAGTGAAAAAAAATTGTTTGCAAGTACTAATGTACAGTAAAACCTGTGGTAGCGGTCACTTGTGTAGAGCGGTCACCTGTCAGTAACGGTCAGTCTGAAACGGTCCCTAACGTTTTTACTATATAATGAACCTCTGTAAAGCGGTCACCTGTCTGACGCGGTCAGCGGTCACCCTAACGGCCGCCAAATCGGAAAAATTACCTATGTACAACGGTCACTAATCCCATTCTCGGGAACATTCTTTGGGGGGAAACAGCCATAAAATCCATTGAAAAAATGGTAAAACTCAAGACATAAAGATAAAAACTAATAAAAATAATTTTATCAATCTATGTGTTCTATGGAAAACTTGTAAATCGGGAAATAAAGATGTCTTACATAGAAGTCAGGACAGTAGTCATTTTTGCCGATTTCTTCTCAAATTTATAAAATTAACACTTGACAATAATTAATCCATTAATTAGAAGCTTATAATAATATCCTCTGAAAGAGTGTTCATCAATTATCCATAATAAAGCCCTATAACGGTAACCTGTTACAGGTAAAGATTTAAACACTGTCAAAAAGTCGGCTATTCAAGGTGAAGTATTGATTTTTTTTATCACCTCTCAGTGGGGCTCACAAAGGGGTTAGGTTACCTGGACATGTATTACCGGTAAAAACAATTTTTTTTATTTTATTAGTCCTCTTGTTTCTTAAATACAAGTTTTTTTCTTGTCAGTCAAAATTATTTTTGAAGTGAAAGTTGTCCAGATTTTTTTTTTTTATAAACAAAAAATTCCCCTTATTGGCAACCCTGTTGTCGGGACAACTTCTAGAAATGGGAGATGCAGATTATTAGCCTAGGGGTTTAGGTAGTGTAAGAATGGTACAAATGCCAATGCAGGGCTTTTTGAAGCTCACCTGATAAACTGTTTTTTTCAGAAATATTTTGAAAAAGATATATGGATGCATAGAAAATTATATATTCAATAAATGACACAAAGCCAATAATTTTTCTTGCATTTTAAGAGTCCCTAAAATATTAAAATAAAAATAATTTTTCATTTTAATAATATACATTTATACTGGTGTTTTGTGCATTCATTTTATAATTTTAAATTCGAGAAGTTATATGTCGAATGCAAATCAAGGGACATAACTGGTCTTTAGAATATCAACCCTGTCTGCAAAGGTCACCTGTCAACAAAGGCCACTTTTAGCCAGTCCCTCAAGTGGCCTTTGTAGACAGGTTTTACTGTATATCTCTTCCAGGTGCCAGAGGGTATAAGAATAAAAATTCATTTAAAAATCAATATATGTAGAAATATCGTATTATTTGACGAATTCATTAGATTATGATCATTCTATTAAAAGATTCTGTTGATCTTTCTACTCATGATTATCAAATTATGTAATTCATATTAAAATTAAAATATAGCATTACTTTTTCATATTAGGAACGCAATTAGATTTACTATTTTCATTTGATATTTCTATATTAATGTTTAATTTTTAAAATTTGATAAATTAAAGAACATTATTATTCATGAATATTTTAAGGATTTTTTCACGAATAAGTTTTGATTTTCGCGTTTGCTTCAGAACAATCTTTTAACTATTAGTTATGGCACATTTATTGTAATATAAAGTAGCATTAGTTGCATGATGGCGCCATCGCTTGTTTCAAGTTACTTAAAATTGAATTGTAGTGTTTCTGAAAATTAATGATAGCAAAGTAAAAAACGAGGTAAAAATCAAAAGAAAAAACTGTAACTTCAAAACATATATTGACATTACCTAGTACAACGAAGATGGAGAGAAGCGTTCTTGAAGTTATAACAATATCATCTCCATTGTGATTTAATCATTCAAAAATTAAGCTAATTAATACGAGGATTGTTCGATATGTTATATGTATTGTACAATATCTTAAAAGCATTCGACTCAAACAGTGAAATGAACATGACATCCCTTCAAAGTATTCTCCACGGTTTGAAATACATAATTAAATCTCTGAATCCGTTTCTGAAATGCCTGACGGTACACTGATTAAGTAGACCCCTGAGGCTCTGGCTGATGGCTGAGCCAAAAGCTTGTCATAACTTGCAACTTGGCGACTAAATAAAAACTTTTATGTTTTGGAAATAGGAAAAAGTCGCATAGGGCTAGTTCTCGAGGGTATGGTGGGTGTGGCAAGACGATAACCTTCTCTGACTTCAAAAATTGCTTCAAAAGTTCAGATGTATGTAATGGAGCTTTATGAATATACGAACATACCTAAATCCTGACACATTGTGTCGTTTATAATAACATATATTGAGCCTTTTTAAGTATAACATTTCGGTAAAACTGACCTGTAACACGTTTACTCTTAAGCACCGATATTTGTACGCCTAATACATGAAAACAATAGGAAATAGAGAACATTTTTGCGCTAATGCTTCTTTGGACAACTACAGGCCTTCTATCGTACTTAGTTTAGCATATTTTGTTTCCAATTTTTCTTACTGGTTCGAAACCCATGTTTTGTCACCAGTAATAATGTTTGCAAATTGTCTTTGATTGAATTTTGGAAACATTTTGAGCAATTACTTCGCGGTTTTACTCGTATACTTTTTTAGACATCTGTCAATATGTGCTTGATCCATCTGGCAGAAAACTTTTGTACTTTCAAAATACGCTTCAAAACGAAATACACGCGATAGCGATATGCCATCAGTTTTTGGCAATATCACTAATCGTATATTTGCCATCACTTTATATTATTTCTCAGACATTTGAAACATTTGCCTTGCCTGTTACAGTCACGGGTCGTCCAGATCTGCTGCATCTTTGACGGTTTCTGTGCCAGTCAGAAATTTCTTTCCCCACCGAAGACCTTTCTCAGAGGTTACCTTATCCGAGTGATTAACTTCCTCCAATTTAGGGTAAACCTGTATTACTGAGTGATTGAGATTGTGCAAATTTTTATACCAGCTCTTATTTCCTCGATATTATCCGACTATTTTCCAACCATTTTTACAACAATCTTCAACATTGAAATGACTATAATTTTAGACCTATGTGGTGCTGGATACACATTTAATAAACTAATTGAAAGGTGTTAAATAGAGCCATTCAAGCGTATCATCATTAACGAAATCGAACAAAGCGTTTTTACTCGGCTATACAATATACACTTTATATAGAGCAGCCCTTGTTATTATGATAATGATTTATAAAAAAAGCTTGCAATTATCTAAGACAATTATAATCAAATAATCAATAATAATAATTAATTATATTTTATTAGCTTTTATAAGCAAAATTGCATTTTGCATTGAACGCATCTTGACATGGATTTATATGTTTTGTTTTATATCAAAATTCAGGTCAACATATAAGGCAAATGAATCGTGTGTGTGTGTGTGTGTGTGTGTGTGTGTGTGTGTGTGTGTGTGTGAAAACAACATCCATTTGAAAAAAGTGAAAGAAATAAAGCTTGCAAACAGGATAATATTCACATTGTAAGATTATGAAACCATTACACTACACTACATTTAAACACAAAATAATGTCTAACGGAGTAGTTTGGTATCTATAATAACAAGTAGTCTCTCGCAAAAGAAACATTATTAATTTAAAAAAAAAAAACCTAGTGGTTAATAAAAAGAGCACATATCAATATTAAACTCTTTTTGAACAGAAATCAAAGTAGCCTCTAAATACATAATTATCCAAGCTCAAGTAAACATAAAATATAATCAAGGTCTTTTTAAATTCTTTTAATTTGAATAATAACAGCATAGGTCGAATGACAAACTACGCAGTACTCCAATATTAATTATTTTGATAGGTGATTTTTCGCAACACTTGATAGTGAATAACGTTTTAAAATATAGGACTTCATTTTCAAAAGCAAAACTAGATTGTGATTGAATATTTGAAAATTTATAATGTGACGGACTAAAATAACTTTTTTGCTTTTGCACTAGATACTAAATCATTTTAATACAAACTGAAAACAATATTATTCTGTTAAATGTTCTATTACGATTTAAGACTGATACTTAAATAATATTTCGAAACCACTAAAAAAGCAATAAATAACCCTATATTAAATTTCGTTTTGAGTAGCAAAATGTCGCCAATGCGTGCAAAATTTAATTTAAGAAAGAGAGTGACATAATTCAAGCCCATAAAGAATGGTTTTATATTAGATTTAAAATATCATTGTTTTAGGTGAAAACAATTCCAATGCAGCTTATTTATTCCTCCTTGAGAATACCTTTAGGAAGTTTAAGTCATTTTAAACTATATATCTCTAATAGGCGCCAGATTAAGATGCCCACCTCAAATCAAATAGAGGATTGTAAGCTTTTTTTCACATTATTAGTTATATTCCTTTTTCATCAAAGATTTTCAGAGCATTATGTAATTGGAATGCAGTGTCGTTGGCAAATAATAATTAGTTTCAATACAACAAAGAAAGCAAAGAGGATGGGAAAAGTTAAATCGTCAAATTCCAATATATCTACCTCAAGAGAGAGTAGTTATCAAATTAATCTGTCAATTTAATATCTACGATGGCAATTTAAATATACAAGTACAGGTTACTCTGATGGAAAAATCAATAAATTGACTTTTCATCCTATGTTGAAAAAGATAATTTGGTTAATTATTTGGGATGATTATGTCACATGATTAAGGGATACAAAAAACGTTAAATTGAATGGTTAATCATTGACTTAGTATTATAAAAAATTCGGGAATGAAATTTAAACGGATGCGTTTGATTTACAGAAAAATTGTGTTATTTTAACTAAGCTAGACTTAGTAATTCAATAATTCTCTTTAAATAATGAAGGATCTTGATAAAAAAAATTAATATTATGTATTAGGTTTTGAAGTATAATCAAAATTTAAGATATGTTTAACCACACACGTGTGAATAACCATAGACCTATAAAAAATTATAAAAATACATGGCATCATTAAACCCTTTTTTCAAAAGAAAATCTTTCTACAAAACGATATCTTGGATTAAAAAATCATTCTTAAAGCAAGCGCTCGTCGATTTTTTCTATTATCCAATCTTTTAAATAACTATATCAATCAAATAGAAACTAATTATCAGTCAGATTAAACCAACACAATTCGTTTAAGGGAAGGGTTTATGCAAATTAATAATTCCTTATTCTATTGTCTAAATTACATAAGTTGAGTCAAAAATATTATTTTTTTACGTTAATAAAATGATATATATAACCCGTTTTAAATGTAGAAAACGTCAAAATGTTCTTCTCGATAAAACGATAATTCATGTTTAAAAACACTTTTGATGGAAATACAATAGTATCATACGCAGGTTATACAAAAACAATAGATAGAAAATAATTAATCTAAAAATATAAGCGAGTATTTTTACTGAACGAATATTTTTAATTATTCAATAAAATCATAACAACTGGGCAATATAAAAAACAACCTGAAGGGCATTATCATCGTAAGATCAAGAGCTAAATTGATAATAAGAGCCAACGCAGTATTTTTGTAACTTATAATCTGGTGTAATTATAAAAACAGAAATATAACCTTTTTAAAAAAAGTGAAAAAGTCCATCTTTAATTTGCTTCGGTAAAAATTTGCGGCAATATTAAATACTTAAATCTATGATCCTATGATACTATACAATCATAATATTCTTGTCTGTTACTTTGTGCTTTTTGTTTTAAAAAAGCGTTTGTTTCTTGGCCGTAGGCCTTTTTTTCATTACTTGCATTTCTATCAGAAAAAGGATTAAAAATGTTTTAATAAAACTCTTTAGTCAACTGGAAATCAATGAGGGAATTGATAATTTTTTTTTTTTTTTTTTTTTTTTTTTTTTGTAAAATGAATGTAAACATGATGATCCGTCATGTTCTTAATTTTCTGGTTAGTGCAAGTGTTCTTCTGAATACAACTTCGATTATGATGAAATACCGATATGAAAACTGAATAGACTTTTAAATAAAAACCTGTATGTGAGAGGTGTTATACTTGTAAATGATATGGCAAATAGGAACAGTGACTTTCTTTTGACCAACTCGAGAATTTTCAATGTAATTTTAGATATGTACATACACGTATATTTATAACATACAATTCACAATTCTAAAAATTTATAATGCACCTGGTAATATAGCCAATTTAAGAGTAACACAAAACAAAAATAAAATAATTACTAAGGCCAAGTCTTGTGCATTAAACAATCTACATTTATTAAAAAATAACATACGAAAATTTTTAAATTTAAAAGTTAAAAATTGATTTTGTACTTTTTGCAACAATAGTTTTAACAAGATAAAACTCTCTCTCTCTCTCTCTCTCTCTCTCTCTCTCTCTCTCTCTCTCTCTCTCTCTCTCTCTCTCTCCACCTTTACCATGAACCCTGTTTGACTCTTTTCTAATCATCTCGTATCTTCAACATAGAAAAACAGACATAACTAAAAAGGATAATACGCTAAATTGCTTGTATAGGACCATGTCATATATACAATTCAATAAATAAATGTCGACTATGTCGTTTTTAAACAGATAATGTAACAAACTTGAAGTAAGCTATAGCTATAATAAACAAAACGAAGTTCAGTAGATTGAAAAATAACCTCTGAAAACAATTTAAATCCAAAGTGACAGCTTAATAAATGAGGTAATTATTTGAAGTCGACATGTTGAACCAAAATCAGTAAAATCAGATAAGAAGATATTCAGTCATTTCAAAGTTAGCATGAACACGTGTTTACGGATATATTTGTCAATATAAGCTCTTGTCGTTAGCAAACATACACGTCAATAAACTCCATGTTAATGTGGAACAATAAATAGGGATTGAAGGACAAACATTAAGTATTCAGAATGGAGTATATGCGTTTTACGCATGCCGTCTAGATTATTTTATTCATATACAGACAGTCATTACTGAGATTGTGAAGGAAACAAGTTTTTTTTTTTTAGAAAACCACCATTTTAACTTAAATAAACGACAACTCTCAGGAAAATTTATCCAGCCCCAGTCTTTTTTTTTTTTTTTTTTTTTTTGTTTTTTTTTTTTTTTTTTTTTTTGTGGAAAACCAATCGTTTTCTGTTAGTCATTTAAAGAACTGAAAAAAAAATAAAACAGGTGATAGATGTGGAGATTTTAACGTGGGCGGTCCTGTATAAAAAGCTTTACTTTTTAAAAATATATAATTCTAATCACGGGTATTTAAATGATTAGTTTCTCTAACGCTGTTGCTTTTTTTTGGTTAACATATACATCCATGTGATTTTAAGAAGCCCAAAAATGATTAATTCGTTAATTGAAATAGATTTATAATAGCAATCGAGCGTTTTGCTCAGTGTCAGTATATTTTAAGACAACAGATAACAGTTAAAAAGTACCTAGAATAGAAGGAGGGATAATGTAAAATAAGAGATGTTTTATCATTGGCAAAGTGAATGTTGTCCAATTCAAATCGGTAATTTGCATGAAGTGGATTGTTTGCAATTATTACTTAATTTTTACTTGAAAAAAGGATCGGCTCTGCAGAATGTTTGTTTCTTCAATAAGATTTTCTATGATACAAATGATTTCTAAATATATAAGGATGTGAGCTGGATTTATGCTTCATTGTTTTTATAAAATGCGGATGTCTTTTTTGCCACTAGTTGGTTGTAAATAGACTGGTTTTGGGACAATGTTTTGGCATGCCACATCTTTTAGACATCTTTTATTCTTATATCAATATCTAGTCAGGAGTTTTATGAAAAATGTATATTTCGTTGTATCTGTGTATTTTTTGTTGAAGACGGTCATCGGATTACTTCCTGTTAAATCTTTGATGCACCAATAAAGAATTTGAAATATATTTCTATTTTTGAGGAATTTTTTCAGAATCAAAAGGCAAAACGCTCAAGTTGAAGTGATATCTAAAGAGTATTTGTAAAGATATGACATAGAAATCTGTGGAACGAATTGGCGATTAGGTTGGGTGCCTGTAATCAATTTCAAGAGATACTTGATCCCTGATTGAATGCAAATAAATACGATATATCTTGAATCACAACGTTTAAGCGATCATTTAGCTATGATGATGGTTATTGTTCAGAAGATTGAGAAGATCTTCTTTGGAGACAAAAATACATCTAACAAATTTGTTGTCAAGGTCAAGATCTATATACACTAATTATTGTTGTTAACAAATTGAAACAAATCAAAAAGTCTTAAGGCTACAAATAAACTAATAATACTTCTAGATATATTCAATTTGATAAATTGATTTTCGTTCTGTAATTCATTGCCATTAATGTTGATTCCTGTATTACTCATAAGTCATGATACATTTTGGAAGAGATTAATATTGTGATTTTTCTGTAGTGTAAATTGAATTTGATTATTGGTAGAATTTCATGAAGGAAATACAGAAAAAAGAAAACATATTAAAAACATCTCTACTTTTTGAACTATCCCACTCGAAATAATGTTGATCATATTCAGTTCCTTTTTCAAGGTTTAAAATTTTATTTTAAGTGGTTTCTTTATACAGCGAAGGTTTAAATCATAACTTGGTTAATAAACATCTCCGGAAATAATAAAGTTTTTGACCATGGTTTTAAGTATAAATTACGTTCTTTCATTTTGAAGCTTTACTAAAATTTCTGTTAAAAAAGGGAAACCAAGACAAATTGTAATAAACAGCATTTATACTCCAATTAATAAAGGATTATTTTCTTTAAGTTTTGATTACAGTGTGTCAAAAATGAGGAAATTTAATGTTAAAGAATTGAAATATGAAATCTCATTTAAACATCATATAATAAAACTTTGTAGTGAGTATCTCTAATCAATCAATGGTAACTATAGAAATAATTTCTCAATGTTCCAGCTGTCGATAATCTGACATAGATTTAACACTTCGGTGCTTTCATCATGGAGTTAAAAATCATTCGTTTGTCATAATGTAATTTAATTACTTCTCTTATGATCACATTTAGGGAAATTTGCATTTGCGTTCCAGAAAATGGGTTACATTGACCTAAATTTATTTATATTTACAACGCGTTTCTTGTATCTCCTAATTTGTTTGATGATTCATTATCTCTTATGTTAAAAGTTCGCAGGTTCGATCATCGGTTTAGTGTTTCTGAAAAAAACTTAAAAATCGAATGCATGATTTATAGCTAAATAGTAACTTGTTAAAAAACAAATCACTTATGAGCAAAGAATGGGTATTTGATTTTTAACTTTATAATATGACGACATATCGATACAATACGGATGTTCCGATTTTCGTTTACAGAGTCAGTTCCGGATATTATATATGATCAAGATCACATGATTTTTTGTTTCGGATACACATGCCTATTTATGGTTTGAATTAAAACGAGACAAATTAGCTCAGTAAGTAAAATTTTCGTGAAAAAAATATAAATCTAGCTTTTTGGTTCCTTCAATTCTCAAATCATCATGTAAAGAAAAATCGTTTATAATATACGTGTTTAGCTGCACAAGTACAATTTAAGTTAAGTACGTGATGTAGGAAAATATTTTAAATTAAACTCGAACCAAAAACTTTTTTCAATATTTTCTTGACTCAATATAAAACTCAGATTTTCGCTCATGATTTGCTTGGCGAGTGAACTTACCCCAATATTTATGTGGTTGGACTTGAATCTTACCACAGATCATAGTAAAAGTTACAGATTTTGAGTCATCTGCTTGTGATTCTGTTGTATGTTATTATTTTAAGATGATTCGGGCTATTCTTTTGATTGGCATTTGAAAATTATTTCAGGGGATCAATAGATGGATATATTTGGCACGATTTTAAATGTACATTGTATGAACATTCAAGAAATAAAATCAAAATAACCTTGTAAATGCATATAAACTTCTCTAACATAAAATACGTATTTTATTCGCATATATGTTGATTATGTTTTATATTTCTTCTAGAATGTACATGACAATGTAAAATTGCAAATAAGACTGTTATGAATTGAACAAACTAAAGTGCAATTGACCAGCTTGCATTGATATATCTGTTTTATTTTTCCACTTCAGCAGTAAGATAAGTTACTACAATAATCAAGAAATAACAGACTGTCTTTAAGTAAAGTATAAATTAAATATTAATGTAATATGGGATTTATTTAATGAAGATTATTTTTGGCAGTACTATAATCCTCTTGGTTTTCTTTGATATAAGAAGACACTGCTGTGAATTGTGGGTATCAGAATCCAGCAAAACTATGTCATGATAGGTTTTTGATAAAGATGTATAATTTCAAACATATATAATTTTAAACTGTTCGATTGTACTTTACTGCAAAAATTATATCAGGCACTGCTGGTTTACCAGTTATTGTGCGATAGGACTAGCAACTTGTATCTCTTTTGTAGGTAGTCTATATCTACTAGTATTAGTAACTTCAGACCATTTAAACTACGAAAACGATGCCTTATAGTCAGTTGATTCCTGATCATTTAATAAGGACAGCGTCACTACACAGGCAATTTTTTTACAATGACACATGTTAAAACGGAACAACAAATGGAACCAATTTGTGTAAAAAGTGTTTTAGGTTTTTTTTAAATGTTGTAATGTCAAAGCTCTGATTAAATATTTTAAATGCTTTGCAATGTGTTCTAGGTTTTGAGTACTCACAACAAGTTAATTGTAGTTAAGCACAAGTAAAAGATGTAGTTTTATGTAATTTTGTATTTTAGCATTACATTTTGACTTTTTAATTAGAATCAAGAATTATGTCTGACAATCAATCTTTTGGGTAAGGTCCCTAATGTAAATAGATTTCCACTTGTCACTTACTAGTAGTAGTTTTTTCTAATTAGGTCTTGTAGCTATATGCTTTATCTGATGACTGTACCAGTACACCCCTGTAAAAATCAAGTTTAGACAGATTTTCGATAAACTAAATGTTGAATTTTCATAAGTTTCTCTTTATTCTACAAATCTTCCTTTAAAATGTGCTAGTCTTAACTGCTTTTATTATATCATGTCTAGGTTGTGCATCTAAATTACCGCTTATATTTTTCTCTTGATAATATCTTTATTTCAAACTAAATGTAACTGTTGATGTAAAGGAATAAACATTGGTTTTTATTTTTTTTTTTTTTACATTGTAATAAATAAATAAAATACAAACATACCAGTCCTTGTCCAAATTTCAATCCCAAAAACAAAGTAAAAACTTTGACAGCTAGCAAATTTGGTAATACACGTGAACTTACATCAAGGAAGTGAGACCGGTGCTTCGAAGGGTAAGCACCTCATGTCTAGCTAGCTACACCCGTCACGTGCAAGACAACATTAAAAATGAAAGAAACCAGGAACTATGGTAAGTGAAATATATCCAGTATAAGTTTGGATAAAGTGACTACATACTTAACAATATGGTGATGAAGGCCATAAAACTTTTGAAGTTAAGGGCCTTGATTAGCCTAGGCTTGCAATATTCTTGCGTAAACAATTTAATTATAAGCAGTTTTCTTCGTTGTAGAAAGTCCCTATAGTGGCAACAAGCTTTACCATAACGTATTAACTGTGAAACATATACACAAATGTTTACTTTGCTATCCATGTTGAATTGAAAACGTTAATCTCAAATATTAATCTCAGAACAATATCATTTTGTACATGACATTACACAGGTATTTATGATCTGCTTTATACTAGTGCATACTTATGGCGACTTGTAATACAGTCATAGTTTAACTTTTCTGAAATGTAAAGGAAAAGCATGCAGACCCAGTCTATAATGCTGGTACCCAGTTAATCAAAAGAGGCTTACAACAATGGAAAACCTATTTCCAATTGCAGTCGACTGTTTTGAAACCAAGTGTTGAGATGCCTTGGATCCATAACCACTTTGACTCTCTGGCTACTAAATTAAGAAAAGAAGAATTATCTTCTAAGCATTCTGCATTCAGATACATTCGATACTTAATGATTCCTTTAAAAAAATTATACAAATGTTTTATTAGAATTTATATTTTTAACAGGAAGTAGGCTACATTTTGTGTTTTTAACCAAATCATTTGGCATTATATGACTCTACCATCCATTTGCAAAATATTGTTAAAGCATCAAAATAGATTTAGTTCTGATAATTACTCTTAATAACGTTTTATGAATTTTCTGAAAGGAATTAAGTTTATATCTCTGAGCATTTGCAGTTCGAAAAAATCAAATTTTTTACTCTTAATTTTGATTTTGAAATTCATCTTTTGAAAACATTTAAATTCATCATTCAAACTTGCTAGGTCTTCTATTTGTCATTGGTTCTCTGGTAAAAAGTCACTTTTTTCTCTAAATATCATTCTAATAATTAATCTAAAAAGATCATTTTTATAATGTACTTCCTACTTTTGATTTATATTTCTCTTTCTATATTAATTAAATTTGATTTTGAATACTGAATACATGTAACTATTAAGAGTATTCTGAAGACAATACCTTTAACAAAAGTTGTAATGTTGTAATATGCAGTTTTAAATAATTTTAAACCGCCTTTTATTTGTTTTTTTTTTTTTTTTTGTTTTTTGTTTTTTTTTTTGAGGGGGGGTTAACCCTTTTAATGTCATAATGAGATGAGTTTTTGCAAGGTTTGGGAACCTTGGCTACCCAGATATTACAGTTGGTTACAGTATCTACACATTAGATAACAGAAAAACTGGTTTAATTAAATTTAACATTTTGCCTTGCGCTCATTATTTACTTTTTCATGTTCTTTTTGAGAAAAAATTGATATAAATATATAAAAATCATTTTTATTTCAAGACATTTGATGTGATATTAGTCTCCGATTTTATTTATTAATTCATTTATTTATTTATTTATTTTAATTTATTTATTTATTTATTTATTTATTTTTGACATGAATCTTTATATTGAACAAGATAATGCAGCAAACTTCTCTAGAGATTTATAGTTAGTCTAAGCGTTCTTTAATGTCTGACACCAAAACAGATAGAACTTAAAAAATAAAATAGTTTGGATCCAGTAGATAAATTTTCATCAACAATGTATATTACAATGATTTCCTAACATTTTTATGTTGTGATATTAAATCTTTTAATAAGTAAACTACGAACATCAATTTTTTTGTAAACGAACAGAATGTTTTTATTGTTTCTGGCTCGGTATTTATTTCTTTTATCTAATATCTTTTTCAATAATTTAAAACTGTCTCATAAAAATGCATTTTTACGTAAGCAGTGTATATTTAGATACTACAGAAACGTCATATTGCATATATAACCAAATTTTATGAATTTAGTTATTTTAGTTGTGACGAAACTAAAAATGACCCAAAGCTGTTTTATACGTTATGGAATAAAAAGTCTACTCCTAGATTATATCTAAACTTTTATGTTTTGACATAACATTTTTATCTTATTAGTAATTTACATTTTTTTTCATTTTTTAAAAGTTAAAGCTTTTTTTAATAATTAGGGAATTTATTGGCAATTTTATGGCCCTTTTTACACTATGAAAACACGTTGTTAATTGTCTAATTCCCGTACAAAACAAAATTTTAATAGCTAATGGTGATCCCTAAATGTGATTGCCCCCTCTTGTATAGGGCATTCCATCAAAAATTATATTGTTTCGTAAACTATGTTACATTGGTCATTGCAATGTCCACGTGTTTTTCGACTACAAATATGTTTCTCCTTTCAAACGAACTCAATTCTATAGTGGAAATTCACAAGCTGAACTGAACTAGCCAGTTTTCAAAGTTTTCAGGTTGCTTTTGGGATTGGTGTTATATATATGAACCTGAATAATTTCAATTTGATAGCTATATAGAATATGGAACAAAACAAACATACCAGTCCTTGTCCATATCACAATCCAAAAAACAATAAAACAAAAAATAAAACATTATATGTAGAAACGTACAGTTGGAAAAAAAAATTGTACTTAGAGATTGCTGATTTAACCGACACTTTGATCACACAATGAGCACAAGGTCCACTTTCAAACTCCCAAAACAAATCCAAAGATAAAACACATTTAACATGCATCATGGTTAAAATAGATGGCCGGCTGTACATTACATATGTAGACGAGAGAGAGAGAGAGAGAGAGAGAGAGAGAACGAGAGCACAATGTCACACCTGTATACTCTATTTGTAATGTTAAAATATTAGACAAATTCGCGTAAGCATAAAAAACTTAAATAAATACAAATTTCTGTTTGGCATTAAAACCAGAGATTAAAACCTGAAATAAAACAACTAAAATTTATCTGAATAATCTTGACAAGAATGACGGAATAAAAAAATTAACACTTGTTATAATTAAACAAATGACCTTCAAAACTGGCAAGAATAAAATTATTAACTATAACATGATCAAATATTTAAGACAAAACTGAACACCTGAACAGTCCTGACTAGAAATATTATTTTAACTCAAAAGTATCCACATGTTATTCACATGCAACATGTCTGTATACACTATTACGCCTCTTAGTGCTTACCCAATACCATTTACGCTAAACAATGATGCAACTGGTTTTACAATACTGTAAATGCTAAATACGATACAAACAACTGAAGATTAAATTTGATTGGATTTGGCTAACGGTGTTCAAAGTGCCAGTTTAGATTCTTTCACCTATATCGATTCAGTCAGTTTTGAAAAGATGGTGAAGTGCCCGGAATAAAATCACCGACCTTTGGCAAGCGAACTGACAAACTTTCTCACACTAAGATCTGCCTAGATGGGATTCTAACCTAGGCGTTGACAGGAACTTTGATATTTAAACGTACGCTTTAGACCACTAAGTTACTGATGCCCTCTAAAGAGAATGAATATTGATTATAATTCCTTCACATATGGATCATAATATTGGTGAATTTGATAGCAAAACAATTTTTTTTATTATTTTCCTAAAATATATAAATATAGTTTTTAAACAGATGCTTTCTAATCACGATTCGTGAGATTAATTTTCAAAAATGTCTTTCCTATTAGCTGTAAATAAACGAAATCCTCTAACGAAAACCTGACAAATTGTATTAATTGCCCTTCATTAATATACAAATGTATTCGAATTGGTGTTATTTATCTCCTAAAAAAGTCACAAATGACATATTTATTTCACCGTTCTATGTGTCGTGTTTACACGACCCGGTTTTTTATGACGTAACCATGTACTAAAATTAGATCTCGCTGTAAAATTTCTGCTATCTCTGTATTTCTTTGAGCGTTTATCGTTGAACCAAATGTAACATTGTTCATTTGGAACATCATTAAGCAAATCAGTACCGTTAAAACGTTTTCCTAGGAAAACTTAATGCAGCTTCAAACATACAGAAACTTTATTTTAAACCTGGAGAATTTTCAGGACCACATGGCGTGATACAAAGTATTTTAAAGAGACAAACATTGATAAACATTTCAAAACAAACAGGAGACAGCAAGCTTTTTTAATTTTTCCTTTATAAATATCTGTTATAGTTCTAATCCATCAAAGGTATTTTAAAACTTCTTTCTTAATTACCTTTTTTTCCAAGATGTTATAAATCACAAACACTAGGTCATCTCATGTCGAAATAAAATTTCAGTTACTGGAAAACTTTCAGATTTATGAGGTACTGACGTAATAAATAGTTACTTCTGTCAGAATTTTAGGATGATTGTTTGCATTCGATGTTTCCTTTCTAAATATAAGTCCGATGTTTGAGCTAGCTAAACACGATAATGGATTTCACATCATTTTCGTGTAAAGCCATAGTAAAATTAATTAATTTTTTGGTAAAAAATATTTCTTTTCATGAACGGATCTAGTTGTTTTATACAAAATTAATAAAGTTAATGGACTAGTTGAAAGATGATTTACGTCATATTAGCAATTTTCTTTTTCCGACAAAACTAATGTTCGTATCAGTCACAAGAATTAATCTGAACATGTTCGTGTGACGCGCGAGGTTTGTGCATGATTTAAACTAGTATGCACTTATTGTGACTTTTAATACCTAAAGTATATTTTGTTTAATCAATACATTTCCCTCCGTCCCTTAAACTAGAGCACAACTAGTGAGGATATACCATTGAAAAAAAACACTTTTTTTACTTGCGGTAGATCGAATTTAAATTCAAAATTCAACTAGTATTTGTGTTATATATTTACTACTCCTGAGCGGGTGCCGCTGCTGGTGGAGTAAAACTCCCCGAGGGTATCCATGACTCAGTAGGCAGTACTTTGTACTGTCAGAAGATGTACCATTAAGCAAAATTTTCAGCTGCCTTAAATTGTAAAATTTGTTTAAAACTAAGGTTTGTTCCCTCATGCAAAGCATT
Source organism: Tegillarca granosa (assembly GCA_029721355.1). Taxonomy (NCBI): domain Eukaryota; kingdom Metazoa; phylum Mollusca; class Bivalvia; order Arcoida; family Arcidae; genus Tegillarca; species Tegillarca granosa. Next base: position 21,067,976 of record CM056605.1, on the reverse strand, counting down.
CCTTAGCTGGATTTGGATTTATATAATTTTGGAACTTTAGATTCATTAATTTTCAACTGTTTGGCTTATGTTTTTTATTATCAAACTTTTCGGTCTTGGTGTCACTGATGAGGAATGAATTTCCGAAATTTGCACATCTGGCACATCAAAATTCAACTGGTATTTGTGTTATATATTTAAACTCACGGCATTGTCAATGGTTATAGGCCTTACGCTTAATAGTTTGTTAAAACTAAAATAAGGCCGCAAGAATCTAGTCAATACTTTGTTTTCGCGGGTCTCTAGTTTTTAAAATCTGAATACTATTGACAAGAATTCAAATAAATAAAATATACGAAAAAAGGAAATTGGGGTATGATCAACAATGACTGATCGTTTGTTAAAAAAATGCATCGCACGGAACTTTTTTTATAACGTAACACTATTTTTTTATTTAGATTCAAAACGTTTTTGCAAATGTATGTTTTCTGTTTAAACATGAAATTAAATTTATCAAATTTATTAAATTTGCTCATAACTTAAATACTTAAAAATGTATACACTCGCAATTTTGACATTTTCCTAAAATGTCTCTCAAAAAAGGATTTAAAATCAGGCCGAGTAAATTGCACATGCAAACAAGAAACGTAGAACTGTAAATCATTCTTTAAACAACAGCTGTCAAGCTTATTTTTATGTAATCTGTGTATTTGATGACATTAGTTCCTAAGGTGTTTTAGAGCTATCTTCTATCACGATACAATTTACCATTAGACCTGTAATTATATCGTCTGAAAATTATAGGGTTTTTAAATTAATGAATTTTAAATTTCATTGAGTAACAGAGAAATCGCTATATAATTTTTTAATGTAATTGAGATAAAAAAAAAAATGCGTTAAAATTAATAATCAACTTGTAGTGTGTCAAGATGCAAGTCAATATCTGTGATGATTACTAACCAGATTCATTTATGCTAATATATGAAGTTCACAAATAAGACAACATCAAACGGACAACAAATAGCATATTTGTGATCATTATTACGCTGAAGCGTTTATACCAAATTTAAATAAATCTGCAGATTCAAAATTTACTTAATGATTTTAAGGCAAGTTTTGATAATAAGAATTCTAAATTCACAAAATAAGACTAGACTGTTTCTTGTTTTGTTTAAGTACGTCAACACATAATCAACATATCCATAACTCAACTACTCGTTATTTAGCAAAATTTTCACATTTCTCTAGATCACAAATAAAAGTGTAATATCAAATTATTTAGAACTTTACCGAATGAACCTGATGTTTATAACAATATGATTATTATATTCTGAGTCGTTTCACTTTAATACACCATGAAAGACAGACAGGACAAGAGTCAACACTCTTTTAAGCACAAACATGAAAGGCGTATAATGATAAAGAAAATAACCAAAACATTGAACGTACAAGCATAGATTTAACACCAAGATGTTGAGTTTGCAAAGCCGTGAAGATTTTGATGAAATAAATATATCGGAGTTGTATCAATCGTTGACTCCAAATTAACTCTTCTGGTATTGTATCTGGTGCAAGTGGAGAAAAAAACATTGTATTGTTGTGTTTCTAACTGTTAAGTCATTTTCCATATCAAATCAATTTCATATCAAATCAAGCACTAACGTCCACAAAGATCTGCCTTGTAAATACCCACACCATTAGCGAAATCGACAAGGTAACGGAATAAAAAATAAAGTCATAAAAACACCAATACTGTTTCTATATTAGCAAATATTAAAAGCATCATGACAGCTTGGTATACAATATTAATGAATGTAAGCAATAAATAAAGTAATAAGCAATATTACTTGTGTTTATGTTATTGTTTTCGTCGTATGTTATAAAGCATATTTAGTCAATATGTTCGAAGAAAATTGATAGGTGTGTTTTATAACTTACAACACAGTCAAAAATTATTAATTATATCGAGACGGTCAGTATTGGAATAGCGCAGAAATTTGATAACCTCTGCCTAATTCGAAATGCAGGGGAAATATTACTCATTTCGGATTTAGTACGACTTCAGTTTTATTATTTGACCAATGACATTCTTTTATGGTTATTCAAATTAAATTCTGCACAAAATGTGTCAGTCAAAATTGCAAAGCAAAACGTAGTACTTGATTTTATATTGTGTATACAAAATTGTCTATACTTTCTTATAAAACAACACAGGCATCTATAAGAAAGTAATCAATTGTAACGTCAACGTAAGTAATATGTTAATATGTTAAAGCATTACCTATACCTTTTTGAGAATCACAAATAAGCATTTTGAAAAATGCTTAGCAAAACGTAACACCAAATTATTTATTTTAACAATCGCTCACATAATATTAAAGAACAATTCGTTAGGTTAAAAATTATTTCGAATGACCCATGGTATTTGATAAAAAGATCTTGAAAGTATTAACATTTAACTTTATTCGTAGAATAAAATTTGACTCCTTTATAGGAGTTTTAGTATGCGAATGTTATATTTTTATTCATGTGATACTGTTAAAGAAATTAGGGATTTTTATTGGATTTAAATCCAAAATAATCGTTATTTTATTTGTCAAAGATAAATGAGGCTTGTATATAATGAAAAAGTAAAAATATTGACTTTTCATATTTGGCAGATAAAAATGTCAAATGTCTATGTTATAAGCAAGTTTCTTTCTAAGTACATCTTTATTTCCCCAAATAATAATATATGAAACGGGAAGGAGTTTTAATAGTATTATGAACATTCAAGTAACAAACTTTGAAAGTTTCTGGTTCTGAAATTGATTTTAAAAAACTTTATTTGAGAATTGTTTTTTTAAAATGCTACTCTGAATAGGAAATAATAATTTTTGGAAAAATAAAAATTTACCGTTTAACTGACATTAAGTTTTTATGTCAAAAACTTTTAAAACGGTCTAAATATAAAGCGAAAACCTGTGGTAATGAAAATAAACACCAGTTTAAGCAAAAGGGTAATATTAAAAGCGTTTACTACAAACCACGTTTTTAAATTTTGATTTCCATGGTATTCTGAAAACACGTCTTTGCCTAAGAGTTCACAATTCATCAAATAAGTGCTATTTTTTTCAAAGGATAAGGAGATTATGTATTGGAAAAGAATGTATGCGTCTCAGCTGTAAACAGTGTCTATGCCTAAAAGGATACTTTTTAGAATTTTTGATTAATTAAAATGAGTTCACCATCAACATGAAGTTATATTATTTACACAATCTTGAAAGTTACAAAATATTGAGAGATTTTTCTTGAAAGTGCATTATATATAAACATATACATTTATCACTTTAATCACCTCTTCCACATATACGCAAATGCAAATACAAGAGCCCGTCAGTATTTGGAACGCCCTTTATCTATAAATATGTAAAACTTAAGTTGACATTACCGTATTTCTCGAGTCAATCAAGCTACATGTAACTTAAAAAAGGATAATATTTCGTGCCCTTGTACTAATAGTTAATAGTTACATAGAAATGTCCAAGTATATATATATATATATATATATATATATATATATATATATATATATATATATATATATATATATATATATATATATATATATATATATAACATGGTTTTCCTTTTTTTCATTTACACAAATATACCAATATTTTCTCATGTTTTTATGTTAAAAATAAAATCGTTTATCATGGTTTCGTCTAATCACAATCTCAAGGCTTGTTAATTATATCAATCACTTGTTTCTTTCTACTATTTGTGTATGGGTATGGAAATCAATAAAAGTAATGATTAAATGCTGTCACGATCTTATTGCTTTCTGAAAATCTATGTATTATCATGTGACCATATTACTTTCAAATTAGGTCAACACTTTGAATTAATTTTTCCGGTTATTTTTTACGCCTTAACCGCTTTTGGATATATCTATTTATAACTGCTCAACAGTTGTGTGCTATCCTTATTTCACTAAAACACACATGTCCTTTGTATAAGACAGTCTTCACAATTGAAATATTTTCCCGAAAGTTAAACGTTATGTTGTGTTTATCATGTATAATATATAACAAACTTATTGGAACATTTGAAGAAAAGAATGCATCTTTCTAGAATGGTATGCTAATATCATTTAATTAATGATAATATTTTCAAAGTTTTAAACTTTAAAAAAAAATGCTACAGTTAGTCAAAAGTATATAGGGAAATTTAATAGCTCAAACACAAACACACACACGCATGCGCATAGCTATAATAAGCTAAAATGCATTACTTTTTTCATTGCAAGCACTTTGTAAATTTATGCGAATGGCATATGTTTCCATACAAGACTTTTATTACCTTAGGAATTACACTTTGCATGTTAATTTTAGGTAAATCGGATTAATGCATGTTCAAAATTAAAGAAAGTTTACCCGTTGTAACTTTAAGAAATATAATTTTTAAAGTTACAATTAAAAGAATTCAGATGTTAAACTATTTATTTTCTAAAACACGTATTGTAACTGAAATAATTTTTTCTTCATTTCTCAAAAAAAAAATTCCCGACATAAAATATTCGGGGATGTCAATAGATATTTCCTTTATAAACTTATCTATTTATCACGCATTTTTTATTCGTGATTACCGAGTAAAATCACGTAAATTTAAATGATATCAAAGCATATATTTAGTGTTAAAACACGTAAAAATTTAAGAATATTAACTTTTACTTACCTAATGGCAAACAGAAGAAAAATGGAAACCAACAAATAATAAAAACGCCCACAACAATTCCGAGAGTTTTCGCAGCTTTCTTTTCTCTGTTAAATCTTGCTATTTTTCCTGCTAGCGTAGATTTTGTCTTAGCAGAACCGTCAAAACTCACTACATGATTGAGACTCATACTTTCAGCACAGCTAGACTTTCTGCCTTTATGTAAACGCAAAGTCACATTCTGCGTCGCATGTAATTTCGCCATTTTAATTCCCCTGCTTAAGCACTTTGCATGTTTGATTGCTTCACGATATATCCGATAGTACACAAATAAAATTATTAGCATGGGTATGTAAAATGATCCTGAAGCGGAAAAAAGAACATAACCGGCTTGTTCGTTGACGGAACAGATTCTAGAATCCGGTGGAGGTGGTTCTTTCCATCCAACAAGCGGAGCTATTGAAATAATAACTGATAATAACCAAACTAAAACAATAATACAATAAGCTCTTTTTGTAGTCATGATGCTGGAATGTTTGAGGGGCCGAGTAACGCCAATATATCGGTCTATACTTATAACACATAATGTAAGAATGGACGCCGTACAGCAGAGGACATCAACCGCTGCCCAAATTTCACAAAAAAGAAATCCGAAAGGCCAGTATCCAAATATTCTAGTGTTGCCGAAAATGGCAAAACGGTAACTCCCAGCAACAAATCTGCTGAGGCTAAGTTAAGGATAAAATAATTTGTAGTACTTCTTAAATGCGAATTAGCAAACACAGCTAACAAAACCAAAACATTACCACAAATAGTCATTAAAATAATTATAGATAAGAAAATACCTGTAACAATTGCCGTGTGAAGTTCAATCGAACTTATTACAGTTGTATTATTTAGAAATGTAGATTGTGTAATATTACTTAGTAAACCAACTCCTTGTGTGTTCCATGTTGTTTGTCTAGCCATGTCCAGTTGCATCATAATACAATTGAAGTTCTTCTTTCTAACTGCACTTTGACAAGATTCCAATATTACAATGCACGAAGTTCTACCGAAGTTAATTAAGTTGCATTTTCTTAAAATGGTAGCTCCTGTTTAGACAAATATTACCTGAAATAATAACTCCGTATTGACTGCGTTATATTGTCAATATAAACTCCTTGTTTTATTACGCACTTTTGTCTTAGCGATGATTAGTTTCATAAAGATATGTTGGGGAAAATAGTATTTTAAATAAACTTTATTTCAAAGTGAAATTTGTAAATAAGAAAAACTTTAACTGAAGAAACAGTGTTTGCATTATATTTCCTTTACAAAGAATAACTTGTTTGCATACAGCATCTTTAAATAACCCCTCTAAGTGTTTCATATTGCTGCACTAACTTTGACACGTTTCAACATTACTCAAGTCTAAAGTTATACTTAAGATATTAAGACTGAAGCTCCTGAAAGGTATTAAATTAAAATACTTACTGTGATAATCCATTACATTGAGTGTTAAATCATCTTTTATTTCCTCGATTACTCCATATTGTCTGCGCTTGCTGTGTTCAACTTTATGGTGATTGAATTTAAACTATCCCTTTTTCTTTAAAATATCAACGTGTGAAATTGTGTTGAATTAATATTGGTTGTCAGGAAACAATTGCTACTTTATACATCCTCATTGATTTCTTGATTTTTCCATTGAAGAGCTATTACCGTTTATATAAAATTCGTTTAAACAGTCTAAATCACAATATCAAAATATATCATTATCCGAAAAGAAATCGAAATAATTTAAAGTACTGAAAATATCTGTTTTAAAATTTCTAATACATTAACACTGGCTACGTTTTCTTAACAAATTAACTTGATTTTTATATGTTGCTCTCCCTTACAATCATGATTAGATTGATATAAGGTTCCTCTGCAATTTATGACAAATTTCTAATTCCGCAATATGTGAAGTTCCATTAGTTATTCGAAGAAGTATTGCCAATAATGTTTGTTATGTTCCATTTACGCTACTTGATGTACGCTTCGTTATACTTCATTCTTCATGTTTTTCAATGTTGTAAAATGTCCTTTTTCTAATTGCACGTCATTCTTATTAGATTTGAAGAATGTTTAGTGTCAACCTTATTGGCAATATATATACATATGTATGGTATAGCGACAATCAATACGTTAGACGAGAGAGCTATCTCTCTAATACTAACATAATACAAGACATTGGTTACATAGACACAATGTGATTTAGATGCTTGATATGGAAATATTGGCCATATTTGTGCAAAATATTACGTCACAGTCATTTATACCTTTATTCGCGAAATTATATTAAAACTACAGATTTGTTTTTGGTATTCTAACAGCATAGTAAAGAATTAGAAACAAGTAATGTGATTAAATGTACAGAAATACAGATAAGTCTTATTTTCACAAATAAAAAAAGAGGTACACAATAATATAATCGAAAACGGTTTAGGTTTTAGAACCAACCACTGATTGCGTTATATATTAATAACATTAGAATACAAATATATATTTTTTTATTTTTAATTGTTTTGGAATATATATAAAATATATATAATTATCTCATATTAATATTCTAACTCTATAATTCGGTTTTATTATGTTGGGCAAAATTCGCACTAAATTTTAAAAGATAATCAAAGAATATTGTATTAATAATACTAGAAAAATTTTGTCACATCATCTACCATAGTGGTTCGGTTGAAGGTATACAATTTTTTAACTAACATTGAAGGAAAAAATTTTTTCCATTATATTGTCTTAAATTAAAAAGTTAATAATGCTTCTAAACTTCTATAGTTTTTTTCTAGATAAATGATAGAACAGTAACTTTTAATATTTGTCTGTCAAAACCTTCATTGGTGGGTGGCAAAATATAAATGCCTTGGTAATGATAAAATGTCCTATTTAGAGTTATAAAACAGATTTTTAAAAAAATCTTCTAACCTTTATACCACTATCTCTCATTCTTTATTGAAAAAATGTCTTAAACAAATCATTCACTTGTCATTCTTTTACAAAAATGGTAAACCAAGATATAAATATATGAGGCTCAACAGGGATTTTGGTCTGTTTTGTAAAACACCATAGAGACTGCAAACAAAAATATACTGAATATAACATCAACAGGATGTTAGAGTTTTTGATAGGCAACATATTTGTTGTGTTTGGTAGTATAATTTTTCAAACAAACAATCGGTATACCAATGGTACAAACTATGCACCTTTGCTTGCTAATTTGTTTCTTTATTCATATGAATCAGCATTTTTACAGAACATTGTCAAATCAAGAGAGAAGACTGTCGCTAAATCATTCAACTACATATACAGATATATAGATGGAGTTCTCTCTCTAAATAATTTCAAATTTAAAGAATATGTGAATGCCATCTATCCAAGTGAATTTGAAATAAAAGACACGACGGATTCTTCATGTTCTGCTTCATCTTTAGACTTATACTAGACACCTTATTACACCTAAAAAAGGTCACATCTAAAGTTATACGACAAACGTGATTACTTCAATTTTTCTATTGTCAACTTTCTGTTTCTTTTGCAGTAATATCCCTTTTTCAATTGTGAATGGTGTATATATGTTTCATAGTTAATACGTAATAGTAGAGCTTGTTCCCACTACGGGAACTTTTTACAACGAAACAAACTGCTTACAATTTAATTGTTGACTCAAAGATATTGCAAGTCTAGGCTTATCAAGGCCCTTAAAAGTTTTATGGCCGTCGTCAAAATATTGTCAATAAGTATGGAGTCACTGTATCCAAACTTATACTGGATATATTTAACTTACGATATTTCCTGGTTCCTTTAATTCTCAAAACTGACTTGCACGTTACGGGCGTAGTATTTAGACAGACGATGCGTACCCTTCTGGAGCACCCGGTATAAATTCCTTGATGATAGTTCACTTGTATACCTACATTTTCCAGTTCAAAAAAATTTTGCTTTTTTTTTTATTTTTTATTTTTTTTTTGGGGGGGGGGGTTGGAATTGTGATTAGGACATGGAATGATATGTTTGTGTTTTATTATTGTTAACTGTACTGTCGAGTTAAATTTATCTAAATGATGTTTTATTTTAATCTGTTACGCTGTTTCATTTATACTTTTAACATTGAAGTGACACCTGGAAGAAAAGCGAGTTGATAATAAATGGAATTATTTGCATTTTTGTGATTTCTGTAAAAAATTTTAATGTCAAAACTAGAGTGACTCTAAGAGTAGATCAATCAGCTAACGACTAGAATCATACGTGAACAAACAGGGCTACCATCGATTTGCTTTGTTTTCATTCAAATCTTACAAAATGTAAATAAAGATTAGTTGTACATTAATACAGTAATTCCAATGTTTAAACCAAGCCGTATGTTAATTCCAGTTTATACTGCATTATACTACCTTTTAAAACATCGGATTTTCTTCCCCGAACGCCGCCCGCCATTTTTCTTAAGATGTCAGATAAATTGGATAACCTTACCTTGCGATAATTCTATCCAAGGGTATCCATAACTCAATAGGAAGTACTTTGTGTTGTCAGGAAAAAATACCATTCAGCAAAATTTTAGCCGTCTTAAATTTTGAAATTTATTTACAAGAATTTCACGGATTTAAAATATCTGGCCTGGTTAGTTTTTAACCGAGTAGAAAATACATCACTTTAACATAGACTTTCACATTTTGACCCGCCGCCGCCGCCGACACCGGAAAAGTAACATCTAAGTATTGCTTTATGGAATTGCCAGGCTCGAAAAAACTAAGGTTTGTTCCCTTATGCAAGGCATTCCTTAGCTGGATTTGAATTCATATAATTTTGGAACTTTAGATTTATTAATTTTCAACTGGTTTACTTGCGTTTTTATCTATCAAATTGTTCGGCTCCTAGTGTCAATGATGAGGAATGATTTTCCCGAAAATGTGCACATATGGCACATCAAAATTTAACAGGTAATTGTGTTATATCTCACTAGTAACCATGTATATACATTTAAATAACTGGAGATCACACATATTTGGATCTTTCTGTATTGTCTGCTGAGAGGCTTTTATGGAGGCGAGTGGGAAAGCCGATCACTGATTATCGTTCTGTGTCGAACTTTGGCCTGATCAAAAGAGTCGTTGACATGTGTTTTATGGCGGAATTGTTCAAAACACAAAAAAGGTACATTTTTTGTGATATATATAATTTACAAAAATATAAAAACGCCGTTTTTGTAACATCCTAAAGTTCAATATCCAAGATCTTAGCTAAAGCAGTTTTTGAACAAGGGCTGTTTATGCAGAAATTTGGTATGAAAAGCCCCATGGCGTGTTAAAATCAAGATTTTAGTATGATTAATATTTTTGCCTGTAAATGAGACATAGCTTAATCGTTAGATCAGATTTTCAAACTTAGACATTTTACATCAGACGTAGAATAGACTACAGATTCAAATAGTTATATTAACGCATAAGCAAAAGATTCTGATGTTTTTGTATTTTGCACTTTTTATAATTTTATAAATATTAGGTTATATGAGACTTAACTCCCAATTGTCACTATCGCTTTTAGCAAAAATGGTACCGACAACAATGCAACAAATTAACAAAAACATTAAGGATAGACTCAGTTTCTGACGTCTTTTGTCGCTAAAAACATAAGTCTATTCATGGCAAAATATACAAAAACAGGGGAGGAAAATGCAACAGACTGAACAATATACATATAATATAACCATACTTTGACCAAAAAACATTTTAAGTATCATTTTCAATGAATCACGATAGTCGTATTACCTTAATCATCATATCAAAGGAATTAATAAATCAGAATACTGGTACTTCTACTTAGTAATGTAATCGTTAAATCTGCAATTGTGCGAGTATATAAAATTTCAAATTATTACGGCTAGAGAAAATGCAAATATATGACTAGGGATGCCAGTGTCCGCTATTTGCTAATCATCTAAAAAGCAAAGCCGAAAAAGTGACCTAATATGCAAAAAAGCAAAAGTACATGCACAAAGAGAATTGAACCCAGTTTCGGTAATAGCATTACTGAATTATTATTTCTCTCCCCCCCCCCCAAAAAAAAAAAAAAACAACAAAATTGTTGAACAAAAGAATCAATATAAAATAATCAAATCAATATCTATAAACAACATTGCATCTAGAGAAGTCTCAAGCATTCTAAATAAGTATATCGACTCTGTACAATGCAATGTTTTTTACAATGACCTAATGACTAACAAATTTGATTTTCTGCAAGAACGATTCACCCTAAAGCATTCCAATATAAGTTCAAATATTAATTAACTTTTACATGTGAACATTCTCTCCGGCTGAAAAATGAATTTATTCAGACTCTTTATTAAGTTCAGAAAAAGAGTTGATTTATAGATGTATTTCTTAAGATTTCTATGAAATTTTTCAAAAGCTCTCGATGCATATAAATGAAATAGCTTAACGCTACAGTAATTTACATCAATTTTATTGGTTTAAAGTATTATGTTGTTGATTGTTATTCCATTATCACCTCAAGAAAAATCATATTTAGAATAATCGCTGATGCGATACAAACATACTAAAATTAATCGTATTTTCTTTTAATTTTTCATGAATTTTATACTTGATTTTTTTTAATATTACACTAATATTATTTAAAGATAATGAATTAATTTTGTTTCTTCTTCAGTTGTTTAAGACATTTGTATTTTTAAAAAATTCATTTATGGGGATTCAGTAACGTTGATTAATTCGTTTGTTTTACATAATGCATATTTTGTTTACAGTCGGTGTCCAATTACGTATAAAATCGTACAACAATGTGTTGTTGCTTTTGTAATTGAACCATTTGTACTTTGAAATAGCTAGTGATCTAAATACCATTCATAATTCAAAACAAATTAAATAGTAATAAACTAAACAGAAAATAAACATATAACCAGCTTTTCGAAATCTGAAACGGGCACAAAAAGTAAAATTTAAAGAAATGTACAGGGTAGAACTACATTTTAAGTTTGGTACCGAGGCATACTAACTATGTTATGGCTAGTTTTCTGTACATACAAACATATAAAAACTTTTACAAAAATAAAAAATAAAATCAAACATCAATTGACAAAAGAAAATGTTTTTCAATTTCAGTAGGCAGTGTTTTGTCTGTCAAAAACGTCCCATGTAGAAAAAAATTAAGCAGTCTTTGTTTTTAAAACCTTTTTAAAACTAAGGTTTTGTTCCCTCATTCCAAACTTTTCTTAGTTGGATTTGGGTTTTAGAACTTTGGATTTATTATTTTTTAAGTGTTTAGCTTATCTTTTTATCTATAAACATTTCCGGTTCATAGTTTCATTCATGATGAATATATTTCCGAAAAGTGCACACATAGCAGATCAAAATTAACATAGGTGTTTTAATTAAACACTTATTTTTCTTTATTTTAAACCAAGACCTTTTGTGTAGTACGTTTTTATAATTTCTAGCTGATTGGGTAAGACTTACAAAACACGGATTTGATTTAGTAATAAACATTCTGTCACATAGTGAGATTTTTTTGTTAGACATTCGTCATGTTCATTATGTTTAAAGAGCGTTGCGTAAACATGAAAGTAACACTAATATCTTTTTCATAAAAAAACCAGAAGAAGAAAATAATATGTAACACAAGTTAAGGAATACTGTTTTTTAAGGGGAGTATATCTTTAATGATTGGTCTTTATAAATAATTATAAGGTTCCAGTTTGTCCATTCATTTGAAGCCAAAAAACATAAATTAAATCATAGTTTGAGCATCTGAATATATTACCATCTAGTTTAGAGATTGATGTTAAAAGTACTGCCGACTTAGAGTTGTTTACAACGTGATGCGTAGCAAAAATGTTATCTTAAAATGTAATCATAAAATCAATCTCATTATTCAAGAATTAAAAAAAATAATCACTTAAAATTTTTAACAGTTTTACGTTTGAAATTGATTGGAAGGGAAATTGTTTTTAACTTCACTCGTCGATGAAAAGAAAACCACATTATTTTTCCAACCAACTGATACCTTCTTAAATCGAGTTTCCAAGATGGCCGCCAGAGTGATGGTCAGATAAAATCAGCTCTGCAGTTTTTTGGCAATTTAGACTGGATTTTGTTGTTTAATAGTGTTGGACATTATATACATCTGTTTGGATGGAGTTTTCTGGATTTCAATGAAAAGTTATATTTTATAGGATTTTAAAACCTGTGATTAACAGTGATTTATAAACACAGTTCATATACACATATATAAATATACATACAATACTTTGGATATACTAACAGTGATTTGTGAACACAGTTTATTTATATAAATACATACAGTACTTTTGATACACTAAACAGAAAATGTCTGACAATAACAAGCAGATTAAGCCTGGGGACAAAAGTGGAAAAACTGTACAAACTTTACTAACAGCTAGGAAAAATCAAACAAATCCTTCAAAAGAGAAACCACTGAAGCAAAAAAGAACTCACTCTAATGTGTCAGATGATAGTGCAGACAACACAGGGATTACAGACAATTTGTACATATTAGGTATCCACAGTGATATTGATGAAATTAAACAAAGCTTTCAGGGTACAATAACAAAAAGTGACTTAGTTAAAGCTATGGATTGTCTTGTAAAAGAAAAGGACTTAAAACAGATTGTAACATGTATTGTAAATCAATTACTAGAATCTTTTAAAGAAACTATGTATAAAGAATTTGACAATAAACTGAGAGAGAGAACAGGAAAACTGTATGATAAAATTGACACTCTCTCTCTCTGGAAAATGAAAATCTTAGAGAGAGAGTTCGAGCTAAAGATAAAACAATTGAAATTCTTGAAGAAAAAGTTTTGGACACTGAACAACGTTCCATGGATGCACTTAAGATGGCCAACTATAATGAACAGTAATCTCGGAAGCATAACATTATTAGACTAATGAGGTACCCAGAAAAGGAGGGGGAGAAGCTGAGAGATGATTTTGTGAAACTAGTGAAAAAAGATCTTGATGTGGAGTTAGACAAAGGTGAAATTCAGGCAATACATCGTATTCCAGGTAAGGCAGGGTTTCCTAGACCAGTAATAGTCAAAGTAAAAAACACTATGGTCCAATCAAGAATAATGAGGAAAAGAAAAGACTTGAAGGATGATGTCAGATTTTATGACGTCATAACACAACGTAACTTGGGACTAATGTCAAGACTAACAAAAAGTGAAAAATTTCATAGTGTTTGGTTTTTCAATGATAGTGTCTATGCAAAAGAAACAAAAGACGGACACAGAATCAAATTTGACATTTTTGATAACATAGAGGAAAAACTAAAACAAAAAGGACGGAAGTAAATTGGAAACTATAAATAAGCTAGCTTTCAATTTAATATTGAACCCTACTTTGAGTATTTTTTTATCATTATTACATTTATTATTACATTGTATTTATTATTCTCCTAATGGTAACTAAATATCACATCCTTCCACATTAGTTTGAACCAAACAACCTGTTTAAAATACATGCTGCTAATTATCAATCATTACTTGTCATAGCTTGATGATTGAGTGACTGTCAAATGAGGTTTTGACAGATTTGAGTTTAATGTTGTGACTTCTTGTTAGCTTGAAAACTTGTGCCATATGTGCTGCCAGCAGCTCCAAGTTTTGCTTTTGTTCTCTCAACATTGTAGGTGTACACTGTTCCTGTACATGTATTTAACTTTGTTTCCTGTCTTTTTAAGAAATTAAGTTTATTAAAGCATTTTCCACAATTCAGTTTTAAAACTTGAACTGTGATTTTTGCTCTTACCTTTATCTATATTCATAAACATATAAGATTATGAGTAAAATTTATGCCTATCTATGACTACTATTTTTTCCTCTTTCTGGGAGTAATAGGGACAGACTTCAAAACAGACATGGGAGATCACCTTTATTTTACAATGAAATGTATCTTTGTAGATCAAGTCTATATATAAGAATATATCTCTTGAAGACGATCCATATAAATGACATGATTGGCATTTCTTTTTTTCCTTCTTTCAGTTACAACTGTCCACAAATTTTAAATTGAAATTAATTCATTTCACAAGGTTGTTTTTCTTAACTTAAAATGTAGTCCTCTCTCCATAAGCCTCAGAAGTATTTACCTAAAATCATAAACATGAGATTTTGAGTAACACAAGTTATTCCAATCTATGATGGTTTTAGATTTTGTTTCTCCAAATTAGTTCTAAAACTTACCAGCCAGTGGACAGCTGAGAGCTATAACGGTATCTGCTGACAGCACCTCCAAGTTTTGCTTTTGTTCTCTCAACATTGTAGGTGTACACTGTTCCTGTACATGTATTTAACTTTGTAAACTGTCTTTTTAAGAAATTAAATTTATCAAAGCATTTTCCACAATTCAGTTTTAAAACTTGAACTGTGATTTTTGCTCTTACCTGTATCAAAATCATAAACATGACATTTTGAGTAACACAAGTTATTCCAATCTATGATGGTTTTAGATTTTGTTTCTCTTTTCTGCAAGTAATTTATACAGATTCCAAAACATACAGGGGATGTTACTCTGATTTTAAAATGAAATTTACTTTCTGTAAATATATAATACAAATACCAGTTAAATTTTGATGTGCCAGATGTGCACATTTCGGTAACTTAGTTCTTTAGAATAAAACATAATATTTTCAATACAAATAAAATAAATGTTTGTAAACTGTCTGTATTATAAATTTACCACTTTTTGATATACAATTTGCTTTTTTTTTTTTTTTTTTTTTTTTTTTTTTTTGTTCCTGGCAAGTTCTTGCAGTTTTTCGAAAATTTTTATTTAACACCACAAATTTTTCGCCAGTGCATCTTTCAATAAAAGTATATGGAAAGATAATTTAAGTAGCATATACTTGTATTTTAGATTCATTACACTAATGTTTGTTTGTTTTTTAATTGCAAATCATAATATAATTTGATTTTTCTCCAAATTAGTTTTCTGTATTTATTCTTCGGTTATTAACTTTTATGTATGTTTATTGTCTAACTGATGTGCATAGTAAATATAACTATGCAAAGGAAAATAGTGGCATCTTGCTTATGTGTGTATATGTGTATGAATGGGTATACTATAAAATGTTAAACATCTTGTTTTGATAAACAAAAACCTATATAAGTTTATGAAAATTAATATGTCAGTACTGTCTATGAACGTGAGGGATATATTTTCTTGTGTGAAAAAAGAACAGATATATATAATTGGGCCAAAGAAAAAAATGTGTCGATAGTCTGTCTCCAAGAAACTCACAGCACAAAAGAAATAGAAACATCTTGGGAAAACGAGTGGGGAAGTAAATGTTTCTTCAGTCACCACAGTAACAGAAGTGCAGGTGTTTGTATTATGTTTAACTCAGGGGTTGATTATAAAGTTCATAAATCTAT
Source organism: Tegillarca granosa (assembly GCA_029721355.1). NCBI lineage: Eukaryota > Metazoa > Mollusca > Bivalvia > Arcoida > Arcidae > Tegillarca > Tegillarca granosa. Next base: position 21,051,850 of record CM056605.1, on the reverse strand, counting down.
TATAAATAAGAATGGTCGGTATATTATTTTAGATGTTAGTTTATATGAACACAGAATGACATTAATTGTATTATATGGTTATAATACTGATAAACCAGAGTTTTTTTAAGAAATAATACAAGGTGTGGCAGAGTTTACAAACACCAATCTTCTCTTCTGTGGTGACTGGAATGTTGTTCAAGATTGTAGTATTGATAATTATAATATAAACCATAATGGAAATCCTAATAGTAGAAAAAAAGATTGATGCTATTAAAGACAACCTAGATCTAGTGGATCCACGGAGAATTTGCTTTCCTCATGCACGAAAGTACACCTGGCGACAGAGTACTCCTATAAGACAAAGTCGTTTGGATTACTTTTTTGTGCCAGAGGACTTATTTTCTCTAATGAGGTACTCAAAAATTGCTCCTGGATATAAAACTGATCATTCTGCTATTGTTTTTTGTTTTTCTGTTAGTCATATGAAAAAAGGGAAGGGTTATTGGAAGCTTAATTCACAGCTACTTAGAGATAAGGAGTATATTACATTGATTAAAAACTGTATTAAAGATACTACCTCTTAATTTTATGTTTCAAGAAAAAGAGTGGATTTAATAAATGTTAAGTTATCTTGTGATGATCAATATTTCTTTGAAATTTCAAAAATGAAAATTAGAAGTATAACTATTGAATACAGTATTTAAAAAAGTAAAGAAAGAAAACAAAAGTTTCATAGACTTGAAAATGACATAAAAAATTTGGAAGATATGGTTATTTATCCCCTGTTGAAATTTTACTTAATAATTTGAATATAAAAAAATGCTGAACTGGAAAGTGCAAGAGATTATATGGTGGAGGGTTTAGTGGTAAGAGCTAGAGCAAACTGGCATGAAAATCGGGAGAAATGTAGTGAATATTTTTGCAAACTTGAAAAAAGAAATTCTATTAGAAAAACAATGTCAGAACTCATCAGTGACAAGGGGATCCTATTTCTGACCAATCCAAAATTTTATTAGAGTGTGAACGTTTTTATAAAGATCTTTATTCTTCCAAACAAGCAGAAAATCATTTTCGAGCATAATGTTAAGCTTGACAATGAAAAAAGCGAATTGTGTGAAGGTAGTTTGACCTTTCAGGAGTGTGTTTATGTTCTTAGTAAAATGAATAATGGGAAAAGTCCAGGCTCAGATGGATTCACTGTTGAGTTTTATAAGTTTTTCTGGAAAGATATATGCTTATTTCTCTTTTGAACTTTGTAATTTGCTTATTAAGTAGGTAGTTTTTCTTAATTTCAATGTCAAGGAATAATTATCTGTCTCCCAAAGGATGGAAATTGGCGTCCTATCAGCCTATTAAATACAGATTTGAAAATTGCATCATCAGTGCTAGCAAACAGAGTTAAACAAGTTTTACCATTTATAATTAGTGACACACAAAAAGGTTTTATGGAAAATAGATTTATTGGAGAAAAAACTCGTTTATTATATGATGTTATGCATTATCTTAAAGAATATAATAAGACAGGTCTGCTTCTACCAATTGATTTTGAAAAAGCCTTTGATTCGATTGAATGGAAGTTTTTACACAATGCTTTATTAAGCTTTAACTTTGGTCCATCTTTTTGTAAGTGGATTGATATTTTATATGCTAATGCAACTAGCTGTGTTATTAATAATGGATTTATGTCAAATGTTTTCAGCCTTGGACGAGGCTGTCGACAAGCCGAACCCCTATCCCCGTATCTCTTTATTGTTGCTGTTGAACTCCTAGCACTGAAATTGAAAAATAATCCAGATATACATGGTATTTTTTATTAATAGACTAGAGCATATGGTTCTAGTTGGTAGTGAAAAATCTCTACAAGAGACTTTAAAGTGTTATGATGATTTTTTTTAAGATGAAGAACACAAAAACTAGGGCATTTGGATTTGGTGACAAAAAATATTCAGATTTAGTTTTGTGTCCAAATGCTCATCTTAACTGGTCTCATACAAACTTTCAATTGCTGGGCCTGGATTTTTCTCTTGATCTCTCCATTATTGTGGACATAAATTTTTGTAAAAAAAATCAAAGAAGTGAGTAGCATATTAAAAAGATTGGCAACATAGAAAACTTACCTTACTATGTAAAATCACTGTCATTAAATCTTTAGCATTATCTAAGCTTATACACTTGTTTACAGCACTACCATATTTAAAACAAACAAGAATTAAGGAATTAAATACTATGTTTTATAATTTTTTTGGAGTGGAAAAGTCGATAAGATTAAACGTAATACTTTGATATGTGATTATATTCATGGAGGATTAAAGATGGTTCATTTATCATCATTTATTGCCTATCTAAAAATAAGTTGGATAAAAAAATTCAATGAAATTCAAACTGGTGGGTGGCAAACCATTTTTAAAGCTGAACTTGAACCCTATGGCGATGTTCGTGTTCTCAGTTTTCAAAAAAATAAAATAAAAGAAATTGCTTTCTGTTTTAAAAATAGTTTCTGGAAAGATGTTTTGTTGAGCATCTGTATGGCAAAACCTCTTACAAAAATTTATTTGAAAGAAATTTTATCATTAGATATTTTAAATTTTGTACCTTTAACAGAGTTTATTATTATGCACGTTGGGAACAATATGGCATTAAATATTTGAAAGATCTTTTTGATCCAGAAAAAAAAGAGTTTTACTCTTTTAATGCAGTGAAAGATAGACTTCTTACTAACAATTTTTTAAGATATTATAGTTTATTATCAAGGTTGCCACAGTATATCAAGACATTTTTGATGAACCTCCAAAATAGTATTGACCTTCAAGTTCTAATTCCAGCAGACACTTTTCTGGAGACAATATCTCTTGAAAAAGATATGAGATTTGCCTACAGAAATCTGCTTGGTGGAGTATGTGAAACAGCATCTGAAAAGTTTCTGAAGTGGGAAGATACACTTTGATGTAATATTGAAAACTGGAGAGGTTTATTTGTTATTTTAAAGAGATGTTGTAAACACTCATATTTATTTAATTTTCAATATAAATTTTTACACTGAATTATTCCAACCAATTCATTTTTGTTTAAAATACACTTAAAAGAGACCAAAATGTGTTTTTTCTGCAAATCTGAAGAAGATACAGTCCAGCATTTGTTTTAATGATTGTACTGTGAGTTTCAATTTTTGGAATCACCTGAAATCTTACATAAAACAATTTTATCATGACTTTACTCTAACGAGAACAGATATTTTAATAAGTTCAAGAAAATTTTCTATATTTTTAAACTTCTTCACTATAGCTGCAAAGCAATATATTTATAAGTGCAAATTCAAGGAAAACTTTCGTCAAATAATAGAATTTAAAGCTAAGATGAAATATTTTAGAGATATTAAAGAATATATAGCTATTAAGAACTCAAAAGTGCAAGATTTTGAAAAACTTTGGACCCCTTTAGTTATATATTTCCATAGATTTATATGTAGGTGTTCTATTGACATTTCTTGTATACATGTAGTTCACTTTTGTTTGACACTGATGTTTCCATAGAATATAGTATACACTGTGTGTAAGGGTTTGAATATGTGTGGATAAGAAACTTTTTATTTCCTTCATTATTATTAGTATTATTATTTTTATTATAAATATCATTATTTCATTCATTTATAATAATTTCTGTAAACATGATTAAAGAAAAAATGTAGTAATTGTACTTTATAGATGAAGTCCCCGTTAAACCATTATCAGGTGGTTATGTAAGGGGAGATGTAACTTCCTGACTACATAAAAACAAATTTAAAAAAAACCTTCTTAAATTTAAATATGTGTTTGGCTTTTCGATTCTTGTTTAATTATTTGTCATAAGGTCAATCGATTAATGTGTCGAATTGAGTTGACATGGTATAGAAAATGCCAATACATTCTTTTATTATTCAAAAATACTTTCAGTGCATTTAGTTTACAGTCAGCAGTATTTTCATAGATTGCATGCACTAAAATTTTATCAAAAATGATTACCTGTAACTGAACAACTAAAAACACAAACATTAAGGTCTTTGTCTAAATCACAATCTTTCCCTAAAAAGAAAATTCATGTTGATTACGAAATTGACTCAAAAAAGTTAATCATCATAATCTACATTGACACAATTTTATTATAACAGACAAATGTCAATCACAAAAAAGAAAACAACGTTAAAAACGTAAATCATCGTGATCCACAATGAATTGATTTATTATAGTAAAATAAAATCAGAGAAATAAGGAACACGATTTAGAAATATATATCATCATAACCAACATAGAAGCGATTCGTTATAATAGAAGAAAGCAATTTGTTTTTAGAAAACAATCTACAATGTAATCTAGAAAACTACACAAGAGATTAAAACTAAAAACAAAAACGAAAAGAGACTAGAAAAGATAGACGTATTTTATTACTCTTTTCGGACATTTATTAGAGGGAACAATCGCAATAAAACCATTACATTACAATAAACTATTTATTTCTATTACACACACACACACACACACACACACACACACACACACACACACACATATATATATATGAAAATAACAATGTTTACTAGAGTCGGTTATTGTTTACACCATCAGTATTTAAATGAGTCGTTTTGGTAATTGTCAATGCAACTGCAAATACAAATTTAAATTGCCTTTTGTGTTTTACTTAAGCAAACAAATTGTGATTTTATAAACTTCATCCCTTATTTATCTGGTTATCTGAAACAAATTCAGAAAGAACCTAAGATTCTGGTATCACTATATGTTCGGCATGTTGTACAGATGATCATGGATCAGTAAAAGTAATGCAAGTGACTTGGCTATCAAAAACGCCCTCTATGATATCCTGAGTAAACGATGTGATTTGTTGCATGTGTAATCAGCCTTAAGAATGTCAATATCAGTTAAAAATATAAATTAATACTAGCAATTTCAACATCCAGTCTTGCTTAAAAATATATTTACATTGGCTTATATATTTACCTAATTATAGGTGAATTAGAAAAAATTGTTTAAGAATTCGAAAAATAGTTCTATAATTTTCGGTGCATATAAATAAAACCTTAGTGAAAAATTGTATCTTGTCGACAATACCTAAAGAGATTTTCATCTAAAATATATCACTTGTACTGATATAAATTTCATTTTTTTTTAATCATAAGGCTCAAATGTTTTACGTTAGGTATTTAATTCAGTTCCTATTGAAGTTTTTAAGCCAAAAAAAGACCATACGTCATTTTCTTGAATTTTCCCTTTAATTTTTGTTTCAAATATAACACGTTTTTGTGTGTATAACTTTTGGAGCATTTCGACATGAAATATAAAAGTATTAACTAACAAAATAAAAAATTGAAGTGCCAAAAGGAACTCAATCCCAGTTGGTATTCTTTTGATAACAATTTGAAATTGCTGTTAAACTTGTGAATATTAAAATGAATATTTACTTCATACCACATCACACTGTGCTAAACACTCAATACAATTGCTTTGATATTATATTAAAAAGGAAACAATTTTAAGTCATTGTTGTAAATAAAACGTTTTAAAGTAATAGCAGGATCAAATATATATTAATATCAATCTTCGTAATGGCTAGTTCAATCACGGATACGACACTAAAACAGACAAAATACAATTTAAACAAATGTAATTGCGGGAGAATATTTTGAAAACTAATAATACTAAATAAATCTTTTTAGAATTGGCCCTTGTATTATAATCATTCACTCAATTTGTAAGACATTGCGCTGTTAAAATTTTTACTTTTTAGAGGGGTTTGTGATTTGGACTGCTATGATTGTGTTTTATTAAGACTGAAAATCTAATGTCATATTTAAATTGTTTAGAGTAGGTTTTTGTACAAAACAAACAATTGCCTCATAAAACTTAAACATTTCAAAATATTGATCAGAAAATTGGGAATATGTGCATCGAGTGTACACTCAATTGAAAAAATAAATGTAAAACTGTGGCCTGCTTATCATGTTTCCGTCAAAAACCAATGCGATGAAAAGCATAAACTACTATGAACTTCCACCAATTATTTGGGCATTGCTTCGCAACTTTTCGTCAAATATTAAGGCAGTGCTTCGGAACCTTTAAAATCAGTCAATGTAATTACTACAGTTTACATTATAATGTTTTTAAATTGATATTCACGTTCATTTACAGCCGTTATAAGTGCAATACATAAATCCTGGATTTGAATATTTGCATTAAATAAGTATTGGCTTTTTTCGGAAAAAGAAAGAGATGAAACTTTAAAAACCTTAGAGCTAATAATTCGGTTTTCTTTACATATATTTTAAAACAATGTCTCAGATGACTGTGTAATACATCAAAAAAGACCTGCAACCTCTATGTCGTCATTCTCACCGGTCTAAATACTACTTACTTGCAAAAATCAATTATGTTTTATCAAATGCAGCAACATTGCATTACGAATTGTTTATAACGCCGTTGGTCTAAATTGTCAATTTTGGATCACAGCGCATCTCAAAGCTTTGGATCGAACCCTACTTGACGCAGATCCATGTTTGAGACACATTTTAGTTCCGTTGCAAACATCGTTAATTTCTCCGGGTACTCCACGATTAAAATATAACCGCCATATATAAGTTCAACAAAAATTTAATTTTGGCAAAGGATTAATAGCTTTATAAAAAATGGAGTTGATAGTCACGGTAGATACGAACATTTTTAACTCGAGGTGAATACAAACTTTACAAAACTTAATAAAGAGTATCAGAAGAATAAGGAGATATGGATATTATTAACCTTGGACCTTCATTAATAAAACAATAGTCTAAATATCTGACTGTATTTTTTGTCGCAAATTCCTTCATTAAATTCAGCTTATGGCTATTGTGAGTAACCAATAATAGTTAAACAATATATTTTTCTTTCAAATCTCGAAAAAGGCTTTAAACATTGTTACTTCCCAGAATTTTATCTTATATTTTCCATTTTTGTGGAAATAAATCAAAACAGTTTCATGAAACAGCAATATGTATTAAATTTAAAACTTTATAGTTTTATCTTAATGGTGGTAATGGTGGTATTTATTAATATTTAGAAATGTTTTAAGAAGCTATCAAAAACCTTATATTTTTCCATGATTCAAGCATTTTTAAAAATATTGTATATATATAACAATTACCAGTTAAATTTTGATGTGCCAGTTGTGCACATTTCGGAAATTTATTCCTCATCAGTGACACTAAGACCGAAAAGTTTGATAGATAAAAAACATAGGCCAAACAGTTTAAAATAATGAATCTAAAGTTCCAAAATTATATAAATCCAAATCCAGCTAAGGAATGCTTTGCATGAGGGAACAAACCTTAGTTTGAAATAAATTTCAAATTTTGGAGGGCTGAAAATTTTGCTAAATGGTACATTTTCTGACAGCACAAAGTACTGCCTGTATATGCATCTTTTTAAGTCTTTTTATTAAGATTTTTTTACCTATTGAATGCTTTTAGTTAACGCGTTAATTTTATTCGTGTCGTTTTTCATTTTTTCAAAATCATATTTTTATGCATACAAAATTTATATTTAAAAACTCCAGCAAATAAAAAACAAGATATTGTCTACTTGTATTTTTAACGTTGTAATTAGAATGTTAGAATGTTTAATATTCCTTAAGAGAACGTTGCTTAGAAACAAAAAAAATTGACAGACATCAAGGACTCCAGATTTCAATAAATTTAAAACAACGTTTTATTATTCATACAAAATTTTGAAAAGTGAAATGAATTCTACCTTTTATCAAGAATGTTAAACTACGTATCTTTTTAACAGATGCGTGGTTTATTGTTGTGAAGATTCAAATTGTAGTGAGATTATCTTTGGTAATTGATTTTTTTTCATTTTGCTTAATGTGGGAGTACAATAACCACTTCTATTCAAATTAAGTTTTGGTATAGTTTTGATAACTATACTAGAAACTAAGAACCTAATTTGGGTATTCAATATATAGAAATGTAGGTGGTTGTGATGTTTATTAACAATATACGTTGCAGCTTTAAATCTTAAATAAACAATAATCAGGTACCTTTAGAACACGACAAATCAAAATAATAATAATAATAAATTTAATTTGACTCATAAACAAGATAAAAAAATCCTGTACATGTTTTTTCGAAAATATTTACATCGAAATGGATTCGATTTTGTTTTGAATGGAATTATTTTAAGGCTTTTGTACCCTGTAACATGATTACAGTAATAATCTCTAAAATTATGCCTAACTTCCAAATACTTGTTTATATGACGATAAATAAAGATAAATAGCTTTAATACAGAGAAAAATACTGATATCTTTACTTAGTGAATCAAAACACGTAAATTTAAATCAGTGTGTGTATTGGCACAACATGAAGTCCTTGTTTATCTCTATAGTATGAATATTACATTGTATCGAATTAACAATCATTGTTTGGATACTATGGCTAGTATTGTTTAATTAACTTGGAAGGCCAAGACATAATTAATAGGGATTGGTTTTATTTACGAATATTTCGAAAGCTTTCTGAAAACAATTGAATGAACAAACATTTTTTTTGTCTTGAAGATATAATTTATAATTTCAGCGGAACATAATAATAATTCTAGCCATTATTTTCAAGAAAAGAGAAATAAGAAGTTCTGATAATATGAGATTAGAAGAACTTATCTTATTATATAATAATGTAATTTAATCAAAATTAAGGATTTATCATACGTCTTGTCATTTTATGTTTATAACAGAGTCAAATTACATACTTAAAAAGAGACATATACTTACACTAAAATTCAAACTTTAAGTTTAAATAATTAAAAAAACGGTAAAGATTGTTCTTAATTATGATATGTGCTGAATTTTTTGTTTTGTTTCAAATATTTAACTGCAGACACAATATTTTAGACTTGTGCTAGAATCACAGCTTAACAGGCAACAAAAAACCTGACAATAAATTTGAATGGTAGGCTATTAAAGATGTTACAACTATAATTCTATAAAAAAAAAATTACAACACAAACAAACATATATTAAGATGACTGATAATTATTTCTGAATATGGAGGGCACCAAAAACAATCAAACAAATGGTATGAATTAGTTCTGTTTTTCAGTTTTTATATGAGTCCATCTTATCTTATAAAAATATGACAGCCAATTATACTCCATAAATGCGGTCTGCAGTTAAATTATATCATACTTTTTCATATACGGATCCAATTCATCATTCATACATAAACTGATTTGGATTTTTTCTTTTTGATGTTTACCGAAATAGCTTATATCTTATATAAATAATCTACAGATTTATTTTCTATTGTAAGCGATTAATAGTGAAGTGAACAATGATACAAAATATCTCTACGATTTAAGAGAAATTAGACATTAATCGCCAAATTTTACTTCTTTACTTGTTTTCATAATATCTTGTTTCATTTTCCTTGCTTGAGTCTTATGAGCTCACAATCATAAATCTGTAGTCATTCTGACCGCGTAGTTACGCTGGACAAAGCTAAAATGAGACCTTATTTGTACATCTTAAAGATTCGTACACCTAAAGTTTTAATTCAGTAAAATCTGCAATTAAATAGTTCTTGACAAATTAAATAATTCCTGTGTTAGAGGCCAATTGCTTAAATGTAATTTTAGACATTTTTCTACAAAATCATTGGCTTTTTAAATATGCACTCTACATAACGCTGAACTTCCTAACAATTTACCAAAAAATCTAAAGATTTTAGAGTTTACAAAAAAATCTTGTTTTATGACTTTTGATTTGTGTTATTTTGTGTTTTTGTCTTTAATTGAATTTAAAATACTTGTATCCCTCTAGAGTCTTAATTTGTCAGGAAAAAAGTCTGATTTAGCCGTGTATACCATACTAAGTTGTCAAAATGACGTCAAAATCAGCATTTGGATTCGTATAACTGTTAGGAAAAAATAACTTATAGAAGAGCAAAACAACTCCCAGTTCCCAATATTTGCTTAAAAGTTCAATTAATTCCTTGGCTGGGTTTGGGTTCATGTAGTTTTGAAACTTTGGATTCAGTAATTTTCAACTGTTTGGCTTATATTTTTCTCTATCAAACTTTTTGGCCCCTAGTTTCACACCTTTTCGCAATGTGCACATAAGGCACATCAAAATTTAATAGGTAATTGTGTTATATATTTACTTCAGTTATTAATACAACTAATGAAGGCTTGAAACTAAATGGTTAAAACGAGAAATGTACAGTCAAGACATCTAACTTTATTTGTAAGAATTTCCATATATTTTATATGTAAATACTTTTTAATCACTGGTATTTTGGATATGAATATTGACATCAGGGAAAAAATTAATATTAAAAAAATTAATTGTGATTTTGTTAAAAAGCACAATACACAGTTTTAAATATAAATTTCAAAGGTATTAACAATTAAATCATAAATCTGCAATAATCTTATAATAAATTTATTTTATTTATAATTCAATATCATTAACATTTATTATTCATCACATGACTGCTTTTCTTATATGATCAGATGCTACCTTAAATACCTTGTCGTCAAAATAAACAACATCATAACTATAATCGACGTACTCGTGGAATGTCTACGTCGGGATTTAATAGGTTTCGGTGTTTGTGATATAAATTATTTATTGATTTTAAACAAATGACCTTTTGTTCGGATTTAATATTCATTTTTCCTGTATCAGAAATTTTCGAGATAATTATAACTTAATTTGTTTGCCAGTTCTTGAAGTCAATATCAATCACTAGTTGAACTTTTGCATTGTGGCTTTTATATTATACCTTTAGTGTATCACACTTACTAAAGACTTGGTCGTAATATGTAATTATCTCAGTTAATCAATCCACTTGGAAAATAGTCATAGACTTTTCATATTATTTATTTCGTTTTCGTGTAAATGAATGTAACATACACTCACCTTACGTCATTACACATTCATGCAGCTAATAAAAATTCTCACTCAAAGGTAATTTTATATTCAATTTACTTATTAATGCTCGTGGTCGTCTTTCAAGTATGCATATAAGAAACACAAGACGGAAGTAAAAAAGAGAATCTAGCTCTACCAATAACGCACAAACATACTAGTCCATATCTATCACAATGCCCCTAAAAACAAGGAATAAAATTTTGAAAACTGACCAATTAAGTTACAAACGTGAACTTCCGTCTAGCACCTTCTGCCAAGCAAACTACATGGGTCAGGTGCAAAAGGAAATTTGCAAATGAAAGGAACATGAAACAATGAGACGTCAAATATATCCAGTACATGTTTGGATACAACATACTTATCAACAATGTTGTGATCACGGCCATTTAACTTTTTAAGTGCCTTGATTAGCCTAGGCTTGCAATATCTCTTAGTCTTACAAACGTGAACTTCCGTCTAGCACCTTCTGTCAAGCAAACTACATTGGTCAGGTGCAAAAGTAAATATGCAAATGAAAGGAACATGAAACAATGAGACGTCAAATATATCCAGTACATGTTTGGATACAGCATACTTATCAACAATGTTGTGATCACGGCCATTTAACTTTTTAAGTGCCTTGGTTAACCTAGGCTTGCAATATCTCTTAGTCAATAATTTAATTGTAAGCAGCTTGCTTCGTTGTAGAAAGTCCCCGAAAAAGCTCTACTACACTGTATTAACTATGAAATAGCGGGTATCGCTGCTGGTGGGGTAAAACTCCCCGAGGGTATCCATAACTCAGTAGGCAGGACTTTGTGCTGTCAAAAAATGTACCATTTTGGATAATTTTCAGCTGCCTTAAATTGTAAAATTTGTTTAAAACTAAGGTTTGTTCCCTCATGCAAAGCATTCCTTAGCTGGGTTTGGATTTATTTAATTTTGGAACTTCAGATTCATTATTTTCCAACTGTTTGGCTTATTTTTTTTTGATTATCAAACTTTTGGGTCTAAGTGTCACTGTTGAGGAATGAATTTCCGAAATGTGCACATCTGGCACATCAAAATTCAACTGGTATTTGTGTTATATATATACATACACCATACACAGGAAAAGCAGGAATATTACTGCAAAGAAACGAAATAGAAAAGTGTACGTTATTACAAATGTCGTAAAGTTTCAAATATTACCGTTCGTTGGAGGTATAAGTCTAATTATGAAACAGAACATAAAGAATTATTAGCATGATTCATAGCAAGCTCACTAGGATAGGTGGAAAACAATTATTTTTAAACTTTAGGGATTATTAGAAAATAGATACTCTTCTTTATTTTTGTCTATGTGGAGTTGAAATGATTTAGCGACATTCTTTTTTTCTAGATTTGACAAAGTTCTGCAAAAATCAAATCATCAAGCAAAGGTGCACAATTTGTGCCCATGGTATACCGATTGACTGTTGGACAGTTTGATTGCCCACACAACAAATATGTTGTTAATCAAAAACTCTAACATTTTGTTGATGGTATCTTAAGCATATTTTTGTTTGCAGTTGGATGGTGTTTTACAAATAACCAGAATCTCTGTTGAGCACTACATATTTATTTTTTGGTTTACCGTTTTTGTAAAATAATAACAAGTGAATGGTTGGGTTTGTTTTAGACGTTCTTTCAATTTAGAATAAGGAATAATGGTGTTAAGTGTAGAAAAATCAAAAGTTTTGATACTTTTGACTGAAGATAAGTATTAGAAACAAGATGTTAAAGTACTTCTTTATCATATTTCAAAATCCACATTTGATTTATGCAAGATGTAAAAGGCCATATTTGACGACTGTCAAAATTTGTGTTAGAATTACTGATAATGATTCAGTAGAACATTTAGAAAAACCTGCTATATATCTTTTATTGTTTGGATTTTTGTGAAGTTTTGAAATCCAATACAAGTAAGAAGTGAAGTTCTTCCTGTTTTAAATTGATACCGAAAGACTCATTGTGAGTGTTGGTGTTGATTATCCCGTTTTGTGGGTCAAGTTTAAAAATGAACGTGCTATATGTTTCAGGCTCCGATGCCTCATGTATAGAATTTCGATGATTGTTTTACTGGTTTTTTTTAAATCCACATCTATTTCTGTATTAAATGTGGAGTAGGTAAAACTATTTGCCATGTATACCCAAAAAGATGATAAATAAAATGAGGTTATTTAAATTAGTTATTTAGAAGAAATTTTAAGGATTGGTTAAGAGGCATTCAAATCTGTATATACAGCAAGAAAGTGAATAGGTTTTACAAGCAATCACGTGGTATTTCATAAAATTTGATTTGATTACTTTCTTCCAAAGAATATGTTAATAGTTTCACTGAAATGGATGACTTGGAATCTACCGTTTCGTTCTAAAAAAATTATATGACATTGTTATCATTTTACGCTTGCATATTTACAGTCGTGTTTATAACTGTAGTACAGATAATAATTGTAAAAATAAACATATCGCTATATTTGTCTTGTGATTTCTGACGGACGTTTAAATCTTTTGAAACTGCAACACTTTTCTCAAAATCAATCCTTATCTCAGAAATTATGGTCTTTTCTTCTTAAAGGAGGTAATTATTTGCAATAAATCATTTTACTACATAATTCACAATTAACCCAATCTGGTTATCAACAAATATTAAACGCCAAAAAATTTTTTAGTCGATTTATCACTAATTTGTAAGAGAAAATTAAGAGCTGTTTAATTAGCCTAAGTCGTGGAAACATCTAATTATGCTGTTAGCGAAATTACAAATAAACGACGAAAGAAAAGTATAAAAATCGATAAAAATTTGATAAAAATGTTAAACAAAATTTCAAGTGATGAATATAAATTTAATCAAATGTTCTTTCTAGACAAAAAAAACTTGAAGATATATATTTAATTTAAAAATTATTATTTCCCTTAGGAAACATAAAATTCATCAGATTTACTAAGGGCCATTTTGATTTGACACATCTCGAAATACAATTTCCCTAAAGGTTTGAAAACTAGATTATCATATCACGTGTCTCATGTAAATATGGCAACATTCCTGTTTTATAACTGTTGTTTATGGTTGTATTCTGTATGTAACGGATATATCTTTTCTTTGTATTTATTGGTTATTGGTTTTCTTTTTTAATCGGACCTATCCAGTCTAATGTTATACAGGAGTGTTTACAAAAAATGTAAAACATATGTTTTTGTCCGCAAATTAGAAATAAGACGAACTTTGTTTGTTATTTAAGTTACACAAAACACTACTATCTAGAATCAAAGCGAAGATGCTTAGCCTTTTTGTTACATAAAGCTATTTAATGTCATGAATAAAACAAATGAAAAGGCATTCCAAGGTAAAAAAAGCGTTATAACGCGAAATAAATGCGAAGTAATCTGAAACTAAAAGGCGTATTAAGTGAATAGAAAGGAATTTTAAAAGGGAAATAATTGTGTGCAATGGAAACTGAAGGGACCTTATATGGTAATAAATGACGTAAATGTTTCTGTCCAAAAAATGTGTATTGTATAAAATAAATGTTCTTCGGCTTATTTCATGTTAACAAACCTTTGAAGTTTTGAGCTTTACGTTGTAAATGCATCAATCACATTATTCACATTATCAGTCACGATATTCTGGAGATTTATTTTGAAAAAAAAATTGGTTTAAAAGCTTCAGCGTAATCACGATCACAAATATGTTCTTTGTTATCGGTTAACAAAGAAAGAGGTTAAACAAAACAAATATGAATTATTTTAAAATGTGAATTAAGCTTGTTGTTCCATTAGTTAAACTTAATGCCCTAGATGCAAAAATAACACAAACAAATTTTTAATAACTTATTGTTTTTAATTAAAACACTTTTGTAAGGGAATTGTTTTATAACATGTTATACAAATCAAATGACATTCGGAAATGAGATACTGAAATATCAAAAATTTTCAATTTGTTTTCAAAGTTAAGGTTGTGTTATATTAAAACTTGAATCTTCTTTTACAGCTGTCAGAAGTGTTTCTTTTCGCTGTTTATTCAAAAGATAATCGGTACAAGACACAATATGCACTGATATACATAAAAAAGCACAAACTTTAAAATGAATAATTGAAAACGATGAAATAAGAAGATAAAAAGGTTCAGTTAAACATTAAATAAGTAAAAACAGTTGAGATACTTTATTTAAAAATGGAAATATAATCCAAATTATTTTTTCAAAATAATAATTTATTAAATTAAAAATAAAATATTGGTTGTTTTCAAATACATGTTAGGGCGGTTAGCTCATTAGTTGATAAAACAAGTCTAGTCTATTGTTTTTAAATGTGCACATATTGACCTCTGATTGAAAATAAGTGTGGTTATAAAGACTCTTCCAATTATACTATAATAGCACAACTGCAATTTACTAAATGATCGTCCAAACTCGGGAATTTTAAAATTAGTGATTCATTCCAATATCTCTCTTTTGTATATCAATTGTTTTGTTCTGTTGTTTTACCTTGTGTTAAAGTGTTGTCAAGGACATTTTCACTTTTTTACAACAGTCACAACACTAAGAACAATGAAGTCAAGGTCATATAAACATACAAATATACTGAGCTTAATTATG
The DNA here is from genome assembly GCA_029721355.1 of Tegillarca granosa. NCBI lineage: Eukaryota > Metazoa > Mollusca > Bivalvia > Arcoida > Arcidae > Tegillarca > Tegillarca granosa. Next base: position 21,036,317 of record CM056605.1, on the reverse strand, counting down.
AAACTCTTTACCTTTTGGCGGTTTCTTATTTAATCACAAATTCGTGCTTAAAAATGAAATATTCGAACTGTTTGCCTGAATATTACATGTATATGTTTTACTTTTCCAAAACCTCAGCAACAACAAGCAAACATTTTTGAAAAGAATAACGTATTGAGACTGGTTCTTACATCCTAACTTCTGAAGAAAAATTATTAAAAAGTGATAATACAACATGTAACTTGCATTGATGTTTTTCTGCTTCGGGACCTTTTATTATTGAAAATATTTCTTTGAAACACAAAGCATTCTATGGCATCAAGCTGTTGAATAAAAAAATAAGATAGTTTGGCCCTATAAAATTGTTTGCACCATATTGTTATACTAGGAATTGTTTTTAACCAACACCCATAGGGAATCGGGATTTATATCGATTGATCTCTAAAACTATACATCTTCGCCGTTTTTTTTATTTTATTTTCTTGTTTTGTTGTTTTATTTTCTCTATTTTTACTGTCTACAAACACTATACATATTTAAGCTACAAATCACTTTTTAACTCTAAAATTTAATATTCAATATCAATTTGTAATGAATGTGAACTTGAAATACTGTTTGCGTGAAAATAGAGTTATTTAATGGGGTTGAAAGTACAGACACAAGAAATCACAAAAAATTAAACAAAAATTACCAGTTACTGTTACAAAAATAACATTTTACTTGTTTTAAGTCCATTTGGGATATAATTGCAATTAAGTTTTATATCCGTAAAGTGTAGTAATACAATTTTACTTAACAGAAAGCGAGTCTTTCGGGAATACCAAGAAATTATATTTTGACATTTAGTGGCAAAGGCTATAATTATTTCTTTCATTGAATACATAATAAAAACACAAGAAAATAGTTATAAATATATAATATATGTAAATATGTACAAAATCTTGAATTACTTTGAAGAAATGTTGCCAAAGGTGATAATTTTGAATGTAGATAAACCCCACAGTGCAGATATTAATTTCAATATTGATATTGATGTCAGTATTATTGTTTAAACGAAGAAATCAAAGTTTCTAATTTTGTTTTTATTGCATTGACTGTTGTCAAAGAAACGTCCATCGTTTGCTGCCTCTTATAAAATTGCAGGCTTTTATACCTTTTCGCAGAACTAGAACAACGTACTACATGTATACAAACAAGGACATTAATTTGATCAGATATGATAAAAACTTTACCGATCTATAAAAAAATCAATTATTTACGCAATAATTCTGTCCAAATTTGAAGCTTTGATGGTTTTTGTTAATCAACTTTTATAACTGATAATAAATTCGAGATATAGGCCACTAGCGTAGTATCATCCTTCATAAAGTTCTATTGCAGGATTTTATTTAATCATTTCTATTATCATAACTTGGTTTCATAAAACAACGAACATCTTTTCACAAATAACAAATTTCTTAATCTAAGACTTAAAAAAAAAATTTTAAAAAGTTTTTACAATCTGTAAGTATTAAAAATACAAAATCGCAATTAGAATACAGAATGACATACATATTAAACAAAAATAATCTTTAAATTGATGTACCATATGTGCACACTTCGAAAATATATTCATCATCAGTGAAACTAGGGGCATAAAGAATAAATAAATAAAAATAATAATCCAAGCAGTTCAAAATTAATGAATCCAAAGTTCCAAAATTATATGAATCCCAATACGGCAAATGAATGCTTTGCATGAGAGAAAAAACCCTTAGTTTTAAACAAATTTCAAAAATTAAGATAATTTCTACATTGTTGTGTTAGTGCAGATTGGCATTATAATTTTTAAATAAATTTAGACAGCTGAAAATTTTGCTTCATGGTACGTTTTTTGTCAGCACAAAGTAATGCCTATTTAATTATGGATGCCCTAGGGGAGTTTTACACCCATAAACGGTAATAATGTTTACACCATCGTACTGGCTTTCTACCAAAGTTGTGCATTAAATGACACATTGCTCTTTTAATTTTTATTTCAAACATATTTTATCGCTATTATGTTTCCTATATCTTATCAATGCATACCATCCATTTTCTATCTCAACTGTTATAGTGCTAACTTTTGCGATTATAGAGATTTAGATGCGAATGTGCTTTGTGTCTATACAGATATTTCCCCAAGTAATAAAAAGAATAATAAAATTCTAAGCATTTTCAATCATTAACAACTAAACTTTTATTTAAATAAAATTTAAGTTGCAAAGCGCTGATTTGGTCGATAAAAGAGAAAACGTTATCATTCTCATTTATTTGGTAATAGAGAACAAAGATTTAAGATCAATTACATACAAAATTTAACATCCTAATATGTTTGAATTTGTCTGAAATATCCATATTTGAGCGCTTAATGGCTGTCTTGGTGAACTTCAAAAGAAACCTAAACATTCGTAAATGAAAAGGAATAAACTAGACAATGCATACAGTTTTTGTGTGGTTATTAATACTTTTTGATGGTCCTACACAAAACACTTGTTTTACAATCTGAAGTAAGCGGTTTTATGTACTATTTTTAAAACATTATAGAAACAGATTGTTACAAATCCTATATCATCGTATCAAAGCTGATGTAGAGAATAGTTTATTGTTGTCTTTCAGTTAATCCTGATAAAATGTCGAAATGGAACGAAAATTTGATACACATAAAACGTGATATCAATGATATTTTTCTAAGAAATTAACAACAGTAAGGTTCTTTGTTTATCTGGATCTTAAGGACCATTATTAAGATTTAAAGTGATAATGAGCAGATTAATTCCATTATTACAACAAAAATATATTAGTTAACTTTTGACATTAAACACTAATTTGTGTGTTCTTTGACAATAGTACCAAACGCAAAGAACGGATGTCATTAAAAGGTATGTAGAATATAATAGCTTCCGTAGAGTACGTACAAAAGCGACTTATAACTACGAATGACAAGAAAGGATGATTTATCATTCAAAGGACGATGTCACCGATATTGTTAATTGTGATATACAAACAAGAAAAAAGACAGCTAGACCTCATAGAACATAATATATTAAAATATTATGTCGGCCATAAGTGCTTTGTTAGAGTTCACTGGGGTCGCGTTGTTTGTCCTTGAAGAAGATTACCATAGCCAGCTTATCTAGCTAACAAATATGATGAAAAGGAGGGTATTCTCTAAGTAGTTCTTGCGAATAAACAGCGCCCCGTTATATATATATATATATATATATATATATATATATATATATATATATATATATATGTGTGTGTGTGTGTGTGTGTGTGTGTGTGTGTGTGTGTGTGTGTGTGTGTGTTTCAAATGTCAGAAAAGTCAGAATAGCTTTCTGTTAACGAGCCAAGTCGCACAACGTTCAATTGAGATTGAGTGTCAGTAGTACCAAGGGATCTATGTCAATGCAAATACTTTTGCCTTTAAGCATACAAGACATAAAAATCTTGTGAATATAATATGATAAGGCTATGTATTCTCTATTTATCATGTTTAGAATGCTCAAAGAATGGATTATGCATATAATTATCTAGACTCGATCCATCTCATATCTCTTGCATGGATCGAGTATGCAAAGTTCAATAATTTACGTTTTTTTCAATGAAATAAACTAAAGCTTGATTAACTATCGTAAAAAAAAACACTATTAAAGAATATGAACGGTAGACAGGATATAAGCTTTCTATCATAACAATATAGTTACAGAGAATATAAATGAAGTAGTATTAGAAGGCTAATCCTCTTTTTAATTATTCAATCAGATCTTGTCAATTACAGGCAAGATTTGAGTTTTACAAATTAACTGAGAAAAAATAAAACATTTCCCGTCCTTTTCTTTAATTAACAAAATCTACTGTTGTTAGTTTTCTTGTTAGTTTTCTTATTGAATTCAGTACGTTGTGAGAGTTTGAACGGCATAAAGAAATTTGCAATTAAATAATACCTCGGAACTACTACCCCCTCCCCCCGAAGAAAAAAAAACAAAGAAAAACAAGTACAAAACAAAACAAAAAAAAAACTCATATTAAAAGCGTTGGGTCTTCAAACAGCAATATAACCATCTACAATTGACATCATTTTATTATTTTACCTATTTCATCATTTTTTCTATTTAACCTTGGTTTAACTAGCTGCTGCCAAGATCAATTTTTCGTGGGCATTTTCTATCTCCTTCAATTTCTGACAACTATCAGTTTAGTTGAACCGTTCTGCTACTTACCAATATTTTATCCATTCCAGCGATACTATATAAAGTAATGGTCTCGGTATATATCGGTTTGCCAAATGCATGTTTTATAGATACATTCTAACATGTAGTTCAAACAGCTTTTAGTGTGTCGAACAGTCCGTTACTTCTTACATTGCATCTTTCTTTCGAATGGTCTTTGCGTTGAGACGATTATGCTTTAAGCTTTAAGCTACAAATTGTTTTGTACCAAATTTAGGATAACACGTTAAGGCATCATTTTGACGATTATAAAATATGGGTGTTTAGATTAAAATCAACATCTTAATCTTCAGAATAACTAAGTATTTTTGACATGCTATGCCGACAAAAAGGATAGAGTAGAAACATATATCAAGATTTCCAGATTTTTTTTTGTTACTTTTTAACTGCGAAAAGGTACAGAGCAAGGTAAAAAAAATGTAACTCCGTTATCTGTTTGTAATACATTACCATTTGTGAGATATAAAAATAAAACAAAAACATACCAGTCCATGTCCAAATCATAATCCGAAAAATACGACAAATTATTTTTTTAGTAATTTTTTTAAACTACATCACAGGAACGAACTATATGAAAAAGAAAATGTTTTTTTTAATAAAAAATGGCGAACCAGAACCAAAGATAATCATGTTAACAAAACAATTTATTATCTCACGTTGGAATAGAGATGTTCATCTAGTCGTCATTTTAGTCGTCAAATTCTGTCTACCCCAATTGTTTACCTACTAGTGCAAGTTTATCTATCTAGAAAGCTTTCTTTTCTTTTTGAGAGATTTTTGTGCAATTTTGGCTATATATATATAATGTGTCTCCCGTTTTTAACAAGAATTTTCTTTTGTAGATTTTGTAATTGTCAGAACATTAAACTGGTCTATGTATGTTTTTTGTTAGTAAAAGATAAAAGCTTCAAAACGGTCTAGACAGAAACTGTAACTGAGTGATATATTGTCCATTAAATTATGTATACTGTGTGAATGAACTCAAGGATTGTATCTTGAAAGCTAATTGTTGTAGTTGATAGCTTGATAAATTGCTACCGGAGGGGGCTGCAAATAATTCAAGTACATTGTTAACGAATGCAATACAAGATGAAATAATAAAGTAATTTGTAACCGAATAAAATGTACTTTACAATCGCCAGAGCAAGGTTATCCGCAAAAAACATATTAGTTTATTTAGAGTGGAGCCGGTTTAATCTCCAACTTTCCTCCTAATTTCATTCTCTCTGCTTTTAAGCCCATTCTCATTTATTTACTAGGCTGTTTTAGAGCTATACTTTCTGTGATTGTTGGAATGCATTAGGTAACATCTATTACGTGAAAGTTGTCTTAATTTTTTTTTTCAAAGTGCAGTGGATCAGTATGTGGTCTTCATTTATTTTAACTTGTTTGTTGTGGTGTGTTTTTTATTGTTTGTTATTTTAAGATAATCTTTTTTTAAAATGTGTAGTTTTATTAGCAACTAATAGTAAAATAAGTATGATGGCTGGGAAAGTTCGAAAGTAATTAAGCAACACCTTATTTTCACGTTTTGTTTTCTTTAAAGTTTTAAAATCATGTTTTTGGCTTTGTTTTTAAAATTCAACTTTTTTTACAGCTGTGAAACAAGAACCATACATGTGAGCAATTTAATTTATTTTACGATATTTGTTTATATACTGAATCTATATTTATGTCTGATTCAGATTTTATATGAAATGCCATCAAAAGCCAAAAATAAAGCGCGAAATCACGATATGAATATTACTGTAAGCCAACGACTAAAAAACCCGTAATGGGTATATGCAAAATTTATGCTGCGTCACGTCATCTTTAAAAAATAATTATAATTTGTCTTACTTTATCTCTAAATGATATTTACAGTTAATTTTAAATTGATTTAGTCCTTAATAAAAGCAATTAATTGCCGCCGTATGCTCAGCACAAAATCTACTACGAGTTTTACATTTTAGTACAGAACATGATATCAGGCGTTGTTATTCATGGCAGTAACGTCTGAATTCTTCTGATTTTTCTAAAGCTGTCACAAAATCTATTAAAGAGTGTTTTCCAAAAACTCGCCACAGAACTCTTTCAATGTTTAGTTCAAGTTTTAAGCTACCCGTATGTGTACACCCCGTGCAGATGTGTCGTGTCCAAGCCATCTGATCCCTTTTAAACAAGCGACAATAAATTACTTTTATAAAAATTTCTGTTTTTTCTATAATAACTATGCGGCCTACTAGACTATGAATCAAATTTAAACAAAAATTTCACGGATATAATGTCTCGCCTGGTTAGTTTGATTGAATAGAAAATACATTACTTTAACACAAACTTTCACATTTTGACATGCCGCCGCCTACGACGACACGGGAAAAGTAACACCCAAGTCTCGCCTCATGGCAATGCCAGGATCGACAAAAACCAGCGTTTTAATATTTTTTTAACAAAAATGGAAAATTGAAGATAACTCAAAAACATCCATTAAAAAACATCGACTTATTATGGATAAAATGATGAAGTAGTATCCAATAGTGTAGTTAATATGTTAATTTTAAAATTCCAAACCATTTTCACAACAATTGATCCTTTACGTTTTATAAACCTTTATTATTTCTTATAAACCAACAATCACGCATGTATTTGTTGTCCAAAGCATTTAATAATAATAATTCTAAACATCTGATAACTAAATAAAATTATCAATTATTCAATATTTTCAAAATTAATTGAAATGATTAAGTGTTCATTTTTAATGTTACTGATAACAAATTCACATTTATGAATACTAAACAATATAGTAAACAAAACTGAATCATTAAGTATTCGAAATAATCGCAATTATCGCTAAATCAATTAGCACACAAATTAGCAAAACAGATACAGTACCATAGACGTAATGCAGTTATTAACTAAATTTAAAAGTTTGCGAAAAACTAAATGCAAGATAATCCAAATGACTGTGTTTCCTGAAAAATACATTTTTCAACTTCTTCATTAAGGAATTAATAACAAAAAATACTAACAATGGTATTTATTATAAGCACGTTAAATCACTAAATGTATGCGGAGACATTTTTGATCAACTTATTTAAATAATTAATTAAGTTTGTAGCGACTTGAGGTATGGATTTTAAGCAAGTAAAAGTTATTGGCGGCATTAAAGCAATTAATCTCATTCATCGTCTTTGTATTTCAATCCAATCTGTGACTTTATTTCGTCAATGATTGTATATAAAATTTCACTGTCTCTGTGTGACATAGCCTCGCATTCGATTTTTCCTGCAACAAAAATAAAAAAGATTAAAGAGAAACATGTACTGTAGATCACTTTGAATTCGGAAGTATCAGATCTCACGTGCCAACCCCTTAAGCCTCATTTAGCGAATATGTAAATCCGCGACTACAATCCATGAAAATACTAAAATTCGCAGTCGATAGGCAATTGCAGTGAAACCATTACTTGCTAAATGACTTTTTTAAACCTTTGAAGAGCTTAGTGTAAAAACTGATTTAATTCGTAAAGCATTAGGCATGGGTCATGGCTGGTATATTTAAAATAAATATCTATATAAATATATACTGTGTAATAACTTAAGCGATGACTGTAATTACGTTTTTTTAGTATGTACTAGTACAAGAAATAAGAAATGAGTTTTGAAATTTCCTCAGACTTATTAAGTTGTATTTTGCATGTTTTTAGATTTTCATAATTCTGGGAATATTCGCGTGATATATGAATTCGCGACCGAGAGTCCACGCGAAATTATGCGTTAATAAAACTTAAGGGATAAATAGTTATCTACAGAGTAGACGATAACAAATGCATGAAATATGACTAACAAAGATAAGGTTAGCATGATAAACAAATACTAATGACAATTATTATACCACATCCTCTATTGTATGGGGGCAAGGTTGGTCATATGCTTAAGACTTCAGTCGTTAAAATCATAGCGTATCGCCACTATTTGTTCGACTCCGATCTACCGCAAGTAAGAAAAGTTTTTCTTTCTAGGTCATTACTGATTTGCTTGGTCCCAGTATGATAGATCACGTGGTTTGTGACGTTTTATATATTTCGGGCGAGAAAACTAGCACCCTAAAGGTCGCCTCATAAGTACACACTAGTATAATGCAGAAACACTTGCACCCTTATGTACCACATTTACTTGTAACATAACATAACATAGATTTTATTAGAGTCTCACCTCAAGCAAATTAATAAGTATTCATAAAATTCTAAATTAAATAAATTACTTAGAGCCACTCTAAAAAGAGTTATGAGAGACTATAAGGCCTACATAAAATTATTTACATTAAAACAAGTAGCATTAATTAATATATAATTCATTAAGAGGGAATATATATACATGTCCTATAAAAGTACACACTGATTTAAAGATTTATATAAAACACATTTCCTTTTCATTAAAATATCATAACAGGTTTTGGCAGTATAATAAAACAATGATTCATTGGTAAATAAAAATCTAATCTTCTCTTGATCTGTTCTACTTAAAAATTGTTATCGAAAGACCTTGCTTTTAAAAATAATGTTTGTCTAAAACTATCATATAATGGACACTCTAAAAGTACATGTTTTTCATCTTCTAAAATATTATTACAATTAAAACACACCCTATCTTCGACTGCTGAACGTTCAGATCTGCCTGTTTCAACTCTTAACTGTGCAACACCACATCTAAACTTTGAGAAGGCCGATCTATATTTCCCAGGCATTTTACAATTTAAAAAATTTTCAGTACAAAAATCAAGTTTGAAAATCTTATAAAAACGTAGCTTAACCTGGTTATCCGATAAAAGCTTAACATACAAATCGTGCTTAAAATTTTTTAAACAAAACATCTTCAATCATATTAATAATACTTTTAGAAGGATATATATCAGTATTAAAATATTCATTAAAACCAATAGATTGAAATTGATTGACACTCTAAAACACCAATTTTTATACGTTTAAAACCATACAAATTTGACCATTTAAAAACTTTACTCTTCAATCTATTAAAATTCATTTTGCACAATCTAGACCAATGTATTAAGATTAATACTCCAAATTAATTAAGAAATTGTTTTCGTCATGAAAAGCTTATGTAACTAAAGCAAAATTCAACCTACAAACCAACCCTATAACACCAATATTGGATATAAAGTGAAAACGGTATCGATTGTTGTGGTCAAGTTAGTTTTCACGTATCCTTATAAATCTACTTATTTTAAAAGTAGTTTTTTACAACAACAATTAAAAATCTAATGAACATGAAACTGGACAAAATATAAACGAACTCATTTCATTACATCCAAAATAAATTTTGTCAGACAATTACAGAATTTTGCTTCTAGGCAAAATAAATTTGAAATTGAATCAGTATCATGAACTGTTATACAAGTGGAGGATAAGACAGGATATATAGAAATGCTGTGTGTTTATTTATACATTCAATTTTATCCAAATGAGTCTCTTGATCCAATCTTTGATGTTCATGAAACGATCAACAAAATCAATAGGTATTGAAGATATTATTATCAAATAAATTGACAAGGAGTTATATCAGTATGAAGGCATTTATTTATTTTCTCACAAAAAGGTTTGGCTTCCATCAAACAATCTTGATTTTATATTTATTAAATTACATAAAAATGGTTTATCTTTATTTAAAAATATATTTGTATGCTTGATTTGTAATGTGCATAAAGTTACTGACCTGCTTGGATACATTTCCTTGCATTATCAGCTTGATAACGAAGTCCACCACAATTTACAAAGTTGTAAGGCACAGGACCAATTGGCAGGTCGTTCGTATATCGACCAGAGGGCATGAACGCTTCTTCAGGGCACCAGAAGTTAGCAGGAATCTACAACATATAACATGAAGTTAAAAATCACACACACACACACACACACACACACACACACACACACACACACACAAGCCCGCGCGCGCTGCAGTCATATTTATTGTTGGTGTCTTATACCCCATATTCCCGAAGGGTTAAATTACTACTGTTGGTTCATATTATAACAACTAATGCATGTATGTAATTACCTCAATACTACCTTTAGTACCATGGATACTACATCTATTATGTTCCAAATCATGTGTTTTCCCTGAATACACTAGGGAAGCCATTCTTCCACCTTTATACCTTAAGATAACAGCACCATCTTCATCAACACCTAAAAAATATTATGATAATTAAAAGTATGTGGCAGTCCATGTTGACAGGCTAGATACAAAGCTCCGATTAAATCGGAGATGGAAAGCCTTTTATAGTTCTCAGAAATGTGTATGGTTTTATTCAATTTAACATACACATAACTCTTCAAACCAAAAAGATACAAAATATAATGTACACCAGAACACTAGACAACGGCTTGTAATTATAACTTATTCTAGTCGAAAGTGAAAATTTCCAGTTTCTATATTCAATGGTATCAATATGTGTTAAACTACTGCAGCACTTTGGTCGACTGATGTACAGGACACGTTTACTATGTACCACGTTTACAGCATGAATTTAAATCTGATTCAGCAACGATTAAATTTAAAATCCATCATATCGCCAATGCTTAAGAGAATATATATATATATATATATATATATATATATATATATATATATATATATATATATATATATATATATATATATATATATATATATATACAGTCAAACCTGTCTATAAAGGCCACCCATGGGAATCAGTAAAACTGGCCTTTATGGGCAGGTGGCCTTTATATACAAGTTTAAATAATATAAATACAGAGCAACTGGGATAGAATTTTATTGGCCTTTATAAGCAGGTGGCCCTTATATAGAGGTGGCCTTTAAGGCAGGTTTGACTGTATATATATATATATATATATATATATATATATATATATATGTTTCAAATCCTTTTTAAACCTGAAAAACTACCTAGTATTTTTTGACATAACATTTACCATACATAATTACTTGTAAAACAAAGTTTTCTTCCAATGCGAATTGAACGATTTATAGCTTTCACATTTTACAAGTTGTTTCACCGCTGTGGACTCAAACAAGGTGAGCAAAAATTTTCCTTGTCGTAGGCCTTCAACCGGTTGGCTCGGTACTATTATGATGCATTGGGTGATCTGTGATGTTTATCCGCGACATTGTGAGGAAGTGAAATAGCTCTTTAAAGGAGCCATCAGAGTGCACTAGTGAACGAAAGATCAATTACACTTACACACTCACGTATCACGTGAACTTGTGCTAAGATTGATCATTGAGTTTAATAAAAATTGCCTTGTCACAAACAGCTGAAAAATTGCCGATGTTATGTAAAACAACATTTCACCAAACAACGAACATATAAGATTTAGATATAATAGTGAGAGATCATAGTTAAGAGTCAATGACGCGTTTGGTAAAGACCAATCGGTCAACATTCGATTTGACAATTTCCATTCCAAAAGCGCTATGACCGCACAAAATGTTTCTTAAGTAAGTGATGGATCGATTTAAACTACTTCCTGACCAGCTTTGATGTCATAGACAGATGACCGATCAAAATCATAGAGTAACCTACCATCCTTATTTACGGTACTACTAGCGATAATTTTCTCCGGAAGTTCATTAAACACCATGGCAGCCAACTGTATTGGATAGATACCAATGTCCAGTAAACAACCTCCTCCTAGAGTGTTGTTTTTTATTCTTTCTTTATTCATAATCTGTATGCAAAACTTAGCTGTTACTAAATTTACATCACCAAGGCTACCAGACGCAATCTCTTTTCTGATTTGTTCATATATTGGGAATGATCTGCTCCACACTGCCTGAAATTAAATGTTTACAAAAACATCTAATTAAATGTTTTAAAACAACGTGGAAGATTTTGTTCCCTTTAATAGAAGTAAAAAGATAACCAAGATGTCTTACACTCAGATCTACGCATAAATCACATCAAATACTTTAAATTCTAACATAAATTCTGGTAACACACACAAACACACACACACACACACACACACACACATGACATAGTGACATAGCAAAGTACATCAAAAAGACTTATTAAAACATGACACAAAAAAGAATAGCAATATTGTTCATTAATCTGTCGACTACTGCAATGCCATTAGTACAGACAGTGGTGTGGTTGAGTACTCAATTGTCAAGTTTCACGATGTTTACTAAATAGTCTCTTATTTCTTTACCAGGAGACATCGGTAGTCGAGTGGTTTGAAGCGAGAGATTACAAATGATTGCCTTAAGTACCGCCTTAGTAAGTGTTAAAAAACCAAACAAATGAGCTTAAACAGCCATAAAACATCGATAAAAATCGCATGCAATTACAAACGAAAGTTTACTTCTTAAATTTTATACAACACGTATAGACAGCCGTTAAACCCAAGCCATTAAAAAATCGCAAGTGCATTATACTTTATACTAAAATTTTTCGTAAGTCTAGATCGTTAATGGAATACTAATCACTCAGGATTCTACATAAACTAGCTCCAAATGGAACTGTCAGTAATTTATTGGTAAAATATTACCCATATAACAATAAAATCCATATAATTTGAAAAAACTGACAATACTGGATTAAATATCAATTTACACCCGGCGCCACGCATGTAATGTTTGGTTTAATATGACAATTATTACCAAATGAAATGTATACATGTAAGACTGCATTTACGATAATTTCTGATCACGTCTGCATACAATAAAAGCAGAGGGACGCAAGTTGTTCAAGCGTTAGTATTTACACTAAGGTATCTTACTGCTTTGGATCCGAGTAACCTAGTGTGAGATTTGGATTTTACTTGTCGTAAATGTTGCATACGTTTGGTATTTTTCCCTTGGGTAACCATGGGTAGTTTTTTTAAAAAAATTCATGGGTACCAATGGTACTTATGATTACCCATTACTTATGATACAGAATTACTTATGATGATTCTGTAGATGTTATCACAGAAAGCAAATTGATACCATCTATTTAAAATTGCAACTAGCACACAAATCGGTGCAATAGTTTTTTCTTAACTATTTTGTTAATACCAGCGCATCATATGATCTTTTATGGATGCATTTCATTAAATTATATAAAGACGTGTATACCTTATACATGTATTATAATAATTTAATCAGATATAATTCGACAATGCAATTAAGATGGCTTTCAATCACATTATTGCACATCTTAAACCACGTTTAATTAAGAACTCAACAATATCCAAATCATACCAAGAAAAAACATCGAAGAGTTAATTTTTATTGTTGTATTACATTGATAAATTGTTTTAATAAATAAGAATGGCCTAATTTACCGAAAGTAAAATAAAATCGTAAGATAAAAATATTAACTGGATTTATTCGATCTTATAATTTCTGAACCAGTTTTGCATTTTATTCAACACTTTTTGACTCGTACGTTTTTTTTTTTTTTTTATCATGCTGCTAAGAACTATGACCTTTGTTATTTAGAACTCACCTGTCCAAAAATAATTTATGAAGTACGTTATTTTTTAATCTACACGTGCTCAAGATATTGCCGATAAAAATCTCCCATCAGCAACCATAGGTGTTAATTTACCCATTTTACCAATCGGTAGGAATTGGTATCATAGGTGCAATTCCGAACGCAAGCTTTAACTTGATGGTATCGGAATTCAATTAACATTATCCTAACGCAAGTGCACTAGTACTTTAAATGTCCCCACAAGTGCACATTAGTACAATGCAGATCATTAACAAGAACTTTTGCATGATTTATTATCATAATGGTGTCTTTGCAAATAGCTGAAAAAACGATAATGAAACATATAACATCATTTTATTACCGAACTTAAAGAGAAAATGAGTGCTTGAATTAAATGTAAATTGCATTTAAAACAAAATTAATGATGATGAAAAAAATTAATTAATAACTCATTTTCCCCTTAGCTTCTTTAAGAAGATATTTTAATCAAAACCACATGCAATTGTTAACTTGAACTGAATGGCAGAATATTATTTTTTAAAAAGAACTGAAAACTTCATTTGAAAAAATTAACTGTTAATGTTATATCGATTTTAAATTTAAAAATTGAGACAACTTTTAGCCTACTCCTTTTAAGAAGAATATTCCAATCTTTTCAACATGCTCAAGATTTTGTAATTTAATGTCAAAATAGATAAATTGATTGTAGTATCGTGATCGTTAAATCAATTTATTGCAGTTTAAAAGTACATCATAAATCTTTCCATTATTCGCCAGTAAAAACCATAAATAGAACGGTAAAGCTTAACTCTTATTGTCTCTAAATAGACCTTTAAATGGCGAAAAGGTTACCAAATGTTCCTTGAATAATCATTTCACACTGGAAAATTATCCATTAGTCTACCACCCTAAAGGACAATTTAATGGCAGGCAGAAAAATTGTCAAATAGAAAAACTTATCATTCCATTTTGAAACAACCTCACTTTGTTGTAATAAAGATACCATCATGCCATTCAAACCCCATACAAATATCAATATGTTAAAGGGATCAAAATAATTTTGTCATGTGCAGGTTTAACCAGAAGAAATATTCAAAATCTTGCACATGACAAATATAATGGGAAAGTACTGATTAAATCTGCAAAACAGTACATATCACTAGAAATCCTTTAGTCCTTTATCACTGTTTTTTTTTAAATCTTAAATACATGGCTTATAATGTTTGATGTTGGGTAAACATGACAGCAGTGCCAGTATTCGTCAAGGAACTTCCTTTCACAATGTTAAGAATACGTTTTCAATGTGATCTCTATGTAATCTCGGTTTGCAAAGTGTTTTAACGTCTGATTTTTTTTTTTTTTTTTTTTTTTTTTTTTTTTTTGCCAACTAATGCACAGTAACTCGGTCTAGTCTAGAAAACGCCAACTATTACATCGGATTATCGGATAAACGGAAAAACCAACGCTTAATGTATGTAATCCCGCATTAGCGTGAAATGAAAACCATGTTTTATACCAAACTCAAGATTCTCCCAATTTTATGAAGTCAGACATTTCAGGTTGGTAGACAAAACTGTAGTACCCGAAGAAAACCACTGATCTAACTAGACGCCGTGATCTGGCCCCGGTTTCAGAATCATTCCTTCACTAAGATTTTCCTCAACTTCAATCTTGAAAATTTGAAATTTTAGTACTTTTATTAATTTTTAAGAAAATTGGGAAATTTAAGGTGTCATTTTGAAGATCACATTAAGCTTGTTACATCTGTATTTAATGTAATAAAAGAAGTGTATTGGTAATTGAAAAAGAAATTGACAAAATTTACTAACATTACGTTAAGGAAAACCTTAATTAAGGAAAGATTGTGAAACTGGGGCCTGTAATATGCCCCCGATTCGCAAGATATTTCAGACATTATTTATATTTAATGTGTAAGTTTGGTCTGGCGATCGCAAAGTAAGTCCCCAATAAAATCTGTATTTTATGTTGTATCTTATAAGGATGTTTTTTACTGTAGACATTATTTTTGTTTTAACTTTCCTCGTTAAGGAAGGAAATGATTTTATATTCTTGTTGTAAACGCGTGCGTTTTAATGTTTATACTTATTACAGTATAAAACCTACATTATTTTTTATAACTATAGCCCATTACCGCAATAAAAGTAGTTTTCCGGGAAAAAAATCAAAGGTATAGCTTGCTTCCTGAAAGTGATTTTAATCTTTTTAACATATACAAAACTGTATGCTTGTGTGATTCAATGAAGCATAATAAAGTTACCATTATTACACCTAATCACCTTTTCATTTTTGTGCTATAACTTCAGTGTATAGTTGGCATTTTGACCAATGTTGTTTTGTGAATAACAACCTTTGAATTATTTTTAGATATGCAATAAAATAGATACATTCGTGTTTATTGAATTTTGTATGTTAAAAATAATCCTTGGTTTTACGCAGAAAGCTCCGTTCATTATTGAATTTCAAATATATTTACATATAAAATGTACATTCCATTTCATTTAAATGGCTTCTGAAATATAAAGCATACTACTAGATTACTTATTGTGTAGACTGAGAAAACTGTCATAAGTCTTTTAAATCTATTTTCGTTACGTAAATAATCATTTTATAATACAGAAATTTAATGTCGCTAAGGACAGATTTTCGGCCTTACTTACTTCTTTAAAGAAGAGATTTTTATCTTTGGAAAGTTGCAATACTTCTCTACATTGTTTCAGATTCATTGCCATGGGTTTCTCACATAAGACATGTTTTCCCGCGTTTAACATCATGATACTGAGTGGATAATGCAAGGTATGGATAGTTCCAATGTAGATTATATCTGGGAAAAAAATATAAAGGATAATTGTATTTTATTGAAATATGACTGTACCATGTAGTAGCCATAGCAACCAAAACAATCGACAACAGCCGCTTTGACAAGAGGGAAAAACACATATTGAGTCCTTTTAGTCGATAATGGATTGAACGATCTAACCAGTAGGTTTTGTCACATCTTTTACATCAAACATATATATATATATATTACACAATGAAAGAATAAGCATAATTTTACTGACGACTGAACACTGTATGTAAATGTTAGCTAAAAGATACTTAAATGCATTTATATGGTTAAATAAATGAAAAAACTATGACTCTCGATAAATTTGGTGTACATAATAACTCGTTTGTAAAATTCTAATAAGTCATCCATAAAAGAAAGAATGGAAACGAGAAATGATGTCTTACACACAAGACAAAATACTTTCATTGGTATCGAGAAGGTAAGCTCTAAAATGATAAAGGAATCAGAATTACCCAAAGAAAACCAACATTCTTTAGCAAGTGAACTGACAAACTTTCTCACACAAAAAATCTGAATGGGCAGAAGTAGCAAACTTCCTCACATAACTCTTTTCACAGGCGCTTTAACTTTTCTAGACTTTTCAAAAATCGTAGGAACTGCCAAGTATTAAATCATGATTAGAATATAAACACCATAAAAGAAAGTTTAAGTTGCTTTGAATTGTTGTTTAAAAGTCAGATCCGATATTCGAGATCATAAAATCTTACTTAAAGGGTTCTTTTGAAGCCAATTTTATCAGTGAAATGATGAATGCAAGAAATTAAATACATCTAAAGATGCCTTAAAGGCCACCTCTATATAAGGGCCACCTGCTTATAAAGGCCAATAAAATTCTATCCCAGTTGCTCTGTATTTATATTATTTAAACTTGTATATAAAGGCCACCTGCCCATAAAGGCCAGTTTTACTGATTCCCATGGGTGGCCTTTATAGACAGGTTTGACTGTACATCTAAAGATGCCTAATGAACTAAACAAATTTATCAGCTAAAACGTTGCAAGGTAGGGATAGCTTTAATGAGGATGTAAGAGTTGCAAGGCAAACGCTTCTTCAATCTTGTCCAAATCATTTGATCTTACCGACTCCTGAATCTTTCGCTATTTCTTCATAAGAACCATAAAACCTAGTGGCTCCAAATTTCTCTCCAAATTCTTTAGCTCTTGAAACATCACGTGCAGCAACAGCAACTATCTGGTGTTGAAAGAAGAATAAAAATGAAATAAGAATAAATGGAGTGGAATACAGTTATGTATTTAAACACCCAAGATATTTTTATCTTTTAGCGAGGTTGAAGAAATAAGGACACCTGGTAAAAACCACCGATCTTCGCCAAGCAAACTTACAAGTGTTCCCATACAAGGATCCGGTCGATTTGGATCCCAACCTAGATGCTGAAAGTCTCTTTAGACTACTCAGAAACTGAGGACTAAAATGGGGTTTATATACAAGTTAATATTCACTTTTTATCGAGACGTAACCATCTATAGAAGTCCATACATTAACACTTAGCAATTCCATTAAACGAGATCTCACGGTGAGGTAGTTGAGAATAGAATAAAAATTGTCGAAGAAAAATCAACCGCAACTTTGGTAAAAGATTGGAAAAGATCTATTGGTGCCAATAGGTATTAGGACCGTCAATAATGAAATATTCATAACTTGCTTCTGAATTACATGGTCTGTGTTCCATGGTGACAACAGAAAGCGCAAATATATGCTTAAAAAGCAAGAAATCAAGTCGCATGATTTACAAATATTTAAAACCAATAAATCGAATTTTTGAATATTTGGGGGTCCTAAAATTAGACGGGCAATTGTTGTTTGCATGAAATTGCGAAAGTCTTATAATTAAAACAAATGCAAACACTTGTTTAGCACTATTTGTCTACTTTTTGTAGATATTTCAAATTTTATTAACAAATCTCATTTCGAAAAAAATATCATATACACATATATGTGTGTGTGTGACTTTACTCACCTCATGTTCTCCTTTCGGTAAGGTCTTCAGTGCTGAACAAAAGTCATTGGATATTTTACCTGCAGCACATATACCCCATTTCAATGCCATTTTGTAGAAATAAACCTAATTTTGAATATATTTTTCAAAATTGCAATAAAACACAAATAATATTTTTAAAAAAGCTTACAATTCCGGATAAATTATTGGAAATACTCATCTAAATCTTCTTAAACTCAAGAAACAATTGTTGATTGGGTGATAATTCCGGGTATGTGTGCTTAGCAAAAATTGCCTCATTGTGGGGTAGTTCAAATCTCGACTTAAATTTAGCACGCAATCTTTTGACCCATTGTTAACCAGCTCTAAACTAATAGGAGCGACGTTTAATAATTTGACACTTTCCGTCCGCTTTAAAAGAAGGTAAAATAAATGTCAGATTCAAAATATGCCTTTGCGGAGTCTACAGTGTAGGCTAGGCCTAATGTAGAATGAAGTGGACCGAAATAATATCGTTTTAAACTTTTAAGCCCCAAGTACATATTCTTTTACTAATATCTATCTATATGCTTTTCTTGATGGTAAAGAAAGACACTGAAGCGCCGAGACCGACTATTATCCATCAAAGCGCATTCTACTTCTAGACTACCGAAGAACTCATTAAAAAGTATGAAAGATACATCGCTTATAGATTGCAGCATCTGCCTCCTCGGTTTAAATGAAACTAAAAAAGAAAATATTTGGTTAATGGTTTCCTCTGTATTTTGGCAGAGTGGTCTAAGGCGCGATCACTTCACGTGCCGCCATCATCGTCTAGGTTTGAATCAAGCTCGGGCAGATCCTAATGTAAAAAAGTTTGCCAGTTGGCTTTCCGAAGGTCGGTGGTTTTCTTAGGGCACTCCGGTTCCTCCACCGTCCCAGAACTGACCTCGATATAAGTGAAAATATCTCAACTTCAACTATTTCTCTCTGTCTGTCAAAAGAGAGACAACTCGCGCATACTTAAACCGTGACACACTTTCCGCAACAGTTACAACGACCATGACTCGCAATACATTTTTTTTAAATAGTTAAAAGTAAGTGAAGTATTTTTCGTTACACTTAAAATTACGTTTTACAAAGATTTGAAGCTTAAATATGAGTTGGAAATATATTTTACCTAGCCTATAGTTATATATATCAAAAAAATTACCAACCTGACCACTACAGCCTGTTTGTCCACGTTATCTTTTCTTCAGAAAAGGGAGGTTATCGACCGTAGGTGTGTCAGTACTTGATATTGCATAATCATTGTACATTTTTATTTCTCTCAGATATCTAAGGTAGGTTATTTTTTTATGACAAAAACAACTTTACGGGGCTTAAGTTCTCATGTTTACGACTTGTTTAAATACGTAGTTATCAATTCTTACCTGTTTCAATATCTACAAAAATGCAATCAATTACTATAAAATTATATATACAATAAATATAAAACTATTTAAAAAAAAGGGGGAGGGGGCTTGGAAATAGAAAAAAAAGTTTAATTAATATAACTGTAGAATAGATATTGTTTTGTGGTCTTATCACGAGGGGTAATCTGTAAGCACGCTTACATTTGACCTTTGCGACATCAATGCTCCAAAAAATGTTTGAGAGTCCAGAACCTTATAACCTACTATCTCAAGTTTCAATAGAATTGTTCATCCAGTCGGTCACTATAAACGTTCAATACACTTTAGTGTTTTAATTACCAGTAACTAAATGCCCAGCCTAACAAGTTGAGTAGTATTTTAAGCAATAATGTATTTAAACTTAATTAAAATGTTGTACTTGTGTGAGGAAATGTGTTGGTTCAACATATCTTCGGATTTAAGCGAGCTTAATGGTTTTAAAACGTTAGAATTATTATTTTACAATAATTTAGTCTCTTTATTACATGTAATGGCAAGTAGATTTTTATCTCCTTATTTTGTGTTCTGTCCCTTTGATTTCTGTTTATTCTGTCATCTGTATTTCTGTTGCTTATTATACATGTATATTATTGTCATTTGTATTTCTGTATATGTTGTCATCTGTATTTCTGTCGCTTTATTATACATATATATTATTGTCATTTGTATTTCTGTATATGTTCTGTCATCTGTATTTCTGTTGCTTTATTATACATGTATATTATTGTCATTTGTATTTCTGTATGTCCTATCATCTGTATTTCTGTCGCTTTATTATACATGTATATTATTGTCATTTTGTATTTCTGTATATGTTTTGTCATCTATATTTCTGTCGCTTAATTATACATGTATATTATTGTCATTTGTATTTCTGTCCCTTTATTATACGCTCTGTCATTTAGATTTTTGTCTCTTTATAACGTGTTTTGTTTTTATATTTTTGTCTCTATTATAATATGTTCTCTAATTTGTATTTTTGTCACTTTGTTATATGTTCTGTCATTGTATTTCTGTCTTTGTTATATGTTCTGTCAATTGTATTTCTGTCTTTGTTTTATGTTCTGTCATTTGTATTTCTGTCGCTTTGTTATATGTTCTGCCATTTTGTTATATATTCTGTCATTTGGATTTCTGTCGCTTTGTTATATGTTCTGCCATTTGTATTTCTGTCGCTTTGTTATATGTTGTCATTTTGTTATATGTTCTGTCATTTGTATTTCTGTCGCTTTGTTATATGTTCTGTCATTTGTATTTCTGTCGCTTTGTTTTATGTTGTCATTTTGTTATATGTTCTGCCATTTTGTTATATGTTCTGTCAATTGTATTTCTGTCTTTGTTTTATGTTCTGTCATTTGTATTTCTGTTGCTTTGTTATATGTTCTACCATTTTATTTTATGTTCTGTCATTTGTATTTCTGTCGTTTTGTTATATGTTCTGTCATTTGGATTTCTGTCGCTTTGTTATATGTTCTGTAATTTGTACTTCTGACGCTTTGTTATAAGTTCTGTAATTTGTATTTCTGCCCCTTTGTTATATATTCTGTAATTTGTATTTTTGTCCCTTTATTATATGTTCTGTCATTTGGATTTCTGTCGCTTTGTTATATGTTCTGTAATTTTCACTTCTGACGCTTTGTTATAAGTTCTGTAATTTGTATTTCTGCCCCTTTGTTATATGTTCTGTAATTTGTATTTTTGTCCCTTTATTATATGTTCTGTCATTTGGATTTCTGTCGCTTTGTTATAAGTTCTGTAATTTGTATTTCTGCCCCTTTGTTATATGTTCTGTAATTTGTATTTTAGTCCCTTTATTATATGTTCTGTCATTTGGATTTCTGCGCTTTGTTATAAGTTCTGTAATTTTCACTTCTGACGCTTTGTTGTAAGTTCTGTAATTTGTATTTCTGCCCCTTTGTTATATGTTCTGTAATTTGTATTTTTGTCCCTTTATTATACCTTCTGTCATTTAGATTTTTGTTTCATTATAACATGTTTTGTTTGTTGGATTTTTGTCTCTTTTATATGTTCTGTAATTTGTATTTCTGTCTTTATATTTTATTTTCTGTTACTTGGATTTTTGTCTTTGTTCTTCGCTTGGATTTTGTTATTTTATTATATGTTCTGTATTTTGTATTTCTGTCACTTTACTTTATGTTTTGTTATTAATATTTCTGTCGTTTTGTTATATGTTCTGTAATTTGTATTTCTGTCGCTTTGTTAAATGTTCTGTAATTTGTACTTCTGTCACTTTATTAAATGTTCTGTAATTTGTATTTCTGTCGCTTTGTTATATGCTCTGTAATTTGTACTTATGTCACTTTATTTTATGTTCTGTTATTTATATTTCTGTCGTTTTGTTATATGTTTTGTAATTTGTATTTCTGTCGCTTTGTTTAATGTTCTGTAATTTGTACTTCTGTCACTTTATTATATGCTCTGTAATTTGTATTTCTGTCGCTTTGTTATATGTTCTGTAATTTGTACTTCTGTCACTATAATATATGCTCTGTAATTTGTATTTCTGACGCTTTGTTATAAGTTCTGTAATTTGTATTTCTGTCGCTTTGTTATATGCTCTGTAATTTGTACTTCTGTCACTTTATTTTATGTTCTGTAATTTTCACTTCTGACGCTTTGTTATAAGTTCTGTAATTTGTATTTCTGTCCCTTTGTTATATGTTCTGTAATTTGTATTTCTGCCCCTTTGTTATATGTTCTGTAATTTGTATTTTTGTCCCTTTATTATACCTTCTGTCATTTAGATTTTTGTCTCATTATAACATGTTTTGTTTGTTGGATTTTTGTCTCTTTTATATGTTCTGTAATTTGTATTTCTGTCTTTATATTTTATTTTCTGTTACTTGGATTTTTGTCTTTGTTCTTCGCTTGGATTTTGTTATTTTATTATATGTTCTGTATTTTGTATTTCTGTCACTTTATTTTATGTTCTGTTATTAATATTTGTGTCGCTTTGTTAAATGTTCTGTAATTTATATTTCTGGATTTTGCCTCTTTGTTGTAACATTACATATGCTTCTTTCGTTCCTGATATTGCCGATAAAAGATTCTTATCTTATAAATATTAAATATTGTTTATTTATTATATTTATAATGATTAAAATGATTGATGGTGGTGATAAACAGATTAAAATAAACGTGATTTGAGATACGTCAATTTTACAGATCTGGTTTCAAAATTAATGAACATCTGAAAATATCTAGTCGATAGTATATAACTTATATAAATGAATCTATTTCTGCGACCATTTTCACGAATAAATTTTAAGACTATTTAGCCAAATTCATTCCATTGATATAACTGTTAAAACTTTACAATCCATATTTATATAACTGTTACAACTTTACAATATATATTCATGATCATATAACTGTTACCATATTACAATCCATAATTAAATGTACAATATTGTGTTGAAAATTTCCTGAGAAATAAGGGAAGGGAAACTATTCACTACTTCTTCTAGCCTCTAAAAACCTATTTTATTACTCAACCCACGAGGTTATTCATCTTTATATAAATGATTACTGTATCATATACACCATTAACTACTGTTCATAGCCTATTATCTCATCTTTACCTCTGCCAATGGCTCAGAGTCGTCCTTATAATACAATTATTGTCCACGCCTGATAACAGATTGTACTTTTTCTACAAAGAACAAAAATAGCTGGTCTTCTTATTTGCTTAAAACGTATTAAATTTGCTATTTAATCAAATACTTGTGTAGTCAAAAGTTTTATAACCTGTGACCTCGATACAAAGTAATATATGTTAAATTGTTCTTAAATCTAGTTGGCAATTGTCATCTACATTTCCTTTATTCCATTGATACCAATCTTGCTCTTAGTCTTTTAAAAAGGTGATAACGAAAGAGTAAAGCGCCACCTATAGCTAGAGATGGTCTTTAATCATCTTCATTGTACTTGAGTCCGATCTGTCGTCTTATTTCATCAGTTATTGTAAACATCATCTCACTGTGACGATGTGGCATCACGTAACATTCCGTCTTCCCTGAAACAAAATAATTAACAGTTTACAAATCGCAAATCTATAGAAAGATTTGCCGCTAATTATTTCTCAAAATATTAAGCGCCATCTAACGGAAAAAATTATCATTTGAAAAGTTTGTTTTCTAACGGTCAAATTGCAATGAATATTTTATATAGGGAACTTTTTTAAAAAAAGAATCAGATGATGCCATCAAACCCGATTAAATATTATATAAGAGGAGTTTTGAAATTAAAATTCATGAATATTTTGCACATTTTAATTAAACGTCATTTCTAAGATTTGGAATTCGATACAAAGTATCGGTAGGCAGTACTTTGTGCTGTCAAAAAATATACCATTTAGCAAAATTTTCAGCCGTCTTAATTCTTGAAATTAATTACAACTAAGGTTGGTTTTCTCGTGCAAAGCATTCCATAGCTGTATTTAAATTCATATAATTTTGGATTTTTAGATTCATTAATTTTCAACTGTTTGGCTTATGTTTTTTATCTATCAAACTTTTCGGCCCCTAGTGTCACTGATGAGGAATGATTTTCCGAAATGTGCACATATGGCACATCAAATTTATCAGGTATTTGTGTTATATATATATATATATATACAGTGATTTGTTTTATATTGCTTTCTTACAACACTGATTTGGTTTGCACACTCATGTGCAGAATTTTGAATATTTCTCTTTGTAAAAATTCAATATTCTGCACATGACAGTAGATTCAATTATTAAGCCAATCAAGAAATAATTCATGAGCTGACGGTCTAATATTTATGTTTAACACAATGTTATATTGATGCTTAACACGTGTTGAACTAATTATAATCAGCTAGAAGTCAGAATCAAAGATCTAATTATAAGCTGAAAATAAGAATTAAAGGTATTTAACTACACCACTGAAAACGATCTCTTAACAACGATAAGTGCCTATTCAAAGTCAGACAGAAGAGTTTTCTAAAATATGTATTCTTTTCCGTCTGTTTTGCTGTTGAAAGTTTTTTATCTATTGTCAAGTGTCTGTTGTTTTAGCTCCATCTTACCTTAATTCGTTTTAAATATTTCAAACTTACCTTCTAAAATGGAAGTCCTAACTTTATCAGCCTGATACCTAAGTCCACCTGCATTTATAAAGTTATACTTCTCCGGACCTTGAGGAAAATCATTTGTATATTTTCCGGATGGCATAATGGCTTCTTTTGGACACCAAAATGTTGTTGGAAGCTTTTGTGAAAAAAATGATTGTAAATACATCACAATTACTCAAATAATCCAATATACATGTATAGTTTTAAACATATATTTTCGAGGATACTTTAATTACGTGGTACTTACTGACGTTACTGGCCATGATGCTAAATTTTATCCTCGCAAAAATTAAGCCTTTTATAATATTGAGGTGAAAAATAAAAAGTTACTGAGCCTTGGTTTGCAAAATACATGTGGTTTTATCGTGATAGGGGGCTACTAACCAACGTGTTTGTCACTTTCAGCACAACTTTGAGTGCTTTCGGACGTCTTGTGACCTAGTTTCTTTACCATTATCTTGTGTTTTAATTGACTTGTCTCTTTAGGTTAACGAACTTGTTAGTGTAAGTGCGCTATTTTAAACTGACTACCTCCACAAAAGTAAAAGATTCTTGACTCGGGCATATAACACCTCTGATCCAATCAAATCGAATCTTCTTTAACCTCACCTTGGAAGGAATTTTTAATTAAGTTTCAATTGAGGTGTTTCAGTTAAACAACTGATTCCAATACAGTGTTAAAAATCTTGAAAGGGGCGTAACACACCATTGATACAATCTAATTTCAGTACCTAACTCAAAATGCCAGCTATCTACTCATTTTAAACGATCTAGTATTGTTTTGCAATGATTAAAATAGGTTCTACTTATATAAAGGTAACAAAATCCGCTACATTTATAAACTATTCCAGTACCAGTATTGAATCTATTCGTACCTCGATGCTGCCTTTAGTTCCGTGGATTCCACCATTATTGTTCTCTACCCAATGTGTCTTAGCAGAATAGGCTAGTGAAGCAAGTCTTCCACCTGAGTATTTGAGTATTACAGCACCGTTTTCATCTATACCTAAATAAGATAAACAAAATTTGACAAACAGTAAAGACTACTGTAGAGCTGATACAATATTTCCGTTTTTTGCCAACTCGTTGAGAAAAAAGAGGGAACATAAGGGTGGATTCAAAGGGGGATGCGGGGATTGCACCCCCCCCCCCTTTTTTTTAAATATTAAAAAAGGAAAGAGAGAAAACTGTGGCGGAAAGAAATATTAAAAATATGAAAAAGTCATTTTTCGCCAGGGGGTTTCCCCGTGCCCCCAACAAGTCTCTGTCCTGGACCTGCTGAGGGTCTTTAATAGCGCCCCAAAGCCCCTCTCGCTAGGGGCTCGTTCCTTCGACGCTCGCAATATCTCGTGATAAAATTTTCAACCCCCGCCCCTTTATTGAATTCTGGATTCGGCCCTTGTAAACTTATTTTGCGAAGTCGTTGATAAAGAAAGGGAAAATTATTTTCGATAAAGGCACAGTAGATCAATTTGTTGTTGTTTTTGTGACTGAAATTTCAGATCTCAAATTAAAGCGAAATTCCCCTCAAATAAAAACTTTGTCTTCATTATCTGAAAAAAAAGCCTAAACAAACGATGTAATACGTGTTTAGTAAAGTAAACAAACCAAATCTTGGCAACCATAGTGACAGCTAACGTACGTTCTGCAGACATATTCTGTTCTTACGATAGACTTTCCTGTTCGTAAAAATGCTGCACAGGATCGCGAAGACTAGTACAGTTTTGTTAAAATAGTAATTACAGACAACATTACGGTTTGCCGTCTATGTTGTTTTGTACATTGTTGGATGGTAAATCAGACCTTCAGAGGACCATGCACCGGTGTACAATAAACGACTTGTATAAATATTTCTGAAATTAAACCTTTTGGAGCAGCATAATCAATAAGTTTAATTAGCGTAAAGAAAAGTTTTTTTCATCACTAAAAAGATGGAACTTTTTTATGTTGAGGGCAGTGACCTATGAGATAAGAGTAATATTACACTAGTGCGCTGTAATAAATTTGTTATTGCAAAGCTTTATCTTCTGTTTACCGCAAATTAAGGGTCAAATGAAACATGAAAAGTTGAGAGAATAGTCTGAGCTTGGAAACAGTCAAATAGGTCATTGTCGTATAGACAAGAAAAAAAGAAAGAAAGGAGGAAAGGAGGGGAAAACATGGGAACCAACATTATACATGTGATGGCTGAAAAAAACATATACTTTGAAAAAACAAATCTGTATACGAAAATAAACGAATACGAGAAAACAAACGACAGGCTAATGATTATAGAACTCCTGACTTTGAAATGGCATCGGGAATAATACCGTGTATCTGGTGGCGCGGTTAAGTGCTGTTTTAAGACCTAAATCATATATAAAATATATTAAACCAAAACATTCATTAATAATTATATTTTACCATTTTTATTCACATAACCAGTGGCTATTATTTGTTCTGGATTTTCATCATACACCATGCAAGCGAACTGTAAAGTATATACTCCAACATCCAGTAAACACCCTCCTCCAAGTTTGTTATTAGCTATCCTTTCTACATTAAGAAGCGGTATACATAATTTAGCCGTCACCATCTGTACATCTCCCAATCTCCCTGAAGCTAACTCCTCCCTAATTTGTTCATATATGGGTAACGATCTACTCCAAGTTGCCTTCAAAGGTAAAGAAGATAATAAATAATTCAAAACGTTAAAAATACGTGTACATCTTTTGAAATAAAGAAGAAAAATGGAGGGAAATTATGCAAACGAACATGTTCTTATGCCTTACATGCAATAAAAAAAATATCAATTATGTACTTTCAAATTACACAAATTTAGAAAGTTTATACTAACCGTCTGTTATATTTACGAATCACACGTCGTAATTACGATTTGCAAGGCAATTTTTGAATTTCATGATGTATTTTAGAAACGAACGATACATCGCAAGATGTTCTTAAAATTGCAGCTTACGTAAAGCACAAAGAATTTATGTTTCGCGAAAAAAAAATTGTGTGAAATTGTCTTACAACTAAAAATAACTCGAAATCCCATAATGGATCAGTTATTACAAAGAGTAAATGCTGCAAACGTATTCTTTAAAAAAAAATACAAATTAGTTCGCAACAAAATGAAAGTTATTTAGTTGACAAAAACTGATATGTTTGTGTTTAATTACAGAAAATCAACTAAATGTGTGAAAATATGTATTAAACGCTCATGCTTTTGTATCACAATTTAAACAACAGTTATACATATATTTCGTATTTACTAATAAAATGTTATTTTACGAATCTAACGATCGAATACAATTCAAATTTCATCAAATATCATATCAAAAAAAGATTATAAATAGATAATATATATCAATGTTCTTTATCCTCTTACCTCCATGAAAAATCGTTTACTTTCCTTGGCAACTTTTAATATTTCCCTGCACTGTTTAAGATTAATTGCCATTGGTTTCTCACATAGAACATGTTTACCCGCCTTTAACATCAATATACTGTGTTCGTGATGTTTTATATGAATGGTCCCTATGTATATTACATCTGCAAACAAATCCAAAACAAATTACAAAATTTGATTGGTTGATTAAGTTGAACTTGTGTTTAGTAATTAGTAATTTTGCTGCTAATCGCTAAGACAGCATTTGCTTTCTGATCTCGAAGATTAATTTTCAAAAACAAACATAACTGTTTTGTGTGTTTCTAGCCCGATTTGTTCTAGCGGACACTTATAATTGAATTAAGAGTGTCATTACGTGTATTGTCGCAGAGAATCAGCGTAATTTATTAAATTTATTAAATTAACCAGATGTCTCGAATCCTTTTTCGTACCTATATCCGGGTCGCTAGCTAACTCTTCATAAGATCCATACGCTTTCTTGACTGCGAACTTGTCAGCGAATTCTTTCGATCTGGATACATCTCTAGCAGCTACCGCTACTATCTGAAATAATATTGGTTAACAGAGAAACTTATATGGTGCCTACTATCTGAAATCTAAAAATTGGCCATGGAACTTGAACTAATGGTGCCTTAAGTCTTAATTGAATTGTATTGTATTGTATTGTATTGTATTGTATTGTATTGTATTGTATAACATAATAAAAATGGAACCGTTATAAGGCGCCTTTTATCAAATGCTCTTAAATGGTTATTAAAAATCATAAGTAAACATGTGAACTTTAATGGTGCTAACTATCTGAATCGATAAATCTTAACAACCGAATTGTAATTATGTCTTCTACTTAAATGAAATCAGTTTCCAAACGAGGCCTAATGGTGCCTGTTTCTAAAATTTCAAATGTGATTGGTTAACCGATAATCTTCCGTGGCACCTACTATCTGAAATTCAGTCATTTATCAGTGCCCAACATTTAAACTGTTATTGGTTAACCAATGGTAATTGATGGTATCAACTATCTGAAAAAGGTATCAATTAACAAATGAAATTTGATGGTGCCCACTGTCTGGAAGTTATTGGTTAATCAATGATTTTTTATTGTACTTTCACTGTTCCATTGTCTTGCTATGCGTAAAATGGTTTAATGCTTCCATGGTGTAATTTTTAAGATTGATTATGTTACTTTTAACCCTTGAATTACCCTTTACACTTTACAGTAAATACCCAAATCAATTTATTTAGTCCCAAACAAAATTTATTACAAGAATTAAATATTGCAAGAGAAAAAATGCTTCGAAAAATAAGCTCAGTAAAACGTTCCAGAAAAAGTATATTGATTAAAACTTTAACTGTCTTCTGTTTACAGAAGACTAATTACTCACCTTTTACATGGAGAACATGCAGTTTTACATGTAAATGTAAACAATCACTTTGTACATGAAGTATTTCCAAAAAATAAAGAAAAGAAAAAGGGAAAAGGAAACAAATTAAGAAAGTTACACTACAATAATTATACTTCATGTATTTGTCAATATGTATTATGTTTGTCTTAGTTCAATGTCAGGAATTTTATGAACAATGGTAACAGTCGGTGTTGATCTTGTTTTCTTACTGCAAGCTTTGTTGTGGCGGTGTACTTGTTCTAGGATATCTAACTGTTTGTTACTTGGTACATGATATTAACTTATCTCTGTATCATATTTTCAAATATATCACAAGGAACGTATAATGATGAAATAAAAACATATAATGATGAATTGAAAACAAATAAGGGCGAAAGTCAAACATTTAAAGATGAGACAAAATAATATAATGATAAAACTAAAATATATAACGATGAAAGCAAATAATATCATAATTAAAGGATTCATTATGCCATTCTTGTATCATATAAGACAGCTATGGCGCGTTTCATAATATCAAATACTAGTATCTGAACTATCAAAATTTAAAGTTTGGAGCCTAGATAAGCAATATATCACAAAGAAAAGAAGTGTTGTTGTATTGTGTATTGCGGTTATAAAGTGTCCGTTTTGGCTTTTAAAATTGTTATGAATATACGTAAAACATATAAAAATTAACTACATGCAGTCTTTACAACAGTAAAAATAGGTACGTGTATGGACACACATAGCTATGTCAATATTACACGTGTAGACTTACTTCATGTTCCCCTGAAGGTAACGTTTTTAATGCTGAACAAAAGTCACTTGAGATTAATCCTGCTCCACATATACCCCATCTTAACGTCGTCATGACTCTCGTTCTAAAAATAGTATGAAATTTAATCTAACTAAATATTAATTAACACTTTGTTGTCCCTATGGATAATAAAATGTATTTTTTCACACGTAATCCAGGGAAAAGAAATTTTGTTTACTACAGCAATCATGTCGTTTTATTTCAAAACAAAACTATAATACACTTGATTGCGAAACTGTAATGGATCTATGTTGTTTTGTTCGGAAGAACTTTTGTGCCAAAACTAGCGAGATGCAATGGTTTAAAGTTAATAATGATACTTCAACTTGAGACGGTGATAAATAGATGATAAAATAAATAGATATAACGTAAAAGTAAAGATAATTTCGCTAATATCGATAGCAAGCTATTGGTGCAGAAATTTATGAGAAATGGGGATATGCTTATAGTTACAAGTCCAGACAACCCGAGCCATTTACGCCTACTGCTACACAAGTCATGGCTATCTTGACACACTATTATACCGACGACTTCTGCTTCGGGTATGTTCCAAACATACTGACGCTTACTTTGGCAAGAGCCACTGGTTTCCAGGCATCCTCAGCTTTTGACGCCTACTGCTTATACGAGCCATTGGTTTTTAAAAACCCCTACATATTGACGTCTGTAGTTACACGAACCACTAGTTTCAAAACACCACAACGCACTGACGCCTTTTGCTACACGAGCCATTGAATTCCTTATACCCCGACATACTGGCGTCTACTGTTACTGAGCCATAAGTTTCAAGAAAACACATTATACTAAAGTCTACTATTACACGAGCCAATAGTATCCAGACACCATCAGCCACTGACGCACTATGCAACACAAGCCATTTGTTTGCAGAAATCAAAACATATTCACGTCTATTGTTACGCGAACAAGTTTCCATACAATGCATTGCATAGGTATGAATTCTCGAACTTCACCTGGTTTCGTCTCGATGTAAATGAAATAAGCGTAAACATAATGCACTCACCCACCTTGTTAAGTACAAACATGGAGCAGACTACAAGCAAGAACTATAACTGACACAGGAAGATTAATTTTTGTCGGGTTAAGGTCGTGCATATATCTATCATTTACTGTCGAATTCTTGTAGGCTAGCGACTCACGTTCGCTTTTGATTAACACTACATGTGTCTACGCATCAAAGAAACTTTTCCCTAATTTACTAATTTTTTGCATGTGCAGTGCATTTAATGTGTTTTCCATTTGATGAATAACCCTTTCACATTTATGTTTTAATGGGATAAAATAGTGTTATTTTGACTTATTATGCGCATGCACATTTTAAGATTACTAGTTTAGAAGTAAACAACACACGTTACAGGTGATGTTAATTCACATATTCATTAATTGTTTTTCCTGCGTTCTTTTTTATTCTATATCTTCATTACAAATCGGGTTTGTAACCTTCGAAAGAGTAAGATTGCTTCACGAGAGAAAAATATACTGTCTTTACAATGAACTTAGTGAAGACATGAAGATCTAATTCGCATACCATAGAACCCAATTATTGTGATTTTAGCAGATATTCAAGAAAAAAAACTAATCGATTTTATCACTAAACGGGTTTATGATAGCAAAAAATAATGTGTGACTTATTATTGAGTGGTATCGAGATTTAATATATTATATTGCTGTATCGATTCAGTTATAACAAAACTAAAATGGTTCCACAGTATGATTCGGTTCAATGATTTTAGCATGTATCACAGTTCATTCAACGTTGACCCCTAAAATATCCGGTTTATAAACAGACAGTGTTTATATAATGTAAAGAATGTTGACCTTTTCACACTGAATCTTTAACCTCAGTGCCTTTTTATTGTATTATAATTTATTATAAACCAGACGCTTATCATATAATATATATATATATATATATATATATATACAGGGTTGTAAAAAGTGACGCATACACAAAACTGCTTATAAACACACAATTATACGCTGGCATTTCTATGTTGGTATTTCACACGTCCGTTACCTCTGTAACCTCAAAAACATCTTTTTTTATATATTTACACCAACTAGCCGTTTGTCAAGTACACACAGCTTGTTAAAAATGAGATGTGCATATAAATAAGTGTAAATTTACAAAGATGCAAACATAACCATTTTGTGTCCTCTTACTTACCTAATGCCCAGGGTAAGATATGATCCCAAAACTTGTAAAAAAAAATCACAAATACCTATGATTTATTCATAGCGTCAATGCTGACTTAAATAATACACAACTCAGCAGCTGTTGTAATAGAGGAAATTCTGTGTCAGTATACTGTATGTGGTTCGCTGTACACTTCCATAAGGTACAACATGGGGGTTTCTACTACAATATTAATTTTGCTTGTTTGTTTATTCGAATACAATATGCATCGTGGTTTCTCCCTTATCCTTTGTTTTAAGCTGCGGTGTATACATCTTGGTATATATATATATATATATATATATATATATATATATATATATATATATATATATATATATATTATTTAAATTTAAGTTGGTGTTACTTATATCGAGACGTCATTCATTAAGAGTATATATAATTAAATAAGATGGTAACTGTTCTGCAATAACCAATGGAACAAATAACACACAACATAAAAACAATATGTAAAAAAGTAACCAACACATACATACATACAGCATGTATATCTTGTCTTTTTTCTATCACAGTTAAAAAACACTTGAATACAACTGATTTTAAATTTAAATAGTTACAGACCATTCTGATCTTAGTCTTTGTGGTTTTGATAGGTTTCAATATTGTTTAGCGTGGCCCTTTTTTCATCTTTTCTTATTCAATTGTTTTAATCTAATTTTGCCTTCATTTGACCTTGGATTTTTTTTATATTTACACATACTGTTTATCCATTATCAATTTCTTGAAGTCTAGGTATGCGCTGGTCTTTAACTTTTTTGTCCTCATAAACCTACTGAACAACTCTGGTGTGAAGCTTTACGAACACCGATTTTGTGTCATGGTTATTAAACTTGGATCCACGATCCCTATGCACGAAAAGAATATATTTTTGTGAGTTCGAGATGCAAAATAATTACCATAACGAAATATTGGTTTGACACTTCGTGAAAATTGAGTGTTTTTGGATGTGAAATAGCTATAATCAGAATTTCGATTTGAATTTTTGTGCTGAAATCATAGGGCTAGAAAGCTTTTGCTTTAAAAAGAAGCCTTTTGGTCGTACCGCTTACTTATAAATTAGACTCAGGTGAGATGGAATGGATTGCCATTGGTTGTAAATAAAGGCCTGGTCCCATAAATTCGTTTTAGGGCACTATAAGACACCTTAATAATTTTTATATGAAATGCTTGTAACTATTGCGCTTTTTTTACTTTGATAATCTTGTTGAATGTTTATATTGCAAGATTTATTTTGGGGCCTCGGTGGCCGAGTGGTCTAAAGCGCGTGTTTACGGATCACAGTGCCTCTCACCGCCTGGGTTCGAATCCCACTCGGGACAGATCCTAGTGTGAGAAAGTTTGTCAGTTCGCTTGCCGAAGGTCGGTGGTTTTCTCCGGGCGTTCCGGTTTCCTCCACCATCCCAGAACTGACCGCCTCGAAATAAGTGAAAGAATCTTGACTGGGGCGTAAAACACCATTACTCCACTCAGAGATTTATTTTAAAGTGTCAGTGTGATTATGAATTGTCCACATAGAATGGGTGCTTATAATGAAATCTGTATTATTATATACCACTGCGGTAGCTCAGTAAGTAGAGTGTTCCCTTCGTATGTGTGAGGTCGGGGCTCAAACACTGACCGGGTCTGACCAGGACTTGAAAATAGGTCGTGACTGTTCTTTGGCCAAGCACTCGGCATTTAAAAATGAAAGTCACGGTGTCCTTCAGCCTTAAAACCGATGATTATGTCCCGGTTATGTGGCAGTTAAAGAACCCTCCCTGCACATTGCCCTGAGCGCATTACAAAGGTAAAAATTGCTGCCTCTTCACCAATAGTTTCTTTTATTTATTTTTATCATTATCATTATTATTATTAAGTCATGGCATTTCCTTTAATCCATTCCAAATAAAATTTGATAGTTTTATTACAATTATTTGTATAATTACCAATTCCAATGCTTCAAACTGTCAAATTTTAAATACAGATCAGGAGATCCTACTATGACAATGTCAGTGATTTAGATTGTCAAAAATTGGTAAATTCACAGACACACAATAGTCTCTTCCACTGTAATTGGCTGCTTGGGTGTGTGGAACAATCTTGAAAGGCAATTAAAACATCATAATTTCAACCTTCAAACTTCTGTAATAAAGAACTAGAAGACTTCTTTATGTGGTCTGTCTTTTTATTATTATTTCTCTCATTTCACCACATTTAGACAATGAAGGCATAATAATATAATATATATCAATAAATAAAATAAGAACAGGTATTGATTATGACCAAAACCATATCATGCAATCCAGAAATCATCAGTAACATAATCATATAACAAAATATCAGAGGTAAAAATGCCTTACACCAAGCAGGAAACAGTGACAAAATTACTTGTGAAAAACAATAATGTTCCTATATATAATGACAAATGGCAATATAAGGTAAAGGTTTGCATAAATAAATATTACTTCTTTGTCATTAAAAAAACTCAAAAAGTTAATTATTTCAGGTTTAGAACTGTCTTTTTTGTCATTAACCATCAAGTTTTTCCTGCTATTGTCTAAAATATATATTAAGTGTCAGGTGTCCTTTTATTCAAAAATTATGAAAAATGAAAGTTTCTTGTTTTGGATGATTTTTTTTCACCTTATAATTTTTTAAAAACTTTTTGTCTATGACCATAGGCCAAAAACTATTTTTTTTTTTTTAATTTCTGGATACTTTCAAATACAAAGTCAAAGGTTGAACAATAGTATTTGGACACTATCATCAGTTTTTACATTTTCCATATACTTTATTCATTCAATTTTATACCTAAATAAATCACAAAGAATACTGTGTCATATGTCTCTCTATTATCTTTTGTCTTGTTAAATAATATTATTTTAAATACTAAATTTCATCAATCATATTCTATTGCCATATACAAAATTAAAAGTACTATTGGTTTTGCAAAAATAATTGTAATTTAAAATTTTAAATGCATGCTTATAGTTTACACAAACTATTTCACATATTTGTTCTTTCTGTTTGATAATCTAATGTTGTTTCGCACTCAACAACTATTAAATAAAATTTGTGAATGTGATAGATCACAATTATTTATAATTTGATATTCATGAATTTAAAGTCAATTGAATTGAAAAATTATTACAAGTACATGTAGTTAGTAAGTAAATCATGGTTTTCATCATAATAGAAGTAAAGAACAATCAATTAATAGAAGGTAAATAACTAAATATGATATCCATGATTTGAATTAAAAAATAATAAAAATAAATGATAAATCTCAAAAAGTGAAAGAATAAAAAACAACAAAATTTTGTACAACCATCAAGTAATTAAGGACAAAAAAATTCCAGGACCATTATAAAAAGTTGGTTGTCTCAATTTTTTTTTTAATTTTTATTCCTTTATATTTTCTATCTAGTAAGCATCTGGTTTTCTTTTCCTCTTATGTATTTGCAAAACATCAAATATTTTATCATCAACAGATTACATGTAGTTTTTTCAGTAAATATTTAAAGTGTCTTAGTTTATTCTAAAGAAGATATAAATCTAACTGTTTTATCCCTTTCCAATACTACATTCCCCATTTGTAAGAGCTCAAAGCTCATTACAAAACTAAGCAACTAATACACCAAGAGGTCAAGTTTAAGCATATTTGAGTTCAACAGCACTAAAACTGATAGACCATACAGACTAAAAGAATATTGCACATGTCCTATATATAATTATTTTAATAATAAAGTAGCAATATAAGCACTAAGCATGATTTATGATTTGGTGAGATAATGGTTATTTTTGTCATCAAGGATAGGAAAACAGATAAGTAACCAAAGTTTTGACTTATTCTGTTACTATCCAAGGTGCTCTATCCAACTATTGTACAATAGTACTTCAGATATTCAGAACTATCTTTTTGATGCCATAAAGATATATGCATGTACATGTATCAGAGTGAAGGACCATAAGCATTTGTTACTACTGTAGGTCTCCTTGTTTTCAAAATTTATCTTAAAAGATTTTTTATTTAACATTTTCAATTTATGACTCAAAAGTGTTTACACTGTCACTATTTTACATCTTTTTTAAGTTGCTTGAACTATTTTTGTCCGAAATCTTTAATTTACTAGTCTAAGAAACAAATTATACTGAAATGCAGCAAATGATAGTATCGCACAACTTCATTAAATATTAAACACTTAAATCTGTAAAACTGTAAGCAAGCCTTTACCAAATTGTTCTAGGAAGATTCAAAGATAATAAATAAGTCATCAGCCAACAAATTTTGAATGTATATGTCGCCACTGTTCAAGAGTCACATTTATAGGTATAATTTCTCCCTCACTGCCATCTTTAACAGGTACTCGGATCTTCCCCACTAATACACTCTCTGCACTCTTCTCATGCAACACCTGTAGATATATAACATGTAATTATATTACAAATCAAGAAATGTGATAAAGAGCTGTTCTCAGAGGAAAAGTCTAGCTAACCTACACTCCTAGTCCTTTTAAAAAGATTTTTAGCAGAATTGATAACAAAGTCTATGGCATTTATGTTGAGATATGAGATAGTCCTACCTGTACTTTGTATTCAGGACTTATTATTTAGCGGAATTAAAATTGTTAGAAAAACAGTGAGACTTGTCTTCACATCAAATCCATCCAAAATGTTTTTAATAAAAATTTAATGTTTTCAAAGTATTTAATCTACCGGTAATCATTTTTTTCTATTAAGAATTTTAGCCAAAAACTTTTCATAGCTGACAATATGATCAAATATTATCAATATCACCAATTCTGATTTTGTAAAGTGAAACCAAAAAATAAATAACCTCAAAAGTATCAAACAAAATACTGTAAATCAGGAAATTAATGAAAGCAAGAAATTAATGCGAAAAATGCGAGGCCTGTTTAATCACATTAATTTCTTGTCGCATTTATTTTCCGATGTCTGTATTTTGTATATTTATTGTAAATTGAGTTACCTCCCTTAAGGGGAAGTTGTTATCAAACTGATTAATTAGAACACATTCTCATTTAGCGGTAATTTTTTGCTGTTTCTTTCCTACTTGGAATTTAGCTACGGGTGGAATCGTGACTGATACTTCATTTTGAACCTTGACTGGAACATCAAATTGAAAGTAATGCGTTTAAGTAATCTAACATTCTAAACTCATGAGTTGAAGAACATCAGTTATACACATGCCAACATGGACGTCCTAATTTTTAATGCTTTATTTAAATAAAAACGCTAAGCATTATATTTGACTATGTTTGTTTATTTAAAAAAAAACACCCATTTCTTTGTTCTGATAATCCTTTAACACCCTGGTTAATCTAAAACAATGGGTCATCGGTGCTTAAGAATTTACCCTTGGCACACCTCACTGTTTATTTTAATAATGTCTACCGAAAGTTTGTTTATAATGAGTTTTTAATTAAGGAAGACATAATATAATTTCTGAGTCCATAATTTAATATTAATATTTGTAAGATAAAAAATAGGCAAACATTTTAAAAATTGAAACTTAAAAAATCGCATTAATTTCAATACACATTTTACTTCAAAATCAGCAATTCGCATTAATTTCATGACGCATTAATTTCCTGATTTACAGTATATAAACATTTTAAACATCACACATTGGTGTATCAAAATTCATTTAAAGTGTTTTTTTTTAACATTTACTTACTCTGGCAAACTGTGGTGTTGGAAATGTAGAGAAATCTGTTCTTACTTGACCTCCAGTACGATTAGCAGCAATAAAGTTGGTGATTTTGACCTGCAGCTGAAGTTAAAGTAAAATTTTAAAATTAAAAAAAAAAAGGTTTAAAAGTTCCAAAAAACTAAATCACTACCACATTATATAGCAAAAAATACAAAAAGCCATCAGACACATGTAAATGTAGCTCACTTGTACATTTGCAGCTTTTTATAAAAGTTGTCACAAAAATTTAACATTGGACATTGTCACAGTCCCTTGAGTTATAATAAGAGTTCCTTTGCACTTCTTGCAGGACATCTACAATTTTAGATTAGTTGGTGAATATCGGTGTTTTATTCACTATAAGGTATTTTTGCAAGATTTTCATCTTCTGTCCACATTCAAGGTGTAAAAAATAACGTGTTATTGGGTGTGACTGAAATCTGAGGTGCTGTAACCATCATGGCAAGAGTGGTCTCTAGACTACTCTGTAGAGATGTAAAATGAACTTTTCACAATGAACTGATTACCTGTGATTTCTACAGATAATGCATTCTACTACAAGCAAAACAAACTAATACCAGTAAGTTAGATACATCGGTGTTTTAGTCACTATAAGGTATTTTTGCAAGATTTTCATCTTCTGTCCACATTCAAGGTGTAAAAAATAACGTGTTATTGGGTGTGACTGAAATCTGAGGTGCTGTAACCATCATGGCAAGAGTGGTCTCTAGACTACTCTGTAGAGATGTAAAATGAACTTTTCACAATGAACTGATAACCTGTGATTTCTACAGATAATGCATTCTACTACAAGCAAAACAAACTAATACCAGTAAGTTAGATAGGGGGTCGGTAGTGGTAATCATAGAAAAATAACATCCCATACTTTTTTTGTCCTGAATTTAATTTCAACTGTATATAAATATACATTTAACTAATATTTACCGTCACTTGTTTTATTCTAGTTGGGGAAGAAATGAACTTGTGGCTTAAAAAAAAACACAAGAGAGATGAGCAAAATGGATGTTTAATTTAAAAGGTTGTCTTATAAACCTTATATTGGATCTTGATTTAAACTGGGTATAGCAACAGCTTTTTGCAGTTACTACAGACAAGCTAAAATGATTTTTTTAACAACAAAAAGAGAAAATTAAAGATAACAAAAAGACCATTGCCACAAGTCACTGTGAGACTTTATCAAAGGTGACCTAAATAGAAAAGGAAAGAAAAAAAAGGTTATTTTTGATGAATTTTTCTGAACTGTTTAGAACACTTACATCTTGTGTCTTCTTTTCCAGTAGTGTTAATTTAGCTGTTCTTTCAACTAGTTCTCTGCCTGGTTTTATACTCTCTGTGATCGGCTCCGTACCTGAAGTAATCCAAAAGTTAATAAAGTCAATCAAAGTCTATCTCAAGCCCTACAGACTCATCAGGCTGGTTTTTAGATAATTATGATGTCATAACTACTGATTGAATACATCCAAAAGTCTACCTTTTCTTAAAAAAAAATCTTTCTTCAGATAAAAAAATCCATATGAGTTAAAAGTTAATGAGTACACATGTAAGTGGGAATATTTATAACTGAATGGAAATATTCATAAATGAGTGGAAGAATGGAAAAATGAAAAAATTGAGTTGGAAAAATTTATCAACTGGAAAATTAACAAATCATTGGAAAGAATTATAGTGTTAAAAATCATACATGTATGTTTCAATGAAGTGAAATTTCAATTTTAATTTTCAATTTCAAATTTTAAATTTTAAATTTATGTAGGAGAATGGAAAATGTATTAGTGGAAAATTTTATTTGAGTGAAAAGGTTATATTCTAGAGGGAAATTTATTGATTTGGACTGAAATACAGACTTGAGCGGAAGTATATATATCTAAAAAGCCATTTCATTATACATGTAGTTGGTAATGTTATTTTATACAATATTATTTTATACCTGGTTTCCTCTTTGAGATGTCAACTATTCTTGGGCATGAACAAAGCTTGTTGACTTCCTGTAAAATAAATATAAATGAACCAAATGCATTAATTATTCTTTTTTATATTTACTGTACAATTCTTATAACATAATACACACACCACTGTTATGTCCTCATTTTTCGCAAGTACATGTAATAAACAATGTATAACATATTTATTGCAATACAGATTGTTTTACTTAACTATTAAATATGTTCCTAGCAAAAAATAATCTGGCTGCTTGTCAAACTCCAGCTTCCCAATATCAATGTTTTGGTCAATTGCAGTTGCTTAAATTAAATACCAGCCTACCCATTTATTAAGAAAGTACTCTACAATTTCAATGATTATGTTGACCACTGCTGATGTTTTGTACATGTACATGTACATGTACCTATCAAAACCCTTGCCACTTAATAACTGGAAAAACTGAAAAAACACAATATCAAATTTATATTTATACTGACGGTTGAAGTTGTTTTTTTTTTTTTTTCACTAATATTATTATAATGTGTGTGATATATTTATTTGTGCTTTTGGTATTTTTCCAAACTTCAAATTGTGATTTTCCAATTTCATTTTACATGTAATAGTTCTGTTTATTACGACCAGTTGTGTGTTTTAATAACTGATCCATCCCAACTTAGTATCTATCAAGATTCCACTGTAAACAGTTGAGAATTACATATGCTTACATTAAATAGTTGTACTGTTTCCTTTGACAATGAGGTAAGATCGGACTTTCCTGGTACAGTTTCTGGAAGATCACCTAGTTTAACCATTCCAGTACTACTCTGAATTCCAACTGGTTTCTTGGGTACTTTCAATGGAGGTAACTTAGCAAGTTGTTCCTGTAAAAAAAATTAGTTTCATAATTTCAATTACATGTTCATGTGCACATAGATTCACAGCGTAGCTTACTTACTAATGTTAATCAGAAGTTAATTATATTAATTTTATATCTAAAAGCCAAATTAACTTACAAAAGGATTTTCTTTAACCATATTTTTAGAACAACCAAGTCATGTCTTAAGTGATTTGATTTTTTTTTTTCAAATTTCTAATACTGATTTTACTTTCACAACACTATTTTCATGAAAAGGTTTCTGAAGAGTTTTTTCCTTAACAAATTAGAAACTTGTGTTTCAAAAATATATAAATGAATAAAATTATTATTATTATTATTATTATTATTATTATTATTGGTGAGACATGTTAGATGTTAAACAATTTTTAGGTATAAAATTTTAATTGGTGTTGGAAGGTTAATAAAACTACATGTAGTTTAAAATAATTATTATACATATTTTTTCCAGGAAAAACAAATCTACAGTAATATGACTGTAATTTATATCAGAACAACATTTCTGTAACAGTTTGTTTTTAATGGTTATGATATTATTCAGGAAACTTTTTGCTTTTATCATATACTCGCAACAATAAGTTAGACCAGATGCGAAAAATAAACTTTTGTGAATATTTTATTTATTTACATTTGCACTGATCATCATAAGATGAGGCAAATATCTTGAAAGAAAGATACTTAGGAAAATTAAGGAAATTTTCTGTTTTACAGTATGGTACTTTGCTCTGAGCAAAACCACTAAGATGGAGGACCAGGTTTAAATTACACTTACATATCAAACTAGGTTTTAAATTCTATTTTTTTTTCTTTTGAAAAGTTTTAAATGTTTAATTACCCTCATCTTATTTCCTTGTAACCTGATGTTTTCTTGCTTTGTGAAATTCAATGCTTCTTTTAATGATGCAATCTAAAAAATAAAATAAACTTGTGAAAATACTTTTATCATTTTCAAAAAAAGTTAAAGGGCTTTATAGCTCACCTTAAAGACATGCAATATGTGATAGAAAGTTTTGATAAATCAAAACGTTCATCAAACATTCCCCCTAATAAG
This sequence comes from Tegillarca granosa, assembly GCA_029721355.1. Lineage (NCBI taxonomy): Eukaryota > Metazoa > Mollusca > Bivalvia > Arcoida > Arcidae > Tegillarca > Tegillarca granosa. The sequence continues at coordinate 20,993,861 of CM056605.1, read as the reverse complement.
GCCCCACAGCCATAATTGTCAGGTTTACCAATATCTTATTTTTTACAATCGTAGTGACATTGTAGAATATATGTTGATGTTTACATGTATATTTTCTTACGCAGTGCAAGATTTTGTAGATGCTTTGTAAGCCTTTAGATACGAGTGCAAATTTTAAGATGGTAATTATATACAGTAAATCATATGAAGTCGTACTTAAATCAATGCAAAACCAATCACAAAGCATGTTCTCAGAATTGCAATTACTAGAAAAACTTTCATTTCCAAGTACAAAATCAAGAATCTATAATCAAATTTGATTAATGGGATCTTCATAAAAAATAGACATAGAGATTTTCCCCGATTTCTTCTAATGTATAAGACATTTCCTTGTAAAGATTTTTTTCCAGGTTTAACTGTACTTTTTTCATTTTGTATAAAAAACCACCTGCTTATAAATAAAGTTTTTCAGGTTCCCTTGAGTGGTTTGACAATGTGTTCTAAATGTCTATGATAACTTGCCTGTTGTAGGAGCAGTGATGATTCCTGAGCAGGCTGACCAAAACTTCCACCAGGTATAGAAGGTGATAATGGACTAGTAGCTGTAACAAATCATCAATATATAAATATGTAAATATAAACTAACCCTACATCTGGGGATTAACTCTTTAACTCTAAACTAGAGTTAAAACTCTAAACAAGGCAGCTTTATACAGACATATTCATCTACATGTGGTTTTGCAATTAAAAAAATTTTGATCAGAGAAAACTTCAAGGAATTGAGATTTGAAAAAAAAAATCCAGTGTGGAGGCCTGTCTGGTTTTGGTTTTGCCAATCCCAAGAAAAAAACAAAATTAAATCGCCTGCTACTATATATGATTTTACAGAAAATAATAGTGAAATTAACATCAATTATGCACAAAAAAATCTTTATAAATATCTTGAGTTTGTAAATTAATAAGCATTATACCTGATTGCCCAGCCTGTCTTGTTATTCCTTCTAATAATGTCTTCTTCGATAAAACTTTTAATCTTTCTTTCAATTCCTGTTTTTCTTGCTCCAATGTGTCAACATCTGCTTGTAGTGCATCCATCGTTTTGTCAAATTCCCTGAAAAATACATTCAAATTGAAGTATAAAGGTTGTTATATGTGAAACCATACAAGAACAAAGTGTATAAGTTAACAACACAAAAAATATGCTTCTTATAAATAAAACAGCCAAATATGGAAAAGAAAGTGACTAACATAATCACAAAAGTATATTGAGTAGTAGGGTCAATCAGTGAAAACAATGTATGTAGCCTTAAGCTACATGTAACAAACATGAAAAACATCTTCTAAACATCTTCTAAAATGATAGATTGCTTACATAGAAGCCAAAAGTGAGACACCCTAATTATATCTATCCACATAACATAGTTGACATTTGAATGCTTTTTAAATTTGTCCAAAGTCAAAGGGTTTAGTCCAAAGGCACACTCACTAAGAAGGTAAACTTGTTTGTTTTTAATAGGTACAAGGTACACTACCAATATTTCTTATCAATACTGATGGAAAAGTTTGCATAATAGGTATTACACAAGCTCTTCTACAGTTTCTCTGGGGGAGTTTAAAGTATAACAGACATCTAAAGCAACAAATCACAAAGCAGAACACTTACTTTTCTTTCTTTTTCAACAAGTTGTCCATTTCATCCAGTTTTCTTTGCATCTTATCCACATTTTCTTCTTTGTCCTTTGTCGCATTTTCTAATTTTTTATCTAACCTGCTAATTCTTACTTGTTGTTCACTTAATTCCTCTTGCTAAATGATAAAAGCAAATAACTATTTATTATTATTATTATTATTATTATTATTATTATTATTATTATTTCATTATTATTAAAACTATTACAAACAAAATCCCTTTTAAGTACAATGTACATATAAGTATGACAAATACTTTGGTATACATATACATGTATTCTCTTTTTGTAAGTCATTACTAAATCATCACATCCATGTATGACAATACAACTTTAATATATTAAGCAATAAACAGACCATCTAATAAACAGAGAACTGCTATTACGGAACTGTAAACCATGTGATTATATGCACATCATTTTAAAGTTTTTTTTATAAAATTAATTTATTATTTCTTGAAGTTTATACTTCTAAGCAACTGTATGATGTCTGAACAAAAATCCTTCGATCTATTTACCAGTTATCCTTTGGAAACCTTTAAGGAAACTGATGGAAAGACAAACAGACATTCTTATCCATGAAAATGGAAGGAATCACATAATACATGCAATTTACAACTACATGTATTTGTTTAATATTTGGATACCAAAACTTAATATTATTTGCAACAGAAAATCATATACAATTGTTAAACAGCAGCTTTTGATATTCAGTTTGGTTTCCATTTTGATGTGACCAAAATAGTATGATCAGTTTTCTGTAAGAGTTATTTCCCTTGTCTTGTGCCACATTGACTGATTAGTCAATAATACCTATTTCTTAATTTACCTTCAATTTTGTCTAATAGATGAGGAGACTTAGTACTTGTAGCGGTATAACACTAGTAGAAAAGATAAATGGGAAATAACATCTGAGTTACCAAAATTAAAAGATGCCACTCCAATGTAATTCTTTTATTAATGATTCCCCTGCAGCTAAAATCCACAGTACCACAGGCTAGCATACTGCAATATTTACTGAACAAAGACACATGTGTATTGCATCATCCTTAGTCTCAAAATTAAATAAAGTTAATATGAAGTAAATTACAGCTGAATACAATAGTCAATACAGCAGAAAATAAAAAAGATATTAATTTGTTCCAAGAAGTAGTTGATAGATGTACCTTTAATCTAACTTGTCTCTTCAGTTCCTTCAAATCAGCATCTTTAGTTTCCAGTTTATATTTCAATGTTTCTATGTCAGCAAACTGTGATTTAACAGCTGAAGCTCTCAGTGCCACTGGTGGTACAGGCTGTATAAAAAATGAACAATATGAATTCATTATCAGTTCTAATTTTAGATAAGTTTTCACTTTACAAATTCATTTCCTCTTATCAGAAATTTTGAATTATGGAAGATATGGATAAAAAACAGTGTACAAAATTAATTCACTGAAAAAGATCCTCACTCAGCTAAGATGTTATTGAACTACGATTTATTCTGTACAAATCAAGATATTGATCAAGCACATCTATGAAATATAAACAGTTTAGTCTTTATCAATTATTGTAAATATATGCCAAAGTAAACAAACTGAAACATCATGTTATCAATGCCTTTATGTTTCTCTATTTTCACAGAGTGGGAAGCTTCAGTAAGACTTCCTTTTGTACCCTCCACTAAATTTTTTAATTTCAACTAAAATGGACTACACATGATGAAATCAATTCATTTTGAACATTTCTGTAAAAAAAACTAATTTTTAAAAAGTTTACATAAAAATTAATGGAGGTGGTTTGCAACAGAAGACTTTCTGAAGTTTCAAGTTGCATATTATGTAAACTGCAAACATTTTTGGTCAATAAAAACACTTAAAAACTAGTTCTTGATGCTAAAGCAAAGTTGTAAATTTGAATAATTTGGATCCCCATTCCCAATACCCAACATCATTTTCCTAAATATTTTAGTGATTTTCCCATTTAATCAAGTACAAAATTTTAACATTTATATTTCAACCACAACTTTCCCATTATAGTTGTTTCTAATAAAGGCATTTAATATACAATTATGGACTTCTTAGTGGTTGTATATGGTGTGATATTAAGGCAACAGCCTTGGTCCATATTTATTTTTCAGGTCAATATCACACCATATACAACCACTAAAAAGTCCATAATTGTTTTACTATACAATTTCACCACAGTGACACTTGGGTTGACAATGTAATCTTATAATATTCTTTAATCATATCAATGATGTTACAATTCCACATATTGTTTACAGTTATGGTGGTGAAAGAGGAATTCCAAATTCTAAAAATAGATTCCGATATACACCAGATTTCCGTGGTATATCATGTGTTATCAAATGGTCACATGTAACCATGATAGCCAATCATAAGGATGGAATTGATAAATTATATAATAATACAGTTTATTTCTCCAATTCATTCACCCTAAACAGTATTAATGGGTGTGCCTTCCTTGTATTGATAATGTTCATACCATGGATAGGTCAGAAGATTTCTGTACTTTGTATATTTGAGCCACTAGATCAATACAATGAGATGTAGTTTATATTACCTTTTTATGTGGTGTACCATCAAAATCATATTCTCCATTCTCCATAGCATTAGCTATTTTGTTTATTGTACCAACAACCTGACCAAATGATAATCTGTAATGATAAATACATTATATCAATTAAATAAGATGGTTAATTGCATAATTGCACATAAATTAACTTGTCATCAGCTGTTTTTAGATATTCACAACAAGACACCTGTGGCATATTTGTCTGGTTGATTCTGGACATCCTTGAAAGGTAAATGTTTGTTTGTTTGCATTTAGAAGAGATTCTGCTCTCCAGCCTCTCCATTTTCACACCCAGGAAGAAAGTGGAAAGCTCATGTCACAAAATAGTGACACTTTTCAACAGAAACTAACACATTTAAAGAATAGATTGTTTGATTATGGACATAGTCTGGATAGATCAAACAAATACACACCTGGTTTTTGTTTTACAACCACTCTTAACTAAGATTTCCTTTACTTCAATTTAGCAAACTATGGTAACCTTTTTTTTTAAGAACTATGAAAGATTATTGACAAAACTAAAAACAGATCTTATAATCATGATCTTTGAAATTACACTCTAAAATTATAGATATCTTAACAACTAACAAATTATTAAGATTTGAGATTTTAAATCGGTCAGATTTAGGTAAGAAAAAAAATCTTATTAAAGGTACTTTACCTGAAACTTGACAAACATTTATTTTATTCTCTTACACTTCATCGGTATGGATGATCACAAAGATTGACTGACTTGTTTAAAACAAGAAAAACTGACAGATTTGTTTATAATGATATGACATTGGTTACCAAACCATAACATAAGTAGAAAAGTCTTCGACTTTCCTACGTAAACATTGTACCTTGATATATTTTTACTATTTGTTTGTTTGTTTGTTTGTTTGTTTGTTTGTTTGTTTTTTTTTGTTTTTTTTTTCTTTTACCTTGTACATTCATATGGACCATTATCTTCTTTACCATATACTTTATCAGAAGCTTGATAAGCAATCTCTTCCATCTTCTTAGGCATCAAACCTTCTGTATCTACACAAATACAATTAACACAACAATTAATACATATGTATCTTAATCAAAATTTCAACAACCTTGTCATTTTACATTTAACAACATCATTTTTTTTTTGGATTTTGAAATTTTCATACATGTATTAGATTTTTCTTTTTGACATTCAAAATATTATCTTAAAGGGAAAAACAATATCCATATTGATTTTTATAATGAATTTGATATTGTGATTCTGATTTATACAAAGATAATTCAGAACCATCTTATTTCAATATTCGAATGCACTTTGTAAAATATAGAAATGTCATATTATACTTCAATGCCTAAACTTAAAAACAAAAACATCTGAACCATACTGTAAAATTGTGAAATAAACACTTTTAATTTTTAATATTTAAAAACAAATTCAACATCAAATATATGTTTTTTTAAATTATCAAAACAAAAGGTTTGTTTTAAGTTAGTTGATTTCAACAAAATATTAATTTTTCAAAAATTAATTTTCAATCCCATATTTCAACATCCAGCATCAACTCTTAAATTTCAAAATTTTGTTAAAAATCTCTCAAACACTGAAACACAATAATGTTAATTTTACAAATGATTTAATCATTTAAGAAATCTTACTGTTGAAAATATGATTTTTATTTGTTTTGACATCCTATTAAATTTCACATTTACTACATCAATTTTAATTATTTTAATCTTCATATCTCAAAATATTAAATTCATCATTAAAAATTAAAATCTTATCCAAAATGCTAACACTACTTATGAATAATTTTGATAAAAATATACTTGAAACAAAGCACTGGACTAGCTTTCTGAAACTATCATCTAAAGAGCAAGAGATCAACTGTGCTATTATTGTGTTCAAATGAAAACTTCAAAATTTGTGTAAAAAGATGTGTTTAAGCAAGTTCTTATTTTTAATAAAAACGAAAATCTAATTTTCACTACTCTTGAAAATACCGGTAATGGGAATGATCAAGAATCATTAATTTGGTTGCTAAAAAGTCTTGAGTTCAGTAGTTTTACACTTATGGAGAGAAGAAATTATCTAACAGCCATTAGGTCAAACAAGGTCAAAAAAAATCAAAAGGGCTCCAATTTTTTTTTGTATTCTATAGATATTAGATAAATAAACAAGTTTATATTGTCAAATATTAATTTTTTAAAGACCTCACATAATTTGTTATTAAATTTGTTGTATATTTTTAAATAAAATATAACTTGTCAAGGGAGCTAACTTTACTGTGATGCCAAGGGAGATAAATCTGTCAAAACTAGTTAAAATATGTAAGTCAGTTTGAGTTTTGTATCTTTTAAACAAACAAAAATATAATTTAAGAGGTCAGGTCATTTAAAAAAAAAAAAAAAAAAGCCTCATTTTCTGTTGGTATAGCTTGCCAAAAGTGTCAATCTTGACTCATTCTTTATAATACAGGCTTTCAACTCAGTTTTATTAATTTTTCCGGATGTTTTTACTCCCAAATTGGTACAATATTTGTGTGAAGAAGATTTCAGGTTATCTATAGGTTAAGGGTGATCTTAAATCCAAGAAAGTTGTGCAATGAAAAAAAATCTGTATAAAATGGGAAAATTCCATAAAATCAATTAAGTTTTTATTTTTTTTATTTTTCTGTACCTTTTTTTCAGTTTGAGTGGTAAATTTAAATAGAAAACAAAAATTTCTGTTGTATCACTCAACCTGATATTATAACTTTCCTTAAAAATCATTAATATTTCTCTGCATCTAAATCTTTTAAGCAAAAAAAAAATTAATGAATAAAAATTTTTTTAAAAAATTGAAATTTTTCTAACTATCGGTAAGACATATTAGAACATCAAGCTATATATTATATAATTATCATGGTGAATATCAGCACATCTAGATCACTATGTCATCACACACTTTGTAAAATTACCCATCAGGCTGGTTTTCATCCAAGTTCGTATCATAACCGTATCTAATAAATAATCATTCAATACAGGATATGTCAGGATATGTAACCATACAAATTGTATTATTAGTACATAGAAAAACTTATATGCATACTGACATGCAGAATCAGACATTATTACTATACAATGATCCAGATTAATAATTAAGCTTCATCAATAATTAAGACATCAAAATGTCCCTGTTAAATTTTGATGTGCCATATGTTCACATTTCAGAAAATCATTCCTCATCATTGACACTTAGGGTTAGATACTGAAACCCAGTGCTGATATTTGAACCGAAACTCATTCGAAAAAGTACCAGTAATTATCATTTCAAAAAGTACTGGTACTCTTATCAATACCTACTATATAAACCTAGCACAAAGTCAATTATATATATATATATATATATATACTTTTTTATTTATTAATTATTTTATTTTATTATTGTATTCTTTTTTTTTTTTTTTTAATTTACACTTAAATGACCAGATCAATATATAGTATAATGTTACAAATAGAATGCCAATTATATCTACTGTAATTGACATTCTCTCTACACAATTCATTAGTCAGTAAATGAACTACAAATAAAATGCATACTGAAAAAAATATAATGATTCATTCAAAGAGAATATGGTACTAAAAATTTCTGATCAGTTAGTAGTAAAGTAAAAATATTCAAATTTCTATTCATGTTCCATAACATATGAAAATTAGTTAAAGTATAACAAGTCATTTGAGAATTTACAAACCAGAAATATTCACTCTGAATAAGTATTTGTGATATGTGATTGGTAGTAAATTGCAAATGCACATAAAAATCTGAGAAATATTTCTGAAGAACAAATATGAAAGACAACCCCCCAATGTGAATTCCTGAAAAAAATACACATTTACATTGATAAAATATCAGCTTGTTTTAGTCATTATTCATTTCTACAAAGTTTTTAAAAAATATTTTGTTAAACTACCAAAATTTTCCTCCTGTGAATATTTCTGGTTACTGTACACAGGTGTAACTTTGTAACTATCACAATTCAGGTTTAGATTCATTTAAATGATCTCTTTAATATCCAGATGTATGTCATTAATTTATAAGTTTACACAAACTCACTGTCAAAAGATACATCTTCACAATGTATACACTCATGTGCTAACACAAATTCATTGTCAAAAGATACATCTTCATGATACACACACTTACACTCAAATACCCCTGTTTACAAACATAAATTCACCAGGCTAGTGTTTGAACTACTTAAAATAAATTTGAATATAACAATATGCATCTGATTTTATAAGTTTCTTGGAGCATACAAACAACTGAAATACATGTATTTAAATACATGTAGATAGCATTTTTCTAGGTTAGGTTTAATCCAGAATTTTGATGACCTGAAACATGGCCTAAGCACTTGGCAGTATGTTTGGGCATGTTTACAATGACCCATGTGCTTCTGTCTAATTGTGAATGTTTAAAACTGAACACAAAACCCAAGTGCATGATGTGAAAATGTACTATGATGGAAATGTGGAATCTAAAAGGCAGCTTGGATGTGCCTTATCAGCAATCAAGAATAAGGACTGTCTTTCCCTAAAAATGGTGGCATCAAGAAGTGAATATAAACAAGAAAAAATTTGAGCTCTGATACTAAAAAGAAATGGATGAAACTGCTGCATGCAAGGAAATCACACTGTTGTCATCTCTGAATATGTCTTTGATAGAAAAAAAACTGCATGCAAAAATATGGAAAACAAATAAAAATAAGTTGCTAATCTTCAGACGAAAAAATAAAGTAATTCCAATCTAAATTTTGATCAAATCTTGTATGCAAATCAGTTTTTTTGTTTTGATTTTTAATTTTTACATTATTATGACTAGAGTGGGGTAATTACACTTAACACTCTCGCCAAGATTTTTTCGTTTATATGAAGAATGTCATATCCGGGATGGTGGGGATAAACTTGAGTGCCACCGACCTTCAACAAAGGAACTAACAAACTTTTTAACACTAGGATCTGCCAGTGTAGTATTCCAACCTAGATACTGAGATATGATATTGGTTGGTTGAATGTTTTTTTGAGTCAACATCATCAATTTTTCAGCTATCTTGGGTAACAATTTTTATTCATATGAGGAGTTTATCTTAACACAATTTTTGTGTGGTATGTCAGTGTGCAAATGTTCTGATCCACATTGTACTCGTGGACACTTATGGCCCCCTTAAGAGTGCTTCAACACTTGCTTGAAATTTCACAGAGAAACATTGCAGACCACTCTGTCCATAGAGCTGGTACCTAGCCAGCCACTAATAGCATTTGGCAAGGGAAACCCTTTCTCACTTGTGGTCAATGAGTCATGGTGTAATACAATGGCTAGCCAGTGTTTAAGACTGTCTACCCAGGTTTTAAAATGAACCTCATTCATAAATATAGAAAGTTAATGATTTGAAATTAGTTATATCAAAAGAAATAGAATGATGGCTTTCTTAAAACTATGCTATCAATCAATGACACAAGGATGGGACCTAATACAAAAATAATATGTGTAAAATGGCACAAATTTTTTTATCATAAGACAAAAATACATCAATCTGTATAATTTTTTTCCAATATTTCTGCTTCCTATTATAAAAATATAACTAAAGAACAAATCTTAAAATAAAACTGATTTGCTACAAGATTTATATCAAAGAAATGAAGTAAATGAATTCATCATCATGAATATGAAAGCAAGCCTAAAAATACATGTAAATCAAAAACTGCTGACTTGGCAATATTTTACCCTTGTAGTTCTCTAGGTCCATCTTTCCACCTAAGCATAATAAAACATATCAGATCAAACTTAAAAATGCAAAATATTAAATAAATACACTGCCACTGCCATAAGGATATTGGAAAACATTGAATTAACAAATCAAAAGCTAAAAATATTTGAAAATATCATATTGTTTAGACCTTAAATAAAGTCCATTTCAAAATTCTCATTTCAGTACAGTACTAAAAACTGAAGTTATGAATGGTTCCAAATTTAAGGATGTCAAAGAAATCAAAACTTACCTTTTAAATATATATATATATGAATGGAAATCAAAGTATTTTCATCAGTACAGAAAGGTATGATAATCTTTAGCAAGAAAATATACATTTTATGTATGTCTTTGCTGTTGAAAATATTTCCATACTGTTTTCATATGTAAATTTACATATGACATTCATGTGTTTTTAATACTGAAGACATATGTTAAAAATTTTCCTGTGCAATGAAATTGTACTAAATAATAACATTTGTCTTAGACCTTAAATGACTTGCTTTATTTGACTGTGTAATGTATATTTGAAAATACCAAAAACCATTGTTTATATATTATTAACTCTTAAGGAGCATTTTGAAACTTGAATTGATTAAAACTCAATAATATCAAAAAAACCTTATTTAAATTTAAGTTTTACCTCTAAATTTAGAAAAGAAAATTGCAGAAAAGTTAACCATTCTTGCAATAACAAAAATAAAAAAATGTCTACACTACCTAAAAAAATTAAAAGGTAAAAAAAAGAACAAAAGATAATCACTGTCACCAAAAAACATTTGTGTCAAAGCAGGAGTACTGCAAATGTTTGATATGAAAAGCTAAAGCTGAACTGATAAAGCACACACACGCATGTGCACACACACTCTCTCTCTCTCTCTCTCTCTCTCTCTCTCTATCTCCCAAGGAAAAAGCAAATACCAATGACATCAAAAACTAAAAATAAAATTCTATAAAACTGTTTTACAATACAAAATCTAGGTATTACATACATGCAATATTAACTTTAAGCCTTGGTGCATGATTAGGTTTGTGGTTGGTGATTAATCAAAAGTTTTTTTTTAAATTGTGTTTATCAATGCATTATTTAAAATATTATTTGATTTTCTTATATAGAATATGTATATAATATGATTTTATTTGTATTACAGCTCTACTTCCATGCATACATTGTATATCAATAAATATATGATATATATGTATATGTTATTGTATTTCTGTGTCTGTAGTGGCACGGTTATCATTTGATGTTCTTTTATAGAATATGTATACAATGTGTTTGTCTGTGTTACAGCACTACTTCCATGCATACACTGTATATCAATAAATATATGATATATATGTATATGTTATTGTATTTCTGTGTCTGTAGTGGCATGGTTATCATTCGATGTTCTTATATAGAATATGTATACAATGTGTTTGTCTGTGTTACAGCACTACTTCCATGCTTACACAGTATATCAGTATAAATACATGATATATGTATAATGTATATGTAAACATATTTTTGTGTCTTTAGTGGCATGGATATTATTTTTTCTTATATGGAATACATACTGTATGCTTTTTTGTGTAAAAGTTATACTATTGTACATACATTGTATATCAATAAACACCTGATACATATGATACTTGTACATGTTTTCTGTATATATAGTAGTATGGGCAGATCAGTTAATGAAATACTTGACAATGAATATAGTGTGAGAGTTAGTGTGTTTGAGTCTTAAGTCCTATTTGAGATTGAATTTCCCGCTTCCTGTTTCATTTTTGGGTTCAAGCCTATCTATTCTCAATAATTCAGCAAACAGATTGGTCAAAGAATGGAATTTTGTAGTTATAATTTAAGGCAGTTGAATAAAAAAATTGTAATGTAACCATCTTGGAATGTTCATATAAAAATTAGAAAAGCGAATGTCTTGAAAAATACACTAACTCTTCAGGCATTTTTCATTTTCTAGCTCCAAATGTAATAGGTAGACCTCACTGCCAAAGTAAACATGGTGAAGTTCAGTCCATTTGTTTGAAGAGGATGATTTTATGTTGATATGTTCAGGATCATTCGGATGTACCATGCATGTATATTGTACTTTCATGTATAATAGGATAAACCCATATACCACAGAACCCCCTAAAATTTGTACAGTCAGATTTATTATTTTATCTGATTTTGAATTATATATATATATCTCTCTTTTTTTTTTTGATAAATTTCATGTAAAATATAAATACAATGTATATGAGAGAAAACCACTAACTGTCAGTAAGCAGAATAACAAACTTTCTAACTAAAGGATCTGCTTGAGAAGGATTTAAATATAGGTAGTGAAAGTTACTGTGATCTCTCAGCACATACTTTAGACCACTGGACCACCAAGGTCCAATAAAAAATAGAAATAACTGTTCCACATAAATAAAAGCCATGTATCACATTCAGTAGATATGAAGCCAATTTCTACTACTAAATAATTTTACTTTATTTATTAGTAACTAAATTTAATTGGTTCTGGTGTAAAGCTTTCCCTTCTTCAGTTTTTAATTTTGCAACATGTTAGATATCTACGCACCGACAATATTCAAAAATATAGATATATAAACAAAATTAAATATTTGTGATTTCAATACAGTATACAATCTTACCAGATTCTTTCTCTGAAGAAACAGTTAGGAAAATTTAAATATAAAATGCTTTATTTCATAGCAAGAACATGTATATACATTGTATATATTGTATATGTACATCATCAACTTACATCTAACTTTTCAATATGATAGAATGGTTTTTTTATATACAACTTAGTTCTATTTTTATTTTATTTTTTTAAATTATAGAAAAAAATCTGTCCCAATTTCTGATGTGAATTATTTAGAAAATCCAGTATTTCTTATTTTTTAATCAAAATGAAGTTTTTGTCTTTAAAAAATTCAGGAATAAGGGGTAATAAGACTTGTTTATTGGTATCCCGTGGACCCATAATCATCCTTCCAATAACACTAATGCAAAACAAAGACAAATAAAATATATATACATCATACCATAAACAGTCTGTATGTAGGTAAAAATGACATATTAATCAAGAAATTTTTCCTACACAGAGAAGAAATTTTCAAAAACTTGAATCACAAATTGACAAATTTAAGAAGAACACTGAAAAATCAGCAATTTAATACATTCCAGATATACATGTAAACCAATATAATGTGACATAATAAATAATTATGAGGTAAATAATGTAGAATTTAAAATAAAATAACTTAAAAATCATGAAAAAAAAAAACAAAATAATTGCGATGAAATAAAGAAAATGAAAGATGAGAAAAAGATTATACATGTAGATAAAATTTAGTGTAAAATCATTTGTGTACTGAAATTTCTGCGGATTGAAGAAAAAACCTGAAATTATTTGACAGAGTTAGTGGTTAAAAATTAATCTGTCAATTTCCTGCTATGGTTACCAATTTGATAATTTCTAGTGATTTTTTTTTATTCATATAATGACATATATTCATTTTATGTAATAGAGTGAGCAAATGATGACAATCCTCTTGAAGTAATGTTTCACTAATGGGTTTATCACAATGATAAAATGCATCTACTACACAAATTTTAAGATGGAGAAAAAAACCATTGAAATTTTAATTTATGGCCAATTAAGCTACAAGAATATCCATGTCTATACAGTAAAGAAAATTGAAATATCACAAAAATGCATGTACTGCACATTATTAGTCGAAAATTTGTATTTTCTCCACTTAATATCTATGATTTTATAATCTTTCAAATTAAACAATTATAAACATGTTTTAGGGATATTTACCTGTTATTAAAGCAGCTTGTTGCATCGCTCCTGCTGCTGTGTGCTGTAATGTCTTGGCCACTCTTATTATATTCTTTGAACACTCTACCAACATGGCCTGAATCTAAATATTGCAATAAAAACATGGAGGAAAAAATTATTAGACCTAAAATCATTTAACTAATTAAACCATCTCAAAGCTTTTCATCATCAACAGTTTTATTTTGGCTTTGGAGTGAGTGGTCTAGTTCTATTGGGCCCTTAGTGACATAGTGGTCCAGTTTTATTTGCAATTTGGTGGCAGAATGATCCAGTTTAACTGGGGCTGTAGATGTGATTTAGTCTTAGTAACAGAGAGGCAAAAAATGCCGGCACACAGTATTTTTCAATTCTCATGTTTGAATTCCTCTAAGGCAGATCATAGTATGAGAAAGTTTTTCCATTTACTTCTTAAAGATTTGGTGTTTTCTTAAAACCCTCAACTTAATGCAGTTTTATTTTATACCCATCATATATGTTTCATGATGACAAATGTAAATATACATAATAAATCTTTATATTACCTCTTTAGAGAATGTTAAGGGTGTAGCTGTTCCATCTCCTTGTGGTAATCTTCTTTTAATCTGTGAAAATAAAGCACATTATAAACATGAATATATATTCAATTGTATTTCATTTCATCAAGAATCATACAATTTTAATCTATTCTTGGTATCATGTTAAAAAAAATATTAACAACAAGATAAAAAAATCAATTATAATCATAACAATCGACTAAATACATGTATATAAACATTTATATTATAGCAATTACAAAATAATATTCAGCATGCATTGCTCAACTGGTACATTTTCATGTACATGTACTTTATTGCATTCATTATCTATACATGTATATCTTTCACACAAAACATTATTTTCAGTCTCCAAACATTTTTGGAAACTTATTATTATTATTATTGTTATTATTCATTATCCTGTTTAGATTATCCAGGTATTTGATTATTCCTTTTATAAGGGTGGGGCCTGGCTGTTCAGTCGAGAACAAAGTCTCCCCCTGCATGCTCAGTGATCCAGTGTTTTATGATGATGATGATGATGATGATGAAGAGGGGAATGATGTTTGCAGCATATTTAATTTTTCAAGTTGACAAACAACAACACATCATTCACAATCTGTACACAGCAAACACGAATCAACAGATATTCCATGTTGCACTTACCTTTCTTGCAGATGTCCTTGTATCAGTGTTACAATTTTCCAAGTCTTTCAGTAAAATAGAGATCTCAGTTTTCTCTTGTCCTGGCTGTGAACAAAATTAAAGAAGGTTAACTTCATTACAAATATTAAACAGGTTATTAGCTAAGCAAAATAAAACATATTTAAAGTAAGGCCTTTTTCCATATATATTTTTCTATAATCATTAATACATGAAAGACACATGATTTAGTGTGTGTGTGTGTGTGGGTGTGTGTGTGAAAAATTTGTTTGGATATATCAGTTCTGACACAACCTGCGCAATTAATCATGTCAATAGATCAGTGCGAGTTGTTGTTCAAAGCTGCATCAGCATTACTGCTGAAGGGAAATTGTAGTATGTATATTCAGAGAGAGAGAGAGAGAGAGAGAGAGAGAGAGTTTTTACCTGAAGGAGACATTTTAATCTGGAAATATCAGTTGTCACAGCATCACATGCAGACAGAACAAGTCTAACTTGGTCAGTCATCAGAGCAGTACAATCAACTGTCTCATGGGACAGATGTACAGAATACAATTGCTACAATAAAAAAATTATAAAATTTTAAAAAATCAAGAAATATTTACCTGTTTGATTTGAGTTGAAAATAAATCTATGTAAAAAAATCTAAGACACTTAGTTTCTTGAAATGAATTACATGAGCACCATTTGAAATTTACATGTAACTAGAACAGTCCCTTGTACATGTATACCATTTATATATGTATTATGCATGCATTTAACTTAAACAAATGTTAAATGTAAATACATGCATTTATTTTACATACTCAAACAACATGAAATTTTCTCATGGAACATATGCCATTGCATCAATTGAGCCAATCAACAAGACTGTTTAGAATAGACAACATCGTATATAGGGGTCATGATGGCCAAGTAGTTGAAAACACCATCTTAGAGATCACAAGATCTTACACAGCCTAGGATCAAAATCCAAATGGAAAGATCCCGGTGGGAGAATCATTGTCATGATTGACATGAACATTTTCAACCTTGTAAATTTGCCAAGTTCTAATCCCAAATTAAGCAAAACTAATTGAGTAAATACACATATATTACCTGGAAGAAACTGATTGATTTCTCAAGTAGATCCAAGGATACAGTTTCATCTAACTAAAATAAAAAATCAGATGATATTTACAATATTGTTGAAAATTTAAATTTAAACAATAAATTAAATAGACATTTTACATGTTTTACTCTCTTATATCAATTTTAAACTTGATATAAGAAAAAAATTATTATTAACTGAAATGTCAGCTGTATCTGTTTTTAAATAAATTATGTTGAAAAACAAATCTGTTTTGAAAATAAATTCATGTTGAGAAACTAAGAGATTTGGTAACCAAGTGGTCTTAAACTACAATGTATCAGGGATCATGCCTATCAACACTCTGATCTAATCCCAATAGGACACATTAAAATGTGTGAAAGTGTGTCAGTTCACTTTACAAGGGGCTGTACTTTTTTCAAGGTACTCTAATTTCCCTTCTAAGAATTTTCAGCCTATATAATACATGTACAATTGTATCATTAAGTGAAAGAATCTTGACAGAGGTGTAACACCTATTATTCAACCCTTGTATAATAACAAACATTTTGATCACATCTAAAATAATTTCTACAAATACCTGGTCTTTTCTTAACAAATCTATAAAATAATCCACAGATTTTTCATGGGCAGCCATCTCTGGTAAAAGAGTCCCAATTTTTAGGAATAAATCAACATGACAAGTCTTCAGAGCACTGAAACATATAAAGATATAGATGTTTAAATGATGTCCATTTATCTTTAAACACATCAAACATGTTTAATGCAATGTATTACTATTTTCAAAGTCATAAATAATGTGTATACTATATCATAACCAGAGCTTCTGAGTATCCATTATTTCTTTCCAGGGTTCCGTCAAACTTAAAGAGGCAAGTTATCCACACAAAACCCAAAATATCCTGCAAAGGCTTTGTAAATTAACATTTAAAGTTGACCTCTATTTCATCAGTGACTATACATATATGTGCATGAATATGTATACAATAATATTCTTAGCCATTTAAAATTGGTCTAAAAGATAATATAACATATTCAAAAATTGTTTGAAACCAATGTAGACAGAAAAGACAGATAAATAAGAAAATGTGAAAACATAACATCCATACAATATATGAATAATCATCAAAATATATGTTAGATCAACATTAATTCTAAGAAACTTTGCAATTCTTAGACGAAAACTAATTCACAACTGACTTTATAATTTCATCAAAAAGACTGAATGAAATAATAAAAAGACTTTGACATACATGTACACGTAACCTACATATAGATATAATGAATAGCCAGATTATTTTGAAGTAAAAATATCTTGTTTATCTTTTTACTGAATTTTATGCCCTTTTTATAAAGATTAACTGATTGAACAAATGTATCAATGAATTGAGGTTTTGTTGTACAATTATACATACAACATATATATGTACATGTAGAGGTAACTTACCTTTCATATTGTTTCATTACACCAGTCAACAGATTAAGTAAAGTGATGACATGGTTACCATAGCTACACTGCTCTGCTTTATGTGACTTTAATACATGTTCTCTGTCAATGGCTTCAATCATCTCAAACTGTAATAAAACAAAGATTTAAAGTAAACAAGAGATTACAAAAGAAAGGTGTAAACAGCTTGTCTGCAAATCTGTCAATCCTTGAAAACAAGGTGGTCAGCTCTGGTATTGTGGGAGAAACCAGAGTACTAGAGAAAACCACCAACCTTTGGAAAATATCCAGACAACCTTTCTCACACTAGAATCTACCTGAATGGGCTGCAACCTTATGCAGTGAGAGGAGAGTGGAGTGGACTAATGATTTTCTTTCACTTTTTCAAGGCGGTCAGTTCTGGGATGGTTGAGGAAACCTGATTGCCCTGAGAAAACCACCGACCTCTGGCAAGCAAACTGACAAACTTTCTCACATTAGGATCTGTCCCATGTGGGATTTGAACCTAGGTGGTGAGAGGCACTGTGATCCGTAAGTGTATGCTTTAGACCACTTGGCAACCAAAGCTCTTTTTCAATCAAAAAACTTTATCTCTAAATGCAGATGACAATTATCAATGTGATATAAGGCACTTTGGATGCTCTGTACAGGAAGAGCTAAAACGATTTTTAATATCTATTTAAATTAAATTTTTATAAAAACCCATTCAGAAATCTTCTGCCAACAAACTGACAAATATACCCACAATAACACTTGAAAAAACAAATTAATCTCCCCCCTTACTTTTTTGAAAATTTTTTGCCAAAAATAAATGTGTATTCCATGTAAAGTATATTATTCCAGTGTTAAGAAAATTGGAAGCAGAAAAAATGTTTCAAGAAATTTGTTTTGATAAGGAATTTCAGAAATTTGTTTTTATAAGGAATTGTAGAAATTTGTTTTGATAAGGAATTTTAAAACTTTGGTAAATAGAAATAGTTTTAAAAGTAGTATGTACTGGATAAGTAAGTGTTAATGTAAGAAATAAATCTGTACAATATACCTTGTCTTTTATTTGTGATGCTAACAGATCAGCCTTACTGATAATTCTTGGTACCATAAGTAAAACCAGCACTGCATCATAATCACCTGAAAGTACATGTATGCACCTAAGATAAATACAGTATCTTTATCATATACTTAGTACTTAATACACTTTAATACAGCTAAATTTGTGTGATCCATATCACTGACCTCATGTGCCTGGTTGGAAAAGACGTATCACCAGTCTGATACTGATATCAGACCAGCTACTCGGAACAAATTTATCCTTTCAAAACTCTTCAGATTCAATTGATAGTTCACCCAGCTGAGCAAAATATGCTATTGTAGCAGACCTTTGTTTACATCATTGTCATGGGGAGTGAAAGAGTGATGGATTTGTTAGCATTCCCAGTCAAAATCATTTCACTTATTACAGATTTTTTTTTCACTCATGCAAAAGACATTAAACTTTGAATTTTTAAATGCTGAGAAAAAACAAAAAAGAAAATTTTTGCTTTTATGGACTCCAAGACACTTGGATTTGCAGGTCATAAAGAAAAGCACAAAATCACTTTTCTTCTTAAGATTCTTGAGTCTGACTTAGCATGTCATGTACAGAATGAGCAACTGTGTCTGTTGTATTTGGATTTGTCTTAAATAATGATTACATATTACCACAAGGGAGATAACCCTTAAATCTTTCTTCAATATCTACAATTTGTTTCAAAATTTAATTATTCTCTTACCTCCCCTACTCATAAATGTATCTGGCATGTAAGACTTTAACATATCTACATGGTTATTGGCTTGTTGTACTTCTAATTTTCTAAGCTCCATATCTATAGTCTGTTACAAAAAAAGAAAGAAAACATTGTATTTAATAGCCTGTTTCAAAAAAATACTATTGGTTCAATTGGAATAGCAAGAAGAAAATGATTGTGTTATATCTACAGTCTCTAAAGAATAAGAAGGAAATGAGTACAGGAAAAAAAAGGAAGAATGATTATTTTATACAGATCATGACAAATTTTTAATAATAATATTAATAATATATATATTAGAAAAAAATAAAGTATTATTCTGTAACTATAATTAGTAGATTATCAAACAAAAGCATTCTTTCCTTAGCAACACTACAATTTAGTTGAAGAAATTTCTTTTTAATCTAAATCTTTAAGAAATTACATAATCTATGCCGCTCGCTATACATGAAGTAAACAAATGCAACACAAAAGATACAGTCATACTGAAAAATAGTGTGGATTTTTTTTTCTGCCATGTCCAGATGTCTACAGTGATACTAAACATCAGTTTTAGGGTTTCTGTTGTGAATGAAAGAACTGGTAGTGCTTTTTTCAGTCAAAGTCAAGATTATTTCACTCATTAAACTACCGGTAGTCAGTCAGTTACTCTGAACTTACTCTTTCACACTAGGATCTTTCCTTAGTAGGATTTGAACGCTAGGCAGTCAGGGGATTTATGATCCATATGTAAGCACTAAGACCACTTGGCCATTGTGGACCTTACTCCTCAATGCCAAGTGGTTGTTTAAAGTATAGTAACTACCCTTTAAAAGACTCAGATCCAACTAATTGGAGATGAGCAAAGAAATTTATTTAAAGAGATATTGTTACAAAAATATCCAAAAGTATGAAAAATTTGATTCCTTAAATTAACCACATGCAATATCAAAATGTATACCGATATTGAATCTACATAATATAAACCACCACCAGCATGTAAATATTTATTCAGAAATAGTAAATTAATTCCGTAACATCTCAGTTAAGGAAATCAATACCTGTCCAGTACTCAAAATAAGATACTGTAGAATCATTTATATTCGTTGGGTTAAAATTTCGTGGTTTTGCATTTTTAAAAAATTCTATTGGTAGAAATTTTCGTGGAATTCAGTTTTGTGAAAATAAATCCCATTGAGGGCAATGGAAATTGAAAATTTTCAATGACATTTAATTTCGTGCTTTTCAGTAACCACGAAAATAACGAAATTTAATCCCCCACAAATATTTGTGATTTTACAGTAATAAGGAAATTTGGGAAAACCTAAACCGATTCTGAATATTAATTAAAATGTGGTGAAACATAAAAAAATAAAAACAATAAAATATATGGAAATCATCACAAATCTGTTTGGGAAACAACATTTTTTTTTTTTTTGGAAAAATTTGACAATTCTTCAAATTCCACTATTTGCCAAACTTCATTTTCAATTTTAGATTTACATTCATAATTTTAAAAAATATTTGTCATTAAAAACTGGAAATCCAGCTTATTTCAAATTCCAACATATTTTCAGGACATATGAATATTTTAGGTCTGATTAAATAAAATGTAGTTTAAAAGTCTCTTTTGGATGCCAGACTCGCCTAAATTTTTAACCATATGTAGATCTAGTCCAAAAACAAGCTCATCCAAATAAAAAAATTATTTCAAGCAACCAAAAAATTTAAAATCAAAATTTGTTTCAATGAGCATTGAATATCTGTGAAATAAAACTGAATGAAAGGATTTCAATGAAGTCACATTTCAAGTGACCTTATCAACATGTGATAATTGCCATTTGATTTTAAGAAAGTTATTAAATGGGAAGGACAATCCATGGTGCATGTCATCAAAATATAATAAAAAGTATTATAAAATTAGTAATAAACAAATACCACACTTCCAGTTTGTTTCTAACAAAAAAATATTTTTAAAATTAATTCTTTACAGAAATACTGAAAAACGAAATAAAAGTACCAAATATTCAGAATGTTTTTAACATCAAAAATACATGTATACACTTGGCAATAAATTTTAGACCACATAATGTTCATTATAAGTGTATTTGCATTTTTCGAAGCAAAAAAGTGCTTTTAAATTGAATGAATGTTTCTTTTCTGAGACCTGCAAATGCACTTCAGTGAAAATTAGTTTTGTTTTTTCAGAATCTTGTTAACAAAAATGCAATAACACAATTCAGAAAAATGTGGTAAAAAAACAGTTAAAAGTTAGGACTAAAATGTTTCAGTTGGAATGTTAAATTGTGAAAAATTAATTCAAAAACAACCAAACAAATCATATTAGACAAGAAACTGAAAATAATTCACTTCAAAAAACTAAACAAGAAAATCAAAATTAATAAACTCACAATAACAGCTTTCTGCAAATTAATACCAGAGATCTCAATTTTTTTCTCAAAATCTGCCTCATTGATCTGAGTTCACATTAGCTTCTACATGTAATTTTTTTGAAAGATCTACATATGCTCTTTAATGAAAAACAAGCTTCTGTTTGTTATTGAAATTGAAATGGCAAGTTAATCATATTCACATGGTTACTGAGGACTGATTAATTAAGTTACCATGTTAACCCATATCCCAGATGTTTCAAAATTTCTGAAATTTTATCGTCCATTCCTTTAATACCATGTGGCAATAAAATCAATGTTTTGTAACATTTGTATTAAAGTGATAAATTCATTCACAACGGGTTGCAAGGTACTAAAGAAGAGAAATGTCCACTGACTGCAGCATGATATTTTACTTCCCTGATCAATAATAATTCAGTCAAACACATTTTTCTTTTATTTTTTTTTATATTTTATTGGTTTTTTTTAATGTGAAGAATTTTTTGTTTGCCAAAATAATTGCATGCTGACATTTTGAATTATTTTAAATATTAATAAGTCTTGACAAAGTACAGGTCAATCTCATTTTATGTTTCTAAACCGATTCGGAAGCCGCAAAAAAATTTTCAAAAAAAATAATAAAAACCAACAATATTATTTCTAGTAAATACCAATGTGCTTGTGTTTGGAATGATTAAAAAAAATAAGTGCTGTAAAAATGCCAACTAGTGTACATGTATATGTAGGTGACAAAAAGTTTGTTGGCAACACAGACAGAAAATGGTGACAAAATTTTACATCTGGTAATTTCATTGACAGAATTTTCCAACCAAATGCTTACCCTGGTAAATTTTCAAATAAAATGAAAAAGACAAGAGGCCCATGGGCCTTAACGCTCACCTGAGAATATCTCCAAAATTGTTTACAAAGTGCAACAGACAATATATCAAGTACAGAAAATTTAAAGAAATCAAGAACTCCCAAAAAAATTAATCAGAAATATTCAGTCACATTTCATTAATAAGCAGCTAATATGCATAAAGTGACTGTAGTCTTCTTTTGCAGCTGTCACCTTGACCTTTCAACATATGACCTTGAATCATATATCAAAATGATTGCCACGTCAATATCTACAATATTCCAATATGCATGCCTATACAAAAAGTTAATAGTTTACAAGATAATTAGCAATTTAAGTCTTCTTTTGCAGTTGTGACCTTGATCTTTTGACATATGACCTTGAACTATATATTAAAATCATCGTCATGTCAATACCTACAATATTCTAAAATACATGCCCATACAAAAAGTTAATAGTTTTCAAGATAATTAGCAATTTAAGTCTTCTTTTGCAGTTGTGAACTTGACCTTTCAACATATGACCTTTAACCATATATCAAAATGATCATCATGTCAATACCTACAATATTCTAATATACACGCCTATACAAAAAGTTAATAGTTTTCAAGATAATTAGCAATTTAAGTCTTCTTTTGCAGCTGTGACCTTGACCTTTCAACAAATGAACTTGAACTATATATCAAAATGATTGTTGTCGCAATACCTACAATATTCTAATATACATGCCTATACAAAAAGTTTATAGTTTTCAAGATAATTAGCAATTTGAGTCTTCTTTTGCAGCTGTGACCTTGACCTTTAAACATATGACCTTGAAATATATATCAAAATGATCGTCATGTCAATACCTACAATATTCTAATATACATGCCTATACAAAAAGTTTATAGTTTTCAAGATAATTAGCAATTTAACTTTTCTTTTGCAACTGTGACCTTGACCTTTCAACATATGACCTTGAACCATATATCAAAATGATCGTCATGTCAATACCTACATTATTCTAATATACATGCCTATACAAAAAGTTAATAGTTTTCAAGATAATTAGCAATTTAACTTTTCTTTTGCAGCTGTGACCTTGATCTTTCAACATATGACCTTGAACCATATATCAAAATGATCGTCATGTCAATACCTACAATATTCTAATATACATGCCTATACAAAAAGTTAATAGTTTTCAAGATAATTAGCAATTTAACTTTTCTTTTGCAGCTGTGACCTTGACCTTTCAACATATGACCTTGAACCATATATCAAAATGATCATTGTCCAAATATCTACAATATTCTAATATACATGCCTATACAAAAAGTTAATAGTTTTCAAGATAATTAGCAATTTAAGTCTTCTTTTGCAGCTGTGACCTTGACCTTTCAACAAATGAACTTGAACTATATATCAAAATGATTGTTGTCGCAATACCTACAATATTCTAATATACATGCCTATACAAAAAGTTTATAGTTTTCAAGATAATTAGCAATTTAACTTTTCTTTTGCAACTGTGACCTTGACCTTTCAACATATGACCTTGAACCATATATCAAAATGAGTGTCATGTCAATACCTACAATATTCTAATATACATGCCTATACAAAAAGTTAATAGTTTTCAAGATAATTAGCAATTTAACTTTTCTTTTGCAGCTGTGACCTTGACCTTTCAACATATGACCTTGAACCATATATCAAAATGATCGTTGTCCAAATATCTACAATATTCTGATATACATGCCTATACAAAAAGTTAATAGTTTTCAAGATAATTAGCGATTTAAGTCTATTTTTGCAGCTGTGACCTTGACCTTTGAACATATGACCTTGAACCATATATCAAAATGATTGTTGTCGCAATACCTACAATATTCTAATATAAATGCCTATACAAAAAGTTAATAGTTTTCAAGATATAGTGACAAATAAATAATTTTTAGCAATTTTCCCACTAAGTTCCTTGCCATTTCCCCATTTTGAGCCCCATCGCTTCCATTTGTGCAAATCTAAAACTAGATGACCTAAGAATGTTATAAGTGAAATAACTAAGGTATATCACTTGTACATTCAGAGGAGAAGATTTTTAAAGTTTTTCACCATTTCCCCCCTTATGGGGCCCCAAGGGGACATAACTCCTTCATATGTGCAAATCTGAAAGGCCTTCACCCAGACATCATCATCACCAAGTTTCATCAAATTTGGGTTGGTAGTTTTAGAGGAGTTGATTAAAATGTAAAATGTTAACGCACGACGGACGACGCACGACGCACGACGCACGACGCAGGACAGACAACGGACGGTGAACCATCGCAAAAGCTCATCTGAGCTTTCAGCTCAGGTGAGCTAAAAAGTGCAAGACTGCATTGCCCAAAAATAGTTAATGTGATAAGAAGGCCACCTGACCCCCCAACGAAAAAAACAAATAAAATAAAATTAAAAATAATATAAAATTAGTATAAAAATTAAGCACATGTGTATCTTGTCACAGTCTTAATGAGACATGCCAACATAAAACAAGAGGCCCATGGGCCTTAACGCTCACCTGAGGATATGGCCAAAATCATTGGCAAAGATAAATACAATATTCTAATATACATGCCTATACAAAAGGTTAAATAGTTTCCAAGATAATTAACAATTTCAGTCTTTTTATGCATCTTTGACCTTGACCTTTGAACGCATGACCTTGAGTCATATATATCAAAATGATCGTCATGTCAATACCTACAATATTCTGATATATATGCATATGAAAAAAGTTAATAGTTTCCAAGATAATTAACAATTTCAGGCTTTTTATGCATCTATGACCTTGACCTTTGAACGTATGACCTTGAGTCATATATAAAAATGATCATCATGTCAATACCTACAATATTCTAATATATATGTCTATACAAAAAGTTAATAGTTTCCAAGATAATTAACAATTTCAGGCCTTTATGCACCTATGACCTTGACCTTTGAACGTACGACCTTGAGTCATATATCAAAATGATCATCATGTCAATACCTACTTTATTCTAATATATATGCTTATGAAAAAAGTTAACAGTTTATAAGATAATTAACAATTTCAGTCTTTTTATGCATCTATGACATTGACCTTTGAACGTATGACCTTGAGTCATATATCAAAATGATCATCTTGTCAATACCTACTTTATTCTAATATATATGCCTATGAAAAAGTTAACAGTTTTCAAGATAATTAGTAATTTCAGTCTTTTTATGCATCTATGACCTTGACCTTTGAACGTATGACCTTGAGTCATATATCAAAATGATCATCTTGTCAATACCTACTTTATTCTAATATATATGCCTATGAAAAAAGTTAACAGTTTTCAAGATAATTAACAATTTCAGTCTTTTATGCATCTATGACCTAGACCTTTGAATGTATGACCTCGAGTCATATATCAAAATGATCATCATGTCAATACCTACAATATTCTGATATATATGTCTATACAAAAAGTTAATAGTTTCCAAGATAATTAACAATTTCAGGCTTTTATGCACCTATGACATTGACCTTTGAACGTATGACCTTGAGTCATATATCAAAATGATCATCATGTCAATACCTACTTTATTCTAATATATATGCCTATGAAAAAAGTTAACAGTTTATAAGATAATTAACAATTTATGTCTTTTTATGCATCTATGACATTGACCTTTGAATGTATGACCTTGAGTCATATATCAAAATGATCGTCATGTCAATTCCTACAATATTCTGATATATATGTCTATACAAAAAGTTAATAGTTTCCAAGATAATTAACAATTTCAGGCTTTTTAAGCACAGATGACCTTGACCTTTGAATGTATTACCTAGAGTCATATATCAAAATAATTGTCATGTCAATACCTACAATATTCTATTATATATATATGTCTATGCAAAAAGTTAACAGTTTTCAAGATTATTAACAATTCCAGGCTTTTTAAGCACCGATGACCTTGACCTTTGAATGTATTACCTAGAGTCATATATCAAAATAATTGTCATGTCAATACCTACAATATTCTATTATATATATATGTCTATGCAAAAAGTTAACAGTTTTCAAGGTAATTAACAATTTGAGTCTTTTTATGCACAAATGACCTTGACCTTTGAATATATGACCTTGAGTCATATATCAAAATGATCGTCATGTCAATACCTACAATATTCTAATATATATGTCTATGCAAAAAGTTAAAAGTTTTCTAGATAATTAACAATTTGAGTCTTTTTATGCACCTATGACCTTGACCTTTGAACGTATGACCTCGAGTCATATATCAAAATGATCGTCATGTCACAACCTACAAATAACTGAAAATCCCATGCCATTATCACCTGAAATGTTTAAAAAATAGGATTTTTTTATCAAAGGTCAAAAGCAGGGACATGACCTTGACCTTTGATCTTGACATCTTTTGGAAGAAAATAGCAAGACAAGATCAACAGTGAAAACTCCATACAATTATCTTCAGCTGTTATTGAGTTAAAACAACAAATGTCTCATTTTCAAACTTACATAATTTTACGCAAAAAACGTGTGACCTATTTTTCACTCAATTTTCATGAAAAACACAATTTTATTGTTCCCAGGTATGTTGAATTGAAATATCCAATCAAAATTTGCCTGCACCTTTTGGTTTCAGAGAAGAAGATGTTTTTGTCTTTTTGCTATTTTTAGAAACAGCGACCATCTTGTTGGGCGTGGCCAAACCCAGAACACAATTTTGAAAGGCTGTTACCCAGGCATGATAATCACCAAGTTTCATCAAATTTGGCGCAGTAGTTTTGGAGGAGAAGATTAAAATGTAAAGTTTACACACGGCGGACGACGCACGACGGAAGGTGATAGATTGCAATAGCTCATCTGAGCCTTTGGCTCAGGTGAGCTAAAAAGACCAAGCTATTAATTTTAATTTGTGCACAACTATTAATTTTTTGATTTCATAAAAATAATCTATATAATATCGTAACTTTCTTAATATTATTCCCCAAGTGGAAAATCCATTTAAAAATAACCGTATAATGCCAGCTCTATGTACATATTTCGGCTAAACAGCTAATAATTATACAAGACAAATGACCAACTTATTCATGTCATAACATTTAACAACATGGTCCTATACATGTAAGTCAAGAAATAAGCTGACAAAATTTCATGGTCATTATATAACTGCCTTATGTGATGGATTACCTTCGCATAAGCCTTGGACTCTGCAAACTTAGTCTTAAAGTCAAACACCTCAATAGCTGGAGCTTCCTGCTTTGTTTCAGTTGTCTCTACTTTACCTCTTAAGTCTTTATTCTCATCCTGTTGTACAAGGAAAATAAAATTTACCGATTTCAACAATATCGATTAACAAGATTGGTCTCTATTTATTGTAGAAATCACATCATACTTTTGTATTAATTTTTTCATAGAAAAATAAGATTGATAATAATTACATGTAGCTTGTTGAACACAGTTGTGTTATGCTGTTAAAAAGAATGTTAACTGAACAGTATAATACTTTCTTACTTACATGATATTAGGGGAATAAGCAGTGAAGTGGTTGAAGTGGCACAACACCTCTCACCACATACAGTAAGTTTAAATCTCGCCTAGACTTTAGTGCTGGCCAGTTTGTTAGTTCCTCTGTTAGAGGTGGGTGATTATTTTTTCTGGATAACTTGGTTCTCGACGTCATTCTTGAACTAACTGCATTTTTAATGTAAGTGAAAAAATCTTGACTGTTTGAAAAGAAGCACCATTAATGAACTCAATTTCTATCTTACCACTTCAATGATAATCCGTTGGTAGAATACTGAGTTTGTATGTAGAAGGTCAGGGATCAAACCCAAGCCTGGTCTGACCAAGACATGAAAATAGGTAGTGACTTCTTTTGCCAACCACACAACATAAAGAAATCAAAGTCATGGGGTCCCTCGAAGGAGACCTTAAAAACCAATGTACCTTGTCAGGACAGGTGTGGCATGCTAAAGAATCCTCGCTGCACATTGCCCTGAGTGCACTGCAAAGGCCAAATTTTTGCCACTTGACCTAAAGCCGGTGATGTCTCAATATAAGTTTAATATTCTTGACTGGGACGTAAAAACCCATTAAATCAAATCAAATCATATCCAATAATAATCATTGTAGTTCTACTTAATGTAACATTCTATGTCTACTGAAGATAATATTTAATATCTTTTCACACATATCTAATACCTGTAAATGAGCAACCAATTCTCTAAATTTATTTATTGTTCCTTCATAATCAGCTAAGGTTTCATGTGCAGCATCAACTTTTCTCTGACTCTGATGAATAAAAAAAAGATAATTATACATTTCAGTGAATAAATATAGATAATATTCTCAATGAAATAAGTAAATATAAATACATGTATTTATATACACATGTAACACAGAAATATAACTATTAGTTGATACATGTTATTAACTATTTTGTTGACATTGATATAAACAAAAAATATTCATTTAATGCAATTCAATACTGCATAAGCATTACATAAATGAGCTTATATAAACATATAAAATATTTTTGGGCTTCAGTGGCTGAATGGTCTAAAGCACTAGCATTTACATGTAGATGAGGTCTTTAACCAAGTACATGGAATTTTGAACTCTAATCAGGCAGCTTATAGTGTGAGAAAGTTCTACCGTTGGCTTACTTAATATTGATGGATTTTCTTTTTACAGGTTATACTACAAGTAAGTTATTAAACCTACATTATCTACAATCAAATTGTTTTTGCTTCAATGCAGAGTTTGAGATCAAATCTATTAAATAACTCAATGCAGTAGAATACAGCATGTGAACTGACGTCACTGGTAAAAGTGGGAAAAATCAATTTTAACTCAATGCAGTAGAATACAGCATGTGAACTGATGTCACTGGTAAAAGTGGGAAAAAATCAATTTGAACTCAATGCAGTAGAATACAGCATGTGAACTGACGTCACTGGTAAAAGTGGGAAAAATCAATTTTAACTCAATGCAGTAGAATACAGCATGTGAACTGACGTCACTGGTAAAAGTGGGAAAAATCAATTTTAACTCAATGCAGTAGAATACAGCATGTGAACTGACGTCACTGGTAAAAGTGGGAAAAATCAATTTTAACTCAATGCAGTAGAATACAGCATGTGAACTGACGTCACTGGTAAAAGTGGGAAAAATCAATTTTAACTCAATGCAGTAGAATGCAGCATGTGAACTGACGTCACTGGTAAAAGTGGGAAAAATCAATTTTAACTCAATGCAGTAGAATGCAGCATGTGAACTGATGTCACTGGTAAAAGTGGGAAAAATCAATTTTAACTCAATGCAGTAGAATACAGCATGTGAACTGATGTCACTTGTAAAAGTGGGAAAAATCAATTTTAACTCAATGCAGTAGAATACAGCATGTGAACTGACGTCACTGGTAAAAGTGGGAAAAATCAATTTTAACTCAATGCAGTAGAATACAGCATGTGAACTGATGTCACTGGTAAAAGTGGGAAAAATCAATTTTAACTCAATGCAGTAGAATGCAGCATGTGAACTGATGTCACTGGTAAAAGTGGGAAAAATCAATTTTAACTCAATGCAGTAGAATACAGCATGTGAACTGATGTCACTGGTAAAAGTGGGAAAAATCAATTTTAACTCAATGCAGTAAAATACAGCATGTGAACTGATGTCACTGGTAAAAGTTGGAAAAATCAATTTTAACTCAATGCAGTAGAATACAGCATGTGAACTGATGTCACTGGTAAAAGTGGGAAAAATCAATTTTAACTCAATGCAGTAGAATACAGCATGTGAACTGACGTCACTGGTAAAAGTGGGAAAAATCAATTTTAACTCAATGCAGTAGAATACAGCATGTGAACTGATGTCACTGGTAAAAGTGGGAAAAATCAATTTTAACTCAATGCAGTAGAATACAGCATGTGAACTGACGTCACTGGTAAAAGTGGGAAAAATCAATTTTAACTCAATGCAGTAGAATACAGCATGTGAACTGACGTCACTGGTAAAAGTGGGAAAAATCAATTTTAACTCAATGCAGTAGAATGCAGCATGTGAACTGATGTCACTGGTAAAAGTGGGAAAAATCAATTTTAACTCAATGCAGTAGAATACAGCATGTGAACTGACGTCACTTGTAAAAGTGGGAAAAATCAATTTTAACTCAATGCAGTAGAATACAGCATGTGAACTGACGTCACTGGTAAAAGTGGGAAAAATCAATTTTAACTCAATGCAGTAGAATGCAGCATGTGAACTGATGTCACTGGTAAAAGTGGGAAAAATCAATTTTAACTCAATGCAGTAGAATACAGCATGTGAACTGATGTCACTGGTAAAAGTGGGAAAAATCAATTTTAACTCAATGCAGTAGAATACAGCATGTGAACTGATGTCACTGGTAAAAGTTGGAAAAATCAATTTTAACTCAATGCAGTAGAATACAGCATGTGAACTGATGTCACTGGTAAAAGTGGGAAAAATCAATTTTAACTCAATGCAATAGAATACAGCATGTGAACTGATGTCACTGGTAAAAGTGGGAAAAATCAATTTTAACTCAATGCAGTAAAATACAGCATGTGAACTGATGTCACTGGTAAAAGTTGGAAAAAATCAATTTTAACTCAATGCAGTAGAATACAGCATGTGAACTGATGTCACTGGTAAAAGTGGGAAAAATCAATTTTAACTCAATGCAGTAGAATACAGCATGTGAACTGATGTCACTGGTAAAAGTGGGAAAAATCAATTTTAACTCAATGCAGTAGAATACAGCATGTGAACTGATGTCACTGGTAAAAGTGGGAAAAATCAATTTTAACTCAATGCAGTAGAATACAGCATGTGAACTGACGTCACTGGTAAAAGTGGGAAAAATCAATTTTAACTCAATGCAGTAGAATACAGCATGTGAACTGATGTCACTGGTAAAAGTGGGAAAAATCAATTTTAACTCAATGCAGTAGAATACAGCATGTGAACTGACGTCACTGGTAAAAGTGGGAAAAATCAATTTTAACTCAATGCAGTACAATACAGCATGTGAACTGACGTCACTGGTAAAAGTGGGAAAAATCAATTTTAACTCAATGCAGTAGAATACAGCATGTGAACTGACGTCACTGGTAAAAGTTGGAAAAATCAATTTTAACTCAATGCAGTAGAATACAGCATGTGAACTGATGTCACTGGTAAAAGTGGGAAAAATCAATTTTAACTCAATGCAGTAGAATACAGCATGTGAACTGACGTCACTGGTAAAAGTGGGAAAAATCAATTTTAACTCAATGCAGTAGAATACAGCATGTGAACTGACGTCACTGGTAAAAGTGGGAAAAATCAATTTTAACTCAATGCAGTAGAATACAGCATGTGAACTGACGTCACTGGTAAAAGTGGGAAAAATCAATTTTAACTCAATGCAGTAGAATACAGCATGTGAACTGATGTCACTGGTAAAAGTGGGAAAAATCAATTTTAACTCAATGCAGTAGAATACAGCATGTGAACTGATGTCACTGGTAAAAGTGGGAAAAATCAATTTTAACTCAATGCAGTAGAATACAACATGTGAACTGATGTCACTGGTAAAAGTGGGAAAAATCAATTTTAACTCAATGCAGTAGAATACAGCATGTGAACTGACATCACTGGTAAAAGTGGGAAAAATCAATTTTAACTCAATGCAGTAGAATACAGCATGTGAACTGACATCACTGGTAAAAGTGGGAAAAATCAATTTTAACTCAATGCAGTAGAATACAGCATGTGAACTGACGTCACTGGTAAAAGTGGGAAAAATCAATTTTAACTCAATGCAGTAGAATACAGCATGTGAACTGACGTCACTGGTAAAAGTGGGAAAAATCAATTTTAACTCAATGCAGTAGAATACAACATGTGAACTGACGTCACTGGTAAAAGTGGGAAAAATCAATTTTAACTCAATGCAGTAGAATACAGCATGTGAACTGACGTCACTGGTAAAAGTGGGAAAAATCAATTTTAACTCAATGCAGTAGAATACAACATGTGAACTGATGTCACTGGTAAAAGTGGGAAAAATCAATTTTAACTCAATGCAGTAGAATACAGCATGTGAACTGACGTCACTGGTAAAAGTGGGAAAAATCAATTTTAACTCAATGCAGTAGAATGCAGCATGTGAACTGATGTCACTGGTAAAAGTGGGAAAAATCAATTTTAACTCAATGCAGTAGAATACAGCATGTGAACTGATGTCACTGGTAAAAGTGGGAAAAATCAATTTTAACTCAATGCAGTAAAATACAGCATGTGAACTGATGTCACTGGTAAAAGTTGGAAAAATCAATTTTAACTCAATGCAGTAGAATACAGCATGTGAACTGATGTCACTGGTAAAAGTGGGAAAAATCAATTTTAACTCAATGCAGTAGAATACAGCATGTGAACTGATGTCACTGGTAAAAGTGGGAAAAATCAATTTTAACTCAATGCAGTAAAATACAGCATGTGAACTGATGTCACTGGTAAAAGTGGGAAAAAATCAATTTTAACTCAATGCAGTAGAATACAGCATGTGAACTGATGTCACTGGTAAAAGTGGGAAAAATCAATTTTAACTCAATGCAGTAGAATACAGCATGTGAACTGATGTCACTGGTAAAAGTGGGAAAAATCAATTTTAACTCAATGCAGTAGAATACAGCATGTGAACTGATGTCACTGGTAAAAGTGGGAAAAATCAATTTTAACTCAATGCAGTAGAATACAGCATGTGAACTGATGTCACTGGTAAAAGTGGGAAAAATCAATTTTAACTCAATGCAGTAGAATACAGCATGTGAACTGACGTCACTGGTAAAAGTGGGAAAAATCAATTTTAACTCAATGCAGTAGAATACAGCATGTGAACTGACGTCACTGGTAAAAGTGGGAAAAATCAATTTTAACTCAATGCAGTAGAATACAGCATGTGAACTGATGTCACTGGTAAAAGTGGGAAAAATCAATTTTAACTCAATGCAGTAGAATACAGCATGTGAACTGACGTCACTGGTAAAAGTGGGAAAAATCAATTTTAACTCAATGCAGTAGAATACAGCATGTGAACTGATGTCACTGGTAAAAGTGGGAAAAATCAATTTTAACTCAATGCAGTAGAATACAGCATGTGAACTGACGTCACTGGTAAAAGTGGGAAAAATCAATTTTAACTCAATGCAGTAGAATACAGCATGTGAACTGACGTCACTGGTAAAAGTGGGAAAAATCAATTTAACTCAATGCAGTAGAATACAGCATGTGAACTGATGTCACTGGTAAAAGTGGGAAAAATCAATTTTAACTCAATGCAGTAGAATACAGCATGTGAACTGATGTCACTGGTAAAAGTGGGAAAAATCAATTTTAACTCAATGCAGTAGAATACAGCATGTGAACTGATGTCACTGGTAAAAGTGGGAAAAATCAATTTTAACTCAATGCAGTAGAATACAACATGTGAACTGATGTCACTGGTAAAAGTGGGAAAAATCAATTTTAACTCAATGCAGTAGAATACAGCATGTGAACTGATGTCACTGGTAAAAGTGGGAAAAATCAATTTTAACTCAATGCAGTAGAATACAGCATGTGAACTGATGTCACTGGTAAAAGTGGGAAAAATCAATTTTAACTCAATGCAGTAGAATACAGCATGTGAACTGATGTCACTGGTAAAAGTGGGAAAAATCAATTTTAACTCAATGCAGTAGAATACAGCATGTGAACTGATGTCACTGGTAAAAGTGGGAAAAATCAATTTTAACTCAATGCAGTAAAATACAGCATGTGAACTGATGTCACTGGTAAAAGTGGGAAAAATCAATTTTTAAAAAGGTAATTATAGTTGTTACTCTTTTATGAAAGTGTTAAATCTAAGTTAAATTTTGCAGTCATTTTAATAAAAGTTATAAACAATTGTAAATATAAGAAATGACATTCCTTCATGGGTTCATATGAATTTTCAGACTAGATACAATAGGACTCAAATTTCTTTTTTCTTTCTTTTTAAACAAATTTATCATGTCAAAAAACACAATATTTTACTGTAAGAGCCAACAGTTTGTCATTAATTTCAGGATTTAGTGCTTTTAAGTCTTACAGAAATTTCAAAATCTGACGAAACTACATGTTATTACTTTAATTTACACCTTCTATTTGTTGATGACATTTCCCGATTTGTTACCAAGGAATTTTTCATAAAGACTCAACAAAATGTGGAATACATCAAAGAAATGATTATTTTAGTTTTATTTTACCTCTACAACTTTAGCATTAGCTAAATCTATTTCCTCTCTAAGCTCTAGTTCTGTGTCTCTTGCATTCTCTTGGAGTTCCTCATTCATCTCATGTAGTGTTTCCTGAGAGAAAAAATAAAGTTTAGTGTAAATAATTGTGCTATAGCTATGTAACCTTATAAACTAAACAAGTACTTGAAGAACCTTAAAAACATTCACAAATTATAGACTAGACGTAGATTAATTCACAATATGATAAATTAAATGCATCAGCCATGTGGCAGTAATGCACAGTATTGGAGGAAGATATTGAGTAAAAATGGTGATTTTTCATGTTGGGATCAACATCTGTTTTAATTACAATACAGTCTGGGAATGTTGTAAAACATAGGTGTGTATCTATTGTGAAAGTCACATGATTATCCCTCATAATTGTACATGAAAAAACAGGTAGCAAAGTAGTTTACAATATGCTTATTATTTTCACATAATAACTGATATCAGTTTTGTTTTAGAAAAAATTTATAGTTACTATCATGATGACAACCTTTATTTTAATAATTTCAAATATAATTATGATATAAAATGTGCTCAGCATTTTCACATAATAACTGATCAAAACATCATTTTATAAATGGATGCCATGACCATCTCCATTGTAAATATTTCTATAATACTACAGTACTGTACGTGTATAACCACATACGAGATCAGCTTTTTCCTCTTCTAATTCTTGTATCTTTTCTTCTAATTGTAAATTTCTTTCTGTTAATGACTCTACCATTTCCTCAGCTCCAAGTGCAGCATCAACCTTTTCATAAAAAGATAAAGTAGAATCTCCATTTAAAAACCCTTAATAACTTTTTATACTTCACCTCTGCTATAGTCTTTCTATTCCATCAATTCACTTCTCATTTAGTTTCTTCATACATGCAAATCAGTTTCAAAAACACTTTCATGACTAGTTTACATGCTACAATGAAACTTTTTATCTACATCTACAATGTACATGTACACATATATACATGTATTCACAAATACATGCACATAAGACTAACAACAATACTTCTGAACAGGCTTCTGGTACAAAGGAACTTTCCTGGTCTTTCAACTCAATGATCTGACTGTAGTTCTAGCAGAGTTAGCCACTGTGGTAGCTCAGTTGGTAGAGTGTTCGCTCCGTAAGTGGAAGGTCGTGGGTTCAAACCCCTGCCGAGTCTGACCCAAGACTTGAAAGTGGGTAGTGACTGTTCTTTCGCCAAGCACTCGGCATTACAAAATGAAAGTCACAGTTCTTTCCCATAGGAACTTAACATAAACAAGGTTCTGTGTCATGGCAGACATGGCACGATAAAGAACCCTGCTGTATAATGCCATCCGCACAACACACAGGCAAAATTTCTGCTGGCGATGTCTCATTATAAGTGAAATATTCTTGAACGGGACATTAAACACCATTACTCATTCAACTCAACTCTAGCAGACTTATCTTACCTGATCCTTCAAGTCAATGATCAGAGTCGGTAGCTCTATCAAAGATCTTACGTGATCCTTCAAGTCAATGATGACTCTGTAGTTCAAGCAAAGTTATCTTGCCTGATCCTTTAAGTCAACGCCCTGACTCTGTAGTTCTAGCAGAGTTATCTCACCTGAACCTTTAAGTCAATGATCTGACTCTGTAGTTCTAGCAGAGTTATCTTACCTAATCTTTCAAGTCAATGCCCTGACTATGTTGTTCTACAGAGTTATCTCACCTGATCCTTCAAGTCAATGATTTGACTCTGTAGTTCTAGCAGAGTTATCTCACCTGTTCCTTCAAGTCAATGATCTGACTCTGTAGTTCTAGTGGAGTTTTCTTACCTGAACCCATAAGTCAATGACCAGACTCTGTAGTTCTAGCAGAGTTATCTCACCTGATCCTTCAAATCAATGCCCTGACTCTGTAGTTCTAGCAGAGTTATCTCACCTGATCCTTCAAGTCAATGATTTGACTCTGTAGTTCTAGCAGAGGTATCTCACCTGATCCTTCGTCAATGCTCTGACTCTGTAGTTCTAGCGGAGTTTTCTTACCTGAACCCATAAGTCAATGACCAGACTCTGTAGTTCTAGCAGAGTTATCTCACCTGATCTTTCAAGTCAATGCCCTGACTATGTTGTTCTACAGAGTCATCTCACCTGATCCTTCAAGTCAATGATTTGACTCTGTAGTTCTAGCAGAGTTATCTCACCTGTTCCTTCAAGTCAATGATCTGACTCTGTAGTTCTAGCGGAGTTTTCTTACCTGAACCCATAAGTCAATGACCAGACTCTGTAGTTCTAGCAGAATTATCTCACCTGATCCTTCAAATCAATGCCCTGACTCTGTAGTTCTAGCAGAGTTATCTCACCTGATCCTTCAAGTCAATGATTTGACTCTGTAGTTCTAGCAGAGTTATCTCACCTGATCCTTCGTCAATGCTCTGACTCTGTAGTTCTAGCGGAGTTTTCTTACCTGAACCCATAAGTCAATGACCAGACTCTGTAGTTCTAGCAGAGTTATCTCACCTGATCTTTCAAGTCAATGCTCTGACTCTGTAGTTCTAGCCGAGTTATCTCACCTGATCCTTCAAGTCAATGATTTTACTCTGTAGTTCTAGCAGAGTTATCTCACCTGATCCTTCGTCAATGCTCTGACTCTGTAGTTCTAGCCGAGTTATCTCACCTGATCCTTTAAGTCAATGCTCTGACTCTGTAGTTCTAGCAGAGTTATCTCACCTGATCTTTCAAGTCAATGCTCTGACTCTGTAGTTCTAGCCGAGTTATCTCACCTGAACCTTTAAGTCAATGATCTGACTCTGTAGTTCTAGCAGAGTTATCTTACCTAATCTTTCAAGTCAATGCCCTGACTATGTTGTTCTACAGAGTTATCTCACCTGATCCTTCAAGTCAATGATTTGACTCTGTAGTTCTAGCAGAGTTATCTCACCTGATCCTTCAAATCAATGCCCTGACTCTGTAGTTCTAGCAGAGTTATCTCACCTGATCCTTCAAGTCAATGATTTGACTCTGTAGTTCTAGCAGAGTTATCTCACCTGATCCTTCGTCAATGCTCTGACTCTGTAGTTCTAGCGGAGTTTTCTTACCTGAACCCATAAGTCAATGACCAGACTCTGTAGTTCTAGCAGAGTTATCTCACCTGATCTTTCAAGTCAATGCCCTGACTATGTTGTTCTACAGAGTCATCTCACCTGATCCTTCAAGTCAATGATTTGACTCTGTAGTTCTAGCAGAGTTATCTCACCTGTTCCTTCAAGTCAATGATCTGACTCTGTAGTTCTAGCGGAGTTTTCTTACCTGAACCCATAAGTCAATGACCAGACTCTGTAGTTCTAGCAGAATTATCTCACCTGATCCTTCAAATCAATGCCCTGACTCTGTAGTTCTAGCAGAGTTATCTCACCTGATCCTTCAAGTCAATGATTTGACTCTGTAGTTCTAGCAGAGTTATCTCACCTGATCCTTCGTCAATGCTCTGACTCTGTAGTTCTAGCGGAGTTTTCTTACCTGAACCCATAAGTCAATGACCAGACTCTGTAGTTCTAGCAGAGTTATCTCACCTGATCTTTCAAGTCAATGCTCTGACTCTGTAGTTCTAGCCGAGTTATCTCACCTGATCCTTCAAGTCAATGATTTTACTCTGTAGTTCTAGCAGAGTTATCTCACCTGATCCTTCGTCAATGCTCTGACTCTGTAGTTCTAGCCGAGTTATCTCACCTGATCCTTTAAGTCAATGCTCTGACTCTGTAGTTCTAGCAGAGTTATCTCACCTGATCTTTCAAGTCAATGCTCTGACTCTGTAGTTTTAGCAGAGTTATCTCACCTGAACCTTTAAGTCAATGATCTGACTCTGTAGTTTTAGCAGAGTTATCTTACCTAATCTTTCAAGTCAATGCCCTGACTATGTTGTTCTACAGAGTTATCTCACCTGATCCTTCAAGTCAATGATTTGACTCTGTAGTTCTAGCAGAGTTATCTCACCTGTTCCTTCAAGTCAATGATCTGACTCTGTAGTTCTAGCAGAGTTATCTCACCTGATCCTTCAAGTCAATGATTTGACTCTGTAGTTCTAGCAGAGTTATCTCACCTGATCCTTCGTCAATGCTCTGACTCTGTAGTTCTAGCGGAGTTTTCTTACCTGAACCCATAAGTCAATGACCAGACTCTGTAGTTCTAGCAGAGTTATCTCACCTGATCCTTCAAATCAATGCCCTGACTCTGTAGTTCTAGCAGAGTTATCTCACCTGATCCTTCAAGTCAATGATTTGACTCTGTATTTCTAGCAGAGTTATCTCACCTGATCCTTCGTCAATGCTCTGACTCTGTAGTTCTAGCGGAGTTTTCTTACCTGAACCCATAAGTCAATGACCAGACTCTGTAGTTCTAGCAGAGTTATCTCACCTGATCTTTCAAGTCAATGCCCTGACTATGTTGTTCTACAGAGTTATCTCACCTGATCCTTCAAGTCAATGATTTGACTCTGTAGTTCTAGCAGAGTTATCTCACCTGATCCTTTAAGTCAATGATCTGACTCTGTAGTTCTAGCGGAGTTTTCTTACCTGAACCCATAAGTCAATGACCAGACTCTGTAGTTCTAGCAGAGTTATCTCACCTGATCCTTCAAATCAATGCCCTGACTCTGTAGTTCTAGCAGAGTTATC
Organism: Tegillarca granosa; assembly: GCA_029721355.1. NCBI lineage: Eukaryota > Metazoa > Mollusca > Bivalvia > Arcoida > Arcidae > Tegillarca > Tegillarca granosa. The sequence goes on along the minus strand of CM056605.1, from coordinate 20,954,282 downwards.
TCACCTGATCCTTCAAGTCAATGATTTGACTCTGTAGTTCTAGCAGAGTTATCTCACCTGATCCTTCAAGTCAATGATTTGACTCTGTAGTTCTAGCCAAGTTATCTCACCTGATCCTTCAAGTCAATGCTCTGACTCTGTAGTTCTAGCAGAGTTATCTCACCTGATCCTTCGTCAATGCTCTGACTCTGTAGTTCTAGCTGAGTTATCTCACCTGATCCTTTAAGTCAATGATTTGACTCTGTAGTTCTAGCAGAGTTATCTCACCTGATCCTTCAAGTCAATGATTTGACTCTGTAGTTCTAGCCAAGTTATCTCACCTGATCCTTTAAGTCAATGATTTGACTCTGTAGCTCTGTAACTTCTGATTGATATCTGTCTTTATCTTTTCTCAGATTATTTATTTCAGTCTGAAATTTCTCATTTTCCTTCTGAAGTTTCTGTGAGTCATGTTTCTCTGCATTTGACAAATCTCTCATTCTGTTTCACAAAAACACAAAGAAGATATGCATATAATTTTATCTAAATGGTTATTTTAGCTGTTTTCAACTCTGCAGTCAAAGTTATATTATCTTACATGGGTCTTTCTACATGTAAGTTAGGACCAAAAATAAGTCTCTTCCCAATGCCAAAAAATACATGTACATGTACTTTTATTTTCTAATTTTTCCCAGTTATTCTAATTTTACTTTTAACAACACATCCTGCCTGAAAGTATTGATTTTAACACACAGACAAATGCACTTGTCAATGTTTCATTGTAGTTTTAATCATGCATATAAAACAAAAAAATCTATTTTTATGCTTACTGTATTTTTAGGTCCAAAAGTTCCACAGTAACCAGACAAAGAGGCAACTTGCTGTATTAGGCTGTAAGTGAGAAGACAAAGTACGAAAGAATTGAAACAGTTTTATTATGTTTGTGATATAAAACAAATCTTACTTGACAAGAGCATCTTTCAGTCTTTCTATCTGCTGTTCCAGCTGTTTTACCTGGTAATCTGCAGCAACACCTTCAGTACCTAGAGAAAGCAATAAAAAAATTGTGTTTGTTGATTTGAACATTTTCTTTAACACTGGAGATCATACATCATTCAAAATATCTTCTTGTGTTGGATATATACATTATACATGTAAATATATATATATATATATATATATATATATATATATATATTTATATATATATTTATATATATATATATATATATATATATTAAATATATACACAAACGTAACCAAAGTATGACTGATTGACAATGCAGAGAGTAGTAAATGTGGAAACATGATGTGAACATAAAAAAGAGGCAGGGTTAAAAATCTTTCTGGAGTGTAGTAAATGCAAGTGTTAAAAATACAACTTAAAGACACTTATGATTTTATCAATGTTCATTAGGAAAAATCAAATAAAAAACACTTTTTCACTGCATAGCAATTACAGAAATTTGATTTTTACTAAAAATATGAAAATCTATAAACTGTTTCGATCTTTGTAGCTGAGTTGATAAAGCCTCTTTATTTTCCATCTGTTAGTTTGGTGGCAGTGTTACTCTTGGGATTGGTGGACAAGAAATTTTGGATTTGTGAAAGATTTCCAGAATGACTTCATATATGCCAGAATATTGGCAATAAAACAAAGGGGAAAAAGTCTGGGTAACTCAGTTAGTAGGGGAATGGCCTGTATTGTTGGAAATTGTTAACAAAGGTTTGCTAATGCATCAGATCCTGCATTTTTACAACTACAGTAATTTTCATACTGCCCATAGAGAAACAGATAAAATACTTAAATGTATTCTTTTTTTTAAATTTATCAACAAACCTTTATCAGAAATTTCACTACGTAAAATCTCTAAATCAACTGTCAATTCTTCCACTTTTTCTTTCAATGAGTCTACTTCTTGTTGCAAACTTTCAGCCTGTAACAGATAAACACATAATTGAATTATATAGAACTGTTTTCAATGATAAACAATAACAAATGTTTATTGAAATAAGTTTTCATTACTATATCCCTCCCCCAAAAAAGAGAGAGAGAGAGAGAGAGAGAGAGAGAGAGAGAGAGAGAGAGAAAGAGAGAGAGAGAGAGAGAGAATGAATAGTTTCTGACTTGCAATTTTATTGTTATTTAAAATTAAAAATTGTTTTTAGATTCGAAAAATTTATCATATCATATATAGTATAATAACTAAAAACCACAACAAAAACATAAAATTAATGCAGCTTTACCACATAAGTGTCTATCATCACATGTTTAAATTTTGGGAAAAATTGTTTCCATTAATTTGGATTAATTCTCTAATGAGAATTCAGGGTTTCTTTTATAAAGAACAAATTTGGTACAATTTTGATCATCTCTAAAAGTATTATTATATATGTAAAATATAATCTTAGTACAGTATATTTTGTTCTTCAGTTGGAAAGAAGAAAATAGGTAAACAAGTCAAAGGGAGATAACCATTACAATTTTCAAAACTAAATGATTTCAACATGTCCAACCAACCAATACATTTGTCACATTATATAGTATGGAAGTCACAACTGTAGTTTATGTTTATCAAAGAAATTCAATGAAATACTTTTTTCTTCATTTATTAATAAAATTTTTATTCATCTGGAAATTCTAGATCTTTACATTGTTATATCCAAATCTGAGATAAATACTACTATTATATTCTGTCATCATAATCTTCATCCTGTGACAAGTTTATATATAGAAGCATTGAATCTGAGTCTAATCTGGGTCATTGGGAAATAACTTGTATGGACACTTTGAAAACTATGATGATTGTGCAATGAAACATTTACTACACCATCCAAAATTGTAAAATTTTAGAGGTCTTCTTGTCATTTTGCTACAAGATGATGCCATGTTCCCCATATGGTGATGCCATGAAATTTTCTCTTTTTTTTTCTTACTTTTTCTTCAGCCATTTCTTTATCTAGGGTAGCTATTTCTACTGTTTCAGCTAAATCTGACATTTCATCTCTGTACCTATCATAGGCTTCTGCTGCATCTTTAGCATCCTTGAATTAAGAAATTATAAAATCTTAATAAGTAAATTATCTTTATATCACCCTCTGTAAGAAGATAAGTTTATTGGTTGGTTGTAATACTGTTTTATATTACATCAAATTTCTTCAGCAATTCATGACAAGAGAAAGTTTGTTAATCTCTTAGGATTAATCTGAGACCAAGTATGCCTATGCACGAGATGTGCAAGTGAGAATTATGTGCATTAGGTATGCCTTGTACTAGCACTCACTACATGTCTTTTTGTTTAAGTGCTAGCTTTGTGAGGAAACAGTATCTCAAATTTTAAAAGTCTTATGCATAACCTAACCAGGGCCAAACCCAATCCCCTTCTCCAAGGTGGATACTTTATTACTGAGCCATTGAGACAGTAAAAGATCAGTAAAGCTCAACTGCATATTCAGCCTGACAAAATAACCTTGTCCAATTGTCAATTGACCAATGAAATATATCAATCATAAGCTAATGAAAACTGATGTTAACATTCATCAATACAGTCATATTAATGTTTTGACAAATGCTTCTCTATGCTTTAATACATCTGAGTCTTTTAACTTGTTGTAATGACATCCACAATCGTTTCATTCATATACATGTAAGTTAATAAGAAGTAGCTTTAGATTATCTAGAAGACATTCAAGTCATACAATTTCACCTGGCCAGTATAACCAAATGGCAACAGACGAATAACAGCAAAAATATTAAAATTAAGAATAAATTTTATAATAAAACAATTTTTTTAAACTTAATGGTTAGAAATGAGAAAACTAATAGAAGTTAGAAACTAGTTTAGCAACATGTACTAAAATAAAAATGAGAAAATATAAGACAAGTATTCCACTGTCTTATTTAAGTCATTTGAGCATTCCTTAATGTTGAATTCATCTAACCTTCCTACAATTTATTCATAAACAAACATTATTATATATGAATTTTGACAGTCTTTTATCAAAAATGATTTTATAATTTCATACCTTTTTGGCACTCTGCAGTTGTTGCTGAAGTTCTTTTTGTGTTTCCTGCATTTTACTCTTATATTCTTGCAACTGAAAAACATCAATGGTATAAATGGCAAAAATTAAAATAGATTCATTTCTTTTACTGCTTGTTTTAGAAATTTTTCTAATTGCTTCTACCCTGTACCTTGTGGTACCTGCAACTTGTCTTTACTGGTTATAAAAATGTCCCTGTGGAAATTTTAATACAGAAAAAAAATAATGATAAAAAGTAAGAATAAATGTTGCATGTACAAAATGTACATGTATATGATTACATGTCTAACACATTTAACAATATTCTTCCACCTGGTTTTCAAGCATATCACTTAATAATTTTAATTGTTTTTGATACAGTGCATGTATTTTTTGTATCTTACTAGTGGCCTCAAAATATAATTATAAAAAACATCAGAAACTAAGGTTGTGTTTCAGAAGCTATTAATGCATTAGGTGGTTTTAGTGTGGAGTTGATTTTATACACATATAGAAAACATCAAATACATTTTGTACCAGTCGTTAAATGGTATTCTTGTGAACAAATCTTTAAAAAAAAGAACGAAAATCTTAATCTTCCAGATCCAATTGTGCTAGCCATAGCAATTTAAATACTTAACAAAAGGTCATTTTAAATAAAGTTTTTTTTAAACATGTTTCAAACATTTTTAATGTTTACCACTTCCTCAATATTTTCGGCATGTTAAACAGACAATTTGTTTACAAATACTAGACATAATAAATCAACCAACCTGCTGAAGTTGTATCTTTGACTTTTCAAATTCTTTTAGTTTTGCCTTATCTTCAGACCTCTTTATTTTCAGTGTATCAAGTTTCTCATTGAGGTCTTTAATTTCAGCTTTCAGTCCCTCCATTTCTTGTTGCTGCTGTAGGTTCGTCATTTTGTCTATCACTGGGGATGAGGTTAACATACTACTGCTAGCACTTAGATCTGGTATAGAACTCTATAAAATGGAAATTGTCAAAATATTTGTCAAAATAAACATCATTAAAAAAAAGATTTCTTGTTAGTAAAAGACAAAAGAATCTACCATAATTATTAAACAGACAATTTATTTATCTGTACATGTTACTTTAAGAAGTAATAAGTACAGTGTAGCTAGCCTGCATATCTAGTCAACATTTTGACATTTGTTAATTTGGTTATTTCAAAACTATGGCAAGTATCTACAATGATCAACTACCTCATTTCTGAGTTATGTAAAAAGCTGCCCTTTTGTAGTATGCACAGGCAAATTCAAGTTAATGAAGGAATACAAATTCAAAACAAGATTAACTTAAAAATGTGTTACTGTCCCTTTATTGATAGTTAAAAATGGCAATCATATGACTGCAACATCAATGGAAAAAACTAATAAAAGTAGCAAAAAGGGTGGAATCTATGCCTCTCCTCAGTTCCTGTATTCAAATTGACATGTTCATTTTGTTAAATTACTGTTTTACAGTAAGTGTTCTGTCACCAGCAGTCAAAAATGATTGTCCCAACTGTTGAAATCTATAGAAATTATTTTTAATTTAATTTAATTTGCAGGTTTTGGTCTCAGTTAAAAAAAACATCTCATATATTCAGCTCTAGTGTAGACAGACAGCAGATAAAGAACCATTGCCTCAATAGTTCACAGCCACTTGGACATTCTGAATTTAAATAATAACTTTAAACCCGTAATTATTAAAGCCAGTGACATACCATCAGGATTATCAAATCTGTTCACATCTTTTAAATATCTCAAAAAATAAATTTAAAAAAAACTCTAAGGCAAGTTTGATGATTGATGACAGCGGTAATTTGCATGGCCTGGGATATACATGTACAATTAACTTTTAAGATGAAACTAAATCTAACACAGTTAAATACAAACCTGATAAAATTTTACAAAATATTCTCTAGTCCTATTAAATGGTTATGTTCCAATGCTATAGCAAGGTTTGATATAAAGATTGACATAGGAAATTTACTTTAAAGCATACTATATTTTAACAAGGATACCTGTAACACCACATGACTTGTGATATAACTGCAACTTGATTGACATGAAGCAGGTGTAAAACAAAGGTATAAAAAGCATGTGCAAACTAAACATTTTATAAATCTAAATTTCTTTGCATTATTCATAATTAAGCAATTTTTAAAATGTTTTATTGTATTTTTATTTATTTCAGAGTAAAACTTTTATAACTTGATATACAATTACTTAAATTTTGATTTGTGTTTGAATGGTCTAGCAGATTGAGTTTTGGTATTTAAATACAATTAGGAAATAAAAACTGTTGAGACAAAATAAATGACCCCAGAAACTCATAGTATTTGTCAAAATCATCTTCAAATTATCAAGGTTCTAATGTAAAACCAATGCAAAAGAAATTTTCTTGATGATCACATTTTAAAAATCTGATTAATCCACTGATATATTAATAACAATCATGATAATGTCTATGGAAATCAAATGAAATCTGTAAAAAATCAAAATATTTAAGTATCTTGCACCACTGACAATGCAGCAAATGAAGAAAGCCCACACCTTGTCTACTTATATACCATAACCTTTAAGAACTTAAAATTAAGCATATCGAGAGCTTAATAATTAAAACACTATCACATCCTTTTATTTTTCCAATTAAAATAATAAAACTAAAATTCAAATATAATTATTAACTGCAACAGAAAATACTATCAGAATTTTTAACTTATACAAATAAGTTACTAGTAATGACATTTTATGTATGCCTGTAGTTCTCACCTGGCACTGTCAAACAAAAATTATAAGTACTAAAACTGATAAGTTTTCCTTGTTTTGGTTCAAATTTGTAATAAAACATTTTGATTTTTTTTTCAAATTCATAATAAAACATTTTGACCTAATGTTAATCCTGATGTTTTGTAAATTAATGGGTTTTTTTAAACCTAAGAAGAAGTAGCAAATCTTTCAATGAACAAGGTTACTACCATGTAGTAACTACCCCATAGCATGAGTACATATCATTACAGAAAGTTTTAATATCCCAAATTCTCAGAATTCTATTGTCTTCTTTAAAAAAAATCATCAGATAATGCAATTCGATATTGTACTACACAATGATTATACTGTATCACACAGTAACCTGGTAAATCTCATAATAAATAAACAAAATGGGATCCAATTTGACACACGATGCCATACCATCAATAATCAAAGCTAACTTCATTACCCAGCTAAAAGAGCTTTTTATTTACTGCAGATAACTATGCAAATAAGGACTGCCGGGAAAAGAAAAGGAATAAGCTTAAAATGGTTTTGAAAAATAAGTTACTTTTTTCTCAGTAACATTTTCTACTACCATCGGTTCTGATGTGGTAACACTACTATCAGAGAGAGTTAAATCTGGCATGGAGCTCTAAAAACATCAGAAATATCAATTTAATAAATTAATGTAAATATTAAATAGTGAACAAATGAAATGCAATTTTTTGTCCACATTTTTTTTCACTTTTATCAAGACATAACCAGCTAAATATGAAATCTAAACCTTTGTAATTGTGACAGGAAGAAAACCATTCAAACTGCTATATTGTAATGGTCTTGGCAACTGCAAGTCCAAAATTTTATAAACTTACAGATAATGACTAAATATTGACATGATTAAAACAATCATTTAGTAAATTTGTGCTACTCTCTTATTTTATCACAGAGTTTGCTTATCTTACTTGGTTCTGGGACAGAAAAACTTCTGTACTGATAACAATAATTTCAAATGTCTTAAAGACTATCTGAATTTAAAAAAAAAAAAAACAAACATGACAAAAAATCTTCAAATTATATTAGTTATCATTTACCTTTTTATTTTCTGAGGTTGATTTTGGAGTACCTTGTCCAGACTTGTCAGATTCAGGTGTACTTTCTTTACTGCCACGATAAAGTCGAGACACAGGACCTGGAAGAGAACTATCCCGTGGTATTGAGGAAGCTGGAGAGCCAGCAGCTACACTGGACAAGTCAGAGGGTACACTTGGTGCTCTCTTTGGTGTGGTCCCTACATCAGTAAGATTCTCACTACCTGAAAAAAATAATATAACAAATAAATTATATAATTCTTTATTTTTACTTGCTCTGCCTGTTTCAATCTTTTTCTGGTGGTATGTGTTTCTGCAACCAATACAGTTGATTTTTTTAATCACCAGTAAACAGAAATGTCTTTAGCAAACACAGAGACACAGAACCTTTAACTTTATGATTAACAGAATTTTTGCAACCTGTAATTTTCTCTCAATAGAGAACGTAGATTTCTACCGCAGTAAAGATTATTTCACATGTGTCACTAATCAAAGGGAATGTAGAATAAATATACCTTAAAAATATGTTTATATCAATAAATACTGGTAGGCAATGTGTATGCCATGCATATCTAAACAAGGGGATCTAAAAGTCCACTATCACAAGAAAATATGTACCTTTATTTGATCATTACTTCTGCTTTAAAAGAAAATCAAAATGAAAACTGACATTAACTGATCTTCAAATCTAAAGTTTAGCAACTTGCAACTTGATTTGTAAAATATCCAAAAATCAATTTATCTGTTCAATTTTGTGGTTTTCTTCAAAATATTGTTTTGGTTTATTGTCAATATTCTTTTCAGGTTAAAATTTGACTGAACAAGTCTTGCAATTAAACTTTACCATGTTCGATACATACTTTTTCCTGCATAGCTTGGTGGACGCAAGCCTGATTTACGAGCTATTTTACTTCCTGAAGCGCTTGAGGGTGTGGCTGTTTTAGCTTGGGTACTTGCAGGGGCTGGACTACCTCTTCCATCTTCAATGGCTGATATCTTAAATGGAAAAATCACTTTTATAATATAAAATGTCATACCATAGAGAGATTTTCTCTTATCTGATTACAGTTCTTGACATTGTTTCCTGTGTGGTTTCTGATAAGAGATCCAATTTGTGGTTTGTAATGGATATACCGGTACATCAACATGTATAAATATTTTGTGTGTGTATTGTAGTTATTACTTGTTAATACTGAATTAATTTGATTTGATTCAATGGGGTTTTACATCCCATTCAAAAATATTTCACTTATATCAAAAAGTCACCACTTATTTTGACATAAATTTAGACCTTAGCAGTGCACTTAGGGCAATGTACAGGGAGGGTTCTTTAACATGGCTGCCATGGCAACGGGCATCAGTTTTTAAGGTTTTCTCTAAACTTCCATGTTACTTCCATTTCTAAATGCTGAGTGCTTGTCAAAAGAACAGTCACTACCAATTTTCAAGTCCTGGTCAGACCTGGCAATGGTTCAAACCTTGACCTCCCAAATACAATGTGAGCACCCTACCAACTGAGTTACCATAGTGGTTAATATTACTGAAATGAGAATAATCTACAAGTGAAATAAAGGTTTTTTTCAGATATATATGTGCACTGCCTAGATCTTTTCTTCATATTAATACTAGTGGTTGAACAATTAAAATGTTATTGAGGAAGATACAGTGCAAAAGATTGGCAAACAATTATCCATTGTACAACAAGTATTCTGACAATATATTAGAAACATATATATGAAGAGTACATCTAGTTGTCTGTTCACAGTTTTACTTCCTAAATAACCTAATACAAAAGTCAAGTAAAACCACATTGAAGGAGATAAATACCTGAGACTGGCGAACAAATATCCCATGGTTATCGTCACAGGTAAAGTAAGTCTTCCCTTGGACTGTTCCATTATTTTTACCTTTGGCATCATCTAAGGCAACACCTATCCACTTTCCTAGTGTAAAAGACAAAACTTAATGTAGATTCATTGAAAAATCAATTATACAAAGGGAGGCAACTCCTTGTGTATACAATACTAAAAAGAAATATATGCTAAGCATACAGACATTTTCATAGCTTTAGTTTAAAATATACAGAAGTTTAAAAAATCTTACAATTTCATTTGCAACCGTGTGAAATCATTTTAAAAGTTATTCTTGTTAAAAAAAAAAACATTTTCAGTATCGGTATTTCAAATTCTAATATTGTCAACCTTTTTTTTTCTACAAAAATATTTCATATAACTTAAGGATACACATAGTAATTTAAGCTACAATTATGCTCAAATGAATGAACAATACCAAACTTTATCTAATAGATTTTGTATAAATAAAGTATAACATACTTGTATGTACAGTTTTATTTACAGCATTTTAACAGATTAGAAAATATGTTTGATCCTCAAGTTCCAGTCCACCTAAGTGGCTCAGACGTAAAGTTGAGCATGTTGAGATTCGGGTGTTATGGCTTCAATCCCAAACCAGGTTAAAAACGGGACTAAGTTCAAGAGACTGCTTCCTTGTCTGGTGCTTGGCTTTAGGAAGACAGAGTATTAACATAAACTAGTTCACATAAAATCAGTATAATATGACTGGGAGAGTGTCAGGTTTGTCCGCCTGCTATTGACTCTGTAAGCTAGCATGTCAAAGTCATCTCGAGCGCATATATTTAATAGTACAAGGCAGACCATAAAAGAAACAAGCACATCTCATGCAAACACAAACTTGTTCTTAAATTAATCCTTACAGATTAATAACCTTGCTCTCATCAGCAATAGCAGAAAAAAAAATGCTAATGGGACATTAAATAACATTGCAACCAACAAACATAATTCTCTTAAAATTTCACATTTTAGTCAAACTTACCACTAGAAAATAGAGTTGTTCCTACATATTTCACAGTACCAATTACATCTTTTCCTATAACCTCCACACGTGTTCCTACTTTAATTGGTTTTGCCTCTGCCATTTTCACTTACTAGAAGATAAAAAAGACCTAACTAGTTCATACATTGGGCTTACAATACAAAAAGAGAAAATCTATATAATAATTAGGTAAATACTATCCCAAGCTTGATGGGTTCATTAGATAGGTGCTTATCCTAAATTAAATGACCCAATTTGCATTATCATACCTCACGGAAAATTCTTACACTATTACTGGTCAATTTCTAATCATGTGGTATGAAAAAATTTAGAGTGTTTGAAGCAGTGGTCAACATTGCCATGGGATATTGCAATGTTCACTGCTAAACATGGAAACTTATGAACGTTCATCATGGAAACTACTGAGTGATCCTACTTAAGATTACGTCATCTATAGACCAGTGACTTTTACAGTTCTTTATTATATGCAATTTTACGCATCTTAAACAGGCTTTGACGGAATAAAGGGTAAACGAAATAGCTTTTTGTTCGGTATAATAAAGTAAATAGTGGCCTTGGTTGAGGGAAGATTGCCTTGAATAGGATACCCACTAATATCAAAGTTACCAGTATTCTCTGGCATTGTTTCAGAATCCATTTAACAGCTGAGTAAAGATAAATATCTCCATTTAACATATGGTGCCTTGCAGCCCAGTTGAAGATCCATTCCTTAAAGATCTTAAAAATTGCAGATAATATGTCTGGTTGTTCTGCTATTGTCTTTATTTTGTTATGTTAATGAAAAAAATAATTTAGAAAAATTATATTTAGACAATAAAGTATGAAAGAACAAACAGTACATATGAGCTGTATTGCACAGGGCTTCCTTCAGACTTTCAAACTATATTTGGAGTCCTAAGAATTTCATCTCACTCTCAATATAAGGAGCAATTGATTTTATATTGACTGCCTCTTGCGATTTTAAGGAAAGTCAATTTGACTCGTGGAAATCAAGGATCAAATAGAAACTCTGGTGAATCTATCATGTTCCTTATCAATTTTGGATCACTACAGGTTCCCAATTTCAAAGAATCTATTTTTAAAGATCAGTTTAATTATTGTAATGTTTGGTGCAATATGCTACAAATTCCCTGCAATGAAACCAACCGCAATAAACAGAAGGGTTTTACTTCTGGCTCTTGAAAAATAGAAGCAAAATATTGACAGTCAACTGTAACATTCTTTAGCCAATCAGTATTACCAGTGTGTCACAGAAATTAAAAGTGACATAAAATGTCATTACCAAATGCAATTCTTCTAAAATGCTGGATATGATTAACAATTTGTATTTCAAAAAAATAAATCATTTTTCATCCTTGTATAACAAAATCAATGGTTTTTTTTAACTGTCTCAATGGAAATTTTGAAGAATTATATGAATATAAGAATATATGGAGCCAAAAATTATAAAAATAGCAAATGGTTAAATTGGCAAATGACAGATCAATCCATATTATCAGATTCACTGCTTCCGGGCAAGTTTTTATGAAACGGTGCAAAATCTAAATTGTCTGACCAGTGTCTGAAAGGCTGGGCAAGTCTTCTACGAACCTTAGATAAAAGGCCTCTTTTAATATTAGTTTTGCCATGTAATGTTCATACCTTGGCATGCATCAGACAGCTTTGTTAATTCAACTTTTCAGGTTACATCGCTAATTTATCCAGAGACGGATGATGATGCATACCCCCTATAACATTGAAAAATTTATAGGTCATTACTAAATGTAAAATAGATAACGGATGTAGAACATATTATCCGATATTGGTTTTGCTTGTCGATCCCTCCAGTGTTAGGCGAACCTTTATCGATATCCTATTTAGAAGCCCGCGATTCATTAACGCCTTTCTAGTAATGTCCATTGCCTGTAATATATTTGATATTGTTATAACAGGTTCAGAAGGACGTTTGGATAAGAGTCTTACCACATTTATCTATTGTGGTTCCATTCTTGCTACTTGCGAGAAAGAAAAACAAATGTGGATGATTAAAAAAAATTAAGCTGAATTTTGTGAATTTTGTATGTTTGAAGCTTTCCAATCTTATGGCAAAATGTATTTGGATCTTTGAAGATTACATTGAAATACAACTAATTCTGTATTCCTACCCCGGCTATATATGATTTAGGAACCCCCTTAGCTCCTTGTATGACCCCTATGTGAATCTTGTGACTATCTAAGCCCAAACCAAGGAATTCTTTGCACTAAAGACGCTGAAATTAAAAATCATTAATACACGATACAATAAATAATTTAAAAACATAACAAGAAAACATATTAAGACTATATTAAGACAGCCGGTTATAATACTCCTGTCTTTGAACGGATTGTAACTATGCAAGTAATGATTTTCAAGTATTTTTGTAAAGCAGTGACCATACTACTATTTTACAGCCAAAAAGTTTATTCAATTCGCTAGTTCTACTCTTTTTCAAAAATTTTACCAAACAGTGGATAAACAACCCGACATGAATAATTAAGTTGCATCGTGTTATTTGTTTTGGCTAAATCTATTGTCTACTTTCATTTTGAAAGTCCTGTTACAGTGGATACATAGTAAATATTCGTTTCAATTAAAAACATAATTTCGACTTATCATAGAAAATAAATATGAAAATTTATTCTGGTTATTTTGGTTGAAATCTTAGTCAGTAAGTCAAAGAAAATAAGCTTGTTACATGAAACTACAGTGTTTAACACACAGGTAAAAGATTTAAGCGACTAGGGCTTAAAGTTGCTTATTTATCATGGTTGTACATGCAGGAAAAACAATTTAAAAACTGTGACATTTCTTAAAGACGAAAATGGAAAAAAAAGATGTATACATTTTATGTATCTATCATACACGCGTAGTTTTAATTTAATTCTATGTAACATAAGAATTTATTTAAAATATAAAACTATTTAGGATCCCGCACGAACTATATAATGGGTTCCAGGTAGTATGATTAATATGAAATGTAACTTAAACATAATATCTTGAATTACGATATCAATTTTAAAAAATTGAATAACGATTAACTAAAAGCGTGAATATATATATATATATATATATATATATATATATATATATATATATATATATATATATATATATATATATATACACTAGTATATATATATATATAACATCAGGTGCTCAGAGGCCAAGTGCTCTACAGCGCCCGCTTACGAAGCACAGTGCCTCTTGCCGCCTGACCCGATGTGATATTCGAACCTGGAAAAAATATGTTCGCTTGCCGAAAATAGTTATGTTTTCGGAGTACACCCCCATCCACACCTTCACGATATCAGACCGGATTGCCTTCATATAAGTAAATGAATCTCGAATCTCAACTCGGGCGTAAACACCTTTACCCTATTACAACTCATTTTAATGATTTTTCATATTTTATCAATGCTTATCAAAGTTTCAAATGATGATGTAACTAAAATAATTTTTCAACATAAACATGATGGGAACTGTGTTAGCTAGGTTTAACTGGTAGAGAAGAAACTAAGAAATATTTCTGCCTTGACACATTGAAATATAATATTATCGTTCATCATAATATAATAAATATTTAAGTGAGGTGTGCATTTTTCATTTTTAAAAGAACAGCAAGATAGCCTACTGTGTCGTGACATGTGTTAAACATAATGGTGTAATGTTTTTTGTAAATATTGACAAAGAGAACAATGATTTATTTAGAATTTGATATGTAATTTTTAAACTGTGTTAAAACGAAAATTGATTTGGGTAAAAAATTTTCATAACGTTGAATTTAGTTTAGCTTTATTTAGACGTTCATATAAACCCTAAACAAGAGATTCTGAACAAAATTAGGAATCGGGTGTATTCTATTTCAGTTCCAGACCGGTGGAAAGTTGGAAAGTAACTATTTAAACTTTAAAACCAGTAAAGACAAAAGAATGGTGAGTGTTTTATATATGTCATTTACCACTTTTTGAATTTAATCATAAAAATACATTCAAAAAGTGGTATACGACAATATACATATACCACTTTTTGAATGTATTTTCATGATTAAATTGAAAAAGTGGTATATGACATATATAATATGGTGATTTTCGATTGCCTTTATGAGGAACCTCAGTGGCCGAGTGGTCTAAAACGCCTGCTTAACAATCACAGCGCCTTCCAGCTCCTAGGATAGAATCCCAATCGGGCAGGTCCTACTGTGAGAAATTACATTAGTTTTCTTGCCGAAGGTCGATGGTTTCCTTCTGGCGCCCCGTTTTCACCCACATCTCTGAACTGACCGCGTCATAGTAAGTTAAATGATTAAATGAAAATATCGTTATTGTAATTTTTTTCAGTGGAGCATGAAAATGCAAAATATGTGATAAGTAATAGCCCAGAGCAACCATGAGCACACTACATCACAACGAAGACAAACGCATGATTAAGAAACACACACACACACACACACACACACACACACATATATATATATATATATATATATATATATATATATATATATATATATATATATATATATATAAAGGCCAATTGCCAATTGCATCTTGTGTATGAGTAATCATATTTATCATTTTGAATATATATGGTAACATGATTTAAAATATATATTTTAGCAGTAAATAGTAGAAATGTAATAGGAATAATAGCGTTTTACGCCCAATTAAAGTTATTTTAAATGGCGTGGCTGAAATCAGAGAACAAGATAAAACTGTAAAACGTTGAAAAGTGAACCTGACAAACCTTTTTCCACTAGAAATTACATATATGGCCAATTATGTGTGCGACTGTAAACAATGATTATACTACCAACAATATGTGATCTTAAATACATAAAAGTTATGAACAAAATGTTTTATAGACCATGTCCCAGCACGTTTCACATTCACTCACTCAATTGGGTGTACACTCAACTCAAATTGGGGAATAATTCAATATCAATTATCATCTCCAGTTTAATTACAGATGTTTATCTAGTCTGTCACTATAAAATTTTCAGTGCACACAAGTGTATTCCATAGCAAGCTATTACACACCCCTAGCCTTGCAATTCAAATCGTATTGTAAGCCTTCAGAGAAAAAAATGAAAAAATGATTAGTCTTAAAGATTTTTCAACACCTCAATTTTACTAGAAAACTTCGGACAAGACGGTTACGATTCTAGAGGCAGTCATTAGCTAACACGTGTATAGTCCACGTGATATCAATCTAAACAGCAAAACATTGTTATGACTTTAATTTAGACAATAAAAATTAAAATGTTTTAAGAAAATGTCATTTTAATGGATCAAAATCGGATAACTTTAATATATATTCAAAAAGGCTAACAATTTATTTGTAGTCATTCAGTATTAAATACTAGTATTTTGCAACTTCATGGCTGTGGTTCTGTCCTGAACTGAAGTCTGATATTTTTCCCATGAAAACCTCAGATCTTCTTAAAATTTCTCGCTTTTGGATCTGTCCGGGTAGAGTTGTGATATTTGAAGTGAGACGCGTTATTATGCCATCTAGGACTAAACCGCATGTTACAGAGAGACGAGAAAAATGACTCGGTATACAATGGATTTGGTCTTTATATAGCTTTTTTCTTTATAGGCAGTTGGATTTTTTTCTTTATAGGCAGTTGGATTTGGTCTTTATATAGCTTTTTTCTTTATAGGCAGTTGGATTTGGTCTTTATGCAGATTTTTTTCTTTATAGGCAGTTGGATTTGGTCTTTATATAGCTTTTTCTTTATAGGCAGTTGGATTTGGTCTTTATGCGGCTTTTTCTCTTTATAGGCAGTTGGATTTGGTCTTTATGCACCTTTTTTCTTTATAGGCAGTTGGATTTGGTCTTTATATAGCTTTTTTCTTTATAGGCAGTTGGATTTGGTCTTAATATAGCTTTTTTCTTTATAGGCAGTTGGATTTGGTCTTTATATAGCTTTTTTTTTATATGCAGTTGGATTTGGTCTTTATATAGCTTTTTTCTTTATAGGCAGTTGGATTTGGTCTTTATGCAGCTTTTTTTTTTTTTCTTTATAGGCAGTTGGATTTGGTCTTACTTTATAGGCAGTTGGATTTGGTCTTTATATAGCTTTTTTCTTTACAGGCAGTTGGATTTGGTCTTTATGCAGCTTTTTTCTTTATAGCCAGTTGGATTTGGTCTTTATATAGCTTTTTTATTATTTTGATATAATATTTGAGTGGAGAGTTGTCGCCATACCAATTCAATTTTTCTTTTAAAGTAAAACCTTGTGTTAATGACCCTCAATAACTTTAACCATCTCATATATCGCCAAAGGCTTTTCTCTTTTCGATTTTTATTATAAAACCAACTACTAACTGAAAAAGGTAGTAATGAATCGAGAATTTACGGTTCATGTCTTTCTGTCTGATTTAAAAATATATTGCTATACACACATCTAAATTTAAAGCTGAAAAGTGATAAATTACAAACCTTTGCCCGTCGGATATAGCATACCACTACATACAGTAGTCACCAGAAAGTTTTATAAACATAATGGTAATTAAGATAATTTTGTTTTTGTTTTTTTGTTTTTTTCTTTTTTTTAAATGTATCTTTGAACATGACGCTATAAACCTTCAATTGAGAATAAAATTTTTTGAATATTTCAGGCACAAACAAAAGAATTACTGACAGAGGCACAAATACAAGGTACTCTCTCTCTCTCTCTCTCTCTCTCTCTCTCTCTCTCTCTCTCATAAGACATTCGGTGATTTATAGTATTCAGATATATTTTCCTTTAGATTTGTGAAACATTGAAATTTTGTATTTTTTTCCCGTATAATAAGCATTGTCGTTTGTTTTAAAAATCAACTGGAACCATGCCACTAAATGCCATTTTGTTATCTTTTAATTGTCCCAAAGTAGTGAAGTAGAAATTTGTTTTTTCTTAACATTCAAACGCTTCGTATTCGCCCGAAAGCTTCAAGGAATGCACAAATGGGATGGTCGTTACCCAATTCTTTCACTTATATCAAGACGGCCAGTTCGGTGGTTTTCTCAGGGCACTCAGTTTCCTCCACTATACTTGACCTTAAGTGATAGAATCTTGACTGGTGTGTAACAGAAAATTTCTCCATTCATACTATATTGTAAGATATGTATTTCAGTTCTCCTGCCGAAAAATAAGTTATATTCTATAGATTCTATAGATACTTTAGCTTCTTAAAGTATAGATACTTTTACTTTAGCGGGGGGGGGGGGGGGTGTTTTATACCTTATTCTGAAAAGCAATGTATATAATGGTATTCTTCATTACAGAGTTCAGAGAAACATTTAATATGTTTGATAGAGATGGCAACGGTAAAATAACAACTGCAGAATTAGGTACGGTAATGAGATCTTTAGGAAAAAACCATACAGAAGAAGAAATAAAAGAAATGATAAATGAAGTAGATATTGATGGTATGTATGAAACATGCACGTGTAGGTTAATGCTGTTTTTTATTGATGAAACTAAAGTATTAAAATTAGACCATATTTGAAACATTTTTTTTTTTTTTTGGTATTCAAAGGTATCTGTGAAGTAAAACGCACATAAAACTATGAATTATACAAGAGTTGAGTTGAGTAATGATGTTTTATCAAGATTCGATCGACCTGATCAGTTTTGGGATAATGAAAAAACCGGAGTGACAAGGTAAACAACCACCTTAGTAAAGCGAACTGACAAACTGTCTCACACTAGGATCTGCCGGAGTTGGATTCCAACCTAGTCCGTAAGAGGAGCTGTGGTTTGTAAGCGCGCACTTTGGACGACTTGGCTACCGATGACGCAAATTATACAAGAGCTGTCATAAAAACAGCTTGTGTTACCTGTACATCCTGTTAAGACTTGGTACTGACTTTTCGAGGGTACGACACAGTTATCTTAACAACATGCAGTAGTTTAAACGAAGAATGGGTGAGTAAGGTGCACAAGCATAATTGCAGCTATTCTCGACTAGATAGTGTAAAAGACAATAAAATTAACAAGTAAAAAGCTAAGCAAGCCAAATAGTCTAAAACAGAAATAAGAGTTAACTGACAAATACAAGATATATCACAGTTAAGTTATAAATAGGACACTTTACAGAACTTTACAGATTTTCGGCTTAAATTCTTATAGCAGTCAAAGGATGGCAACATAAAATGTTTAATTTCTTCATATGTGTTTTTATTTATTTATTTATTTATTTATTTATTTATATTGGATTTGATAGAATGAAAGAAGTAAATATTTGTTACTTTTGCCTGTCCTTTATATATATACTGTCTATAACTATTATGTATCAAAGGAAACGGCACCATAGATTTTGCAGAATTTTTAAACATGATGTCAAAAACAGCACAGGCATCACAGGTCGTTGACAGTGAACAGGAAATAAGAGAAGCCTTCCGAGTTCTTGACAAAGATAATAGCGGCTTTATTAGTGCTTCGGAACTTAAAAGAGTGATGTCAAATTTAGGCGAGAGACTATCAGAGACGGAGGTAGAAGAGATGATTTACGAGGCAGATGTTGATGGTGATGGCCAGGTTAATTACGATGGTAAATGATTTAATATCAATGGTCTGAACCTATAGTTATCTTTACTATTATTATTATTATTATTATTATTATTATTGTGGTGGTGGTGTTGGTGGTGGTGTATTGTTGTTGTTGTTTGTTGTTATTATCATTATAATAATAATAATAATTATTATTATTATTATTATTATTATTATTATTATTATTATTATTATGATGGTGGTGGTGGTGGTGGTGGTGTATTGTTGTTGTTTGTTATTATTATTATTATTATTATTATTATTATTATTATTATTATTATTATTATTATGTTTAAGTGTGAATTTTGCTTTGGATATTGCTAAGTTAATTGCTTTTGTTGCTTCTAAAAACATTGCATTTCAATGTAGCTTACCAAATATTTTCTATATTCACATTTTATTCCAATAAGATTTGTTAAAAAATAAAATTTACAAGCATGTATAATAAGATGCTGATTCTACAGAAGCAAACCTAGACAACCGTTCATGTCAATGACGCTAGCAGTGATTTTCATATTCATAATCTAAAGATTTTACTATTACTAAATTTCATGTTAACAAAGTCGGCGTTATCTTGGATCCGGATTACTGTATTGGCAACGTCAGGGCTATCACCAATTTTAAAAGCAAAGTTGGCGATTTCAATTATTTTCATATTAGGAATGTAGGCGCTATTTAAATTTTTTTTATCGCTGATGTTATCCTGGATTTCCGTATTGGAAACGCCAGCGCTATCAGTAATTTGCTGAATTATGACTTTCATACTGGCAAAGTAAGCGCATTGCCAATTTTTATGAATTGGTTTTAAGATATAACATCTACTCACTCCATCCCATCAGGTCTTACATTTCACTAAGTATTAGATAATTAGCATGACGTGAATTTTTTCTTACGAATTGGTAAACATGTTTCAGACACTGGCCAAAAAGGTACTTTAGAATCCGTATTATAATATCTACATTTTTGTCTTTAATCCTGATTATTATGGATTTATATATATGTTTTTTTTACTTTACAGAATTCGTCAGAATAATGAAAAACAAGTGAATAGCTTACAAGCAAGATAGATAAGTGTAGCAGCATATGTGGTAACTTACAATATACAGCTAGGCGTTTGTGTGACAAAACTATGTAAACTGCAGCAATATAAGTGTTAATTTACAGTTAACATTTGGGAGTTTATGTGACAAAGTTGCGTATATTAAAAAGCCAATCAATTGTAATGCTTAATTTTATTCTTTATAGAGTATGAATGTTGTATGTAAATTTTAATTTTGTTTCTGGACCGCAATTGTACTTTACGAACTAAGTTATGCCGATAGTTGCGTCTAAAGACTATGTTGAGGTTAATTGTTCAAGTCTTTAACCTTGTCAGTTGTTTCTGTTGGTTCAAAGACCAAGTAATAGGTTGGGTCAATAGACCGGGTTTCTGGGCATTTCAATTGCTTTTGTACTTCTGAAGTCAATTTTGTGGTGAGGTAAACTGACTGAGTTTCTTATTCGAAAGTTTATACTTTGGTCTCACATACAGAAAACAAAGACTTTCATAAATGTTTTACATCTAACTTGAAAAAGGGTAAATTTACACATTAAAAAATACTGACATATTTTCGTGAAATTCTTAATTCATGTTTTTATCCTATACTTTCCGCATTTTTCACTTTTTTTATTCGTTTCTAGGCCAGATCGCAACTCAATTGCTATACATGTATCACTTTTGATGAGTTTGAAACTCAAGTATAACCTAAAACGTTATAACGCCCTTGCATCCTCCAA
Source organism: Tegillarca granosa (assembly GCA_029721355.1). Taxonomy (NCBI): domain Eukaryota; kingdom Metazoa; phylum Mollusca; class Bivalvia; order Arcoida; family Arcidae; genus Tegillarca; species Tegillarca granosa. The sequence continues at coordinate 20,933,222 of CM056605.1, read as the reverse complement.
CTACAGTATTTGGTGCGTGGCTTTGGGTTTTTTATCAATAACCGATCCAAGTTTTTGCATATTGAATTTTTTGTTAAAAATCAAATTCCCCATTTTTGTTGTTAAAGTGGTTACCGATAACATGAAAAATACTAATACATGTATATGTATGAACTAACTGTATATTTATGTTATGTTTTATTTTATATTAAAATAATCATTAAAATATTTATGTATCGATATTTTTTAATGTTATGATTCTGGCGTTGTCTGTATTATTTTCGGTCCAAAGATGGACAATATTTGACCAGACCAAAACATAATTAGGACAATGCTTTATATTTAAAAATCATGAAAATCTGATACATGTATCTTTAATAAAACCAGCACGAAGACAAACGAAAATAAAGTTAGCAAATTCCGAGAACCTTTTCAAATTTCAAATTAACAACGTACTGATACTTTACTTCACATACAAAAAACTGACTCCATTTACTCTTTCAAACCATAAATATTTAAAAGAAAAGTGGAAAAAAACAGATTATTATTATGTTTTAATGCATTTGTTCCCATTTACTTGTGTAACGCCTAAAGAACATCCTTTAAAACAATAATTGCTTAGAAAACAGAAAAGCAAAACAATACGTTTGTGATATATTAACTTATATTTATTAATAATAACTTTTTCCATTTAACAACATAATCTTTAATGCAATGAAATTGTACTGTAATGAGGCCAAGTCCTTATCAAATTATACAGTGTTGTCCCTGGACAGTTAGTACTTCCGGCATCTCTATGTCCGTACAGGCGATAATGGTGGCTTATGTAACCATTATCAACACCACACTGTATTAATGCTTTGACGGCAGCCAGAGCTTTTTCATTCGGTAAGTGGTTCATATAGTTCCCCATGACGGACACAGCTAGGCTTCTGCTGTTGTACCCTTGTGTATGAGCGCCGACTCTATGCCACCCACGTCCCTCATAGACATTACCGTCTTCGCCGACCAAGAAGCTGTATCCTATATCTGACCAATCTGTAAACACGAAATACACCGAGGAAAAAACTGAGAAACTGTTACATATATCTTACCAATCTGTAAATACGAAATTCATAGAGGAAACCTGTATCATAAAGATTAAAGTAAAAAATGCATTTGTTTAGCATTAACAATGAACAAAGAAAAGGATAAAATCAAACATAAAGAACAAAGAAAAAGAGAAAAACAAATATAAAGAACAAAGAGAAGGATAAAAACAAATATAAAGAAAAAAGAAAAGGATAAAAAACAAACGTAAAGAACAAAGAAAAAGAGAAAAACAAATATAAAGAACAAAGAAAAGGATTGAAAAACAAACATAAGGAACAAAGAAAAGGATAAAAAAAACAAAGAACAAAGAAAAGGATAAAAAACAAACATAAAGAAGAAAGAAAAGAAAAGAACAAATATAAATAACAAAGAAAAGGATTGAAAAACAAACATAAGGAATAAAGAAAAGGATAAAAAACAAACATAAAGAACAAAGAAAAGGATAAAAAACAAACATAAAGGACAAAGAAAAAGAAAAAAAATATAAAGAACAAAGAAAAGGATAAAACAATCATAAGGAACAAAGAAAAGGATAAAAAACAAAGAAAAAGAGAAAAACAAATATAAAGAACAAAGAAAAGGATAAAAACAATCATAAGAAACAAAGAAAAGGATAAATACAAACATAAAGTACAAAGAAAATGATAAAAACAAACATAAAGAACAAAGAAAAGGAGAAAAAACAAACATAAAGAACAAAAAAAGGGATAAAAACAAACATAAAGAACAAAGAAAAAGAGAAAAACAAACATAAAGAACAAAGAAAAGGATAGAAAACAAACATAAAGAACAAAGAAAAGGATAAAAAACAAACATAAAGAACAAAGAAACAGAGAAAAACAAACATAAAGAACAAAGAAAAAGATAAAAACAAACGTAAAGAACAAAGAAAAAGAGAAAAACAAACATAAAGAACAAAGAAAAGGATAAAAAACAAACATAAAAAAACAAAGAAAAAGAGAAAAACAAATATAAACAACAAAGAAAAGTATAAAAAAACATAAAGAACAAAGAAAAAGAGAAAAACAAACATAAAGAACAGAGAAAAAGATAAAAATAAACATAAAGAACAAAGAAAAGGATAAAAAACAAACATAAAGAACAAAGAAAAAGAGAAAAACAAACATAAAGAACAAAGAAAAGGATAAAAACAAACATAAAGAACAAAGAAAAAGATAAAAGCAAACGTAAAGAACAAAGAAAAGGAGAAAAAACAAACATAAAGAACAAAGAAAAAGAGAAAAACAAATATAAAGAACAAAGAAAAGGATAAAAACAAACATAAAGAACAAAGAAAAGGATAAAAAACATAAAGAACAAAGAAAAAGAGAAAAAACAAACATAAAGAACAGAGAAAAAGATAAAAACTAACATAACGAACAAAGAAAAGGATAAAAACAAAAATAAAGAACAAATAAAAAGGATAAAAACAAACATTAAGAACAAAGAAGAAGAGAAAAACAAACATAAAGAACAAAGAAAAGGATAAAAAACAAACATAAAAACAAAGAAAAAGAGAAAAACAAATATAAAGAACAAAGAAAAGGATAAAAACAAACATAAAGAACAAAGAAAAGGATAAAAAACATAAAGAACAAAGAAAAAGAGAAAAACAAACATAAAGAACAGAAAAAAAAAAGATAAAAACTAACATAATGAACAAAGAAAAGGATAAAAACAAACATAAAGAACAAAGAAAAAGGATAAAAACAAACATAAAGAACAGAGAAAAAGATAAAAAATAAACATAAAGAACAAAGAAAAGGATAAAAACAAACATAAAGAACAAAGAAAAAGAGAAAAACAAACATAAAGAACAAAGAAAAGGATAAAAACAAACATAAAGAACAAAGAAAAAGATAAAGCAAACGTAAAGAACAAAGAGAAGGAGAAAAACAAACATAAAGAACAAAGAAAAAGAGAAAAACAAATATAAAGAACAAAGAAAAGGATAAAAACAAACATAAAGAACAAAGAAAGGATAAAAAAACATAAAGAACAAAGAAAAAGAGAAAAACAAACATAAAGAACAGAGAAAAAGATAAAAACTAACATAACGAACAAAGAAAGGATAAAAACAAACATAAAGAACAAATAATAAGGATAAAAACAAACATTAAGAACAAAGAAGAAGAGAAAAACAAACATAAAGAACAAAGAAAAAGAGAAAAACAAACATAAAGAACAGAGAAAAAGATAAAAACTAACATAATGAACAAAGAAAAGGATAAAACAAACATAAAGAACAAAGAAAAAGGATAAAAACAAACGTAAAGAACAAAGAAAAAGAGAAAAACAAACATAAAGAACAAAGAAAAGGATAAAAAAACAAACATAAAAACAAAGAAAAAGAGAAAAACAAATATAAACAAAAAAGAAAAGTATAAAAAACATAAAGCACAAAGAAAAAGAGAAAAACAAACATAAAGAACAGAGAAAAAGATAAAAATAACATAAAGAACAAAGAAAAGGATAAAAAAACAAACATAAAAAACAAAGAAAAAGAGAAAACAAACATAAAGAACAAAGAAAAAGAGAAAAACAAACAAAGAACAGAGAAAAGGATAAAACAAACATAAAGAACAAAGAAAAGGATAAAAAACAAACGTAAAGAACAAAGAAAAAGGATAAAAACAAACATTTAGAACAAAGAAGAAGATAAAAACCAAACATAACGAAAATAAGTCAATGAAAGAATCATACAATAAATGGCAAGAAAATCGTGCATTATGACCACTGACCATGAAACTAAAAACACAAAACTTTAAACATCATAAAATTTGATTTCCGGAACTTGGAATTAAAAAGTATAATCTAATCATGTTTTAAAATGAATGTTAATGTACAAACTGTTTTGATAACAAGATTAAAAACAGACTTAAAAATAAAATGTTAAAACATATTAAGACAAAATTGATCAACAAAGCATAATATTTTCTCAGGGTACAGTTGTATGATATTACAAAACGGATTGCATGTTGTAGTATAAACATATCGGTAGATTATGTGACTAGTGTCTTCTTCGCAAATTCTCGTCCACTTGCTTGTTGCATATGAAAAATATGATATTTTTAAAATGAAATAACGCTTTGCAAATTGACGAAAAACCCTAAACAGCTAATAAGAGACAGAACCGAGTCGGGAAAACATTATTAAAATATCATTCAGCGTCAATTTTCGTCATTAGTCATCAATCTCTTTTTATTTTGCACAAACCAAGGAGACGAGATGCCACAAATATGGCACCATTAAACAAGGTTTACAATTTATCACGCAATACCGCAAATTAATGTCATAATAAAATTATGTTTTATTATTACTAATTTTTTTACAGAAATCTGGGTTTTTTTAACCTTTTAAACCTACCTCTGTCATCCATGTGAAAATTCTGAATTCCTTCATTATACTTATGCAAGTAGCTGTATCAGTACAAGAAGGTCCCTCAGTGTGGTGGATGAAAAATAGGTCAACCGGAAGGTGTTCTTGGGAAATTGTTTTAGGATCACGTGCTCCCCAGGAATCACGGGAAATAATTTTCACGTTGTTGCAGGAACCAGTATCTTAAAAAGAAGAATCAAGTTAAAAATACATTTTACAATAAGTATATGCATATCTTTTTCTTAAAGATATGAGTTAGTACCAATGCACTGTGAGAGTTTGCAAAACTTACATGCATATTCTAGAATTGAATGTCATACAACATATGGGGTTTATTGGCGCAACACGTAATTATATGCAGTTTATGCAGTTTCAATATGGATAAACAATAGCTAACGTCTGCCGTAAAACGACACATATTACGATATTATGTGGTGTCAACATTTAAAAAAAAATTTACACAGACGTTTTATGGTATAGATCACCTGATAAAACTAATGAATCTTTGTTAAAGCCAACAGTATTGACGAGTAAGAAAAAACAATAGTTAACAGAACAAGCTATCATATTTATAGAAAGACTAGAAGTTAACTCCTGCGCAGGCGCTGCGAATACGAGAATTACTTGCCACCACTCTTTTTTCGGAAAATAAGAAAAAAAGACTATTTAAGTAGGTGTTTTATACCTTTTACTTGTGTACAACATCTGCGGTTACTCGCTCCGGAACATAATCCAGAGACGTATATTCCATCATGACATGTCATACTGTCATCCTGACAATGTCCACCTGATGTTGTACAGGCGGAGTCGTCACCACCTTATGAAATAGAGTAAAATGTACATCAATGGTAATGTAATTTTTTTTTTTTCGCGATGTCCAATTTTCGTGGCTTAAGAAAAAAGCCATTTTGTGGAGCTGTAAATATGTCATTTGTGGTTAACACTGTAAATTTGATATATGCTATTTCGTTAAAATGTTAATTCGTCGGCCAATGAATAAATAAAAAAGAAATAAGAAATAAATAAAAATGAAATATTTGATTTCACAATATGATATTATACCGTGGTAAATTTCCAGCAAATCCCATGCGACCTCATTGAAATGTGTTGTCGCAACGCAGTAAAGAAGCAAAGTAAAGTTACTTTCCATCTCTGTCGACTTTATTCACGTTATTATGCGTTTTAAGCTCACCTGACCAAAAGGTCATGCGAGCTTATGGCACGGCGCAGCGTGTGTGTGTGTGTGTGTGTGTGTGTGTGTGTGTGTGTGTGTGCGTTGTTAACACCTATTTTCGACTTCCACTCCGAAACTGCTTGACAGATTTCAATGATACTTGGTCAGAAAAATGTATAGGCTGGTGCAATTCAGATTTGTTCATGGCTACCAAAACTAGGTCACTGTGACCTATTGGTGCAAAAATCTTAAAATCTTCTCCGAAACTTATGATGGGAGAAAAAAATCTGATGTAATATTTAGCTTAAATCTGACGTATAGTTTGTTCATTTCGCGAAAATCTGTCGAAAATTTGGTTACGCGTTTTTTTTTTTTTTTTTTTTTTTTTTTTTTTTAATAGGCTTGTATATTGAAATATTTATGGTATTGATATGATGATGATTTTGATATATGGTTCCAGGTCATACATTTAAAGGTCAAGCTCATAGCTGCGAAAGTGTACTAAAATTGTTAATTATCTTGAAAACTATCATCTTTTTGTATAGGTTTGTATATGAGAAAATTGTAGGTATTGATACATGTATGATGATCATTTTGATATATGGTACAAGGTCATATGTTCAAAGGTCAAGGTCATAGCTGCATAAGAAGACTGAAATTGTTAATTATCTTGAAAACTATTATATTTTGTATAGGTTTGTATATTAGAATATTGTTGGTATGGCAACAGCTTCATAAGAAGACTGAAATTGTTAATTGAAAACTATTATCTTTTTTGTAAAGGATTGTATATTAAAATATTTATGCATTGATATGATGATAATTTTGATATACTAGTATGCTTAAAGGTTATACATTTAAAGGTCAAGATCATAGCTGCGAAAGTGTTCTGAAATTATTAATTATCTTGAAAACTATTATCTTTTTGTAAAGGTTTGTATGTTAGAATATTGTAGGTATTGATATGATGATCATTTTGATATATGGTTCAAGGTCATATTTTCGAAGGTCAGGGTCATATCTGCATAAGTGTACTGAAATTGAGTATTTTTTTTTTAAACTTTTAACTTCTTGTTCAAGCATGTTTATTAGAATATTGTAAGTATTGATATAACGACCATTTCAATCTATAGTTCAAGGTCATATTTTGAAAGGTCATGGCTGCATAAGTTTACTGGAATTGTTAATGATTTGGAAATTATTCATTTTACTATAGTTAATACATGCATATTATCTATTTATAAATGAAATGTGACTAGATTTTTCTTAATAATTATTGTGGCATTTCTAAACAGGAATTTTGTAAGGTTTTGTAATTAAGTTCTTTGCAAACGATTTTTGACATATCCTCAGGTGAGCGTTAAGGCCCATGGACCTCTTGTTTATTCTGTACCACGTTTGGACATTGTAACTACATATTCATAATTAAGTCAAACAAGCATACAGCTGACCTGTATCCACTACTTTCAAGAATGGAAATGTAACGTTTTAAAAATAATATTATATTATTCCAGAGTTAAATATTAAAATCAAAAAGAAAGTGATATACATGTATCTTTCCTTTTTTAAGATTGTCGCCGAGTTTGGCTGCATTTTTTTATCAATGCTTCACACCAAAAGTCCGATTCTGCATTTTTGCTCTCTCAAGTCCGATTCTGAAATTTTGCTCTCTCTCTCTCTCTCTCTCTCTCTCTCTCTCTCTCTCTCTCTCTCTCTCTCTCTCTCTCTCTCTCTCTCTCTCTCTCTCGACCACCAAGGCACATTACAAAATGTTCATAGTTTTGAATAAGGTAAAAGTCTTAATCTTGGCCGTCGTGAAAAAAAAATTTTTAGATTGCATTCAACATTTATATTTATTTCTTCACGTGTATTATGGTCGGAATGGTATGTTTATTTACATGTTTATCTTAAATTTCGATTAAATTACTTTTGTTCCTTTAATTAATATTTATTTCATAATTATTATGTTATGCCTTTCAACATTTGTGAGAAACAATTAATCATGGAAACGTAAACGTCATGTTTTTTGCGAATAATGTCATCTGTGCGGGATAAAAATGCAATTCTAAGCAATAAGTAAAAATAATTGATCTACACAAAAGTTCAGCATTATTACATATATCAGATATATATAAATAGATTGACAAACTCAAATAAAATATATATTATGTTATCAACTTACTTGATGTTGAGGGTAAACAGCAGCGTCTGTTAGCCGCCCCACTACAATGGTTACTTACATAGCCACCAGGACAAGATATAGAATCATCTTGGCATGTTCCTCCTCTGTTGATACACAGTAAATCACTACCTAAAAGTCAATCAAGATGATCTCAACACAATTCTGTATGTTTGTTCCAACATTTGAACAATATTTTCCAAGACAAACCCAACGACTCAGAAAAAAACTGTCCAATCAAAACCACTGGAAAGCTGAAAATTAGTTCCGTGTTTAAATAATTATGATTGACATGTACTTCTATATTAATTTATTGGTTTTCTATGTATTGTCCTTTGTTATGTTGATCCAACTGCAAACTAATTCAAAGTTTGAACCTAGACAACAAAATATAAATTCATTTTATTTTGCTTTATATAGTCGCATTGCAAAAGACACTGCTTTATGCCATTTTCTGAAACTATGTCATTACTGCCAAAAAAGAAAAAGAAAGAAAAACAAAATGCTGATTGAACAAGGGTAACTGTTTTTTTACAATTAACAATAAACAGTATTGAGTCAATATATTATGAGAAAAGAAAGTTACACTTACCTAATGTTGATTTGACAACAAAACAGAACAGTAGGACATTCAAAGAGACCATCGTGACAAAATTTCTTTTCCTCTTAGTCACGAAACAGTTTATCTATTACGAAATTGATTTATATATGGTTACAGATATCTATCATCGTAACATAAGTTCAGTTGAGGACGCTTGCTCAACGCTTTTAGTTTAAAAATCTGCAAACAACATAACCGTTCATAAAATCACTTTGAAAACACTTGCATATATATACAGATAGGTAAACTGTATAGAATATTCTTAAACAGGAAAATTGGGAAAAAAACATGCAGTTGACTAACTACTCTCTGTGTTTTTAGTTAAGGCTTGTAATGTACATGTATTAGGTTCCGAGCCTAATCATGAAGTTTTGAATATTAAAACTCAATAATAGCTAACTTCCCTTCTTTGTAGTGATTTACTCCATCATAAAAAAATAAAAAAAGAAAATGGAAGTTATTCTTTTAGTCTGAATTGATTGGCGCAGTGCAGAATTTAAATGGTCTCTTTTGGTAAAAATAAAAATTCTGCACATGGCAGCAACAGGAGGTTTGTGTGGATTTTTTTTATTTTGAATGAATACATTGCACCAGTATATAGACTTAGGTTTAGATTTGTATCTGATTATGATACTAGTGTTGTGTACATTTCTGACACTAAAAACAAGCGTCAACACACAAACTTGCGTTTTGAAGAATTGATAATTTTTCGTGTGAAAAGCTGAAATGTTTAATTTAAGATAAGCAACTTATCAACCACTCAAAGATACGAATGAGATGAAAAATTACGACAATGAAAAACACTTCTGTAAATTTAGTTAAAAATAGTGTATCCGGATATGGAGTATTTTCTGTAATTTGGTGTCAGATAACAAGAGTTGCCACCTGATAGGTCCAGTTGTTTCACGAGGTCATATATCGCGCTTTATGGAAAACCGCTAGATTTAGGCGGGACTTTCTGACCCTATATTGGAACAAATTAATCGCTTTAAAACTGCGTACAATTGCTTAGAAGTTACAGTGATAAGATAACAATCTGCTTTGAATTCAACGTTGCCTTTAACTAAGACAGACTTTGTTTCTATTTGTGTATACATAAATGATCATACAAAAATAGAAATTCGAGGTTAAGGTCACAAAAAACCAGGAAACAAATTTGAACGCACATAGATAATATAAGTTTATATAGTTGATTTCTGTTTGAGGTTGTTCTCCTCTTTACATATTTAAAATTCATTTACAACAACTGAACAAATGCATTAATTTGTTTGGACCAAGTTAATCAAGTATGAGTAGTTTATTTAAATGATTAATAAAATTTTGTTACCTGCATTCATCCAATCGTTTTTAAAAATTTATAAACAGTGTATAGAATTTACAGACATTATAATGCAACATTTAGGGTTCGTTTTAAAACTGTACAACATATTGAGTGGATTTCATTTCATTTTTTTTCTTGATTTATTCCTCTTTTTAATTCGGACGCATTGTAACTGCTCACTATAGTAGGTATACTTGTATTCTGGTTGAGGTAAGGCAATATGTGCTTAATTTGATGTTAAGGCTTGTTGTACGACATGTTAATCATAAGTTAACATAATTTATTGCACACTCATAACCATTTTCAATTTGTTTAGGATTTTGCGCAAGTACATGTAATTGTGATTTTTTTAGTGGGTCTAGTACGCGTCAAGCTTTAGAGTCCTAATAAGAGCTCAAATAACGCAGTTAAACATTAAAGACCAAGGGCAGTCAGTCCATACTGGTTACGATTCAACTTACCACTTGTTTGTAGCTAAATTACTGACAAGTATTTGGCACTTACCAGAACATTAACAAAAACACTTCAAAAACAAAACAAAAACAATAGCAACTTCTAAGAACATTAAAGAACACTTAAAAAACAAAAGTAAAACAATAGCAACTTATCAGAACATTAAAGAACATTTAAAAAAAACAAAAGTAAAACAATAGCAACTTATCAGAACATTAAAGAACACTTAAAAAAAACAAAAGTAAAACAATAGCAACTTATCAGAACATTAAAGAACACTTAAAAAACAAAAGTAAAACAATAGCAACTTATCAGAACATTAAAGAACACTTAAAAAACAAAAGTAAAACAATAGCAACTTATCAGAACATTAAAAAACACTTCAAATTAAAGAGCACTTCAAAGAACAAAACCAAAACAACAGCACTCAAACAAGAGACAAGTATGAACACATAGAACACTTATTATAATTATGTGATTTGCTTGTAAAATTCTTACGCAAATTTATTTCATCAAATGCAACACAGGCGATTTATTGTTTAGGAACGTATGAAGGATAAGTATGAGCAATGCATGAGAAAACACATATGACATTGGCATCCCTATAACAGAATGTCGATGTAGCGACAATACTACATCAGGTTAAGGTCACAAAAAAACCAGGAAACAAATTTAAACGCACATAGATAATATACGTTTATAGAGTTAATTTCTGATCGAGATTGTTCTCCTCTTTACATATTTAAAATTCATTTACAACAACTCAACAAATGTATTAATTTGTTTGGACCAAGTTAATCAAGTATGAGTAGTTTATTTAAATGATTAATAAAAATTTGTTACCTGCATTCATCCATTCGTTTTTTAAAAAACTTATAAACAGTGATTAGAATTTACAGACATTATAATGCAACATTTAGGGTTTGTTTCAAAACTGTACAACAAATTGACTGGATTTCGTTTCATTCTTTGTCTTGATTCATTTCTAACATCAAAGAACACTTCAAAGAAAAACAACAGCACGCAAAGAGAAAGTATGAACACAAAGAACACTTATTACAGTTATAAGTGTTTTGCTTTTAAAATTCTTACGCAAATTAATTTTATCAAATGCAACACAGGCGATTTATTGTTCAAGAACTTATGAGGGATAAGTATGAGCAATACATGAGAAAACACATATGACATTGGCAACCCTTTACCAGAATGTCGATGTAGCAACAACACTATTTTATTGAACTGTTACGACCTATTTAGTTTCCAAGGTTTCCTTCAATCGAACATAAAATAATTAATATTACATATATTCATTTATTGACTTTTTTGTAATGGTATGGTACTATAATGAGGCCAAGTATTAATCAAATTATACAGTGATGTCCCGGGACATTCATTTGGTAAAGCATCCCTGTGTCCATACAAACGGTAACTAGGATTTAAGTATCCTTTCTGTATGCCACACTCAAGTAAAGCTTTGGCCGCATTCAGTGCTTTCTCGTTTGGTACACGGTTTTCAAAATTCCCAATAAAAGATAACGCTAAACTTCGACTATTAAAACCATACGTATGAGCTCCAACTCTTTTCCATCCACGGCCTTCATAAACGTTTCCGTCTTCACCAACCAAGAAGCTATATCCGATGTCCCACCAACCTTAAATATTGAAATACTTGTAAAGTAAAAGTAAAGTTTTAATCACCTAAACTGTTTTCTTATGAAAACAAAAAATCTTGATTTCAGTTTTATTGGGGGCGTTTATTTAATAGGTCAGACGTTTGGATATTTAATGCGTGAATGCAATTGCATTGCAAACAACAACGATGACTACGATGATAATGTTGATGATCAAGAATTATTTTTGTGCCTTTGGACCTGAGGTAACATATACGTCATCTGTAGTCTACAATTATGATGATGATAATGATGATGATGATGATGATGATCATGGTGTATTATTTTTGTGTCTTTGGGCCTCAGGTAAAATATACGCCATCTGTAGGCTACAATTAATCCTAATCTTATTGGCCATAATAAAATCGTCAATGCAGGTATCTTCTGTATATCAAGCAAGTAGAAAAATACCACCTGACTTCCAATGTTATTTCTAGCGGTATATTAGGTCTGAACATACCGAAGCTTTAATAGATAATAAGCTTAAACATTTTTGATGGGACTTAGAACTTAAATTTAAAATATAAAAATCGTAATATGTAATATTGAAATGTACCGTTATGTTCTATGTGATAGTTTTGTATTCCTTGTACTATCTTTATGCAATGAGCCGGATCTGTACATGATTGCTCCGATGTATGGTGAATGAAAAATAAATCAACAGGAAGATGTTCCAGAGTTATGTCGGTCGCCGGTCGTGCTCCCCATGACGAACGAGAAATTATTGACGCATTTTGACAGGCATCATTGTCTGAAATTATAAGCAAACAATACTCTTAATAGCTGGGTCATTGGTATTGAGAAAAAGTATTTCCATCTAGTCAAGCTTATTCACTTATATATACTTATCAAAGCGATAATTTATGGTGTAGTGGTAAAACAAACTGAAAGATGTTCTTACACTGATTTACAGTATTGGATTCAAACCTAAAGGATTTGAGACGCTCTGGTCTAATGGTGTTTCATGCTTCCTTCAAGGTTTTTTCAGTGATATTGAAGTGTTCAGGTGATAGAAGAAGATGATGAAATACTAGTATATAGAAAACAACCTATTTTCTGCAAAGGAATTGCTTACCGAAAAGAATTTAAATTGAAAGTCAAGTCCGATTTGAGGGTCACTATTACCATTCGTTGCAGTTTGGCATCTAACTCGCAGAAAATTATGCATTGGTATTTAGATCATATTCCTTGATTGAAAAATATAATAATTAAAATAATAATAATAATAATAATAATATTTGGTTATTATCATTTGTGGCTAAAATTGAACTTTTTAGTAAAAAAAGAGAAAGAAAGGAAGAAAGAAAAGAAGAGAGAGAGAGTGGGAGGAATGGAGATTTCAGAAAATGATGTTACTTACTTGTAATAGAATCAACTTGGATACAAAATAATAATAAAGGTGCAAAAGGGACACAGGAAGAAGTCATGTTGAAGTAGAATATATCTCAAAGGAAATAGGTCGGTTGTTGTGAAATTTAATGATTAGGAAGAATAGAATTCGTATAATTTCCCAGAGGTTATCTGAACAAGGTAATACATACACACTTGATGTTTATCAATAATTTTGACTTACACGTATAGTAAACCCCTTAATTAAGAATTGACTGTCATTTTTTCCTGGGTTATCAAGGAATGAACCAGATTTTAAAACTAGCAAATCTGATGAACTGCGAAGCAGTTCATTTTAGATTTGCTAGTTTAAAAATCTCGTTCATTCCTTGATAACCTGGGAAAAAATGACAGTCAATTCTTATATTTATAATATTTTTCATAACATTCTTTTTACAAACTTCTCGAATGCGTCATACAAATAAGAAAGAAAAACCGGTATATACCGAATCTGTCGGCATTGTAAACATTCTGGGAACAGCCAATATGTCAATCAAAATAATTCCCGATTATAATTCACTGATTGTGTGACGCAATAGACGGCTTAAAAATAGTACGCTGGAAACAAAAAAACATTTCATACAATTTTATTCGAATAGACAAACAAAGTTACAAATTCATATTGATTGTTAAATTACAGCTATTAAACGTTGAATTTGTCAAAAATCCCGATTGTATGGATGACAGGGTATTGGAAACATCAATGCGCGACGTTTTGTAGGACTGGGTTGTGCACAGGTCCGAGCATGAAACCATCACGTGGTTATCAGTTGCTGGTAGAGAAGAAGAAGCATGGTCAGATGCAGAGGGAATTACGGCAGAAGTATTACCAGTGACAGTTGATGAAAGAAGCGTCGCTGCGAACTTAAAGCATGTTTTTGCATGGTCGAACAGTCGCGAGAGTAGCTCCTGACAGAAGCCTCATTACGACGACCGCTCATAAACATTATCTGTGTGGTCTCAACACCGGCATCGCTCATAGCTTGTATGGTAGTGGCCCGCAAGCAGTGTGCCGTGCAGCGTTTAGAACACCCTGACGATGGAAATATTTTTAAGTATACAATAAAAATCGAAACAAATATTTATTTATTTATTTATTTATTTATTTAAAATTCAATATTTTTTCTTTCATTTTCAATTTATATTTAATTAAATAACACTATAAAATGTGATGGCTTGAATGTTAAAAATAGATTGATAAAATTAGGTCACGGGAATTGCCTAATGTTCTGATTTTCTACAATGAGTTCATCATAGGAATTCAATAGGTATGGTAAATATTTTTATTTTTTGAAAAAATATTTATTTTGCTATAACGTGAAAAATCTTGAAAAAAGGAAATATCGAAGTATGTACGTGGTTTTGTGAGATAAAAACAGATAGCTAAAAATAGGTCAGTTAGGGAAAAACCAGAATTGGTATTCATGCGCGATGTGAAAAACCGATGTTTATGCGAATAATGAAAACAAAAATCAAACTGGGTTCAACGTAGAAATTATTTTCTATTGTAAATATTTCATCGACAAGACATATGTTTGTATTAAATGTATGTTTAACAAGACTTTCAAAGAATGGCTGTTTGAGTGACGCAAGGAATTAACCTTATAATATATTACTTTGAGGGTCTTTCTTGTGCCGACTCGTTAATTAACGCCGAACCACTGGTAGTTTAAATTATAAATATTTACCTTTTATATGATGAAGAATATCGTGCAAAATGAAACAATTAATTTTCAAAATATATTTTTACACTATTTGCATCACGCACAGCACAAATAATGCTACGACGAAAAGCAACATCAAGGGTAAAAGAGCGGAATTTGAGCATTTCATTTCTCTTTTTTTTTCGTCTTTTGGTGCGTTTTTGCGACTTGAAACCCCGTCATGAAGAGAAGACAAGTCAGACACGGAAAATTGCGATGTAAAGTGTGTTTATGAATAAAAACTCCTAAAACACCACAAAATGTTGTTTTTTACGAAATAGACATCACTAATTAATTTTCATATTCTTTCCGATATTTTCACTATTAAATATCCGGTAATTACTGCGTTCCCTTACCCTTTGAGAACAATAGTTTTGCACATATTTTATTTTCATTGACTGGTAAACCCTTATGCAAACAGAAAACTGAAATAACATTTAAACTGCATAAACTTTTGGTGAGAGTACATACAAAAATACTGCCATATCATTTCCAAAGCATAATTTTTTTTGTAAAATTGCAAACAGAAAACTGCCAAAACATTTGCAAAGCATAAACTATTAGCAAAGATACAAACAGAAAAAAAATACTGCCATAACATTTGCAATGCATAAACTATTAACAAAATAAGAAAAAAACTCTCATAACATTTGCAATGTACTATCTTTTTTTTTTTTTTTTTTTTTTTTTTTTTTTTTTTTTTTTTTTTTTTTTTTTTTTTGAGATTACAAGCAGGAATATCGTCATAACATTTCCAATGCATAAAAATTCAGAAAAATAACAAACAAAAAACTATCATAACATTTCCATTACATAAATGATACGCGAGATTTAAAAAATTGTATGATTGCCATTTTAGGTATCCTAAATCTTTTTAGAGACCGCCCTTATTTTAAGGACCACTGTTCTGTAAGACCACTGTTTAAGTTCCATGTTACAATTAAATTTCCTTTATTTATAGACTGTATTACGGTATTTCGATAACAGAAATGATAAAATAAAAACCTGACCGTGAAATCACTGCTATTTATAAAGTATATTATACACCCGGTCTGTTCGTGATATCTTGAGAGTTCATCTGATGTTATCGGTTCAAAGTCCTAAAACGTCAACTTAACCTTATCAAAATAAATGCAGGTTACGTGCAAAAGATGGTAACCAAACGATTTAAGTAAAAACTACATAGGCTTAAACAGGCGAATAGCTTCATTGTCATTGTCATATTTCAGTCAATGTAACTGATTCGGATGATAAAGTTGGTCGTTAACTGGGGTAAGTAAACACATTAAAAAAAACGCCCAAAACACATGAAAAAAAATATCTTTATGAATAAAATGTAGTGGTGGTTTTATTACTAACATATTTAAATAGGTATTATTATTATTATTATTATTATTATTATTATTATGTTAAGGATTTTCCGAGGAAACATTTTACGTACGGCACGTACATGTATGTCACGTTTTATGCATAGTGTTTATGCATAGTGTTTATGCACAGATTATACACCTGTCGATCTTAAAATTTAAAATATCTAAAATAGACACTTAAGTTAATTTGTAGAAAGCTGAAATAAACAATACTTTAAAAAGAATAAAAATTCACTATCACAAACACCCTGACCGCAACAGTGATATGATATTGGCTTACAAAGCAAATATACACATGTACTTGCAAGGCTACAAGCGTCTAGTCACTAGTTGTTGAAAACACTCCAGTTTATTAAGTATATTACAGTTACCGATAGATAAACATCTCCAATAAACCCGATAATAATATTCTATTTAGTTTACATCTTTAGCTTTTTTTGTGGTCAAATAAATTTTTTTAAACATTTTAATGTACAAGTTTTATCAATTTATATATATATTGTAGGAATTATAATTGCATATAACATAGATTTTAAAAAAATGAATACAAGAGTGAACTCTATAGGTTTATTGATATTCATCATCCTAATTTCCACAGGTAAGTGCGCAGTTCTAACAGAAACAAGGTAAAATATAATAATAATAAAAGTTGTTAACATTAAAATCAGCGTTGTAACCAAGGTTTTCATGAAGTTATGTATTCCATTTTACCTATTTCCAAATAGAAAGGACCAATTGCCAACTGAACAACATGTGCTTGGCAAGAGCGAACACAACCACTATAGCATTAAAATATTATGGAGCACGAAAGAAAAATGCATACATACTCACAATTGTTTTGTTGTTGTTATTTGTTATGTTGTTTTACATCACATCAGCATTTTAGCTATCCGTTACTAGAGCATGGTTATTAACCTCTATGGGTTGATTTATGTACAGTTCGTGGCATACTTACAATTAGAATTGATTATGGACAAACATTCTTATTTGGACGGCTACAAGAATGTTTCAAAATTGGATCCACAGCAAATTTTATGAATTGTAGGTTTTAGGAGTCACAAAATTATTATTTAAGGATACAAAAGAAAAGTTCTTAAAAAAATCTTTATTTAAAAAAAAAAGTTAGAAGAAAATTAGAAAATGATGATGATGATGATGATAATGATTATAATGATGATGATGATAATGATGATGATAATGATGATAATGATTATAATGATGATGATGATTATGATTATAATGATGATGATGATGATGATAATAATGATTATAATGATGATGATGATGATGATGATGATGATGATGATTATAATGATGATGATGATGATGATGATGATAATGATTATAATGATTATTATGATGATGATGATTATTTTTATTATAAGTATTATTATTTTATTATTATTATTATTATCATCATCATCATCATCATCATTATTATTATTATTATTATTATTATTATTATTATTATTATTATTATATTTGGTTCTATTTTTCTCTGTTTTATTTCCTAATTAATTTCTTTCTGTTTTACTGGTTTCTCAAAGATTTATCATGATAAACATTGAAAATAATTATTCAGAAATAGAGGTTTGTTATTGTGGCTATTGCTGAGATTGTAACATAAATTCTTTTTTTTAAATATTATAATAGTTTTTTTGTTTTTGTTTTTGTTTTTGTTTTTGTTTTTTTTTTTTTTTTTTTTTTTTTTGTTGTTGTTTTTTTTTTTTTTTTTCATTTGTTGCCATTTTGTGTTCATTAGCAAAAATGTTTAATATAAGTATGTTTAACTATATGAATATAACATACCCAGTATGATTGTTTCTACATTCCATTTATAGCAATGGGCTTCCCGGAAGGTGCTCCAGAAACCACTTGTCTAACAATGTATCCAATGCATGATAATATAGAATCTCAAACCAGCCAATCACCATTCACGTTAAGACTGTCACAATCGGTGTACAATCCTGGACAATCGATAAACAGTAAGCTGTAATTCTATATCGGCTTTGAAGGAGGTTTGGATCATATATGTTTCTTATATATTACATTTGTCTGGATTATTATTATTATTATTGTGTGTAACTATAGTACATTAGGAAAGCGATGTTTGTATAGGAAAATCTGAACTAAAAATAGCAAAAGAAACTAATTAAACCTTTAACAAATTAACACTGACTTACTGCAAGAAAGACGACGGGTGCTTTTTTTACATGGTACATGTTTTACATTTGTTATTCTTGAAAAAAAAATTATCTAAAAGTTATATATGTATGGATATACTGCTTAAAATAATTTAAAAAAACAGTGGAAATTTGGAAAAACCTACAAAGTTAATGATAAGTGGAGTAAAGTTACATTGCTATACATTTCGCGTATGGTGTTCAGTTTTGTTATAGTTTAGAAAATCCATGTAGCCGGAAAAGACGTTGATCCGTGTATGCAAGCACTTTACTCCGGAGTTCTTCTTCGAAAAGTTAAATTAAATTTTGAAAAAAAAATGATAGTATTCTCATAGCAAAAACTCAAATGTTGAAAAAAAAAGATTATTGAGTTATTTACTTTATCAATGGAAAAGAACAGGCTAATTTTGGAAAATGTTTGGTTTCTAAATTAATTAACTTGGATATTAACGCCGATTGAAAACCCAAGTACTTGGACATTGTTTCGTCATTTTTCTGATGATCGATTGAACTCGATTGTATAATTATTAGTTGTTCTGTTTTTACGCAATTACACTGTTTTAGTTTATTCATATAGAATATGTTGTCTTAATATTGACTCTAATTGTTTTAAAGATTATTTATATAGCTGAAAATTTACAATTATGATTGTATTTTTTTCTCAGTAATTATGTCTGCCAGTGACCAGAGATCATTTACCGGGCTACAGATTCGAGCACACCGAGAGAGAGGCGATACTGAAGAAATATTAGGAACATTTACAAGTTATCCACAGTCTAAGACACAAGCATATAACTGCTTTGGGGGGAAACAGGTTTGAATAAGAAAATGCGCTTGTATAAATGCATGATGCGGAAAGGGTACAACAAAAATACTAGAGCAACGCCATTGAATGTTAATTAATAGCGCCTTTGTAAGGCGAGGGGAGGGGGGTTGATTCTAAAGTATCAATAAAATGTTGCAATTATTAAAAAGAAAACTTTAAAAAAAACAAAACAAAAACAAACTTTGAATGAATACCTTTTAGCACAGATTAAGATAAGTTTATTTTTACTTTAATTTATATCAACATGTGGTTAATAGAATATACAATTGATGATGACAAACTGGCAATGATTTTTTTCCTTTTAAGATTCAGAAATGTAACAATATCTATTTTAAGGAATGCATTGCTGTAATTTCTTAATGCATACATTGTTTGATTTAAAAGTTTTTTTTTCTCTCTCTCTCTCTCTCTTTCTTTTTTTTTTTTTTTTTTTTTTTTTTTTTTTTTTTTTTTTTTTTTTTTTTTTTTTTTTTTGGTAATGTGAGTTTGATTTTATTTTTCTAGAATATGGTTACCCATAAAAATAAACACCACGTAAAAAGCGTAAGTCTGACGTGGAAAGCTCCATCTACTAATGTTGGTAATATTGTGTTTGTGTAAGTTACATACATGTAGTTGTTAATCATGATAAATCTAAGACGGGGATTTGTTTTACAGTTGTATAGTTGGTTTATTTGTTCTTTTTAGATAAAACTGTTTTAACTGTATGCACTTAGTAGGCATTATTTATTGAACAAGTATGGTGGCTTATTTCTGACATCGACATAATTATAGTCGACATAGAATTATCTCAACATGTCGACTTAATATCTTGACAAGTCGAAATTATATCATGAAAAGTTGTGATACCAAAATAAAAGTTGAGATAAGTAACACGACTTGCTGCGATAAAGATAAGTCCAGATATAGAAATAATTATCACGACTGGTCAACATAAGTATCGCGGCATGTTGTGTTACTTATCTTAACTTTTTAATTTGGTATTACAGCTTTCCATGATATTAACTCGACTTGTCAAGATATTAAGTCGATATGTTGAGATAAATTTATGTCGACTAAAATTATGTCGATTTCAGAAATAAGCCACCATAGTATATTGTTAGGACCATGAAATACTCGAAGTAAACTAGAAAATTTTTGACAGTGTCTAAAGTGGTCATTGTAATTTCAGTAACAAATTGTTGTAGTTGTAATGTTTGACGTCGCATCAAATTTTTTCAAGTGTTCGCGACGATAGCAAGTTCATTAACTTCTGACGATCATTTTAAGAAAAGTTTGTGCAGTGCCTTATTTTTGTTAATATGCTTGCTTGCCAAGTCAGAAGACTGCAGATAAGCATGCCATCCCGATCACTTTATCTTGACAACATCTGAACCAACCAGTCGATATTCTGTTCTAAGGCCGAACGCCAGACAAGAAAGCAGTTTTAAAAATGTTTAAGTCCTACGTATGACTCAACTGGTGTTTGAACACTCAACCTCCCACATTCGAGGTGCACATTCTCCTACTAGACCACCGAGGAGGTCTTTTCAAAAACGGAGGTTGTCATAGCCTTAAATATTTGCACATTATAATTTACATCTGTGAAACTACAAATATATGTTTATGCTTTCAAAAATGAAAACGAAAGTTTTGTAATCACACACACACACACACACACACACACACACACACACACACACACTATTATATTTATATTTCTTTTGTAAAAAAGTTTCTGATGGTTTGCTAGCCTTTTTTAATTATATTTTTCTTTTAGTGCAACATTTGTAGAATCATTCAAAGTGTTTTGGATAAATGTTAAAGCTACCTTGAAATCTAACATCCCCGTTAACCAACCTTCTGTTAAAAAGGTAGACAACAACAATATTTACTTTGTCTCAGTGAACGCAAATCGGAGTAAACAAATTTGATTGCCGATAAATAATTTCATTGGCTTAAAACTTGTTTTGGATCAAATTGTCAAATACCACTTTTTAAATTTAATCATAAAATACATTCAAAAAGTGGTATATGACAATATTGTCATATACCACTTTTTGAATGTATTTTTATGATTAAATTCAAAAAGTGGTATATGACAAAATCATTGCTTTTAATCACCTGTTTTGTAATTTTCGCTTTTGGTGGTTGCAAGTATGAAAAATTGACAAAATGTCGATGTCTCTCTACTTGCGTAATAATTGGTTATTATGCCGTTATATTTGCGTTCTCTGAGACAAAGTATACTCACAACAGTGAAATATTTTTAATTTAACTTGAATTTTAATTATGACAAGTCAAATATGCAATATCACGGTAATTTCAATAAACAAATGTATACACATGTTCTTTTATTTATATTGAATTTATATTTTAATATATACATATAAATGCATATCACTGATTATCTTATAGGTTTCGTGGTAATTTAAATAAAAATGTGAAATACTCTTTATTTTATATATTGAATCTATATTCTTAACCTACATTTACTCATTTTTCGTATTTTTAATAACAAAAAAAATTAAGCCGCTTCTTTTGTAAACCTGTTATTATGGTGTCAATAATTCATTTTTTATTTACATGTCTATTACAGGTGTCACTTTCCGAATCTCATTTAAATTTTACAGAATGTGGAAACACGATTGGATGCTTCCTGTATCCATTTTACTGTACCGGAACTGATTGTGATTTCGGAATGACGTATAAATCGAACAATGATAATGTTACAATACAGCTTTTTGCTAAAGCACAAGGCTATGTTTCTGTTGGGTTTTCAAACGACAGGGAAATGGTATGTCTAATAATACAGTGATAAGCTTACTGATCACCTATCTATCTATCTATCTATCTATCTATCTATCTATCTATCTATCTATCATTTGCACTTGTATTAGACGTAATTGACACTTATTAACGGAAAGTCAATACACAACATTAAACAAAATTTGAAAACCTCTGGCTTTAAATGTTCTTATAGTGTTCCCGATTGTACAATGGTACAGTTACCCAGTGATATGTGCTCCTCAAATAACACCTAAGTGGTGCTTCAGTGATATAAGCTCCTGGTTACTCACAGGGACAATGTGTTTTTTAAGCTTTCAATGTGTTTTTAAATGAATTTAAAAAAAAAACAACATTGGGATGTATAATTGTCGCAGCTTAAATATCAGCTTGTTTCCACGCCATGACTCGGGTCTTATTACTAACGTCGTCTTTGAGAAAGGATAATAATGAAAACGCCTGATAGTTTTTAGCCCTTCTTGATTTCCCTCCACGATTTGAACAATCACTTGATTATACGAAATCAACTTATTTTTGTCTGAATCGTCATGAGACAAACATTATTAAACAAAGTTTTATTGTACATATTTTTATATAGGGTGAAGATCAAACAATCAGCTGTACTACAAGTGGTGATCATGTAGCTATACAGTATGGATATAAT
This sequence comes from Tegillarca granosa, assembly GCA_029721355.1. Taxonomy (NCBI): domain Eukaryota; kingdom Metazoa; phylum Mollusca; class Bivalvia; order Arcoida; family Arcidae; genus Tegillarca; species Tegillarca granosa. The sequence goes on along the minus strand of CM056605.1, from coordinate 20,910,474 downwards.
CACAAAGACTATAGTAATGAACGACAACCACTGGTAAGGTAGCATTTCTGATTACAACGATAGCATTTTCTAATTATTCTGATAGCATTTTCTGATAATTCCTATAGCATGTTCTGATTATTCCAAAAGCAATTTTTTGATTTTTGAGATAGATAACATTTTCTGATGATAACGATAGCATTTTCTGATTATTACGATAGAATTTTCTGATAATTCTTATAGCATTTTCTGATAATTCTTATAGCATTTTCTGATTATTCTTATAGCATTTTCTGATTATTCTTATAGCATTTTCTGATAATTCTTATAGCATATTCTGATTATTCCGAAAGCATTTTTCTTATTAATACGATATTCCGATAGGATTTATTTTTTAATTATTACGATAGCATTTTTAACTATTTTAAGAGCATTTTCTGATAATTCCAATAGCATTGTCTGATTTTTACAAAAGCGTTTTTTGACTATTCCAAAAGCATATTTAATTATTGACATAACATTGTCAGACTATGACCATAACATTTTCTGATTATTACGATGTTAAACATAAACTGTTATATATTTCCATTGAAACTTATAAATTCGAAAAGTAGATGCATGGTGTTTAAAAAAATATGTTCCGACTTTGAGTATCCATTAAAGTTAGTATATTGTCATTTGTACTTTATAAAGGAAACGTAGGTATAGTGTGTTTCAAAAAGTACTAGTTTTTATATCAATATTTAAAAACTAGTGCAACGTTTGTGTATTTTGAGACAAAAATGGTATTTTTACATGGTACACAAGAAGGAAGCAAATGAATATATTTTGCTTTTTAATTTAAGGGTGTTAGAATTGATACTGTGAAAATTGTTCAGAGTTTGTTCAAGTCAACTCTGGACATTGTTTCACAATATCAGTTCAATAACCCTAAATTATTAGTTTAATGTCTTTATAGTTATTTCAAGGATCCTTCAATATGTACTTTTAAAATAATAATAATAAGGTAATAATAAAATATCATCTGATATTATCGGTAAGATATCGTTTATTCAACAGCTAGACAAAATATTATAGATATAGCATCAGGGGATACTTACGTGAGATCATTTTATTTTATAAAAATTGATGTTTAAAAATCTGCAAAACATAAAAAGACGACGTGTTCTCTTTTATCTATAGGATCCATGGGTCTTTTATTTAAACTGTAACAATTGTATTTTACAGTCAAATAGATTATCTAATATGGAAACAAAGAAAGTAGATGGTAAATTAATCTGTTCGTTCACAAGACCAAAAGCAATGACAGTAGTGGATGCCAGTGCCCCTAATGGCTATAGTACTTTTGACCTAAACAATGATTATTATGTAATGGTAGCATGGAGCTATATTTTCAGAGGTAGGTAACTGTAAGTAAAGAGAGATTTTCCAGTTACGTATTGCTCAACCTGAAAGGTTAGGCGGCGTCTAGTTGCTTTGTATGGAAAACACTTAAGTGTATGTAAAAGTTATGTAGTTACGACCAATTTGATTACCAAGCCCAGCTAAAACGGATATGGTACACTTTTTTTACTATTTGTACATAAAGAACACATGGCCTATCATTCGTCCTTCTGTCAGTACCAATAATTAACTTGTTTCATTTGTCTTAGGTATTTCAAATAAAACCTATTATCATTTTGACCTATTTATATTTTCCTTATCCTTACTTTCCTCTGGGAAATTTCATAATGAGATACCGAGTACATATTTAGTATTTAGCATACCTTTCTGATATATTAATATATTGTGCAGGACTACATTTGTGGCTCAGTGGTAGACCATTCATAAACATGAAACTTAACAAGTTTTGAATACTGCCTCCGCGCTTCAGAAATTAGCAAACTAATGAAAAATCCAAAGTATAATTATATGTTGTTAAAAATATAATTTTTTTTTTTAGATTCAGACGTAATGGCGCAACACGTTCAGTTCCCAATAACTACATATAAAAGAGTTAATTTCAAGGAATATATCATCCATCGCGGTCAAGCTTTACCAACAGTGACGCAAGTCCATGGTAAGAATAGAAGTCATCTGTTTATTAATTGCAAAGACTGCCATTCATTTTAACATGATACTTGATGTGTAAAGCATTCAAATTATTTTGTAGGATAAATACTGTAACACGTTTTGAATTCATGTGGCAAAGAGGAATAAATAAACTAAAAGTATAAAGGCTGTATGATAAGACAATGAAATAAAATATATTGAACTTAACATAACAAATTTTTATGTCTTTTAATAAAAGGTAAATGATTTTTTTTTCTGAAATAGTGTATTATTATATCCAAACTAATGAATCAGTTATGATTCAGTAATAAAAAAGCTAACAATTCGCATTATTATGTCTTCTTCAATTTTAAAGACTAAGTAAGGTAATCCGGTTTTGCTTTTTATTTTTTTCCAAGAGCTAGTTTTTGAATTCTGTAATTCGAAGCTAAAACTCTGTTTTTGATTTTTTTTTTTAAATTAAAGTATTCGAATTGTTCTTGCAAAATAATTTCAGGTATGTTGATGAGTATGGCCTGGATATTGTGTGGAGGTATAACAACTATCATATCTAGATACTATAAAACTGCTTTGAATAAATTTCTACTCGGATCTCAGCTATGGTTTCAGGTATTCATACATAGCTATATATATACACGATTTAAATATATATATATATATATATATATATATATATATATATATATATATATATATATATATATATATATATATATATATATATATATATAACCTAGTATAGAGGAATTCTTCTTGTACTTTTATATATAATTAAAAATAAAGTAAAATTAAAATCTATAGATTAATAAATTTAACAATTTATGTTTTTGAAATTGTACAATCGCGGGAGCCTTGCACTATCCTGTCAACCAAATCTCCGAACACGTATTAATGCTAAATACTTAGTTCATAATAAATTTTCTCAATATTATCTATTTAATAAAGTGTTCATAAAAGGATGAGGGTGTTCTAGTTTTTGGGAAGAAACATAAAAGAACAAAAAGCCATAAAACGTAACAAAAAGACATAATTTATGGCATTACGAAAAAATATTACTGCAAGAAGCCTTCTTAAAGTAAAATAATAAAAACAAAAAAGTTCATAGAGTTTTTAATATTTCTTGAAACATATAAGAATAATTTTTTTTATAATTTGATTTTTTTTCAATGGTATATTTTAAGTACGTCGACGTAATTTCTGTTGATTAAGCAACTGCCATATAGTTATATACATTTTGTTTAGGTACACAGAACAGCTGCACTGCTTACTTGTTTCATCACTGTGGTCTCCTTTGTGATAATTTTTGTGCAAGTAGACGGGTTTACACAGGTATCTCTCTCTCTCTCTCTCTCTCTCTCTCTCTCTCTCTCTCTCTCTCTCTCTCTCTCTCTCTCATAATACCCGTTAACGTTTGCATGCTAATTTCATTGTTTCTGCTGGATCTAGTGAACGTTTACCTTGCTTATAAAAAGAATGAGACAAGAGACATTATCTGAATGATTAGGAAAATTTTATTGTTAAATCTTTTTTGCAGTGTTTAATGGCAACTAAAGACGACATATGATTCACCCCAGAGTAGGCCGATTTAGGTTATTTAAGTCTTTATCAGGATTGTTTCACACATATTAAGACATAAACAGATTTAGTTAAATTTTCGGATTTTTTATCATTTTCTATGTATTATAAGGAGACTCACAAAACCTGTTTATCTCGTGACTTTCTAACTAGTTGCTATTATAATTTTAACATTTTGCTCCAGGGTGCTGTGACACATGCGATTATCGGTATAATTGTGGTGTCAGCTACACTGTTACAGATCCTTGGAGGTTTTTTGCGACCAGACCCAAAACATAAAAACAGAACGGTCTTCAATTGGATCCATTGGTTTCTTGGAAAATCTACACAACTTCTCTCAGGTTTGTTAATTATCAACATCTTCCCTTAATATTTTGGCGTATAATATTTTATATGGTTATTAGGTTGTTTGACCGCGCATCAGCAATTTGTCCCGCCACACGCAACAGGTCGACTTTCCCCTGAGCTGTCAGATCACTGATTTAGTGTACCACAAACAAGTATACTGCTCCCGCAGGCGAGGAAGCAATATCTAATTTTTTATGTATGACCCGACCGGAATTCGAACCCACGGCCTTGCTCAACCGGGGCGGAAGTTCTACCACTGAGCCAATAGAGCGGTCATATTTCATAGTAGAATTTCATCAATCAATCCTATGATAAAAAGTAGGTTTTAAAATGTTTGTTATGTGTATTATGTTTAGAAACTTTTGGTTTCACATCTAGTAAAAACTGTTTTCCTTTAATATAATGTTTCATAAGTTGCTATTCAATTTGTTAGTGTAGTTGCAGTTGATTACTGCTGTCAGTGACCTCAACATTTTCAATTTAAATGCATGAATTATGAAGTTTCCGTTTACATTCCATTAAGCCATATCAGGTTGTTTTTTCTACTTTTTTAAGCTTTCCATAGCGTGTGTTTTATAAAAAAGAATTAGGCTCATTACTCATGTAAGATTTACATTTTTTTATATTCCGTTACTTTTTCTACTTATTTAAAATAAAACTCGCAAGACTTGTAGACGTCTAGTTGCTAACCATTGGATATACCTAAAAGAAGTTACGATTCCATAATGATCATTAGATAAACACCTCGAAACTAACCCCAAAAAAGTACTATAATACTATAGTATAGTAAATATAGAAATGGTTTCGATGCAACATTAGTTTTGGATCATTTTTCCGTTCTGTTTCAGCTGTTACGGTTTATTTGGCTTTTAATTCTCCACTAATTGCTGGACCACAGAATCTATTTGGAACAATTTTATTTGGAGTATGGTTTGGACTACAATGTTTATGGGAAATTTTTTTCGAAATTAGGAAATACAAAAATCAAAGTAAAGTATTTTTTTTACATTAAATGCATTGTATTTCATGCGATAGGCACATTTTATTTTGTTCGTCGATCACCAACAAACTGCTGATTTAAAAAGAGTTATTACAGATATAATGCTTTTTCTACATTTTAAAGTCTTTCTTTTTTGATACGCATAAAAATGAACCTTTTGACGGTTTTCTCTATCTTAAACTTATCTGCAGTCCTTATAAAACTTTTTGGCCAATCATTGTTTAATGCTGGTGTGATAAGGATTTTTTGGCCAATCATTGTTTAATGTTGGTGTGATAAGGACTTTTTGGCCAATCATTGTCTAATGTTGGTGTGATAAGGACTTTTTGGCCAATCATTGTTTAATGTTGGTGTGCCTTTTCTATGGTATCTGGTCATGTATGTTCAAATAAAGCACTGTGATTGTTTTAATCAAAAATTCAACGTATAGTTCGAAAACCTTTTAATTTAATTTCCCAAGTCTTAAACCTTTCATACTTAAATGATTTAAGGGATAGTGGAGATTTTTTTTTCACATTCATAAATCTAGTTGATAAATATATGTTGTTGGCGTAATCTAACTTATTTACAATTTCGTCGTATCGATGATTCTGATTATGCTATATTTTCATTTTAGAAATACTCTAACTGGAATTTTTATTATAAATCTTTTTTTTTTTTTTAGAGAGAAATTCTGAAGTAGACAAGACTAAAATAAATGACACAGAATCAAAACAACCAATCGTTGAAAACGCGATCTTCTTGTTCTTATATGTTCTTACTATGCTTTTCATATTCGCTTTTGCCATGATGTCAATTTTCCTCTTCTGACATTTGGATTTCCAAAACAGGCTAGTTAAAGATACATGTATAGACATTATTAATAATTTAAAATATCAGATAAAAATTCAAACGTTCACATGGTGAGGTTATTTAGCGATTGAATGCGATTTACATTATTTCAATCAAAACGTCACGTGTTTACGTTGAGATGGTCCTGGCTTTTGGTAATGTTGAAGAAATTTATACCCATGCAATGTGATAATTGCGCTAGAGGTCTGTTTTAATGCAAGGAAGAGTCACAAACTGCGAGTTTTTAAAGTGTCGTCTGATGACCTGAGTGACCATTCTACTTTCGTTTTACTTCAATTAAGTTTATATAGTCGTAGCAAAACAATTAACAACTGATTTAAAAAAAATAAAATAAAGAATAAAAAGTATTCAATATTAACACCTCTTTGTTTAACAAAAAAGTCACTACTAACTTCCAAGTGTGCTTTTACCGGAAACCTAAGCCGGCAACGATAATACTTTGTGACGCTGTTTCTAAATTCTTTCCAAAGAATATTCTCATTCGGAGTGTGGTGTTCTTGTTTCTATAAGATAACATAGAAATGTACAACGGAAGCCGTATACTTCACAGTGTCATGTAACTCCTGGCTTTAGACGGACACTTTATATGATCACTGAATGCCTTCAAGTGGTGTAGTTGAAGAACTTTGACGACAAATCATTCTGTTGAGTTTCCTGCCAAAGAAACGAACCAGCAATCGAATCGCTTTTAAAATAAGATTAAAAAATTGTGCATATCGGTATACAGCGAAATTAGCGACAAACAACTGAAACATGAATCAGCGCAAACCAGAAATGCTATGACGTCAGGCAACTAATACAATACAACGCAAAGAAAAATGTTATATATGTTCACTCAAGTTATGTCAATTACAATCTTGCTACAAAAAAAGTAACATTCGGTAAACTGTAGAATAGTCGTTTGTGTCATTTATGTATTTATTTATTTATCTATCAATCAATATGTTCCATTTATGTATGCATCTATCTATCTATCTATCTATCTATCTATCTATCTATCTATCTATTATTGATTTCATATGTATTTATTTTGCGTGGGGATATGACGTTTTGCCGGTAACGCATGACCATGTTGCCTTTGCTTGACGTAATAATATATAGATGTAAAAATAGCGTCGCCCAATGCGAAGCATGACGTCAATTTACGGAAAAATGCAAGCGGACTTGTTAGATTTAGAATTTTTTCTCAGTCGGACTAAAATGTTTATTCTGTGATTTAAGAATCAATAACCAATTTTTATATAAAACATTTTTATATCAAATTAAGGTACAGTATTGAGGACTAAGGTCTATTTTATATTTGCCATTGAATGTATGCGTATCAACTTGATATCTAGCAAAAGATCTGTATTCTACAGTTGAAGGGATATGTGGAATTCGCTTGGCTGAAAGAAGCTTCTCTTGTTGTGTTAAAGATCTTCAACACTAGGAATCGTATAAAGTTTCCTTCTTCACATGCGGTATCCTCTTCCAATATCTGCGCACTTTGTTGGTATGACATTATAGATGAGAAACCGAATTACTTATAATGCATATTCTCAAGTCCTATGAGTTTGCTTGTAAATAAAGAATGTAAAAAGATAATCGTTACTTTTTTTTTTACAAGTGGGTTACACGTATTAAATTACTTTAAAAACAAAATATACGTAGTTTGATGATAAGGTAAGATGGTTTTTGTGACCATTACCAGTCTAATATTATGTCTTTTTGGAAACTTCCTTAATCTCACATCAAGTATGATGACATTTAATTTTAAACCAGGATAATTTGTAAACTTCGTAACATTTTGAATAAAATATTTTTCTTAAATTTGATGAAAAACATCATGACAATCGTGCATAAATAATAGAATGTGCTGCTTTGCTGAATCAAATTCTAATGCCTACCTACCTGCCTACTTACCTACCTACCCACCCACCAACCTACCTACCTACACATATTGTTGATTTGTGAAGAATTAAGCTATCTAATGATCTTTATTTAACATCGGTTTAAACTTTGAATTACTTTAATAGGTTTTTCGTATAGTCTTACCATCCAAAGAAATGAGTCATTCTAATCTTTTACTATTAAAAAAAAGAATGCTCCGGGTTTTAAAGTTTTATGACTTTCCAAATCTTTAGTCATCAAAATTCCGTAGATTTTATAAAACCGTGGATACGAACAATGCACATTACAAGCATATCAAATATTACGAAAGAGAAAAAGAAACCCATACTGGAAATGAAAACAGAACTCTAACCGGAAATCAGATAATTATAGACAAAAGCCTTCGAAGAAAAACTACAATTACATACAAAGTATGTAAAGAAAGTTTCTTCTACAACTTTCGAATTTGTTAAAAAATAATTTTTAAAGATAATATGCTAAATTGTCCGTACAACATCAGATGTCGCTATGTGTGCTTGCATTACTGTCCTGTACTACTGTTTTTATCATTAAGTAGGACTTAAAATAAATTGAGGATTTAGTCTCTAACATTTTCGTAAACTTGAGCTTGCTTGAATGGAAGTTTAATGTTTTCAACTTTAACTATATTAAGCATTAAGATTTGATAATTTTTATTTTATTATATATGTCAAGTTCGATTGTACTTATGCTGTTGAAAATTGTTGCACTAAAAATAAAACCTCTTTATAAAAATATAAACAACTGATACAAAATTAGTTTATTCATAAGCTTTTGTTTTCTTGTTAAGCAAATTATCGAGACAATTAATTACACAGTTACTGAATCTAATTGACTGTTCTTATATTGTTTGCATGGAGTTAAAAGTTAAGAGAATTATAGGTTAACACTTGAAGGGACTTGAGAGTTACGTTTAAGAAGTCTTGAGAACAACGCCCGAGGAGACTTGAGAACAACACCTGAGGAGACTTGAGAATAACGAGGATTTCATTTTAGCAAAAGAGACATGGGCCCCAACTAATCTGCATAAAATTTTAAAAGTCATTTCAACTGGGCCTTAATTAAAGAGGTAAACTAGAGCTTTAGAAACACTCGATCTTTTACTTGAAAAAGACTTAAACATTCTTACTTCGTGATGAATTGAGGCTTTTTACTTAAGAATTGACTGTCATTTTTTCCTGGGTTATCAAGGAATGAACCGGATTTTAAAACTAGCAAATCTGATGAACTGCGGAGCAGTTCATTTTAGATTTGCTAGTTTTAAAATCTGGTTCATTCCTTGATAACCCAGGAAAAAATGACAGTCAATTCTTATATTTACAATATTTTTCCTAACATTCTTTTTACAAACTTCTCGATTGCGTCATACAAATAAGAAAGAAAAACCGGTATATACCGAATCTGTCGGCAATGTAAACATTCTGGGAACAGCCAATATGTCAATCAAAATAATTCCCGCCTTCTCACTGATTGTGTGACGTAATAGACGGTTTAAAAAAAAGTACGCTGGAAACAAAAGAATATTTCATACAATTTTATTCGAATAGAAAAACAAAGTTACAAATTCATATTGATTTTTAAATTACAGCTATTAAACGTTGAATTTGTCAAAAATCCCGAATGTATGGATGACAGGGTATTGGAAACACCAATGCGCGACGTTTTGTTGGACTGGATTGTGCACAGGTCCGAGCATGGAACCATCACGTGATTATCAGTTGCTGGTAGAGAAGAAGAAGCATGGTCGGATGCAGAGGGAATAACGGCAGAAGTATTAGCAGCGTCGCTGCGAACTTAAAGCATGTTTTTGCATGGTCGAACAGTCGCGAGATTAGCTCCTGACAGAAGCCTCATTACGACGACCGCTCATAAACATTATCTGTCTGGTTTCAACACCGGCATCGCTCATAGCTTGTATGGTAGTGGCCCACATGCAGTGTGCCGTGTAGCGTTTAGAACACCCTGACGATGGAAATATTTTTAAGTATACAATAAAAATCGAAACAAATATTTTATTTATTTATTCATTTAAAATTCAATATTTTTTCTTTCATTTTCAATGTATATTTAATTAAATAACACTATAAAATGTGATGGCTTGAATGTTAAAAATAGATTGATAAAAGTACGTCACGGGAATTGCCTAATGCTAGATTTTCTACAATGAGTTCATCATAGGAATTCAATAGGTATTGAAAATATTTTTTATTTTTTGAAAAAATATTTATTTTGCTATAACGTGAAAAAAAACTTGAAAAAAAGAAGGAAATATCGAAGTATGTACGTGGTTTTGTGAGATAAAAACAGATAGCTAAAAATAGTGTGTCCTTTAGATAAAATGTGATTTGAATGAAAGAAAATCTCTCTCTCTTTCTCTCTCTCTGAACTGTCCTTAAGCAACTATTTATTGACAATTTGTAATCAAAATTAATGTGATTTGAATGAGGGAATTTTCTTTGGCCTAGCCTGGTGACCTTAAAGAACAGTTTATTAATAAAATACGGTTATCAAGTTATTAACAGTGTGATTTGGGGTGAGGGAATTCCTTTTAGCTCTGTTCCAACAATTTGAGGTCACGCATATTAAAAACAAACAAATTTTAAAGTTTTAAATAACTGGATTTTAATTAAAAACCCAGAATTGTTTATAACTAAATATTCTTCAATTTAAAATAGATTAATTTAGTCCAAAAAATAACATTAATACTTTCATATTGCTTCATAATACGCATAATTTTTTAAAATAATATTTTGCATAACAAAACTACTTCCCATACAAATAATGTTTCAAGTCTGTTTTATGAACTATTTACGACAGTTTTCATAAGCTATTTGAGAGGAAAATGTTCATTATTTGTCCAAGTTGTTGCCTAGCATCTCTAAGTATCGCATACATCCAGATAGAAAACGTTAAATGATTGGTTGGCTCTGTGTCAATCGACAATGACTTCCGGCAAACCTGTCGAGGAATATGCACGTCTTCAGTCTGAGCAAGTTTCTTGAGAAAACAGAAAGCAGATGATATGGCGTTGCCTGGCTCTATCCAATCGTCACTTAATCCATTTTCCTGTGCAAACGGAATGGAATGCACTCTCATATTTAAAACAACATCTGATAAGATATCGTACGCCCTTGTAACATTAGACCTCTGGAATAAAACGAATAATAATAACTTAATATTCTGCAATTACTAATATTTAGTAAGATAATAAAGAAAATTTGTGAATTAATTACAATAACACTTTTCGAATTTACTAATTTTAAAAATTAAAAAGTGTTATATTACAGGAAAAAGCAACAAAATCACATTTAGCATTGTTTAAAATATATGCCCCTGCCTTTGCGCAAACCGTTACTGGAAGCTAAAGAAATGATAATTCTGTTTTCTTACCAACCATGCTTGTTTTATTACTTTAAGTATTGTTCCGGATATTAATCGAGTGATGGCTAATGATGCTGATCAAGTTTTATCAAAATCCATTCCGTGGTATAGATTGAAATAGGGTTACAAACAATGAAAGTTTAAAATCTAAGATGGCTACTAGTGCCTGTATTGGATATCACTTTAAGCACAACTTACTGCATGAAAAACAAGGCCAATATAAAAACTAGAAAAAAATGCAAAAACTATGACGTAAAGCGTAATCATGACGTTAACACAAAAGCGCGTAAATGAAGCGCGGAATTTAAAAAACTGAAAATTAACATGTGCTTACTATGCCCAACGGAGTTCCATCAAAATCTCTTTAATGGTTTACATTTATGGGAAGAGCGATAGAAATACAAACTTCCGATGTTCAATTTCTTTTTTAATCTTGTTTTTATTCTTTATTATCCCTAAAGCTTGTTTTCGAAGTCGGATGTTAACCTATATTTGATCAACATAGTTTATGTTTTCTATATATTTTTATATGCTTTTCTTGTCGAATTCTTGTTTTATACTTTTAATACTTAGTACCCGTTCGAATTCAGAGCGTTTACAATCATTTTGCCCCCGATTTTTTGTTTATTGAGCGTTATTTTTTTGTGTTCTTGGATATACATGGCTTTAGTCGATCACGTGAGTAACTGAAGAGTAATTGTAATTGTAAAGCTACAACAATACTTACAGTAATTAGTCGATGATAGTTCCTAACAAAAGGTAAACGGTTAACTGTGTATTCATCCGCTGGTGAAACATCTCCGTCAAAATCTTCCAGAGTCTGAAAACAAAATCAGATCTTGTTCTAAAATTCTTATTTTAAAAACCGACAAAGCAATAAGGATGGAATTTATTAACGAGGAATAAATAAATGTTCAAAAAGTTACCATAATATGAACTTTTTGAACTATTCACTAAAATATCATGAAAACATTTTATGGGCATAATTAAATATAGTATGATCTATGTGTACATTAAATTACAATCCACCGTTTGTTGGTAATCTTGTTAGTCTATTTAAATGACCCATTAAAGCGTATCAGTGGCCAAGTGGTCTAAAGAGTATTGATGGATCACGGCGCCTCTCAGGGTCAAGGTTTATATTCCGCTCGAGTAGTCACTAGTGTGAGAAAGTTTGAAGGTTCGCTTTCAGGACTTGATGTTGTTTCTTTTCCTCGAGAACTCTGGTTTTCTCACTTTCTCGACACTGCCAACCTCGAAATACGTAAAAGAATCTCGACTAGAGTGTAAAGCTATATTAATGTGCTACCTTCGAAATTGATGACAACACGGGTTACAGAAAGTCGGGATGGAAGTTGCTAATACCGTTGTTGAAGCTTTCAAGGGCACCCGAGACAAAAATAAATGTGGATGTGTCTTTATAATTAACCATCATGATCTTGTTAAAGTTAGAAAAAAGTAAACCACAGAGTAAATAGTATCTTGCAACAAACGTAGAAAAATATCAAAATACATATACACTGTACTTACAATTCTCCTAATATTTGTGATTACGGTTGATCTTATATGTGCTAATTCTTTCATTAGATTTCTGACCAGTACTGGATATCCCTCCGTAACAGTTACATTAGAAACTTCTGTGTTTACACTACCTCGACATGGATGACAAAAACGTACAGACACTTCACAAGACTCGACAGCAACAACCAAATAAAAAATTAAAATAGCTACAAAGATAAATAAACGCAAATAATTGATAAGACAGCTTATGTGTTCTCAAACAGAATAACTGGAGTAAAGTGATATTACACTCCGGTTAAGGTATTCTAAATTACTTCGAGGCTAACAGTTCTCAGTTGCCGGAGAATTGATGGGTTGAATTCGAGTTAATGAAAACGAACCAAAATTTAAAAACAAGCACCTGCTGGTATTCAATAGAGCAAAGAACACGATTGAAACAACAAACGGAACTGGCAATCGTGAACTTAATGATATCCAATAGAAACAGGAATAACAACAACAGATAATTAAAACCATACAGACTAAACAATCCATGATAAAATATAGATGGAAGATCATAGACTTATACTCTCCCTACTATGGATTCACACTGTATGTTATGATATAATGCGGTCCAGTGTGAGGATACTCTACTCCTAATGGGCCAAAGCTAATACAATGGGTTGTCCTTAAGTAAGCACATTTTTAATTGGAAAATGAACAAATGGCTTCTTTTTTATATTTATTTCTAGAAATCATAATCATCTTTGGTTTTTAATTCTTGAAAAATAGTATTGAATCAAGGTAAAACATTGTAATTCATCAATAAAAATATATTTACCACACTTTAAATGTCACTAAATCAAATAAAGCTATAACTTGAATATGTAACAAATAAGATTATGTTTTGATGGCTTATATAATAAACAGCTGCGCCTGGAGCGCATGATACGCCCGTCAGGTATTTAAACTTCTTTTTTAATGTCTTAAACAACTTGACATTTAGCTGAAACATATTTTTTTAAAACAAAAGTAGCAAATTTATTTCTCAATGTTTATTCACAAACCTTTTGATTATAGAACAAATATAACAAATATAACATAGACGGGCGTATAAAAACATACTTAATGCAAATTTCTACAAACCCTTCATGAACATGGTTGCAATTTTTTTTCTTTTTCCCGACGGTTTGATATTATTATTTTAACTTGTGTTAAATATATGATAAATTTTACCTTTTATATGTATATCTTCTGGAATTTGGATTTATTTTTGATGGAAATTTTCGTTGGTTCGTCACAAATATATAAAACTGAATAATCTTTCTGTCGCCATTCAATAAGAATTTCCAAACCCAGTCACTTTTTCTGAGCTTTCGATAAAATCAATGAATCAACATAATCTGACATAAAGATGTAACATGCGTTTTCATTGGCTAGAACCTTTCCCAAATTTGAAACACTTTCAGAAGTCAGACAGATCTAGCTATTGGCTAAATGCATAGAACAACAAAGTGTTAGACTTGAAAAATTTCTTTACAAAATCGTGACATTTTTTTATTCAAAATTACGATTTTATAACACACACACACACACACACACACACACACACACACTGAAGGATTATATATTTATATACGTCACATACAATTTTTGAAATTATTTTATGATTAAATTAAAAAATGTTATATATATATATATATATATATATATATATATATATATATATATATATATATATATATATATATATATATATATATATAGGATTATTTGTTGATTAAAAATTAGCCTATCAAATGACCTTTAATCATTTGAAACTTTTGATACCTTCCACAGACGTTAACAATTTTCAATAAAAGACAGTGACATTTTATTGGTGTAATTTTTTTTAATCTAAAGTCATCAAAATTCTGTAAATTTTATAAATACAAAAATGTAGGAACGAACAATGCACTAAAGCACATAACAAGCATATCAAATATCACCGAAAACTAAAAGTCAAGAGAACTCATTTAGGAAATTCAACACTAATGGAAAATCAGATAATTATTAGACAAAAGCCATTGAAGTAAATTTTACCATTACAAACAAAGCATATTAAAAGAAAATTTCTTTTGAACTTTCGGATCCGTTAATTAAAAATTTTAAAAGACAATCTGCTTTCTGTTAATTATTGGGAAGGTTCTATTTTTTTATTTTTAGAAAATGATTATTTAAAAATAGGACAGTGTAGTAAACTAGTTTCAGATCAGAGTGTTTCTTTTTCAGAATTTTTCGCGCCGTTATAAGTTTATTCCCGTGAATTAATCATAAATTTTAAAATGTTTATAAACTTGTAACTTTTTAGACTTTACCCGTTTAATATTTAGCCGGCATACAATATACATCTGTAAATTACTATTGTAGTATCAATGTAATTATGGTAAATGATTAAAAAACTAATTTATTGAAACGATGGAAGTTTTCGCCATATATTCGAAATATTGATTCAGCTTTCAAGAGAAATGCACTCTTTAAAATTTTAAGAGAGAAGCAGAGTAAGGTTGTCAAGTTCCTCTTGAGTATATTGAGACGTTTTGTTCTGGGAGCAAACTTGAACACCTGGACAAAATCACTAACACTAGACAAACTTCCTCACATTTGGATCTCAATCAGAAAGATTCTAACTAAGGAAGATAAAGAAAACGAAGATGTTCAAGATGTACAAGCAGACGAACTTATCCATACTATTATTATAATAATAATAATAATAATAATAATAATAATAATAATAATAATAATGATAATGATAAAAATAAATCAATAAATGAATAAATAAATAAATAATTCAAACAAGTTTTTTGTTTGTGGTAAGCATAATCAAGATAAATTTCATCTGCAATTGAATCAATAGTTTCCATGGTACATTTAAAGTGCAGACAAAAATGGTGTCTATATGTATCTATTTAGATTCTAATAAAGAGTAAGTGATTTACATCTTTTGTCATATTGTAAACTTTTGAATTTTTGGAATGAAATATTTAAGAATTTACAATATGAATTAACCAGGAATAGTCGTCTCTCGAGCAGTCTGTATGTAGTTGAGTCCTCGCTCGGCGAGTTCATATTACTTCATTGTTACTTAATTAGCTACCTTGAAGCGTGGAACTTTACTATATTTTCTAGTTTGTATAGATAATCGGTAAATACTTACATGTGCGTATTGTATTAAATTTTTTGTTCGGTTTTTAGCTAAAAGAGTTCTTTAAAATATTCGTGTTAAGTAATATAAATAGATAGAACGAAGGGATTTAATTAACCATTCGTTCGTTTGTTGTGACTTTACCTTGGTAGACAAGGCATTTGTTATCGTCAAACACTTTCACTACGATGAAAGTCTCTGTTCCATCGAATGACTTACTGCAGGTTTTAGAGGTTTGATTATAAGGTGATGACGATTAAGAATGCAAACGTGAGTTTCTGAGATATAAAACTGTATATCGAAACAAACACAAGCAAAAGGTCCATTTGTTATCTAGATTTTATACGACAAATTTAAGGACCAAAAACACCTAGCGAAGGAAAGCAAAATTAGTGAGGAAAAGTAAACAAGATGAATTTCGCAACAGATAAAACACGCAAAAACACAACACGTGTAAATGGCAGAAACAGCAAATAAAGACAATGCATGAAAAGACAACCATATACCATGATCATTGATCATGTATTATCCAGAATTGGACCGTTCATTTGGGATAAATGTCCAGTGATGGGTCAATACGATTACGCTTAAGTTATCAGTTGAATTTAGTTTAGTCATGGTGTTTTACGGCCCCTGTCAAGAAATTAAAACTTATATCGAGGCGGTCGATTCTGGGATGGTGAAGAAAACCGGAGTGCCCGAAAACACCGACCTTCGTTAAGCGAACCGACAAACTTTCTAACACTAGGATTCAAACCTAGGCGGTGGTGGTGAGAGGCAATGTAATATGTAAGCGCGTCTTTTAGACCATTCGGTCACCGACCGACGCCCTTTTTGTGCATGAAGAATGTAATTATCTTATACAGCGTTGCTACATAATAATTAATGCAAAACAATATGAATGGGATAAAGATTTTGGAAGTACAAAAAGTTATGTGCGGAATGTCATGTGGAGAATTTGGGATTTTTTATTTATTTATTTATTTTTGTAAAAATTCCAAATTTTGCACATGACACTCATATCTAAGTATTGGAGACGACATACTTGTTTGACATTTTTCCTCTCTGAATCATTAAAATTTGTAAAATCGAACATAAAATATCGAATTTTTGAGATATATACATATTTAATAAAGAGGAATATGTCCTTTATGAATCAATTTAAAATAATGCTCAATTCCATAAAAACTTAACAGTTGTAAACAGATATAGCAATATTTTGTACTGTATGTTTTAAACAATATGATGTATGATATTTTTTTCAGAATAAATATTCTCAGCACTTTCTATACAATTCCTTTGGTTTTAACCAGGTTGCATTTGATAACATTTAAACATTCACTAACAATGGTGTTTGAGATTTTGTTTACCTAATTTTAGATTTAATGTGTCCGTCACAGAAAATAAAGTGATTTTAAAGGCTTCTAAAAATCGTCTGAAGGACTATGATCATGACCACATTTTAAACTATCACAAAATGTTGTCTAAGTGGATGTTTAACTAATCGGTCACTATCAAATCATCAAAGCGAATGTGTGTATTCCGAGGTAGACAACGGGACATCTTAGCATTTCAAGCTATAGTTTGGTTTAATCACATATAAATACCTTATTGAATTAAAATAATTTGACGGTACACGAAATAAATATTTTATTTTCTGTGATATTCACAATTACATAAAGGTCAAAAATCATTTACTAAATCGCCCGTGTATATCAGATTATGGTTAATTGTCCTTTACAGCTTTAATGTTCCGTTAAATTATTCAACCTCTAACGCCAATATCTTCTGTTCCACAACAGCAAATTCCTGCAATGTAGATGTAGTATAAATGCGATAATTAAATACCCTCAGCTTATTTCAGCAAAGCTGTAGAACAATTACAAAATATACTAAATTTTGTTTTTATTTTCGTTTTTTAATTTTATGTAAGTTAATGTTAGTTATTAATAATTCATGTGCCTGCATTGTATGTTGTACGTGAATAAAAATAACCCGTATCTTTAAAAATGTTTTATGAGACAAGGGTTCTGATAGCGTGTTGGTTAACCATAATATATCGGTTCTCTAAAAAAAAAAAAAAAAAAAAAAAAAAAAAAAAAAAAAGAAAGAAAAAAAAGAAAAGGAAAGGAAAGCAATAAAAAGTGTGTCGGCCAAGGATTACTGCTTATATTTTCTTTCAAAACACAAAAGAAGTAGATATGTATTTAGAATGTGTTACAAGATTGTTTTTCTTTATTTTCAGATTTGGAATAAGAGAAGCACGTAACTGGAATCGAGACACTTCTTTAGCACGGTATTGAAATCGGAACGCTTTTCAAGCACGAAATTATGGTGGCTTATTTCTGACATCGACATAATTTTAGTCGACATAAAATTATCTTAACATTTCGACCTAATATCTTGACAAGTCGAGATAATATCATGAAAAGTTGATGTAATAACACATGTCGCGATACTTATGTTGACCCAGTCGTGATAATCATCTTCATATCGCGACTTATTTTTTTGAAACTTTTGTAACATAAGTATCGCGGCATGTCGTGTTATTTCTCTCAACTTTTTATTTTGGTATCACAACTTTCCATGATAATATCTTGACTTGTCAAGATAATAAGTCGACTTGTTGAGATAATTTTATGTCGACTAAAATTAGGTCGATGTCAGAAATAAGCCACCGTTTAGAGACACTTCC
This sequence comes from Tegillarca granosa, assembly GCA_029721355.1. Lineage (NCBI taxonomy): Eukaryota > Metazoa > Mollusca > Bivalvia > Arcoida > Arcidae > Tegillarca > Tegillarca granosa. The sequence goes on along the minus strand of CM056605.1, from coordinate 20,892,000 downwards.
CGAGCATGCGTTGAAATCGTGACATTTCCCGAGTTAGAGAGAGAGAGAGAGAGAGAGAGAGAGAGAGAGAGAGAGAGAGAGAGAGAGAGAGAGAGAGATGACACTCACCGCTGGTACTGTGAAAAGAAATTCCATCACCTTTCCGTTACTATGTAACTGGACCAAATTACCTAAAATTACACAATAATATCACAATAAGTATGACATATTTTTGTTCTCACACAAAAACTTACTGGTTATTTACAAGTGTATTGATTTTGTTTATTCTGTAATGCATGCATGAGTTAATCTATGTCGCGTTACTTATGTTGACCAGTCGTGATAATTATCTTGATATCGCGACTTATTTTTGTAACTTATGGAACAAAAATATCGCGGCATGTCGCATATCTCAACTTTTTATTTTGGTATCACAACTTTTCATGATATTATCTCGACTTGTCAAGATATTAAGTCGACATGTCAAGATAATTTTATGTCGACTAAAATTAGGTCGATGTCAGAAATAAGCCACCATAGGATCATCCTCACTGCAAGGACAACTTTTAGGGTATATATAAGTATTTCTGCTATCTTATTTTGATAAAACAACTTCGAGAAACATTAAAGTAGTTATAGTTCCTCACTTAAGGTTAATTTGGCGTTTCAGTTTCCTTACTACAAGGTGAAATCTGAGGGGAAATATAAGGGATTGTAGTTTCCACGCAAGGTAATTTTTGAGGCGACATAAAAGTGTTTCAGTTGCTTTTTCCTTATTGCATGATAATACTGTTTGGGGGGACAGATAGGTTTACCTTGAGGGTCATTGGTGGTCATTTTGGTATAAGTGAATTGTTTAGGGGACATATAGTATTTTAAGTCTCTTAGCGATCTTTGAGGGGACAAACAGGTGTTTATTGTCCCTTACTACAAGATACATTTTAGTAGACTTATAGACGTTTAGTACCATTACCTTTAAGACGATTTCCGTCATAATAACTGAATCCGATCTCATCATACAGGTACAAATCTACCATTACTTTACCGAACAGTTTCTGGTATTGGCCGTACTTAAATCTGTAAGTACCGTCAGTAGGTGGTATCGATATATACTTGTGCTCTTTATTACAGAGAGAAAAAAAAAATATTCTGATTATCACAATCATATAAGTACGCGTGTGTGTGTGTGTGTGTGTGTGTGTGTGTGTGTGTGTGTGTGTGTGTGTGTGGAAAAACGAATCTTAACGCTCTTTTTGTTTGAGTTCTAATACCCTTAAAAGCATATCCTAATGCCAGAGAGTTTGTCAATCCGTTTGCCGAAGGTTGGTTGTTCACTGGGCACCCAGGTTTCCTCCACCATTCTTGAACTGCCAACTTCGATATAACTGAGAGAATCTTAAATGAGGCGTTAAAAGTCATGTCACGGCAGAATTTTTAATTTTTACCGAACGAAAATGCTACACATCACACTTTATATAGGTATAAAAAAAAAACTTTAACTAAACGAAGTAAAGAGCGGGATGTTTAAGGTCTTACAGAAGAACATAATCTCTGGATACCTTTTGTGTCATTGGGAATTTTATAATAAAAATTTATATAAATTTCGTATACCATTTTTAAATGTATTGTATGATTGAATTCAATAATAGTATACGAAATAGAATATATAAGGATTCCATGGGTGAAAACCGTGATCTTGTTTTGTACACTTCTCATAGCTTGACTAATTTCTTTCAACAACAAGTTTCATAGCACGCACTTTATTTCAAATATAGTTAATGATACTGATTTTTGGACAAAGTGTTAATAAGCAATAAACGTTGAACGATTACCGGTATATATATAAATGTACTTAGCAATACCTAGAACCACTTAGTTCAAATGTATATCTGGGACATTTTATAAAGAACACGGATTTTAAAACTTTATTCTTTGGAAAGAGTTGAGAGTTGAGTTGAGTAATGGTGTTTAAAGTCCCAGTCAAGAATGTTTCACTTATATCGAGACGTCGCCAGCTATAGGCACAAGTGAAGACGTTTGGCCTGTGCGTTACGCTGACGGCATTATACAACAGGGTTCTTTATTCGTGCCACGCCAACTTTGACACTGGACTTCGTTTATTTTAAGTTCCCATCCGAAAGAACCGTGACTTTCATTTCAAGTGCTTGGCGAAAAAACAGTCAGTACCCACTTTCAAGTCTTGTGTCAGACCCAGTCGGTGTTCCAAACCACGACCTCCCACTTACGATGCCGGGGGGCACTCTACCAACCGAGCTACCGCAGTGGTGCAATTTTCTTTGGAAAGCAGACTCCAGAAAAAATAACCCGGATATTTCTGCAGTTCTGATTCAGCTTGACATGATATTTAAACCAGATATATCATTTTGTACATTACAATCAAAATTTAGAGTCTATCCCTAGAAACCTGTAACAATTAGTGCGTATACAAACCTCTGTGTGTGTGTGTGTGTGTGTGTGTGTGTGTGTGTGTGTGTGTGTGTGAGAGAGAGAGAGAGAGAGAGAGAGAGAGAGAGAGAGAGAGAGAGAGAGAGAGAGAGAGGGGGGGGAAATGAAAATTACCTCGAGCTTCGATGACATGTTTCGTTACACATAAAAAGATTGACAGTAACAATAGTGATAGCTTCATCTTTAAAAATGCGCCTGTTTCTGTTTAGCTTATGTTCACAACTAATCGAGAACGCATCATCCCATTAAACTATATCATTATACAAAATTACTGAGGCAGTATCTGGGATGGCACAAAATTTTAATAAAGTTGCAGTACTTTTGAAATGCACATTCAAGGCGTTTCTGTGAATCCCTTAATGTTCAAGATATACGCTATCAAGTAAACTGCTCGGTCTTTCGTTCTTCAGTTTTTATTTCACATTTGAAATTATCATTTTGCCCCTCCCCCAAGCTCCCAATCAATTCAAAATGTCAAATTGTATTCAATTACTAGTAATCATTGTCCAGGATATGTTTTTATTGTCTGTGCTGATGGAATTTGCTTTGAGTCCCGTTTATTGTATCATATTAATTTGTGTCAGAACAAGTTTTATTTTACGCGTCGAAGAGGTCGGTTAGTTGAATAAAACTCAAATAGCTACAACTACCATGGTTCATGACCCGCGTAACTGATACCTGACAGACTTGGGCATACTAAACATTCTCTGTGTTTGTGTTAACAATGGCATAGAACCTCACTCATTCCATCCTATCCTTTTTCGGACATTAAACTTAATTCCCTTAATTTCGGAAAAGCTTTCATCCATCTTTTTTAAAATTTTAATCCTCTAGTGCCTTCTTGACATTTATATCGAAGCAAGGCCGTCAATTTGGTAGAAAAAAGTATAATAATCAGGGGCAATATGTAGGGCTAATATTAGAACTGCTTAAGCGGTCTTTGATCGGACTCACATTATCGCCATGAAATATTGCAGATTCATTTCGAACCCCGCTCGGGCATAGTTTAATCATAGTTTAACAAATCGCTAGCCGAAGGTAGGAGTTCTTCTTTGGGTATTCCGGTTTCTTTTACTATATGTAGCTACCGTCTGATATTTTTGAAAGAGTCGCGTGAAACACCATTATACATGTATTGCATTTAATCTGTTGAAAAATAAATTTTGGTGTTTGAACAAAATGTATCTACCATAATTAAATTACTTAAAAATCTGTTGATGTAAAGTACATTTAGAAGATTAGATGTTTAATGGTATCCTTTATAGACTACATATATAATTTGTTGAATGGTGTTTTACTATACCTCAGCAATGTTTCAGCTTTTTAACGGAACTACTTGAAAGATAAGTTCATGTGGAGGTGATTTTTTGCCAGGGTTTCCGTGATCTGTATTGTAGCAGTGCGCACTAATGATGACATGAGTACTAGTGCATTCGCAGACTAGTAACATCACAGGCAACTCAGTCCATCCTCGTAGTACAGTAACAATCAATGAGAAACACACTTTTTACTTCATATCGAAAGAGTCGAAGCCACAGCGACAAGATGTCTTTGGTCAATGTGATCACTATAACATGAAGAGATGTACATGTATCAAGTTTCCTAACTTAAAAGAACGAACGAAGAATATGTTCTTAGTCGGAAATGATGAAATGGTTATAAAAGTCTGGAAATGGAACACTGAAATAACGGTTTATTATTACATATTGAGTTTTTATATGATGTTGTAAAATGTATCACTCAGACGAACTACCTTTTGGTCATCGGGGTCAGTGAGGGGTCAACGACATTGTGGGATAAGTGCTAAGTAGTACACAGCATGCATAAACACACTCAACAACTGGTATTTTGTTTAAAATAATCTTTGATATCAATGAGAAAAATTACCTTTTCTCGAATGGCTGGTTTAAAACAAAACGACATCTTCGAGGGCACCTGTCAATCTACTCGCACTTGACGTCAGGGGATGACGGTCTAAGGGAGACAACTAATAAATTCGACGACAAAGTAGCACATAACAATATGAACCTTGCAGGTTAACTAATACAAAGAAAACACCTGTTTAGAATTTCCGATTGTGACTATCGCGGCTAGGGTTGTAGAATGTCATAATATTGTTAAGATTCTTTGAGATAAACTATGTAAATAAAATGAATATGACATTTTAAGAGGTTTATTTGTTCATCGCTACAGATATTAGGTAAACATCTAGAATACGAACTTCCACATGAGTATCCTCTCTGAAATCCACTTTATACCATACTATGATTTATCTAAAAAAAAAAAAAAAAAAAAAAAAAAAAAAAAAAAAAAAAAAAAAGCGGTTCGATTACCAAAAAGTCATTTTTACGAGGCGTAATACATCAAATTTTAAAAACAAGTTACAGATATGCAACACGATATTATGTCACACTGACTGTAATATTATAATAAAAAAAATTGTGTGATCCCAGACAAAAACAATGACGACGACGACAACAACAACAGATCTTCTAGGCCTTTAAAATTATAAATCCGATCTTTATATTCTTTATTTAATGTCAAGACGAGTCTTTCAGTTGATTTGAGTGATGGTGCTTTATGGTCCAATCAAGATTCTTTCAATTATATCGAGGTGGTCAGTTCAGAGATGTGAAGTGCCCAGAGAAAACAACCGACTTTCGGCAAGCAAACTGACAAAGTTTCTTGCACTAGGCTGGCTTAGCGAGATTCGAACCAAGCCCGTGGGAGGCGTAGTAATCGCGTTATAGACCACTTGGCCCCTTTTGAACCATTTAGGTATTATTTTTGCAAGCTTGTCATTCATATTCAACGCCATCAACTTGGAAAATTTGTTTAAAATTTTGCCTCAATTAAATAAACTTTGTTGGTCTTTTTAAATTACATTTTAGCGGATCCTTCGCGATACAGATATCTTTCCCCTACTTCCCCCACCCCACCTTTGAAAAATTCAATAGAAATGGAAACAAAAAAAATGTGCCCAAAAGACCCCAGGTATATTAAAAATTCATTTTTTGCCGGGGGCTTTGCCCTTTGGACCTCCAACAAGGATTTGCCCTGGACCTGTCGACACTGAGCCTTTAGCGGCCCAATGATCCCTCGCTCGAGGCTTGAGCCTTCGACGCTCGAAATACTAGTATCTCATGATAAAATCCCCCCCCCCCCCCCCCACCTTCTTTTTCAAAAACTTCTGCATCCGCCCATAGAAGTCTAGAAGCGTAGTAAGTAAATCAAATATTGGTACATGTATTTTGAAATAACCAAATCATGTAACCGTTTAATTTCAAACAAAGCATAACTTAATGAAAAACATTACAAATTTTCGTTAATTTTCCTACCATGTTATACAGAAGTTACGATTATTAAGTGTTCATTATACCCCGTCATACGTAGTACTGCGGGGTTTCCAAAATATAAATCTTTAAAAATCTTCTATGCAAATAAGCACCGTTAACTCTGATCTACAGTTAATATGTATCAGATTTTTATTCAATATCTACCATTTTTTATGTAATTCTTGACATTTTTTATCAATTTTTTGCAAATAATCACAATTTTTGACAATTTGATTTAAAACAAAAATCTTTTGGAATTTTTAATTAAGAATTTACAATACTAATAGTTCATATAAAATTTTCTGTAATATAAATATTTTTAAAATCAGAATAAAAGTTTATTAAAGGGACATAATTTCCAACACAATCTGTACACTATTGCCCAAGTATGGGCTGATTATTGTTTAAGATTTTAGAAACATTGTTATGATGTCATTTTTATAAAATTATTTAGTAAAGAATAAACAAGTGACAACTTCAAATTCAAAACAGCACACAAAATAAATGAATAGAAATGAAGTGAAAGTTTACAAGCACCTTCTCTGATTATTTCCTTAGTTCCATGGAAAGTTTTGAAAAAGATAGTTTTTAATTCCTGGATAATCTGATAATAATTTTTTTTTTTTTTTGGCCAACTGTATAGTTATCAGATTATTTATTTATCTATTTAGTTTTTGTTTCAGTAAAGTAATGCATTCTATTTTGACATGTCTATAAAAATGAATTACTGTTTCTACATTTGAACAAAAGGACGATAGTTGAATTCGGCATATAAATCTAGTAGGAAAGTTGCGGAAATTTTGGTGTATACACATATTTTATCACCTGCAGATCTCGCATTTTTAAATTTGTGTCTATTGGGGTTTAAATAATAATTTTAAAGAATACACATTTTAAGGAAATATTAAAATGTTTAATACATTTAAATTTAGAGTTATGATAAATTTACTGAGACTATAATACGAAAATTTTATAAACGCGCTGTTCAAAACAATGGTCAACTTGCAGATAAATCCTCTAGTCTGATAGGAGGACAAGCTTATGTGGTTCGTGGGGTGGGGGTGGCACTTACGGAGACCTTTAAAGTGATAGGACACTAGCCCGCAATGCCGCTGATAAATATCGCAGACCGCTGAGTCTGTTATACTGGAAACAAGTAACGACTTACGGCAAAGGAAAAAAAATACTTTCTCGCTTGCGGTCGACAGAGGTGAAAAGCCTGGGGGCTTGAAAACAAACGCTTTAACTACTCAACCGCTGTAGTTCTTTCTCCTGAAATAAAGCTTTAAATTTAAATTATGTGACCTTGCTAAACAGGTTTAAACATCAGGTCGGCTTCCGTCGGATTTATCTTAATATTTCTTAATCGATGTCTAGTCGTGTCCAAATACTAATAATATTAATGGCTGCTTGTGTCTAAATACTACTTCATCAATGACTGGCTATGTCTGAATACTACTTTATAACTAGCTGGCTATGTCTAAATATTACTTTTTCACCAATGGTGAAAAAATTAGCTTTGTCTAAATAAAACGTCGTCAATGGATGGCTTTTTTAATATTTCTTCATCAATGGCTGGCTATGTCTTAATAATACCACATCGATCGCCGGCTGTGTCTTAATACTACTACATCGTTTGCTGCCTATGTCTTAATACTACATTATTAATGATTGGTTATGTCTAAAAATCACTTTATCCGATGAATAAATGGCTATGTCTTAATACTTCTACACCGATTAATTGCTATGTTTTAATACTTTATACCAATGGCAGGCTAAGTCTTTAAATTACTTCATCAATGGCCGGCTTTGCTCAACACTTCGTTATAAATGGCTGCCTTTGCCCTAATACTACATCATAAATGCCTAGCTATGCCTAAAAACAACATCAATGGCTGGTTGCCGTAATATTATTTTATCAATGACTAGCTATGTCTAAATATTACTTCATCAATGGCTGGCTATGTCTAAATATTACTTCATCAATGGCTGGCTATGTCTAAATATTACTTCATCAATGGCTGGCTATGTCTTAATACTTTTTATTAATGACTGGCTATGACTTAATACTTTTTATTAATGACTGGCTATGTCTTAATACTTATTATTAATGACTGGCTATGACTTAATACTTTTTTATTAATGACTGGCTATGTCTAAATACTTTTTATTAATGACTGGCTATGTTTAAATACTTTTTATTAATGACTGGCTATGTCTTAATACTTTTTATTAATGACTGGCTATGTCTAAATACTTTTAATTAATGACTGGCTATGTCTTAATACTTTTTATTAATGACTGGCTATGTCTGAATGCTTTTTATTAATGACTGGCTATGTCTTAATACCTTTTTTATTAATGACTGGCTATGTCTAAATACTTTTTATTTATAACTGGCTATGTCATAATGCTTTTTATTAATGACTGGCTATGTCTTAATACTTTTTTTATTAATGACTGGCTATGTCTTAATACTTTTAATTAATGACTGGCTATGTCTTAATACTTTTTATTAATGACTGGCTATGTTTTAATGTTTTTTATTAATGACTGGCTATGTCTTAATACTTTTTTTATTAATGACTGGCTATGTCTAAATACTTTTTATTAATGACTGGCTATGTCTTAATACTTATTATTAATGACTGGCTATGACTTAATACTTTTTATTATTGACTGGCTATGTCTAAATACTTTTTATTAATGACTGGCTATGACTTAACACTTTTTATTAATGACTGGCTATGTCTTAATACTTTAAATTAATGACTGGCTATGTCTAAATACTTTTTATTTATGACTGGCTATGTCTTAATACTTTTTATTAATGACTGGCTATGTCTAAATACTTTTTATTTATGACTGGCTATGTCTTAATACTTTTTATTAATGACTGGCTATGTCTGAATGCTTTTTATTAATGACTGGCTATGTCTTAATACTTTTTTTATTAATGACTGGCTATGTCTTAATACTTTTAATTAATGACTGGCTATGTCTTAATACTTTTTATTAATGACTGGCTATGTCTTAATACTTTTAATTAATGACTGACTATGTCTTAATACTTTTTATTTATGACGGGCTATGTATTAATGTTTTTTATTAATGACTGGCTATGTCTTAATACTTTTTTTATTAATGACTGGCTATGTCTTAATGCTTTTTATTTATGACTGGCTATGTCTTAATACTTTTTTTATTAATGACTGGCTATGTCTTAATACTTTTAATTAATGACTGACTATGTCTTAATACTTTTTATTTATGACGGGCTATGTATTAATGTTTTTTATTAATGACTGGCTATGTCTTAATACTTTTTTTATTAATGACTGGCTATGTCTTAATACTTTTAATTAATGACTGGCTATGTCTAAATACTTTTTATTAATGACTGGCTATGTATTAATGTTTTTTATTAATGACTGGCTATGTCTTAATACTTTTTTTATTAATGACTGGCTATGTCTTAATACTTTTTATTTATGACTGGCTATGTCTTAATACTTTTTATTTATGACTGGCTATGTCTTAATACTTTTTATTAATGACTGGCTATGTCTAAATACTTTTTATTAATGACTGGCTATGACTTAACACTTTTTTTTTATTAATGACTGGCTATGTCCAAAAATACTTTATAAATAGCTGCCTATGCTTTAATGCTATCAATGCTAAATAGTACTTCACGAATGACTTGCTATGTCTAAATACTAATTCACCTTCGGTTGGCTATATGTAAATACTACTTCACCAACGGTTGGTTATGTTTCAAATAAATTCATGAATGGCTGCATATGTTTCAATTTTTAATCAATGCCTGGCTATGTCTTAATATTACTTCATCAACGAATGGCTATGTCTAAATACTACTTTACAAAAGACGAGCTATAACTAAATACTTCTTTATTGATGGCTGACTATGTCTAAATACTACTTCATATAATTTAAATAGCTGGCTATGCCTTAAAACCACTTCATCAATGCCTAGCTATGTCTTAGTACTTCTTTATAAATTACTGGCTATGTCTAAATACTACTTTATAAATAGCTGGGCTATGTCTAAATACTAATTTTCACCAAAGACTGGCTATGTCTAAATACTACTTCATCAATGGTTGGCTATTTCTAAATACTTCTGCATCAACGGTTGGCTTTTTCAATGTTTTTAATAATTGGCTGGCTATGTTTTAATATTATTTCATCAATTATTGGCTATGACTTAATATTACTTATTAATGGCTGGCTATGTCTAAGTACTTTTTTATTAATGGCTGGCTATGTTAAAATACTTCTTTATTAATGGCTAGCTATGTCTAAATACTACTTATAAATAGCTGGCTATGTCTCAATACAAATTTTAACCAATGATTCGCTATGTCTAAATACAACCATTTTTGGCTGGCTATGTCTTAATTCAACTTCATAAATGGCTGTCCAGGTTTTAATATTGTTGCATCAATGGCTATATCTAAATACTATTCCATCAATTGCTGGCTATGTCTAAATATGTCCAAAAATAATGGCTGGCTATGTCTAAATATTACTTCATTAATCACTGGCTATGTCTAAATATTACTCCATCAATGACTGGCTATTTCTTTATAGTATTCCATCAAAGGCTGGCTATGTCTAAATATTACTTGATAAATGGCTGGCTTTGTCTAAATACTACTTCATCGAGGGCTGGCTATGTCTTTACACTATTCCATCAATGGCTGTCTATGTCTTAATTCTACTTCATCAATGGTTGGCTATGCCTTGATACATGTACTTATTCATCAATGGCTGGCTATGTCTCTATACGTGTACTATTTCATCAATGGCTGGCTATGTCTAAATACATGTACTAATTCATCAATGGCTGGCTATGTCTTAATACTAAAACTTCTTCATTAATGGCTGGCTTTGTCTTAATACTACTTCATCAATGGCTGGCCATGTCTTAATACATGTACTACTTCATCAATGGCTGGCTATGTCTTAATACTATTCCATCAATAGCTGTCTATGTCTTAATTCTACTTCATCAATGGCTGGCTATGTCTTAATACTATTCCATCAATGGCTGTCTATGTCTTAATTCTACTTCATCAATGGCTGGCTATGCCTTGATACATGTACTATTTCATCAATGGCTGGCTTTGTCTCTATACATGTACTTATTCATCAATGGCTGGCTATGCCTTAAAACTATTCCATCAATGGCTGTCTATGTCTAAATTCTACTTCATCAATGGCTGGCTATGCCTTAATACTACTTCATCAATGGCTGGCTATGACTTTATACCACTTCATCAATGGCCGGTTGTCTTATTACCATTTCATCAATGGCTGGCTATGCCTTAATACTATTTCATCAAAGGCTGGCTATGACTTAAAACCACTTCATCAATGGCCAGTTATGTCTTATTACCATTTCATCAATGGCTGGCTATGCCTTAATACTATTTCATCAAAGGCTGGCTATGACTTAAAACCACTATATCAATGGCCGGTTATGTCTTATTACCATTTCATCAATGGCTGGCTATGCCTTAATACTATTTCATCAATGGCTGACTATGACTTAATACCACTTCATCAATGGCCGGTTTTGTCTTATTACTATTTCAAAAATGGCTGGCTTGTCTTAATACCACTTCATCATTGACGGGTTATGTTCCATTACTACTTCATCAATGACTGACTATGACTTAATACCACTTCATCAATGGCCGGTTTTGTCTTATTACTATTTCAAAAATGGCTGGCTATGTCTTAATATTACTTAACAAATGACTGGCTATGTCTTAACCTAATGTCATCAATGGCTGGTTGGCTAAATATGATTTCATTATGGCCTACTATGTCTTATTATTATTTTATCGATGGCTGGCTATGTCTTAATATAAATTTGATAAAAAAAAACCTATAACTAATAATAAAATTGAAAAGCTGGTAAAGTTTCAACAGAAGTAAAATATTTGCTTTAAAACCATTTACAAATATTACTTTCATCTTTTTTTGACTATGTATCAATGCAAGCTAAACAAAATTAACCCTTTGACAAATAATACTACTTTAAAACTGGTAATGTGTTAATAAAGGTTAAAAACTTGCTTGAAAACAATTCATTAACATTACTTCATCTATTGCTTGTGGCATCTCTATACAAGCTAAATTATCTTTACTTTGAATGAAATGGAGGGAAAAGGAGTAATGGTATTTTATGTCCAAATCAGGGCACTTTGTAGTAGAACAAAGTATCGATTGGTTAACCTAATACCAGGATAACGGACTTTCATAGTCCATCATACCGAGTCAGTGATCTAGCACTTTAAAAAAGAACACACTCATAGAGTGTTACAAAACAAAATTACAACCAACCAATCACACAGAAATATTCCAGAGTGGGATTCAAACCCTTGGCACTGTAATCCCTAGTTATGCTTTAGATGCAACTGACTATGATAAAAAATATATAAAATAATCTGTGATGTCTCAATACAAGTGTACTAAACACGCTAGGTCAAATAATAAATGGCAATGCATCAAAAGCTGGCGATATAATTCTTATGAACTTTTAAAATAATGCAACTTGCTGGTAGTGTCTTGATGTAAGTTGACTTGACTAAAAGCCCATTTCAAATAAAATAACTTTAAAACAGGATGTTCCAATGCAATTGAAATATTAATCAACAAAAACTCCATGGCTAGTTTTGGTCCGATACAAGTTAATAATCATCTTAAACTGGACAACTCCAATGTAACATCTGTGACTGGTGGCATCTCAATAAAAGTTATATAACTACAGTTACATTTATTAAGTCTCAAGGCTACATGAAGTTCAGATTTCTCAATTCCCAAAAGTGCTTAGTGGTCTTGAGAATGTTTCTCAAATGGCTAGGTTAGAGTCCAAGTCAGAGCAGATGTGAGAAAGCATAATTTTCCTTGCCAAAGAAGTTATGAAAGGAAGCTTTTGGTTTCCTCCACTATCCCTGAATTAACCATCTTGATCAAGTGAAAAAATTTGACAGTGACGGAAAACTGCTCACCTGGACACAAGTGAAAAAAATCTTGAAGAGTAAGAAATTACTTCTACCTCTCATTCTTTATAATCTTCAAATGGGCAAAATTGTTCAAAGCTTTGTAGAATTCAAAATCCTTATACTGATAATCAAGATAAATTCAAAATATTAAAATGTTAAATAAATTGCTAAATAGTAACCAAGTTTTAAATTCTGAAAAATTTGTGAAAATTCGTAAACAGTTTTATATTTGATACCTTGGATATATACATATATATATAAAGACATGGACAACCCTAAAAAAAACTTTTTAAACAGAAGATTAAAAAATCTACAAGCATATTATCCCAGCAAAGCTTTGAACAATTGGAGGCCTTTTGAAATGTCTTACAAAGTATTGTTACTTCCATTAAAAGGACAGAGTGTTAGCTTTCGAACTCATGGCATCTCCCTGCCTTGGTTTTGACCCAACAACTGCAAGTACAAAAGGTTTTTCCTTGTAGGCACTTACAGGTTGGCTGGATATTGGTATAAGGAACCAAGTGATCTGCATGTTTATCTTTGACAATGTAGGACAGTGTACCAGCACTATAAATGTGTACTAGTCTAATTCAGATCAGGCCCCAGTTTCACAATCATTCACTCGACTGAGTGTACATTCAACTCAAATATTTCCTTATTTCTTTGATCGATATTGTATAAATTTTAAGTCTTATGAGAAAATGTTTTGTATAACGAAACTATACTAAATAATTTAAATATAACATTAGATATATAATTTTGTCCGTGTAACATCTTAAAATTGATATTGAAAAATTCCCTAACTTGAGATGAGTGTCACTCAACTGAGTAAATGATTCTGAAACTGGAGCCTGAAACACTCATGCACCACATGTACTTGTGTTAAGATTAATCCTCGAGATAAAGTAAAATTGTTCTTGTCATGAATAACTGAAAAATTGCTGATGTGACATAAAACATTCGACCAACCACTTCATTAAAATAATATGCAGTTCAAAAAAAAATATAACAAGATCATATTATAAATTAAAAAAAATAATTTATTAACTTTGAATTAGAGCTGTCATTGATATATTAAAACAGAATCCCTGAACTAGAATTGAAATGTCTATACAAACAGCTGACTGCCACATTTGGTTTACATTTGATTTAACATTATTTACACAGTATTGGTATTTATCTTAATATATCAATGACAGCTCTGTGTATGCATGTGTTTGTGTAATTGTTTGTGCAGATGTTGTGTGCATGTGTGCGTGTGTTGGTGTATGTTTCTTCTGTCAATGTAGGTTGTACTGACATTTCTACTTCTCTCCTATTAGTTATCAACAACCATCTTTGGCATTTTGTCCTCCCAGCAGGTCAGCCACCACTAATGAAGAATCAGACTCAAAGACTAAGGCAGAGCATTTCTCCATCAACTATGGTACATTGATGTATGTAAAAAGACCAAAAATCAATTTAGGTATGTTTTTCGATGAGGGTAAAACTTACCCTTTACAAATAACGACATATGTTATTGGGGATAGAAAGTGATTTAAAAGAAAGAGAAAGAAGGTTAAATGGTTAGCAATGGACATTTTAGTGTATTAGTAAAGTGAATGTTAGCTAAAGGATTGTCATTATCTGACCATCGTTAACATAAACATATACAAAATGTATATATGCCAAATATTTAATTTTGTTATACATCAATGATACCAAGTTAACTTCAAAACACTAAACCCCAATTTCCAAACCAAATCCTCCATCAGCAATGACACGACCAAACTGCTAAAAAGACAACAATCCAATATTGATGTTGAAAAACCGCTAGGATTGAAGTGGAGCAACCAGACACAAACTACACTGAAGGAAGAGAACAATAAAAATTATACATAAATAACAGTAAAAATTATATATACATGTACTGGTCTGTTATACCTTAAGAGTTTCAGAAATTTCTCAATGTATTTGTTATCTAATAGTGTTCCTTAAAATATTGACCAGTAGTGTCCACTATCCTATCATATTGACCAGTGTCTGTAAAAAGGTTTGTATTTTATCACATTCCTCAGAATATTGTCCTCAACATATTGACCAGTAGTGTCTGTAAATAGGTTTGTATTGTATCCAGTTCCTCAGAATATTGTCCTCAACATATTGACCAGTAGTGTCTGTAAATAGGTTTGTATTGTATCCAGTTCCTCAGAATATTGTCCTCAACATATTGACCAGTAGTGTCAGTAGTGTCTGTAAATAAGTTTGTATTATATCCAGTTCCTCAGAATATTGTACTCAACATATTGTCTGTCTGTCTGTAAAGATTTCCATTTTATTTTATTATGATCCTCAAAATATTAATCATGATGTCCATAGATATACGAGTTTGTTTATATTCTTAATGTGTTCCTTAAAATATTGTCCATTATTGTCTGTAGCTTTATGGATATATTCTTGTTCCTCAAATTAAAATGATGCGTGTTTATAAACTATGTGTTTCCATCATGAATACATGAATCCATTCTAATCTTTCCTAAAAATACAAAAAATATTGATGTAAAAAGATTATCATTTAATTATTTCTTTAAATAAATAATAAAGTACATAAGTGATGATTTATTACTAAAATATTTAATAGTCTTATTTGGTTGGGTTTTAAATTGGAAGTCCAATTAGCAAGGCTTCATCCAAACATCGGCACACGAACATATAAAAATGTTACCCGTTTAATGCTTTAACTTAACAAAAGGCATTAAAAAGCTATGGCATTACAAGAAAGCCACAATTGAACAAAGCATACCTTTTCTGGAATATTTTTATGCCTTTTTCTTGTACCTCAAATTTAAGCATATTAGATCTAAACCAAGGGAGTTTATATGCTGAACATTTTTTTTAAAGTTTACACCATCACCCCGTACCTGACTGCATTGATATTAGTAAAATACTCTTGACTGATGTTAAACTAAACATCAATTACTACAGCCCACTCATACAAAATATTATTAAATGAAAAAGGGAGATAATTTCATTTTTTTAAATTACCTTAATATATTTTAATTAGTACTTTTTTTCTCTCTTGATTAAGTTGTTCTTTTTTTCCTTTCTTGATTTACCTGATTAAATAATAATATTATGATAAAATAATAATATTATCATTATCATCATTTACTATAATATATAAATACAACAAAGGAATATTAAAATAAAGGCATCTTTTCTACTCAAATGAAACAATAAAATTTGATAAAATTACTAATTTTTTTTTTTTATTAAATAAAACAATGACTTCTGGTCATTTTTGATTTTGATTTTTTTTTTTTTTTTTTGAATGACCAGAAACAGAAGTTTCATTTTGAAGGCAAACATCAGATATTTTTCTATCAGTCTACTTTTTCTCACTTTTTGCATTTGGATAAAAATGTTAAACAGTTTAAATACTGTATTATAATCCCATAGATAAATCTGGAAAAAAGTGGAAAATGACCTTCTGACCTTGATTTTTAACATTCAGTAAAGTGATGATCTATTCTATGTTTAATGTAACAAATATGTAATTATTTTAATGAAAATCTATTGAAAAAAATTTTTTGGTTCATTTTTAGCTATACAAATAACCATCAACATCATTTTTTTAAAAAAAAAAAAATCACTGGAAGCACGATGTTTAAATCATGACCTCTCATACATTTGTACAAAAAGAGTTGAAAACAAGAAAATATATATTACCTAATCTGTAGGAATTTGGTTATTTTGTTTTTCATTGTCCATTACTTATTTGAAGTTTTGCAGCTTGCATCTCTTCATTTTGCATCTGAATTTGTCCCCCATTTCCAACAAAATCCAGCTTACAATGTTTGTGTTCCTGAAAATATTGTCAACTGTCTTCAACGTATTGTCCGTAATTGGGTTTGCATGATATTGTGTTTTCCAAATGTCTATTGTTCTCAACATTTTGACTATTATTGTCTGTAAAGGCTTTTGTATGATTTTGTTCCCCATTCATTCATCGTTTCATAAATATATTTATAGGTTGGCATCATATATACTTGTTGTTTTCCTCAAAATAGACAAGTGTTTTTTTTATATCTAAGGGTTTCTTTCTTGGTGTTATGAAGAAATGAATGTAGTGTTCCATGTACTGTTTCCTAAAAATTAAAAAAAAAAAAAAAAAATCAATGTAAAATATAACATTAAAAATATTTAACAGGAAACAGGATTTAAAAAAGCCTTGTATACAGGTTATGTTTTGTTAGTTGTATTTTTTTTAGTCATCTATGTAAAAAATCAAATGTTGCAAAAATTCATACTTTGCTTTATAACAATTATTTCATATCAGCAATGTACTAAACAACTTTTACTGAATTTTCCTCCAATTGAGGAACTCTAGCCTAGGTTTTAGTCTCAAATTTGGGTATATCCTAGAGCAATGAAGTTTATCAACTTCATACACCATTCCTTTAGGGTTTGCAGTGTCCGAATGATCAAGATATTATTTTGGTGTACCAAAGGTTATATTTTTCCTCGATAATGGATGGCACAATAACAGTTTAATGAATCTGCAACATTGCAGAAAGGGTGCTAGCACTAAAGGTTGCCCAAGTATAAACTTTTACATTGCATATTAGACACACAGTTATGTTTGAGGTAGAAGTTTGAACACCAGCAGGTTCTAATGAAGACTTAACATAGGTAGCGAGTGCAAGTTTTTTGCCAGCCACTCAGCATTTACAGATGAGAACACAGGGTCCTTCAGAAAAGACCTTAAAAACCAATGCCCAACATCATGGTAGGCATGACACTAAAGAACCCTCCTCCCTACACATTGCCCTGAGCTCACTTCAAAGGTAAAAATTTCTGCCACTTCAAATATAGCTGGTGTTGTCTCAATATGTTAAATGTTCTTGACTGGAACACAAAACCTAATTCAATGAATGAATTGTATCATTCCAAACTACTCCATCAACAGAATTATTTAGAATTGATTCTTATAATAATTACCTCTATTTACTTCCATACGTTGCTTCTTTTATCTTGATTTACCTGACCAAATAACAATTATAGTTTCATTAAAGATATGAAAATACCATAAAGGTATATACTGAAATAATAATTTTCTACCCCCAGTGTGTTGAGAAAAATAAAATTCTACACCACTGTTGGGGTTGATAAAAACAAACATAATAAATGCTCAAATTATTTTGGCCAGATGTAGATCAGAATGTGAAGTATTAATGTGGTCATGCTCAACTTTTTATTATGACAAAAAATCCTTGATTTTTTTAAAAGACAGCCTGTGTGTCTTTCCAAGTTTAAATAAAAATATGAACAGTTTGCATGTTTTCATTCTAGTCCCATGGATAAAATTGATAAAAAAAATGTTGAAAATGAAGTTTTTTGTTCATTAAAAAATTTTGCTTTATTTATTAGATAAGAATGCAAATAACCTTCAAACTTTATAATTCTGTTTAAATCTCTGAATTAAAAAAATCTCAATATTAAAAAACAAAAATCTATGGAGGAACATAATTATATCATGACCAATACTACATTAGAATAATTTATTACCTAATTTGTGGGATTTTGGCGAATTCTTTTCTGTTTACTATCCATTATTTCTTCACCATCTTATTTGTGACTGTGGGCAGGGTTTCTCTTCACCATCTTATTTGTGACTATGGGCAGGGTTTCTCTTCACCATCTTATTTGTGACAATGGGCAGGGTTTCTCTTCACCATCTTATTTGTGACTATGGGCAGGGTTTCTCTTTTCTTCACCATCTTATTTGTGACTATGGGCAGGGTTTCTCTTTTCTTCACCATCTTATTGGTGACTATGGGCAGGGTTTCTCTTCACCATCTTATTTGCAACTATGGGCAGGGTTTCTCTTTTCTTCACCATCTTATTCGAGACTATGGGCAGGGTTTCTCTTTTCTTCACCATCTTATTTGTGACTATGGGCAGGGTTTCTCTTCTCTTCACCATCTTATTTGTGACTGTGGGCAGGGTTTCTCTTCACCATCTTATTTGCGACTATGGGCAGGGTTTCTCTTTTCTTCACCATCCTATTTGTGACTGTGGGCAGAGTTTCTCTTTTCTCCACCATCTTATTTGTGACTATGGGCAGGGTTTCTCTTTTCTTCACCATCTTATTTGTGACTGTGGGCAGGGTTTCTCTTCTCTTCACCATCTTATTTGCGACTATGGGCAGGGTTTCTCTTTTCTTCGCCATCCTATTTGTGACTGTGGGCAGAGTTTCTCTTTTCTCCACCATCTTATTTGTGACTATGGGCAGGGTTTCTCTTCTCTTCACCATCTTATTTGTGACTGTGGGCAGGGTTTCTCTTCTCTTCACCATCTTATTCGAGACTATGGGCAGGGTTTCTCTTTTCTTCACCATCTTATTTGTGACTGTGGGCAGGGTTTCTCTTTTCTTCAGCATCTTATTTGTGACTATGGGCAGGGTTTCTCTTTTCTTCACCATCTTATTCGAGACTATGGGCAGGGTTTCTCTTTTCTTCACCATCTTATTCGCGACTATTGGCAGGGTTTCTCTTTTCTTCACCATCCTATTTGTGACTGTGGGCAGAGTTTCTCTTTTCTCCACCATCTTATTTGTGACTATGGGCAGGGTTTCTCTTTTCTTCACCATCTTATTCGAGACTATGGGCAGGGTTTCTCTTTTCTTCACCATCTTATTTGTGACTATGGGCAGGGTTTCTCTTCTCTTCACCATCTTATTTGTGACTATGGGCAGGGTTCCTCTTTTCTTCACCATCTTATTTGTGACTATGGGCAGGGTTTCTCTTTTCTTCACCATCTTATTTGTGACTGTGGGCAGGGTTTCTCTTCACCATCTTATTTGTGACAATGGGCAGGGTTTCTCTTCACCATCTTATTTGTGACTGTGGGCAGGGTTTCTCTTCTCTTCACCATCTTATTCGAGACTATGGGCAGGGTTTCTCTTCACCATCTTATTTATGACTGTGGGCAGGGTTTCTCTTTTCTCCACCATCTTATTTGTGACTTTGAGCAGGGTTTCTCTTTTCTTCACCATCTTATTCGAGACTATGGGCAGGGTTTCTCTTTTCTTCACCATCTTATTTGTGACTATGGGCAGGGTCTCTCTACTCTTCACCATCTTATTTGTGACTATGGGCAGGGTTCCTCTTCACCATCTTATTTGTGACTATGGGCAGGGTTTCTCTTTTCTTCACCATCTTATTTGTGACTGTGGGCAGGGTTTCTCTTCACCATCTTATTTGTGACTATGGGCAGGGTTTCTCTTCACCATCTTATTTGTGACTGTGGGCAGGGTTTCTCTTTTCTTCAGCATCTTATTTGTGACTATGGGCAGGGTTTCTCTTTTCTTCACCATCTTATTTGTGACTGTGGGCAGGGTTTTTCTTTTCTTCAGCATCTTATTCGAGACTATGGGCAGGGTTTCTCTTTTCTTCACCATCTTATTCGAGACTATGGGCAGGGTTTCTCTTTTCTTCACCATCTTATTCGCGACTATTGGCAGGGTTTCTCTTTTCTTCACCATCCTATTTGTGACTGTGGGCAGAGTTTCTCTTTTCTCCACCATCTTATTTGTGACTATGGGCAGGGTTTCTCTTTTCTTCACCATCTTATTCGAGACTATGGGCAGGGTTTCTCTTTTCTTCACCATCTTATTTGTGACTATGGGCAGGGTTTCTCTTCTCTTCACCATCTTATTTGTGACTATGGGCAGGGTTCCTCTTTTCTTCACCATCTTATTTGTGACTATGTGCAGGGTTTCTCTTTTCTTCACCATCTTATTTGTGACTGTGGGCAGGGTTTCTCTTCACCATCTTATTTGTGACAATGGGCAGGGTTTCTCTTCACCATCTTATTTGTGACTGTGGGCAGGGTTTCTCTTCTCTTCACCATCTTATTCGAGACTATGGGCAGGGTTTCTCTTCACCATCTTATTTATGACTGTGGGCAGGGTTTCTCTTTTCTCCACCATCTTATTTGTGACTTTGAGCAGGGTTTCTCTTTTCTTCACCATCTTATTCGAGACTATGGGCAGGGTTTCTCTTTTCTTCACCATCTTATTTGTGACTATGGGCAGGGTCTCTCTACTCTTCACCATCTTATTTGTGACTATGGGCAGGGTTCCTCTTCACCATCTTATTTGTGACTATGGGCAGGGTTTCTCTTTTCTTCACCATCTTATTTGTGACTGTGGGCAGGGTTTCTCTTCACCATCTTATTTGTGACTATGGGCAGGGTTTCTCTTCACCATCTTATTTGTGACTGTGGGCAGGGTTTCTCTTTTCTTCAGCATCTTATTTGTGACTATGGGCAGGGTTTCTCTTTTCTTCACCATCTTATTTGTGACTGTGGGCAGGGTTTTTCTTTTCTTCAGCATCTTATTCGAGACTATGGGCAGGGTTTCTCTTTTCTTCACCATCTTATTCGAGACTATGGGCAGGGTTTCTCTTTTCTTCACCATCTTATTTGCGACTATGGGCAGGGTTTCTCTTTTCTTCACCATCTTATTCGTGACTATGAGCAGGGTTTCTCTTTTCTTCACCATCTTATTTGTGACTGTGGGCAAGGTTTTTCTTCACTATCTTATTTGCGACCATGGGCAGGGTTTCTCTTTCTTTAACCATCTTATTTGTGACTGTGGGCAGGGTCTCTCTACTCTTCACCATCTTATTTGTGACTATGGGCAGGATTTTTTTCTTCACCATCTTATTTGTGACTATGGGCAGGGTTTCTCTTTTCTTCACCATCTTATTATGGGCAGGATTTTTTCTTTCACCATCTTATTTGTGACATGGGCAGTTTTTCTTTTCTTCACCATCTTATTTGTGACTATGGGCAGGATTTTTTTCTTCAACATCTTATTTGTGACTATGGGCAGGATTTTTTTCTTTGCCATCTTATTTGTGACTATAGGCTGGGTTTCTCTTTTCTTCACCATCTAATTTGCTACTATGGGCAGGATTTTTTTCTTTGCCATCTTATTTGTGACTATAGGCTGGGTTTCTCTTTTCTTCACCATCTTATTTGCGACTATGGGCAGGATTTTTTTCTTCACCATCTTTTTTTGCTACTATGGGCAGGGTTTCTCTTTTCTTCACCATCTTATATGTGACTATGGGCAGGGTTTCTCTTTTCTTCACCATCTTTTTTGCTACTATGGGCCAGATTTTTCTTTCTTCACCATCTTGTTTGTGACTATAGGCAGGATTTATTTTTCCTCATCTTATTTGTGACTATGGGCAGGGTTTCTCTTTTCTTCACCATCTTATTTGCAACTATGAGCAAGGTTTTTCTTCTACAGCTTTTGACATTTTATCTTAGTAACTTTGTGGCAGGCTTTCTCTTCTACAGTATTTGATGTTTATCTTAGTATCTTTGTGGCAGGGTATCTTCTACAGTATTCAAACTATCTTGGTAACTTTGTGGCAGGCTTTCTCTTCTATAGCATTCAAACTATCTTGGTATCTTTGTGGCAGGCTCTTTCTTTTACAGCATTTGACATTTTATCTAAGTAACTTTGTGGCAGGCTTTCTCTTCTACAGCATTCAAACTATCTTGGTAACTTTTTGGCAGGCTTTCTCTTCTACTGTATTTGACGTTTTATCTTGGTAACTTTGTGGCAGGGTTTCTCTTCTACTGTATTTGACGTTTTATCTTGGTAACTTTGTGGCAGGGTTTCTCTTCTACAGCTTTTGACATTTTATCTTAGTAACTTTGTGGCAGGCTTTCTCTTCTACAGCATTCAAGCTATCTTGGTAACTTTGTGGCAGGGTATTTCTTTTACAGCATTTGATGTTTATCTTAGTAACTTTGTGGCAGGGTATCTCTTTTACAGCATTTAATGTTTATCTTTGTAACTTTGTGGCAGGGTATCTCTTTTACAGCATTTGATGTTTATCTTAGTAACTTTGTGGCAGGGTATCTCTTTTACAGCATTTGATGTTTATCTTGGTAACTTTGTGGCAGGCTCTCTCTTTTACAGCATTCAAACTATCTTGGTAACTTTGTGGCAGGCTTTCTCTTCTACTGTATTTGACGTTTTATCTTGGTAACTTTGTGGCAGGGTTTCTCTTTTGCAGCATTTGACATTTTATCTGAGTAACTTTGTGGCAGGGTTTCTCTTCTATATCATTTTATGTTTATGACATTTTATCTTAGTAACTTTGTGGCAGGGTTTCTCTTCTACAGCTTTTGACATTTTATCATAGTAACTTTGTGGCAGGCTTTCTCTTCTACAGCATTTGATGTTTATCTTAGTAACTTCGTGGAAGGGTATCTCTTCTACAGTATTCAAACTATCTTGGTAACTTCGTGGCAGGGTATCTCTTCTACAGCATTCAAACTATCTTGGTAACTTTGTGGCAGGGTTTCTCTTCTACTGTATTTGACGTTTTATCTTGGTACCTTGTGGCAGGGTTTCTCTTTTGCGGCATTTGACGTTTATCTCGGTAACTTTGTGGCAGGCTTTCTCTTCTACTGTAATTGACATTTTATTTCAGTAACTTTGTGGCAGAGTTTCTCTTTTAAGCATTTGATGTATATCTCGTTATCTTTGTGGCAGGGTTTCTCTTCTACTGTATTTGACATTTTATCTTGGTAACTTTGTGGCAGGGTTTCTCTTCTACAGCTTTTGACATTTTATCTTAGTAACTAAAATTGTGGCAGTGTTTCTCTTCTATAGCATTTTATGTTTATCTTGTTACTTTGTGGCAGGGTATCTCTTCTACAGCATTTGATGTTTATCTTAGTAACTTCGTGGCAGGCTTTCTCTTCTACAGCATTCAAACTATCTTGGTAACTTTGTGGCAGGGTTTCTCTTCTACTGTATTTGACGTTTTATCTTGGTAACTTTGTGACAGGGTTTCTCTTTTGCAGCATTTGACGTTTATCTCAGTAACTTTGTGGCAGGGTTTCTCTCTACTGTATTTGACATTTTATCTTGGTAACTTTGTGGCAGGGTTTCTCTTTTGCAGCATTTGATGTATATCTCGTCAACTTTGTGGCAGGGTTTCTCTTCTACTGTATTTGACGTTTTATATTGTAACTTTGTCACAGGGTTTCTCTTCTACAGCATTTGTGGTTTATCTTGGTAACTTTGTGGCAGGGTATCTCTTTTACAGCATTTGACATGTATCTCGTTAACTTTGTAGAAGGGTTTCTCTTCTACAGCATTTGAGGTATATCTTGGTAACTTTGTGGCAAGGTTTCTCTTCTACTGTATTTGATGTTTTATCTTGGTAACTTTGTGGCAGGGTATCTCTTTTACAGCATTTGACATGTATCTCATTAACTTTGTGGTAGGGTTTCTCTTCTACAGTATTTGTGGTAGGGTTTCTCTTCTACAGTATTTGACATTTTATCTTGTAACTTTGTCGCAGGGTTTCTATTTTACAGCATTTGATGTTTATCTCAGTAACTTTGTGGCAGGGTTTCTCTTCTAAAGCTTTTGACAGTTTATCTCGGTTACTTTGAGGCAGGCTTTCTCTTCTGCAGTATTTAAACTATCTTGGTTACTTTGTGGCAGGGTTTCTCTTTTACAGCATTTGACATTTTATCTTAGTAACTTTGTGGCAGACTTTCTCTTCTACAGCATTCAAGCTTTCTTGGTAACTTTGGGGCAGGCTTTCTCTTTTACAGCATTTGATGTTTATCTCGGTAACTTTGTGACAGGGTTTCTCTTTTACAGCATTTGACGTTTATCTCCGTAACTTTGTGACAGGGTTTCTCTTTTACAGCATTTGACGTTTATCTCGGTAACTTTGTGGTAGGATTCTTTTATTCAGTATTTTGTCGCAAATTTTCTTGTTTTTTTGTCTAAGAATGTTTTTGTGACTCTGGCAGGGATTTTTTTCTTTACCATCTGTCAATTGTATTTTTGTGACTTTGGGCTTTTTCTTTTTATCTTTAATATTATCCAACAGCATTTCTTCCACCATTTGATTTCTTTGTGACTTTTATTTAAAGTAATTATCTCTTCACAAACTAAGTTTCATATGACCTCTATCAGTGTCTGGTTTCTTTATCATCTAACATTTTTATCTGTGATATATTTCCTTTTCCTTTTTTTTTTGTTTTTATATTTGTGACTTTGTGGCAGTATTTCTCTTTTCAATGTCCAAATTTTCGATCATTCTGAGATCTTGGGTTTTTTTTTTTTTCACTTTGCACTATCTGACATATTCTTATCTTTGTTACTTAGTGGTTTTCTTATTTGTCCATTTGACAATGACTTTTTGACTTAATTTTTGTTAAAGGGTTTCATTTACTTTTACATATAACATCTTTTATCTGATTTTGTGACAAGACTTCTTTATTCTTCACCTCTTTTAATGCAGGAACCATTCTCTTCACCATTTGAAATTTCTGTAACTATCTGTGGTTTACTTGATTCTTCACTATCTGAGATTGATTTTGGGGTTTGTTTCAGGGATTCATTTTTTCTTTACAATTCTGGGATGTCTGAGATTTTTTTCCCTTACCACCAACAAGGCAAAAATTTTCTTTTCATTGTCTAATGTCTTTTTTCATCAAAAAACACTAATTTGTGGCAGGGATTCTTTATCTTCCATACTGACTGACTTTTTGTTTATGATTTTTGGTAGGGTTTCTTTTTTTTCACTTTCCAACATATATCTTTGCTATTCTGATGATTCATTTTTTCACCATTTGAAATATATCTGACTGCAGATTTCTGTTTTAACACTAATTCTGTTTCTGCCCTCAGTATATGCAATCCTGCCTTCTCATTCCCCCTGTTGTAGTTTGTACCCGCTTCTAACCTACCCCTACCGGCTTATCGAATTCAATTAAGGAATTTTTGTGTTCAAAGTACTGCTACATCCAGCCGTCCATTCATCAACTACAGTTGTGTATTTTTGCAACCAAGGTGACACATCTGCAGCTGATCCATTTATCAACTTCATATTGGATCGCTGTCTTCTCTTCAGATGATCTCAACACCGACAATGAAGAAATGGACTCAGAAACCAGTGTAGTGTTTTTTCAATTAACAGAGGCACACTGGCGTATATAATGACCTAAAGCTAATTTAGTATGTTACTCGATGGGGGCAAAAAATACCCCTTTACAAATACTGACATTTTGTTATTGGGGACTGAAAGTGTGCATTAAGAAGAAGAAGAAAGGGGTTATTAAATTAGCACTTGGACATGTCACTGTATTAGTATAGTGACTGTAAGTAATGGATCGTTTGCCAATATTTGATCATCGATAACATGTCAATGACCAAGAATTAAATTTTGCTATACAACAATGGTCCTTAGTTAATCTATTAACACTACAAAGATTTCTAAATCCATTTTTCATCCCCACTGCGAAGACCAAAGTGTCGAGATTCGAGCTTTCCAACAGGGGAAGTTGAAAATTTCAATCGAAGTGAATTTACTCCAATAAACTGGTCTGCCACCAAGGCCACTATACCCATATTGAAGTCGAAGAACTTATACTAACCTTCGTTGAATACAATGAACTATTCCGAAAATTGAATTCTCAAAACTTTCGCAAGTAGCATAGAAAGGCCCAAACTACAACATTAAAGAAAGAGAAAAACAAAACATTACATATCCTGCCTACTGCCATTTTGGATATTCATGGTCTTCTGCCTGATCTCACTGACCATTCCTCCAGATGAACTTTGAAAACCATTTCATACCAAAGTTGAAAGGCCATTCTTCAAGTTCTTTCCTATTTACCCTGGGTCCTACTGATCCATGGTAACATAGGTTTGTTTTAAGTCAAGATTCCATGGGATGGCCTGAAAATATAGAAAAATGTTTCTTAAATTAATGTCAAATCAACTAGCATAATAAGCCTGGTAACTGAACAATATGTCTCGTCCTTGCATTTACTAGAAGAATGAAGAGGCCAAACTTTGATCAAAACAACAATTAATCTAAATCTAGTCTGATTTGAATACTGAATATTGATATTTTTCTCCTTAAGAAATGTTACGTTCCTCCCCCTTTCCCAATATTACTAACAAATAAACCTCATATTAAAGAACAAGAGGCCCAATAGTTCCTGTATTGCTCACCTGGTACACTTAATTTAATTTTTATTTTTGGCTTCTTTTTAAAAACTTGCTAGCAATATCCTTATTCTGTGACATATAAAAAATATTTACCATAAACATCTTTTTAACTGCCCATTTACTTTCAAGGGAAGATTATTTTTTACATATAAAGTAATTATTGCCAAAATGAAAAACTCTACATGTTTTATCCCCGAGACCTATTTTCAACATTTCAAATTTCAACAAAATTGGTAACTAAAGAACATGTAATCAGCATTTATAGTAATGGCAGCCATCTTAGATTTAAGATAGAAATGGCAGATGTAATTTTCAACCTTTATCACCCAAGAACCTTCCATACTGAGGGAAAAAAAAAAAAAAAAAAAAAGCTGACCTAGGGACCTCCAACATCAAATTTGGTTTCATTTGCCAATAACATGCCAATGAAAAAAATACCCATTAAATATATTTAATGACCAGAGTTCTACATTCCATATAATAAATTTGAATCAAATTGATTCAACAAATAAATATGTTATTGCCAGTTTCCTGTTTTTTTTTCTGTTTATAGTAACAGCGGTCATCTTGGATTTAGGATCAAGCTGATAATCACAAACAAAAATCTACTCCTTCTAGGGATCTTTTACACCAAATTTGGTTTTATTTGGTTGTGTGGTTTCAGAGAAGATTTTCAAAGAATTGCCTATATTTAGCTGCTAATTTGCATTTTGTGCCAATAACATGCCAATGAAAAAAGTTACAGAAAAACCCTTTAAATATATTAAATGGCCAGAGTTTTCCATTCCATATACCAAATTTGAACCAAATTGATCAACAAAAAAATATGTTATGGCCAATTTCCTGTTTTTTCTATTTATAGCAACAGTGGCCATTTTCGATTTAGAATCCAGCCGAAGATCACAAACTTCAATATACTCCATGGAAGCTTCACCATGCCATAATCTTGGCTGGCTATAGCCAGTTGAGCCAATAATGACCCGTGTCTGTTAACAGTAAAGTACATTATAATCAGGGGTTCAAATACGTATGAAGCATGAACCAACTTTGGTATTTTTATTGTATAGTATTACTACCAGACTTTTGTTGGGATAATGTAGGGCCAGTAGTGAAACTAAACTACAACTTAGACTGACATTAGATCTGGTGATTGTTGAAAGTCGGAAATGGGAACTTTTTTGCTTTGAGGTATTAAAATTCAAGACTACCAAGCCTCCTTTATATGATGAACTATGAAAACCCTTCCAAAATGAACTGGTACTGAACAATCAAACTTTGTAAAGTCCTGTCTTGTGAGTGCTCAGGGCCAATTTGATGTTCTAGTTCATTAGTATGCAAGACAAGTATTATCAATATGTAACAGGAAGGAGAAAAATGCAGGGTCAGGCCAGGGATCAAACCCGGGACCTTCCACACTATAGTTTCATGAGTTTTTCCATGGTCCTATGGGAAATTTCACCCTAAATTCCCTCTGTTACAAAACATTTTCTTGATAATTATATCAATATTCTTTGGCAACTGAACCAATGACCATAGCTACATATATCAAAGTGATTGTTATAACACCTGCTATATTCTAATATTAATGACTACATGTAGTTATCCAGGTATTCTTTGCTGCTGTGAGCTTCACCCAAAGAAAGAGAGCCATTTTGATTTTGATTGTGTGTTTTAGAGGCATCCTCTAGACATAATAAAACTGCAAAGATTGATAATATTAGGAGTTAGATGTACAAGCTAGAGCCAATATACAGAGACACAGCTTACAACAGTATACAATAATATGACCCATCACTACTGGTGATGGGTGTAAAATAAAACATGTAAACATTTCAAAACGAAAGTGTTAAAAATAACAACATACTTTTTATCATCTTCAGTCCTTGCATTATTTCTTATCCTCAGATAAGGTTGTCCTGTCCCAGCCTTTGATGTTAACTTCTGCCTGTTAAATATAAAATATTTGTTATCAACAAACATTACAGCATTAACAGTTGAACAGAAACCTCCTCTCTCTAAATTTATTAAGTTTTGGAGAAGTACTTCAATGCCTTGGAGATGCCACTCAGTGCTTTGGTTAGAATCTTACTAAAGGTTATTGGGTTTCTTTGGGCACTATAGAATAAGATGTACAAGCAAAAAGCCAACGAACAGACACACAGCTTACAAGAGGATACAATAATATGACATTATTTCCCACCATTTCGGAACTGGTTGGTTACATATAATTAAAATCTTGGCTTTACTCAGCATTATTGTTCTTTTCCTAAAATCTCCGTAGAGTTATTTCAAGTAAAAAATTGAAAAATGTGTGTTAGAGCATTTTCTCAAAATTAAAAGCGTTTTTCAAGATGTTAGATTTTACACCAAAATATTTTAAAAGTATTCATTAAATAGTTAAGATATTTCACATGATTTCAAACTAATCACATGACATTTTAGTCAATTTCATTAGCTTTAAGCAAAATTTTACGACAACCCCTGCCTTCCATTATTTTTTTTTCTGAAAACATTTTGCCTCTAAAACCAAATAATGTAAGATATTTTTAAAAACCTGTAATATAATTATGTTCAAGTTCTATCTTGGTTGAAGATATTTTTAAATATAAGAAACATTGAAAAAATTGTCTGTTAGAGCATTTGCTCAAAATTCACAGCTTTTCTTATAAAATGCAAGCTTTTACCCCAAAATATTTTAAAAATTTGCTATTTTACTCCAGAAATCATAATTAAAGTGCATAAATAAACTCTGTTGCAAATTTGATTCCTACAGCAGTTTTACTTGCAGACTTGGACTTCAATACATCAACTTGCTTTTTTTTCTTCTCGTGTTGTGCCAAGGGAGACAAAATTCATTCAATTTTCTTCTTGAAAAAATTGGTATGAGTATCTTCCAATGTTGTAAGATGTGTAGATTGAACAAAGAGAGATGCAAAGTTAAATGAACAAATAACAAGTCAGACCGACTATATTGCATTACCTTTCTAAAGGAACTGAATAACTATTATTTGATGCTACCATCCCAGTTTATTACTGCAGTCAGTGCTTTTTCGTGTCCATCATACAACTGAAAAAAGAAGACAATGTAAATGAATTATCAAACAATAAGCCAATGGGCTTAAGGGTACCTGCTGTAATGCAAAATTGTTTTTAGCATAAATGATTTATATGCCTTTATTTAAAACAATATCAAATACCACATCAAAATTGTCAACATAATAGCAGCTTTTTTAAACCTTCCCTTGATAGCACAGTGAAAACCTTCTTTTGAGTTACATGTGTGTGGTGGCAGTGTTAAATTTGGCCCAAATGTTATAATTTATCATTGTTATTATGAATTGCATAGAAAACTTTATCTGTTAGAGGGCAACTAGTTCCGGGGAGTTCACAAATGTAAACAACTTGGTTGCTACCATCACATGTCTGTTAAATGTCTAGTGTATCCGTTTAATTATGATTGTTTTATGTATAATGGACTGGACTTTTTTTTTTTTTTTTTTTTGTGGCAAATACACAAATTATTTTAATTTTAGTTTCTTTGTTAAACATTTTGATAATTATGCAATTTTAACCAAAAACAAAAAATTTTAAATATAACTATATTATTAACTTTTCAAAACAGGAAAATGATTTGGAAAAAAAAATACTGAACTCGAGGATCTACTGCATGTTTGGTTTTTAATTGATTAAACTTAAAAAGAATCTGCAAACAGAACTTGATTTTTTTATATAATCTTTTAACATTGAGATTTAAAAAAAATTTCTAAAAAATTTAATGTGAGAATTTTTGTGAGCTGCTGATTAATATCACTTTTTGATGTTTATTGGCAAAATTTATGCAATAAGTTTTATCTTTATGTTACATTATTGCATCAACTATATGGTTTTCTAAAAATGACATTAATTAACCAAGCTATTGGCAAAATCCTCAATATTCATCATATAAAAGCACAATCAACAATAATTACTATAGGTAGAATTTCTTAAATAGCTTGAAAGAGGAGACAACTTTTGAAAAGAACTCTTGACAGTGAAGGAAGTAAATATTTTAACATGTGACTGAAGACATATCTATATAGTGATATACCAAAAATAAATTTAATGATGAATGTTTTTCTGGCATATACTATGTTAAAAATAAACAAAACATTTAATTTTAAATATTTGGATAATCTTTATTTGTTAACTTACTTTCTACAGTATTCAATTCTCAAGTGTCATTCGCCTATTGTCTGCCTAAAAATGTTATTTTTGAAGGCTACTTTGAATCTGACTTTTCCCCTTTGGTCCTTTTGCAGATGATATCATACAGCAAATTACTTCAGGAAGTAATAACTAGGTGCAAAAAGTATTGGATGCACTGATTGGATCATTGTTTTTATACCAACCAATCAAAATTTACTTATAAAATCGTACCAGTGCAAGGCGAATTTGTCCAAGTAAGATTTTAATCTGGAAATTTTTGGCATCAATCAAACATGTAAAAGTGAAAGTATATGCATCGACCATGAATGATTTGCATACAATATGTGGGCACATGGTTTAAAAAAATCACTGATTGCACTTCATATCAATGTGACCTTGAATATGGGTCAATGTTAACGAACTCCACAACTGTAGATTTTAATACACTGATGCTTTTTATGAAGTTTCATGCTTCTATACCTTATTTCATAGCAAGATGTTTCAAAGGTTTTTACTTTTTCAAGACCTTTAGTAAGTTTTATACACATGTTCATCATTTTCAAAGCTGGCGATTCTCGTTTCAATACCTGCATGACAAGATTAGCATAGTGTGTAATCAAAAAAGGAGCATATTTTATTAATAAACTATTCCTTTATAAACAATTATAATTATTTACACTTTAAGTCCTTTAATACATTCCTACATTATTTTATAAAACTGTAGAAAAGCTTAAATTGGTAGTGCACTTTGTAAGCAACAATTGTTAGGGGATATTTGAAAGACAGGATGTATGAAGAAAAATCTGAAATACAGGATGTATGCAGGTAATGTTGAAACAACAGATATTGTCAGAAACATGCAATTTGCAATGCAATGTCTATCTTGCAAGTAATCAAGGAAAGTGGAAACACCTGTAACACATCATATAAAGTAACTGTTGTCATGGAAACTACATGGCAAAGTGATTCAAATTTTTAATTTTGCAAATTAATTTTGAATATATGCAAAGTAAAATGATACATATATTGCATATATACCTTGCATAGTTTATTGTATTTTGATGGAAAGATTGTGCCACAAATTGTAAACTAGATATGTTTCTTTGAAACAGATGTGTCGCCCGACACTGTATAGTACAGTCGGGTCCCGATTTCGAGGGATTCAGTTTTCGAGGGACTCAATTTTGAGAGGTATTTTTCAGGTCCCAACAATATTTGTTCTTAACTCTATATTAAAAAGGTCTCAATTTTTGGAGGTCCTATTTTGAGAAGTATTCCATTTTGCAAACAAATTTGCAGGTCCCAAAAGCCAATAATCAACTGATTTGGGACTCGATGGTGAGAGGTATTGTCTCACCTATTGTTGTAAGCAGCCATTGTATCAAATCACACCTTACATTTACTCAGGCATCCAAGTGTGTTAAGGTGTTTTTAATATAGAAGTGATTAATAAATGTCTTGTAAAAATTAATCAAAGGAAATAATTCAAAAACAAAACAAGATAGAGTTGTGGTTCTTGTGCATTGCACTTTGAGTCATTGCCAGAAACATGTACACCAAGTTTGGAGTCATTTGAACATACTACACCAAAGTTATGCTCTAGACAAGAAATGCTCTATGAAAATCAAAGGGAAATAATTCAAAACGGAAAAAGATAGAGTTGCGTTTCTTGTGCACTGCACTTCAAGTCATTGCCAGAAACATGCACACCAAGTTTGGAGTCATTTGAATGTACAACACCAATGTTATGCTCCGGACAAGGAAATCCAGACGCCGCCGACGCCGACGAAAGTAATCCCTATATGTCGCCTAGTCAGGCGACACAAAAACCCTGTATATTGCTATTTTTATCATTTCTGTTGTAACAGAAGTTTGTTACATCAGTTAGTTCAAGTAAAGCTTCAAAACATCTTTTAATTTTATACAGTCAAACCTGTGGTAGCGTCACTTGTGTAGAACGATCACCTGTCAGTAACGGTCAGTCTGAAACAGTCCCTAACGTTTTTACTATATATTGAGCCTCTGTAGAGCGGTCACCTGTCTGACGCGGTCAGCGGTCACCCTAACGACCGCCAAATCGGAAAAATTACCTGTGTACAACGGTCACTAATCGCATTCTCAGGAACATTTTTTGGGGGAAAACAGCCATAAAATCCATTGAAAAAAATGGTAAAACTCAAGACATAATGATAAAAACTAATAAAAATAATTTTATCAATCTATGTGTTCTATGGAAATTTGTAAATCGGGAAATAAAGATGTCTTACATAGAAGTCAGGACAGCAGTGTTTCAGATTGTTTGGGAGCTATAGGGGCCACACTGGCCCATACAACAGGAATGTAGGGGGTCAATTCTGATATAAGTGGGCCAATAAAAAGATAACAAAAATAACATTTCAGTACATTTATTTTCAGTGCAAGTGATATCTTTATTCCAGGCAAAACAGTAATTATACAGCAAGACAATATGCAAATACAATTTCAACATTGTACCATTACATGTTAGTTATCTATAGGTAATGGTATACCTTAGCATCTTAAATTATAACAATGTGAATGAAATTTGTTTCTGTTTTATTGTGGTTCTGTTTTTTTTTAATTGATACAATGGTGTATAACAATATTTTATACAGTACAAAGCAGTCAGTGTCAATCATTTTTTTGAAGTGTAAAGGTACCTTCTTTTTTGTGACTGCCATAGTTTCACTGCTTTGCTGAAATCCATGTCTTTCAGTTTCGGTCCAGTTATACATACCCTCATAAGTTGGTCACAAGTGTGTGCAGAAATATTTGCCCTTTTCTGGGTTGTAATGTAGTTCTGGACACTGAAAGATCTTTCGCAATCTGCTGTATTGGTAGGGCATGTAAGTGCAAGTGCAGCAAGACAAATCAGATTGGGGAACTCGTCTTTGTGATATTGAGCAATAAGCTGCCATAGTTGCACCATACTGTCTCTGGGGAACATTTCAGCTAAGACAACCCTTTTGCATTGTTCCCATTCTATTTTAACAAGTTCTGGATTTATAAAGGGTTCAACCTCTTTTATGTGCTGTACAGCCCCTTCTTTCCACACATGTTGTTTAGAATGACCATACTGATTGATCAAAGTGTTTAACTGCTCATCACCCCACACACTCAGTTCATCTTTTGAAAGAAATGAAATAAGCCTCATTCCCAAGATTCCAAAAGCACTTAAAACATCAATCTGGGGAAACCTGCTGGTCAAATTGTCAATGATTTTATTTATAAAATTGAATTGCAATGTGGATGGCTCTGAAGTCATGTCAATTTTATGCCCCTTATATGTTTTCTGGTCACTATCTATATCTACCTGCAAAGTACTGAGGTAAGTATCAAGAGTTTCATTGTTTCTTAACTTAAGTAATGATGTCTTGCATGATTCTAAATGAACAGCTACCATTGATGGGTCAAGGTTTTGTTTTTGAAACTGCTGAGACAAAACCATTACAGGGGCTAGGGCATCAAGCATCATGCATGTAAGATATATGAACTTTTTGCAACATAGCTTTCTTGCAATACCTTCTCCTTTAGCGTCTTTCTGTTTATTGATACTTTCAAAATAAACCAAAAGAGCAGGGAAACGTCTATACACAGAAAGCAGTGCCTCAAAAAAGGATAACCATCTCACCTGATGTACTTCTCTTATCTTCAACACTGGCAAAGATAGAATCTTTTGAATTGATTCGAGTGATTGAACCTTATTAGAACTTTTACTAAAGTAATAAAACAAATTGGTTAGTGTTTGCTGAAAATCAGTTAGTGGTGGAAAGCTCTGAGCCGCTTGACTAGTAACTAAAGCTACTCTATGTGCCAGGCAGTGCACATTGATCATTAAAGGGTTTTCTCTCAACAAGATTCCAGTTGCTCCTTTATTAGTCCCAGTCATAACACTAGCCCCATCAGTACCTAAGCCCATAATTTTAGTTAAAGGAATACCTATTTCACCTAGATAATGCTTAATAGAATTAACAATAGTTTCAGCATAACCCTTCTCCAAAAACAGATCAGCAACATAAACAGTCTCTGGTTTTAGGTCTTTTGTATTAATAACCCTAGCCCACAGTGCAAGTTTTTTGTGAGTGGCAATGTCTGTGCTTTCATCACAAAGTATAGACAAGACAGTTGAAGATTTAATTTTGTCATTAGTTTCATCAACAAGCTGTTGATTAATACTATTTAGAAATTCTGAGCATGCATATGAACTATTGTAATGGGTTTCAGGACCTGCTGATAAATGCTCTAAATATTCTGCCTTAACATCACGTAATAATTCTACTAGCGACGTGTATTTATCAAGTGGAAGATGTTCCTTTGCTATAAAATAACAGCTTTCATTGCTGTAATAACAGCTCTTGATTCAAGATCTTGCAATTTATTCATTGCCACACTGGTACTTTTTGCCATTTCTTTACCAGAAATAAGAAGCTGATGGTCTGAGCTAGACACATATCTTGTAATAGTGCTTGTTCGAAAAATGTCCGTTCCCAGAGCCATAGAGTTTTCTTTGCCGGCTCCAAGGCATAGTTGACAATGCATTAAGTTTTTTGCATTGTCATATTTTAACCAGCAATACGTTTTCAACCAGCTGGACTGAAACTTTCTTGTTAAAGTTGAACTACTAGTACTGGGACCAGGGACTGATGACTCTGTCTGTTCTACTAGTGCAACATCATCGTCACAACCTGGTCCTGAAATGTTAATGTTCACCTTAATTCAATTCGGAATTATGTATGAATAAATAAAGAAAAAACCCTAAAATACCTAATCGTTATTGTTTATTATTTTATTGGCATCTTAAAAAAAGATGTGTGTAGCTCGGTCCGTCGGACCATTTTATTTATATATTTAAAAAAAGTTCATTATTTTTTAAACTGACCTAACATGGTTACAAACGTTCGTCAGAAAACAAAACACACGACGCAACTATGTTCAAAATCTACAACTATGTTCAAAATCTAGTCCTTACAAAATAAAATATGCCAGTATACATGTAACAAATGTTCGTCAGGCCTATATATACACAACAGACATACAAGTTCGGAATCTATAGTACATAATAATTTTTTGTGAACACTGCAATCAACATGCATGCACTTTATTTATTTTTAAAGATTCATATAAATATATACACCTACGTCAACTGTTTTACTTTGCTTTTTAATGAAATCGAAGCTCCACAAATCTGTCTGTTTTCTCTTCGACATGATTCGATAGTATTACACTGATTATCCCCCCTGACCCGTTACCGTTAAACGTTTATGGGACTTTTGGGTATTTCGGGTTAAGCAATAACACGAATAACATAGTCGTACAATATGAATTAGCTGTACATAGACGATTGGAAGCGGGATGAAATAAAGTAAACAACATGATAGATGTGTCAAAAATACTGTGCGCCTGTAGGACCCATTGAGATTAAATCTATAGCGCCATTTTCAGATATAATGCGGTAATGGCGCGGGCGCACCAACAATCTGAAACACTGGGACAGTAGTCATTTTTGCCGATTTCTTCTCAAATTTATAAAATTATCACTTGACAATAATTAATCCATTTATTAGAAGCTTATAATAATATCCTCTGAAAGATTGTTCATCAATTATCCACAATAAAGCCCTATATTAACGGTAACCTGTTACAGGTAAAGATTTAAACACTGTCAAAAAGTCGGCTATTCAAGGTGAAGTATTGATTTTTTTTATCACCTCTCAGTGGGGCTCACAAAGGGGTTAGGTTACCTGGACATGTATTACCCGTAAAAACAATTTTTTATATTTTATTAGTCCTCTTGTTTCTTAAATACAAGTTTTTTTCTTGTCAGTCATAATTATTTTTGAAGTGAAAGTTGTCCAGATTTTTTTTATTTTTATAAACAAAAAATTCCCCTTATTGGCAACCCTGTTGTCGGGACAACTTCTAGAAATGGGAGATGCAGATTATTAGCCTAGGGGTTAAGGTAGTGTAAGAATGGTACAAATGCCAATGCAGGGCTTTTTGAAGCTCACCTGATAAACTGGTTTTTTTCAGAAATATTTTGAAAAAGATATATGGATGCATAGAAAATTATATATTCAATAAATGACACAAAGCCAATAATTTTTCTTGCATTTTAAGAGTCCCTAAAATATTAAAATAAAAATAATTGTCCATTTTAATAATATATATTTATACTGGTGATTTGTGCATTCATTTTATAATTTTAAATTCGAGAAGTTATATGTCGAATGCAAATCAAGGGACATAACTGGTCTTTAGAATATCAACCCTGTCTGCAAAGGTCACCTGTCAACAAAGGCCACTTTTAGCCAGTCCGTCAAGTGGCCTTTGTAGACAGGTACTGTATATAGTTTTATTAGAAATAATATGGATGTCAAGTGGCTTGTTATAAAATACATATTTGCTTACCTGGATTCTTTATTCCACATGTCCATCTGTTTACCCCTTATTCCTAGGTTCATCTGTAGTCCTAGTCTATTGTTGTTGGGTCCATCCTCAGTCCTTATCCAATCCATTGTTGTGGAGTTCATCTGTAGTCCTTATCTATCATTGTTGTGTGGTCCATCTGTAGTCCTTATCTATCATTGTTGGGTCCATCTGTAGTCCTTATCCATTGTTGTGTGGTCCATCTGTAGTCTTTATTGAATCCATCATTTTGTAGTCAATCTGTAGTCTTTATTGAATCCGCCGTTGTGTGGTCCATCTGTAGTCTTTATTGAATCCATCGTTGTGTGGTCCATCTGTTGTCCTTATCCATCGTTGTGTGGTCCATCTGTAGTCCTCATTCATTGTTGTCGGGTCTATCTGTAGTCCTTATCCATCATTGTGTGGTCCATCTGTAGTCCTTATCCATCGTTGTGTGGTCCATCTGTAGTCCTTATCCATCGTTGTGTGGTCCATCTGTAGTCCTCATTCATTGTTGTCGGGTCTATCTGTAGTCCTTATCCCTTTGTGTGGTCCATCTGTAGTCCTTATCCATCATTGTGTGGTCCATCTGTAGTCCTTATCCATCGTTGTGTGGTCCATCTGTAGTCTTTATCCATCGTTGTGTGGTCCATCTGTAGTCCTCATTCATTGTTGTCGGGTCCATCTGTAGTCTTTATCCAGTTGTGTGGTCCATCTGTAGTCCTAATCCTATGCTGTGGGGTCCATTGTCCATTTCTGTAAAAAGCAAAAGAACATACAGTCTCTAGACTTAATACTTTCTCACTACCGGTATTTGTTAACAGATCTTACTACTAGATGTTTTTCAGTTTATTTCAAAATACGACAAGTTCTAAAGGGGCTATTTCTTAATTTTAAACATGTTTGTTTAAATAAAGTTTTGCAAAGGAAAGTAATTGTGCACTGCACTTCTTATCAAGATCTATCTATAATATTTCATTATGCCTTTAATAGCTTTAATAGCAAAGGGCAAAAACTCTCTTATCAAATGAAATAAGTTATTGTTCTTGTGCACTTCTCCTCATTAAGCCCTATCTACCTATCAATTTTCATGTTGATGCCTCTTAAAGGTTTTGAGTTATACAAAGACAAAATTATAATGGACGGACAAAGCAACAACTATATGCTCTCCTTTGTACAACTGTCATTTTATTAATACAGACTATCATAGAATGAATGAACGTTGAATATAACATAAATAAATTCCAAAGGGACCTAATGTCAATATATTCCTTCATAGTCAAAAGGGGTCTTGGTTAAACTTCTAAACAGAAACCTGTCAAAATTGATTTTTCCCAGTCCACAGTACCATCTGAGGTAATACTTCATATATCTGGCAGCAGACCCTTGCTTTTAGCTGACATAATTTTCTTTTATGCTCAGTGGTATCTCATAGTAAACACTTGCTTTATGTTCAGTGAATCTCGTAGAAGACACTGACTTTATGCTGAGTGATATCTTGTAGTAGACCCTCATCTTAGTTCAATTGTATTTATTACACTTTTTTTAATTTGCAAATTTTGTTTTTAAGTACTCATGAGAAATGTGTTTACCAATGTTGTGGCATCCATCCATAGTCTTCATCCATGTTGTGGCATCTATCCAAAGTCTTCATCCATGTTGTGGGGTCCATCCATAATCTTCATCCATGTTGTGGGGTCCATCCATCGTCCTCATCGATTTTGTGGGGTCCATCTATAGTCCTCATCCATGTTGTGGGGTCCATCCATAGTCCTCATCCATTTTGTGGGGTCCATTGTCCATTTCTGTAAAAAAACAAAACAAATAAAAAAAGTTACAGCATGTCAACAAACTTAATATTTTACATGGATGCCCATGTAAAAAAAAATTTTTAGCCCTCTTACTGCCAAGAAAAACCTATTTGCCAGCAGATTTTAGCTCAGTGGTATTTAGCTGGCAGCATATCTCGGCCTTAAGCTCAGTGGTATTTATCTGACAGCAAACCTTCGCTCAAATTAAGTGGTATTTATCTGGCAGCAGATTGTTATAAAGACTTAACAATGGGCTTTAAAATCTAAAACTCTTGCACAATACAATGATGCCTGGTTTTTAGATCTTAAAAAAGCAACTTGCAATTCCAGTTACTCCCTGTGAAAAAGATGTTTATTTCACAGGTACTTTCACCAGACAAGTTCCTCTAAAACCTGAATATAGTCAGGCTTCTCTGTAGTACAAATAATCTCACAATGATGAGATATATAACAAATTGTTTCTCTCTCTTTTTTTTTTTTTTTTTGCCATTAGAATGTATCAAGTGGTTGCTCAAGTTGAGATTTATCAATCAGTCTGGTCTCAAGGTGTGTACTGTCAGTCGTTCCTTGTCTCATGTTGTAGTTGATGCTTGATGTCTCTGCTTCAGCCCTCTTGGTTATAATTTCAATACAGCATTTCACCCTTTCAACAGTTCAATCTCAACACTTCTAATGCAGAACAAAATTCAAAAATTTAAATATAGCATTTTTCAAATTAACACAGATACACCAATGCATATTAAAAAAGTCCAAAAAAAAAAAAAAAATCAATTTAGTATGTTTCTCAATGAGGGTAGCGGTACCACTTCCAAATAATAACATAACTGTTAAAGGGAATGAAAAAGTGACCAAGAAGAGGAGAAAGACAAGAATTATATGCATGATTAGCACTAGACATTTAGTGTATTAGTCTAGTGGATGTAAGTAATGGGGTTTTTGCTATTATTTGGTCACTGATAACATGTAAACGCGTATTCACCAAATGTTAAATTTTGCTATGCGTCAATGACCTAGAATTAATTTGTAAAACACTGTATTCAAGTTTCTGAATCCTATTCCTTATCAGAGGTGATGGGGTGAAACTGCTGAAAGGACAAAACACTATACTGAAATCCAACACAAGAAAGACTAAAAAATGAGCCACCAAAACCAACTACAAGATGAAAGAAGGGGTGACCAACAGCTATCTAAAACACACTCATTGAGACAACACTGATTAAAACTCTCCCAAACATAAGACAGCCACTTGAGCCACTCTACTTTCTCTCACTTTCTAGGTTCAAATCCCACTCTGGCAAATTCTTGTGAGAGAAAGTTTGTCAGTTCACTTGCCAAAGGTTTTCTCTGGCAACTCTGAAACTGACTCAAAAATCTAAGTGAAAGAATCCCAACTGGAAAGAAAACCACTTTTAATTCATAAACTGACATTTTGTAAGTGAAAAAATCAAGACTGGGTCTTAAAATTACATTAATTTCATAAAGTGTACTGAAATGGATACTTAGCTTCGTTCTTCTTGGCAACATGGATACTCTGTTATGATCTTTACATCATCAACTCCATTGGCAACTGGTGCTTGTACTTAACTAAAAATATTAAGAAATAAAAACTTTGAATAATGAGAAAGTGTAATCTTGATTTCTACTTCAAATACTAATACAGTATCAAGAGCAAGATACCCCAACCCCACATCCATTTGGGACCTTCACCTACATACCTAACTGGTATGTCTTACATTGGCATGTTCATGTACATTTATGTCAAACATGTTAAAAAATCCATCCATATATCATGTAAATACATTAGGTCAGAGGTACAGAGATGTGGTTATTTACATATACAAAAAGGCTATAATTAACAATCAACAAACAATGCAGACACCATAAACAATGATATGATTTGGAGAATAATTAACCAGACATTTTGAGAAATTATAGCATTTTAGATGAAAGTGACAATGAGTGTGAAACAGTGGAAGTGAAATGAGTGAAATGTCCCACAGTGACACATTATTGTTTCAAACAATAAAAAAGCTTTGCATTAGTAAAAGATGGCCGTTATATTCAAATTTTGGGACACTTGACAACCAAGAACATGCATTGTAGAGAAAATTGACAATGATGAACTACTGGTAATTTATAATTCTGTATGTCAACATTACTATGACATTTACATTAATCGTGATTTAAAAGGATTTAGTTGTTTTGGTTTTTTTTGTTCAACATTAACTTCATTGTTTTGAACATGCATTTATATTTCTGTTCATTTACTTTTTCTTTTTTTTAATAATGAATTTTGATCAATAGTTTTGTTATTTCAGGTCCAATTGATTAAGCATTTTTTTAAAAAAAAAAAATCTAATGGATTACATCACTTTGCAAAATTGCAATGAAGGCCATTTTCTACACAATGCAGTACTTTTTCAATCAGTGCAATAGAATATTTTTGCTAAAATTTTAAGGAAGTCACTTAGCTAATTGCAATGAAGAATTTTTCCTAACCCACCCCTACTAAAGTCCTAAGCAGGATTATTTTTAAAAAGTAAATATGTTTAGAAAACTGAAAAGATGAACAAAATAAACAGAGGTCCAAAGGATTGGAGTATCTTATTTCATGTCCCATTCATGACATTAATTGATCATGTTGGTGGCAGTATTGGGTTAGTAAAAGCAACTAGAGTACTTTGAGAAAGCCACATACTTATCTTGCAATAATATTTTTCAGAAAAACATGACTGACCCTTGAACTTGGATCCTTAATTATGCTGAGAGAGTTCTATACAAACTTAAATGACCTTGAACCTTTAACATTGGTTTAAAGAAAAGAGCCAAGTTGTACTCTGATCCATTGTTGAAAAATTAAAAAAAAAAAAAAAAAACATATACCTTGACCCTTTTATGATACTGAACAGATGTTGAACTTTGACCCTAATGAAGTGAGTTGAAAACTAACATTGAAATGTTGTAGACTAGTTAACTGCAAATTAGGTGCTGGATAAATAAAATTATTCTTACTCCAAGTAACAAGCTAGGTAATGAAGCCATACTATTATTTTTACTGTGTAAACTCTGGTTGGAGGTGTGACTATTTGTTCTTTCTTGACTGTATGGCCAGCTGCTGTTCGGCTTTTGTGATTGTCCACCTTTACTCTGACTCACTTTCCTTGTCCTAAAGTTTTAAAATAAGTTGTTTTTATAAAATGACAAGTTTTCTTGCACTTCTATTAATTTTTTCAAGACAGTAAAAGCTAAAATTTATTTTAAAAAAAACTTAACTTTTTTTTTATAATACATTAAAACTGCATCAATTTTTTTTTTGAATTTTCTGATTTTTTTTTTTTTTTTTTTTTTTTTTTTTTTTTTTTTTTTTGAATTTCTAAAAAATATATTTTTTTATAAATAGATATCTTCTAACCATGATCTTTGATATTCATTTTCTAAAATTTCATTCCTTCTAGCTGTAAATAAACCAAATCCCCTGACCGGTTGGTCAGTGTTTTACGATGGTAATTATGAGCTTAGAGCATGCAATCGGATGTATGGAAAAACCCTAGAATCGTAGAATCGAAGATGAAACATGACAGATTGCATTAATTGTCCTTCATTAATATCCAGATGTATTTGAAATGGTGTTATGAATCCCTTACTAAGTCACAAATGACAAATTCAACGAAGTTCTGTGTTTAATTTATCGTATTTCACCGTTTTGAAAGTTGTGTTTAAATGACCTGGGTTTTTGATGACGTAACCATGTTTTAATATCAGATCCCAAATGCTGCATCTCGCTGGGTAAATACTGTAATTTCTGTATTTATTCGAGCTTTTATCGTTGAACCAAATGTAACATTGTTCATTAGGAACATCATTAATTAAATTAGCACCGTTTTAATTTTTTCTTTGGAAAACTTAATGCAGCTTAAAGGATCTAAGTTTATTTTCATGGATTAGTGAAAAACCATGATTGATTGATTGATTGAATGGGTTTTTATGTCCCAGTCAAGAATATTTCACTTGTTTTGAGACATCACCAGCTATAGGTGAGGTGACAAAAATTTTGACCTTTGCAATGCACTCAGGACAATGTAATTTATTGTCATTGAGGATTTTTAATTACCAAGAACCCCTATTGGATTTATTTTCACAATTTTTTAAAATTGCAAAACCACGAAATTTTAACCCAACAAGTATTATAATAGTAGTATAATGATTCTACAACATTGTAAAAACAATTTAAAATTTAAATAAAAACCAAAAGGTTTAGTGATGTTATTTGACATGCTTTCTAATCACCATTTTTGTTCTACCAGAATTTAAAAATTCATGCTGTTAACATTACAAGACTTCAAGGCCCAATTTTTGTTAAAAACTGCAATATTTATCAAATAATCAACATTGCAGATTATATCAATGAGGGGCTTGAAGTCTCATAACCATAGATACTGTTTGTTATAGAATTTTCAGATAGATGATCTTTCATTAACTGGCATCAGTCTCCAGAGCACTAGGTCTCTTCTATTGAAACATTGGTATTTTTAACCAAACTTTTTTCAAATTTGGTTTTTTAAAATCTGTTTTTTTCGTCAACTATTTGCTAATTATGATAGTTATGATAAAACACCTGTGTTTTTAATTTTCAGTTTTGTGCTTACTTGCGTTTTCTGATCAAAACAAACGACATGTTTACAAATTTATTTGGCATTCAAAGACTAGTACCCAAATAAAGATATAAAAGGAAGTTTTGTGAAAAAACTTTTTTTTTGGTCAACAGCCTGGTAGAGCCAAATTTAGTAAAATCCATGATGCCAAAACCATGAGTTTGATTAGTTACAGATAATATTCAGTTTAAATATAAAGATGATGAAACATAACATGATTAAAACTCAATGTTGATATTTGGAAGACACCTGATTTTATCCATTTGTCATAAGTATTAGTAAGATGTTGATATTTGGAAGGCACCTGATTTTATTCATTTGTTATAAGTATTAGTAAGATGTTGATATTTGGAAGGCACCTGATTTTATCCATTTGTCATAACAGGCCTTAGATAGAATTTTTAATGCC
This sequence comes from Tegillarca granosa, assembly GCA_029721355.1. Lineage (NCBI taxonomy): Eukaryota > Metazoa > Mollusca > Bivalvia > Arcoida > Arcidae > Tegillarca > Tegillarca granosa. The sequence goes on along the minus strand of CM056605.1, from coordinate 20,847,653 downwards.
ACTCGGCACAGTGCCTAGTTAAAGAAGAAAACCACTCATCACTTTGAAATTTAACTCGGCACAGTCACTACATGAAAACGAAAATTTCTTCTCTTAAGCACAGCCAGAGCTTGTACCAATAAATGAAGTTTTCTGACTTTTTCTTTGGTTTTCACGAACTTCGGATTTTCCACTTTAAGTAACCAGTAACTTTCGTTTTGAAGTTGTAGGTTTAGAAATGCTTCCACCTGCAACTGGTTTGCGGATCAGCGGTAGTCTAATTAGTGTCTTCGAAAAACTTCTTTATCAGCTGTTTCATCCTTGTTTGCCTTTCGAAAGTCATACAAAACAGTTTGTTTACTTTTATTTGACATACTTAACGGACCAACAAGTATATAAACACACGGAACATCGGTTGGATTTTACATTACACTAAGTAATTCCGAATGCGAAACAATAGGTTTGCGCATGTGATGCAAAAATTAAATGATTTTGTTGATTGACGCTTGTAACAGAACGGCCGATGTCGTTACAATTGACCTCCTTTTACAAGATTTTTCCGACAAACACTAGAGTATCTATTGTTTATTAATTGCAACAAGCCCTTGGATGTATGTGTCTGATAAATTTAACTCAGCGAGTGGTAGTAACAATATCACTTGTCCAAGTACACATTTCACTTGTCAGGACGAGTGAATAATCGAAGCCCTGATAAGTATTAATAAGATGTTGATATTTGGAAGGCACCTGATTTTATCCATTTGTTATAAGTATTAGTAAGATGTTGATATTTAGAAGGTGCCTGATTTTATCCATTTGTCATAAGTATTAGTAAGATGTTGATATTTGGAAGGCACCTGATTTTATCCATTTGTCACAAGTATTAGGTCTTAACTGGAAATCACTTTTTTTAATTGAGTAAATTATGATATCAATGAAAATTATGCTGAATTTGTTCCATTGGGCCAGCATGACCACACCCACTTTTATGACCCTGAAACAAGACTTGTACCAGACAATTAGACAAATGTTATTAAGCTCTAGAAATCTAGGCCATCTTCTCAAGACCACCTAGCTACCTATATAACATATTTTATTGGGAAAAAAGTTAGGTGAAAGGGTTTATATACTACTTACAGCCTTTGGTAGGTCTGTGGGTTCCATTTATTTCTGGAATGTGGACAAAGTTCAAATATTTTAGTTAATCAGACTTCCTTATACGTCTTCTGTGATTGATCTATAGACAAGTCTTTATCCGCTCTCCGTACCTCTTACATCATCTACATGTTCTGTAAGTAAAATAACATCCAAATAAAACATAAGATATAAAGATTATGAACTACAAGGAAGCCGAAGACCAAAACAGTGAAAACTCAATATAAAGACACTGTCTACAGTGAAATCTCAATATAAAGACACGTACAGTGAAAACACAATATAAAGACACTGTCTTCAGTGAAAACTCAATATAAAGACACTGTCTACACTGAAAACTCAATATAAAGACATTGTCTACAGTGATAACTCAATATAAAGACACTGTCTACAGTGAAAACTCAATATAAAGACATTGTCTACACTGAAAACTCAATATAGACACTGTCTACAGTGAAACTCAATATAAAGACACTGTCTACAGTGAAAACTCAATATAAAGACATTGTCTACAGTAATAACTCAATATAAAGACATTGTCTACAGTGAAAACTCAATATAAAGACACTGTCTACAGTAAAAACACAATATAAAGACATTGTCTACAGTGATAACTCAATATAAAGACACTGTCTACACTGAAAACTCAATATAAAGACACTGTCTACACTGAAAACTCAATATAAAGACATTGTCCAATGTAAAACCTTAATATAAAGACACTGTCTACAGTGAAAACTCAATATAAAGACATTGTCTACAGTGAAAACTCAATATAAAGACATTGTTTACAGTGAAAACTCAATATAAAGACATTGTCCAATGTAAAAACTCAATATAAAGTCATTGTCTACAGTAAAAACTCAATATAAAGACACTGTCTACACTGAAAACAGAATATAAAGACACTGTCTACAGTGAAAACTCAATATTAATACACTGTCTACACTGAAAACTCAATATAAAGACATTGTTTACAGTGAAAACTCAATATATAGACACTGTCTACACTGAAAACTCAATATAAAGACATTGTCCAATGTAAAATCTAAATATAAAGACACTGTCTACAGTGAAAACTCAATATAAAGACATTGTCCAATGTAAAATCTCAATATAAAGACACTGTCTACAGTGATAACTCAATATAAAGACATTGTCTACAGTGAAAACTCAATATAAAGACACTGTCTACAGTGAAAACTCAATAATATTAAGCCATTGTCTACAGTGAAAACTCAATATAAAGACACTGTCTACAACGAAAACTCAATATAAAGACATTGTCCAATGTAAAAACTCAATATAGACACTATCTACACTGAAAACTCAATATAAAGACACTGTCTACAGTGAAAATGCAATATAAAGACAATGTCTACAGTGAAAACTCAATATAAAGACATTGTCCAATGTAAAAGCTTAATATTAGACACTGTCTACAGTGAAAACTCAATATAACGACATTGTCCAATGTAAAATCTGAATATTAGACACTGTCTACAGTGAAAACTCAATATAAAGACATTGTCCAATGTAAAATCTGAATATTAGACACTGACTTAAGATACAATTTTTTACATGTATATAGACAGTGTTTTTTTGTTTTTTTTACAGCTACAACATATAGCAAGGGGATCTTATGTGTTCTCACACTTGGGTATCAATCCAACAATCCTACTGCCATTCACGGACACCACAACACATGCTTTAAATCTTAAATTGTTTAAAAAGGTTACTGGGTCTGTGGGTTTTTCTACCCAAAAATGAAAATTTCTTAAAATTTGGTGTCGAGTATTAGACTTTGTAGTTTGTTAAGTCAAATTATTAACTGTCTATAATAATCTTTGATGTACTTTCTAATCACAACCTAATAATTCTTGTTATCATTTACATGATTTACACAAGTATTGATATAATACTGAAATTAAATTTTTGAAAAATAAACACTTTACTATGTTAAGGTTTTCTTGATGTCTTATGGTTCATGTTTTTCTTGTTGATAGAAGGAAGTCCACTGGTGTATTACTGAAGTTGTTACCAGAGGAAAGTTCTCATAGCAAACTTACTTAGGATCATCAATCAATGGCATACATGTCTGAAATGAAACAAGATGGATATCAGATTAAACAATTTATTTGAACAGGTCTTAAAATTAAAATTCGAAACCAAAGATAACCCTGCATAAACATCTTACTATCCCACTCTAACAAATCCTAGTCCTAGTGTGACAAGTGTTCATGTGCCAAAAGCTAATGGGCTGCTTCAGGTGTTCTGTATTTCTAGTCTATTCAAGAACTGAGCACCTCAATACAAGACAAATCTTAACTTAGAAGTACCATTACTACAATATATAACAGGTTTTTGTATATATATAAAACCTAAACATGCCACATCTAATTACAGAAAAAGTAAAAATTTTATGTCATTCTCAAGATACACAGTTGGCAATAATATTAATTTTTAAAGCTATTCAAAATTAAACATCGACTTGGTGGCTAAGCAGAAGAGGGTACTACTCAGGAGCAAAAAGGTGTGGGTTTAAACCCCTGATGAGTTTAAAGTAATATATATATATATAAGGTTCAAGACATTTCTCTTATTGTGTTTAAAAACAGTAAAACCATGATGTTTATTGATTTTCATATAATATACCATATTCTGGTTATATTTTTGTTTTTTACATTTATCTGGAATATTTGAACATCATACCTATGTCATCATTAAACATTAAAGAATTAGTTACAACAGATGAATTGGAAAGTCTTCACTTGAATTAATGTCTCATACTGATATGCAATTGGAATTTTCAAAACCTATGGAATGTTAAAATCCGACAGCATAAATAGTGTCAATGATCAATTTTTTTTTCTTTCTTTCTTTCTTTTTTTTTTTAAAAATTCATTGATATATTTCTATGTTACCTTTATGGTTGTAATGGATTCAAGAAGTCTTAGATAACATTCTATAGCTCTAAATGTAAATGGTTTTTTTTTTTGTTTCTTCTCATAAAATAATTTGTGTTCATCTTCTGCCATCTGTTTCCATTCTATTTGTTGGTCATCAATTACTCTGTATTGAAACATTATAAAACATCAGATATACATGCATTGTGAATGTTAATTTTGTATTCAATAATCACGTGCAAATATTCAAGGGGGAATTTGAATAAAATTAGTAACTTTGAAAAAGCAAACAACATTAAAATTCTCATAACATTAATATTTCTGTGGCAAGAATTTATTGTTTTTAATCTCTCTATGACTTTTTTTTAAGAAAATGGTTAAAAAACAACTTAATTTGTGAAAATTTAACATTTTAGGAGCAATAACTCATACAGGGATTAAAACTTGTTAGATCTCATGTTGATCATTTTTTCATTTTACTGTTAATTATATATTATTATTTCATTTTAGAAATGGAAGAAAAAAACTATGACCTTGGCATGGTGGAAACAGGTTGCTACAAAACTTAAAAAAATTAAAATCTCTAAGTATCTTCGAATAGGTAAAATAGAAGCAAAATCATAAAGGTTCAACAAGAGGTCCAATGGGCCTTATATGCTCACCTGATAAATTGTGTCTTACTTAAATGCTTTAATTTCAAACTGAAAATGAGTGTATAATAAAAGATTTTTTTACACAAATTCATAAAATTACAGAATTCTGTTACAAAAATTAAAAAAATAGCCAATAACATCAAATTTCTCAAAACGATTAATTTTGTGGGAACAATTAGTTTGAACTAAAATAGTATTCATGATAATCATCAAAGAATGTCAGATTCACAAAAAATTATATTTCAACTCTTTATGTAATATAATATAGTTTAAAAAAAATTGCTAGATTTTATCATGTTGATCATTTTTGCAATTCATTGTTATCATCTACCTATAATAGATTACAATGGTCAAAAACAGCAAAATCTGTGAAAAAAAATTTGTATTTTAGAGGCAACAACTCTTACATGGATTGAAATATATGTATATTCAAAACTTGCTACCATGTTAGATGTGGCCATGCTGAACATTTTTGCAATTTATTGTTAATATTTATCTCATAATGTTTTCAAGAAAATGGTCAAAAACAGCAAAATTTGCAAAAAAAATAGTATTGCAGGAGCAACAACTCTTACACGGATTATGATATTATCATCAAACTTACTCTCCAGTAAGATTTTGTCATGTTGATCATTTTTGCAATTTATCGTTATTATCCATCTAATAATAGTTTTCAAGATAATGATAAAAACAATGAAATTTTTAAAAACTCAATATTTCAGGGGCAACAACTCTTACATAGACTAAAAAGACACCAAACTTGCTACCTTGTAAGATCTTTTTGTGCTGAACATTTTTATAATTTATTGTTACTAACCATCTCTAAAAGTTTTTAAGAAAATGGTCAAAAACAGCAAAATTTGAAGAAAAAAAAAATTAGAAGGGCAACAACTCTTAAATGCTGAACATTTTTATAATTTATTGTTACTAACCATCTCTAAAAGTTTTTAAGAAAATGGTCAAAAACAGCAAAATTTGAAGAAAAAAAAAATTAGAAGGGCAACAACTCTTACATGGATTAACATATAGATATGAAACTTGCAACATGCATTGTTAAATTCTGTTGTGCTGAACTTTTCTGCATTTTACTGTTAATATCCATGTAACAAGTTTTTAAGAAAATAGTCAAAAACAGCAAAATTTCTGAAAAAATCAATAAGGGCAACAACTCTTACATGGATTAACATATAGATATGAAACTTGCTATCTTGCTAGATCTTGTCATGCTGAACATTTTCACATTTTTAAAAAAATATCAAAAACTGCAAAATTTCAAAAAATTGCCATATTGTGGGACAATAACCGTTTTCTTAAAAATCTAACATATCATTAGATCTTACCATGCTTATCAATTTTAAAACTAATAAGCATAAAATATCTGAAAAAAAACCAGCTTATTTAGAAGTAAAAACTCAAAGGTCAGAAAATAGGTCGTGACCTTGACCTCATTTTAAAAAACATTTCAAGTTGACATCAAAACTGAAGACCCCAAGTCTATCTTTGCAAATAATCAAGATATAGCATTAATGCCCCTTGTCACAGCAGGCATAGCATGTTAAAGAACCATTCCTGCACATTGCCGGAAAGCAAAGGTAAAAATTTGTGGCACTTCATTAAATCAAATCAATTACAGATTATTATCATTTAGGAAAAGACATTTTGGGAGAAGGATCTTTATAATGATTTTTTAATAAATTTAAAAATTTTATTACATTTTAAGGGCAACAACTTCTTGTTGATGATATAATTCTAACACCAACTTTAGTTGATTTTTAAATTAAAAGCCCAAAAAATTGACAAAAGTTTTTAAAATGCACAAATTAAATCATACCTTGACTTTAGATTTTATTTTGAAGGAATTGTTTGACTGGGTATCCTGTTTTGTTATTCTTTACTATTGTTTTTATTTACAAAAATAATTTTATGAATGTTTCACAATTTTTTAACTCATTTTATTTTAGTATATATATATAATTGTATATATTATTTTACAGTCTGTTATAATTCTTTTAAGAATGGCATATATATTAGTACCTGTTCTAACCATTATGATATGTTTTACTGTCATATATATGATGAGACAAATAAAAATATAAACAGAAGTCTGAGTGTGAAAGTATAGTTTAATTTTAACTTAAGTTTCTCAAAAAACTCAAAATTAAAAAAGGCAAATATTAGGTCATGACCTCAACTTTTTTAGATCTTATTTTGAAGCCATTTTTTACTGTATGAGTACCCCATTTTCAGTCATTCTAAGTGCTGAAGTTTTGTCAATTTGTTTTTACAAAAAAAGTCTTTTGTCATCCTAGAATGGACTACTATATATAACTGAATCTTGACAGGTCATAAATCACTTTTACTATTTTACAAATACACTTTTATCATAAATCTGACCACTTTCATTAAAGTGAAAAAATGTTCACTTGGGCATAAAACACCATTACTTCACAACACAGAACAAACATGTGCTCTAAGCCAGCATACAATGTAAACTCAACAAAGGAACAATATTATAGGGGTCAGATAAATTATAGGAAAAAAGTGATGTTTTTATATATGAACCAATTCACTGGATTTAAAATTCACTATATATGCTGCAAACAAAAGCATTCAATCATATGACAGTTGACCTTTAACCTTTATAGGTCTTACCAAGACAAAAATTTCAGATTTCCTTTTGTATCCTCCAAAAAATTTAAATTACAATTGAAATGGCCTAAAAATCGTGAAATCTTGCCATTTTGAACATTTCTGTGAAAACTGAATAAGTATTTTTTATTATGAGTAGAGAGTACAAAAGAAAGCCTTACCAAAGTTTTTGATTTAAAGTTGAACAAAAAGCAAATAGTTTACAAATCAATGGATAATGGGCAAAAAATATCATTCCTTTGGGATTTTATTATTATTTTAAACAAATGCATGATTTCAGCAAAATTGTACAATTTATTATGGAGATCTTCAACAATCTTCAGAAAAAGATTTACTAAGGCAGAATACTTCATTTTCTAATATATTCAATATTCAAGTAAATAAGAACTCTTCATAAACAAAGAATTTTGAGAAAACAATAGATGAATATTGTTCACAACTACATATTAAACAATATTCACCTTTATTTGTATAGAACATCATGGTGTAGCCATGTTTTTGTAACTTGCTGCATTTTGGATAATTGGCCTTAGAATCTAAATATCACGCATGTTAACGCGTTTTTAGATGATGCTCGACTTCCCCCATTTCAAAACAAAACTCATAATTATTTAACCAAATTAACACCCATGCATTTTTATTATTTTTTTTTTTTTTGCTAATTAATCATGTTAATCAGTCATCGAAACATTTTTTACATTTGTTTCACCGTGGAGAACCTCAATTATCAATTATTACTAGTATTTTGTCCCCCAAAAAAGTGATCATACACAGTGATTTTCGATTGCAAAGATTCTACAAACGAAATTGAAAATTTTGAAACAGATATCTCTGTAAAAATTCTAAATTCTGTACATGATAAAATACATGCATTTGTTTGCGATTAAAAAATGTCAAATACATCAATAGCTGAAAAAAATATTGAGGAAAAACACTTTTGACAACTTACCTGACAGCTTCACAATGAGTTTCGCGGGAAGTTTCCCGGGAGTATTGAGTGAGCTAAAATTTGATTGGCTCATTATATAATCCTCTTACAGTTGACCAATGTCGGTGACGAGAAGTCGGCTATTTTATTGTGGCAGAGGGGAGGGGAGAAACATAAAATTGCATCTGTTATCTTTGCATTAAATTTAAAATCAGTTAATCCATGATTTATTTAACAAAATGTCACGGAAAAATTGCGACGATAATAATGAGGTATTTTGGTGACACATGAAAAGTTATTTTCTGAAAATAAAACCCTGTTACCCCTATGTTTTATATAAATTCTTCTTTATACTAGGGTATCGCATGTGCATATCGACTTCATGGTTGAGGTACCCAGAGGAATTTTCTTCCCTTACAAATTATCCACACTAGCCAAAAAGTTAAATGGTTAGGGGATAAAATGAGCGCACTGCAAAGGTCATTTTTTGACGCTTTGTCTAAAGCTGGTGAGGCCTAGGTATAATGAAATATTCTTTATTGGAACATGGGAAGAAAAACCTTATTCTATCATTAAATAACATGTATTGGAATAAAAATTCAGAAAATAACATGTGTTGTATTAAAAGAAATTGCAATATATAGTGAATAATTCCAGAAAATGGATTTTGTATTTAAATTATTGGAAAAAATAAGATACCTACAGATAAAGATGATTCTAAACTATATTGTCCTGTTTCTGATTTGGTTTCCAGAGAGGAATTGCAAAAACTGTGGGTTTTTTTTTTTTTTTTTTTAAAAAAAAAGGCTTGGTAGCAATCGAAATGGAGCAACAAGGAACAACAAAACTAGTTTCAAATCTGAAAGATCTGTCTTGTCCAGCGAGATTAAAGAAACTAAGACTACCAACCCTAGAGCACTAAAAGCTAAGAGTTGATAGGTTGAGGTATACAAAAATGTCTAAGTACATGTATAGACAAAGTCAATCATACTGTTTAAACTAATGCAACTAGTGCAGATACTAGGACACGAATTTAAAATGTAGTAGTTTTGATATCAGAGTTGCTAATACCTTGAACAAATTACCAGAAAGAGTTGTAAATGCCCCATCAATAAACAGCTTTAAAGCCAGATTAAATAAGTTTTGGCTTAACCACCCAAATAAGTTTTCACCCAGCTTTTTATAATTGTTTTAATCAAAAAGTGTATAAATACCGTTTTTTTTAAAAATGCTAATAACAAAAATTACAAAAAAAAATTAGTAATACTTTGTCTAATCCTATGAAATACGAGTAATTATGTGCACAACCGGAAGAAAAATAATTGAGCTGAAACACAAGTAGAAGCACTTTTAGAAAACGAAATATTACAGGGTGCCATGTACAGTAAGTTACATGTAAATGTGTTGAATGTGACTTGAAACTACGTTTTTCATACAGAACGAAACTTTTTTCCTTTTCAAGTTAAATTTTTTAAAGGATGAGTCTCAAAAGCTGGACGATCTGCCTATAGGGAAAATGCCAAGAGACAAGGTTACACCTTTGGGAACGTGGGAGGTCGAGGGTTCGAACCCCGGCCGGGTCTGACCAAGCACTCGGCATTTTAAAATGAAAGTCACGGGGTCCTTGGGATGAGACCTAAAAATGATGCCCGGAGTCACGGCAGGCATGGTAAGTAAAAGAACAATCCCTGCATGTTGCCCTAAGCGCACTGTAAAGGTAAAAGCCTCTACAACTTCACCTATAGCTGGTGTCGTTTTGGTATAAGTGAAATATTTTTGAACCCCATTAAATCAATCAATCAATACACCTTTGGGAGAGCTCTATACGCAAAATTGATTCAAGGCCACAGTCAAGTAAATTTTTGTCTAAGGTGCCTTTTTATTTGTTTCAAAATTATTAAATTTGAATAGAAATAATATGTTGTTAATACTTATCGTTTCTAGTTAGATTTAAAAGGATTTTGAGCAGTGAGGCTTTTGAAACATGACGGAATGAAGGCATCTCAAAATTGTCACGGGGCAAAGAAAACTTGGTGTGAAAATGTGCTATTGGTCACTTTCTCACTATCATTACCGGTAAATGTGAAGAGCAAAGTTTGCAATGCACGATTTTAGACAATGAACTAATGCAGCTCCTTTATTAAAATAAAGAGATAACATAAAAGGTTCGATCCCTGGACTAGGGGTTATAATCCCCTAGGTATTGCCACTCAGCCAGCGTAGACGAAATCTAAATCGTATGGTAGCTAATATCAAGAAGTGGTGCGTTTTATCTTTATCCAAATGCCAGCGCAACCTTCTCCATCAACCAAAATTTTTGTAGTCAAAATACCTTTGATGGAGAAGAACGCGCTCTATGTGTATTAACTGTAAAACACCGCAAAATTTTTCATATATTTGTATGGAAGTATACGGAATGCAGTAGTCTGAAGTATATGTTTTAACACGTAATGTTTTAAAATTCACAACCGTTTCGTTTTGGTACTATCTTTTCGGATGTTTCATATTTAAATATCATTGTAACAAATTTCAAATTCTGAATTCTATAGGCGGATGCCTTGGCTTATTGAGAATCAACCTTTATTTATTTATTTGGTCACCTGAGCCAAAGGCTCGATGTGGATGTGGCCTACACTCATCGTTGTTTGTCGCCGTGCATTGTAAACAATTACACATTTTCAACTTCTCCAGAATGAGTAAGCCAATGTTGATGAAATTTTACACGGATGTTGCTTATCCAAAGCCCTACCAAATTTGCAGACCAGGTTGACCCTGACCTTCATTAAAGATTAAAGTGACCCTAAATGGTAAAATCTTTAAACATCTTCTTGCAATGAACCAAAAGGCCTAAAAGCTTAAAACTTCATATATGGCATTATAGCATTGAGCTCTACAAAGTTTGTGTTTTTGACCTTTACCTTCATTCAATGTCACAGTGACCTGTAATAGAGAACCCTTTAAATATCTTATTCTCATGAACAAAAAGGCCTAAAAGCTTATGACATCAGAGCACATAGCACTGCTAAATTTGCTACACTTGTTGAGCTTGACCTTCATTCAAGGTCACAGTGACCTTAAATAAAAAAGCTTGAAACATATTGTCATGAACCAAAAGGTCTAGAAGCTCGAAACATCATATAAAGCATCAACACATAAAGCCTTTCCAAATATACAAAGCTAGTTGACCTTGACCTTCATTCAAAGTCACAATGACTTAAAATAGAAAAATCTTTCATAATCCAAAAGGCCTTAAAGCTTGAAACTTCATTCATGGCATCAGAACAATAAGCCCTACCAAATTTGAACAGCAGGTTGATCTTGGCCTTCATTCAAAGTCATATTGATCTAAATTTAAAAAAAACAAACATTTAAACATCTTCTTGTCATGAACAGAAAGGTCTACATGCTTGAAACTTCATATATAGCATCAATGCATTAAACCCTTCTAAGTTTATGAAGCTGGTTAACATTGGCCTACATTCAAGGTCACAGTGATCCTTAATAGTAAAATCTGTAAACATCTTCTTTTCATGAACCAAAAGGCCTAAAATCATTATATTTTATATATGGTATCAGAGCTTTAAGCACTACTAAGTTTGCAAACTTGTTGATCTTGACCTTTCAAGATCATAGTAAGAATACTAAATTGTTAATTACATGTATCTGGAAAACTATGAACTTTTTGTATAAGCTCGTATAAAAGAATATTGTAGGCATTATATTAAGATAATTTTGATATGTATATTGTTCAAGGTCATGGATTTAAAGGTCAAGGTCACTGTTGCATTAGCATACTAAAATGTTTATCTGGAAAACTTTTTGCATATGCATGTAAATTTGAATATTGTGGGGATTGACAAAATGGTTATTTTAAATTATAGTACAAGGTCTTGGGTTTAAAGGTCAAGGTCACATGTGTATTAACACACTTGGTTCATTATCAAAAAACTACAAAATATTTGTATATGCATGAATATTAGAAGATATGTTATATGTCATAAGGTTCTTTGGAAGCTTGAAAATTCATTTATAACATCAGCACACCAAGCCCTACCAAGTTTGCAAAGCTGATTGGTCTTGACTTTTATTCAAGGTGACCTTAAATAATAAAAAAATACAAATAAACAACAAACTATATTTCTCTTTTGATACAAAAAAAGTTTAAATTAAATTCTTTTTGTGAGCTACTGTACTAAATGCCCTGAGGTAATCATTCAAGCCCATTGGGCCTCTCATTTATCTATTTATTGAAAATTCATAAAGTACCCAGAGAAAACAAAAGCCACTGACCTTTGTCAAGCAAACTGACAAACTATCTCACATTTAGGAGCTTCCCGAGAGGAATTCAAGTCCAGGAGGTGAAAGGCACTGTGATCGGTAAGCGCATGCTTAAGACCAAATGGCCACCATGGCCCGATTTTTAGTGATACATTTTTTAGCACGTAATCAACCCAAAATCACCATTTGGTACATTTTATTGCAATTTGTGCATTTTTATGTGCGATGCCATCTTTTAATTAGCATATGTCTCTAAGTTAAGGCCACAATAGGTTTGATTCCTAGATTTTTATAATTACTGGTTCTCATTCTTAACACACAACAGATTTTCTTATGTTTTACATATCCTGTTAGGTTTAAAATTGTACTTAACTTAAAAAAATGTTACACAGACAAAATGGAAGTAATGGTCACATCCTTAAAATTAAGAAACTCAATCATATCTACCAGGTTTTTTTTTATTTAAATTTCAAAACATCTGGGTAAAACTCTTGAAATGACCACCTTGTTTTGGCCTTTAAGATTCAAAAGACAAGCTTTGTCTCTGAATAACAAAGAAATAACAGCAAACAGAGTAAAAACATTTTTATGAAATAAAAAAATTTATGTTGCTACACATATAAACAAATATGCAAAACATGTACATCTATATACAAGTTAACAAACTGAAACAATAAACTCGGATCACAATAAAGTCTTTTGTATCAAATTACAAAAAAACAGTATTGCAAAAATTAAATGATTTTTCTGAAATTCATATTCTTAGATTTGAAATTTTTTGAACTTATAGAAAAATTGTCACCTTCCTGAATTGTGAATGTTATCACCACTGCACTTTCCATGTAATTACTTCATTCACAATAAATTAAAATCTGTGATCTTGAAATACATGTAAATCTTCATTAAATTTCCTTTTTTCCACTTAAATTTTCCAATTAAAATCATGTTTAAAATTCAATGCCCATACAGTTACTAGTATATTAACAAAACATACAATACATTGACACAACTTTAATATCAAACTATGCAAGATCTGTACACATTGCAACACATCCATGTTTCTGTTTTGAATGTCCTCAATATAAATCTTTTCTACAAAGATTCTATCTAAAAATCTCAAACTTCTGATTTTATAGATGGTAAAGACAATAGGTTGCTGATTAGTTTCCTTGGTGACGAGGAGGTAAGTTCTCTTAGTTCTTCTCTTCCTGAAATAAATAATATTAAAAGAAATCATACATTTGATTTGGACTGTCAATAATTTGACTTGATAATTTGATAACTCGTACCACAGTATGTTTATTCTCCTTTTTAAAAAAAACTCCAAAATATCATTGTGAAGATCATGATCAGTGTTTGTTTTCACCACCAAAGTAGGTTTGAATATGGTTAAGTTGCAGTTGTGAGGTTTCTTACTACAGTGTATTATCAATAATTGATTAGTTGGTAAAAAAGAGCCCTTTGATTGATTTATTACTTATATACATTTGTAACTGAATTATTGGTTTGTGATGTTGCTCTATAAAATAGACCTACTGATTGGTTTGTCACCAATATAACTACCTGGTTGGTTTGTAATGTTACTAGGCAGCATAGAGGACCAACTGATTGGTTTGTGATATAACTCTGCAGCATAGTAGACCTCAATGACTGATTGGTTTGTGATGGTACTCTGCAGTATAGTAGACCTCAATGACTGATTGGTTTGTGATGGTACTCTGCAGTATAGTAGACCTGCTGGTTAATTTGTGATGCTACTCTGCAGTATAGTAGACCTCAATGACTGATTGGTTTGTGATGGTACTCTGCAGTATAGTAGACCTGCTGGTTAATTTGTGATGCTACTCTGCAGTATAGTAGACCTCAATGACTGATTGGTTTGTGATGGTACTCTGCAGTATAGTAGACCTGCTGGTTAATTTGTGATGCTACTCTGCAGTATAGTAGACCTCAGTGACTGATTGGTTTGTGATGGTATTCTGCAGTATAGTAGACCTGCTGGTTTATTTGTGATGCTTCTCTGCAGTATAGTAGACCTCAATGACTGATTGGTTTGTGATGGTACTCTGCAGTATAGTAGACCTGCTGGTTAATTTGTGATGCTACTCTGCAGTATAGTAGACCTCAGTGACTGATTGGTTTGTGATGGTACTCTGCAGTATAGTAGACCTGCTGGTTAATTTGTGATGCTACTCTGCAGTATAGTAGACCTCAGTGACTGATTGGTTTGTGATTGTACTCTGCAGTATACTAGACCTACTGGTTAATTTGTGATGCTACTCTGCAGTATAGTAGACCTCAGTGACTGATTGGTTTGTAGTTTAATGGACATTTTGATCAGTTTGTCACCAATATAACTGAATGATTGGTTTGTAATGTTATTCAGAAGCATAGTGGATCTACTAATTGGCTGAACTGTTTAAACCAAATTGTTTCAAGGGACATTTTATCAAACACTATACCCACTAAAATTTAACCCACTATCAGAGACAATCGTAGAAAACTGTAATACTGTAGTACCCTTGCAAATATGTACTGTTCTTTTGGTTACTACAATAGCATATGTTTATTTTTTGTTATCAAATAAAATAACTTACTTAGTACATTAGTATGTTGTTTTAACAAATGTTCTGCAGCTGTGTAGCCTTGTTTCATTAACTTTACATTTTTAGCATGTTCATCAATCTACAAACAAAACATATAACTATTTAAAGAGGATCTATTACAAATACTATATAAAGAGGATCTATTACAAATACTATATAAACAGGATCTATTACAAATACTATATAAACAGGATCTATTACAAGTCCTATATAAACAGGATCTATTACAAGTCTGAGATTGAGTAATTGATTATTTTTCTTGCATATAATTTACGAAAAAATACCGGAATCTCTACAATTAAGAGGGTAGAAATTGCCAGTGGATGAATACAAGACATGCAACAATAACAAATAACTCACAGCAGAATGTGAACCTATGCGACAAAACAGAACAACAATTTTTCTCTTTATATATACTGGTACATCTTTTAGTGAAAATAATAGTTTGTAACATAGCTGCAATTATCATTTATCTTAAACTAACCTCAACTTAACTTTTTAATAATTACCAACTGCACAGACAAAAAGAGGGGGTGGTGGTAATCATATATTGGTATAATTTTTTTTAAAATAAAATAATCAACACATGTGATCAATGACTTTTGACTCTTAAGGATCAAACTAACCTTTCTTAGAATCTTAGGAGTCAATTTATATAAGAACAACAAATTCTTCCAGAAATTCAAATGCTAAATTCAATTCCAATGACAGAGTTTTAGTTAAAAAAAAAGATGCATTGACATCAATCATCAGATAGACACAGACTACAGTGATTTCAGGTCTGCAAAAAATACTAGTTCCCAGACCAAATCACTAGCTTCAGATTCACAAAGCAATTAAGTTTTGACCCTAATCAAACTACAGTATAAAATACTTGATTTTTAGAAAAAGGTTGTTCAGTGTTTAAAAGAGAATTCAGGTAACTTACCAGTAAACTTCCCTTTACAGCATTCTGATGTACATTTTTAATTAAATCTGTGTAGTTTATGTTATCACAGAGATATTCAGAAGCCAGTGATTTAACATGTACTGGTAACATTTCATCTGAGATTTCTTCTGATTGGGTCTCTCTGAAATTACAGAAAATTCAATTTTGAGATTTATTAAACAATATTGGTAAAAGACTTGGCAAGTAAACAAATAAGTTTACAACTGATAATGATGATTTTTGTTTCCTATTTGAAATTGAAATCCATGAAATTTATGCTAGCAATAGCAAGGTGATGATTTTAGATGATATTAAAGACTATCTTTAGTTTGTAAAATTTTATTTACCGGTCTTCAATCTGAAGTAGAAAATTTTACAAACACATCTGAATCTAATCTTAATTGTATTGATTAGGATTTTAAACACTTGATTTATTTTGCAAGGTTTGTTTTTAAAACTGATTTTACCCTCCAATGTCCAAAATTCATTCAGGGAAGGGAAAAAAAATTAACAAAAATCTATAAAAGATAACTAATATATATATATGATCAAGATATATATCTAAAATAACCTATTGTTTACTTAGAAGTGTATGCCATCACCATATGGTATAGTACATGAACTAATTAATTTTGTGCTCCTTTTATACAATGGTCTAGTTTAAGAGCACTTTAGAATATTTTTCTATCTACAGTTATTTAACAAAGTTACCACAGCTTCATTACAACATTAAAAGATCTGATGTTTTAGATTACTTAATTTTTGTTTTTTTTGTCTCCTCAAAGTCAAAAACATGTAGTTGTAACACATTTTGAGATTGCCAAAGGAACAGGAAAGCAAAAGGACACAATCTCATGGTATTTAGAAGATTACTGGTCATGAAATGATTGGGGGGGGGGGGGGGGGGTTATCTGTAGACAAAGTTACATCATTATACGAGATTATATCAGTGATTCTAAAACCTTATTTTACAACCATTTACCGTCTAATTTCTTGCAATTATCCAAATAAGCGCATAAAGAATTAAACCGTAATTCAATGTCACCGTTTGTCTAGTCAGATGGGGCTTGATGACAAACTGAGGAATGCTTTTATTTTTAAGAAAACCATAAAAAGATTTTTTGGAACTTCAAAATACATGTACTATGGTAATAAGAGAGGTGGCAATGTGAAGGGGGTTTTGCTGTATACCTTTTTTAAATAAACTGAAACCGCATATGATTTTTAACAGAATAGAGTGTATATACTTACTTTTCTACCTGGACTAGTTTTTCATCTATAGTACTAATTAAGGTATCCCATTTGTCTGATTCTTCTTGTAATCTATTTGTACAAAACAACCAATAATACTATTTATAAATATGTATTGACATAAAACAATACAGATGGTAATGTGTATATAGTATGCATAAAAAATTTCGATGAATTTCAGTCTGTAAATTAGAATCTTGGCTTAATCAGTTCCTTAGGAAGATTTGTACAATATTATTCCTCAAACATAGAAAGGAATGTTGACCTAAAATATATCTCTTTCTCTCTTTATATATACATGTACAGTACACTCTGTTTATAACAAATCTGAAGGGGGTGTAAAAAGTACCTCATTATAAACAATGCTCATTGTATCCAAGACAGGAAGTCATGAGATATATAAAAATTTGATATGTAACAGCAGAACTACCAGTATACAGATCTACATGTATGTACTTAGGCTTGATGTGTTATTTATTATGTAGATGTAGAAGTTTCTTGCTATTTTGGTACATAGTAAACATTTCCAGTGAACTGAGTTTTTCGTTTTGTTTGTTTTTTTTTTTTCAAATTAGACAAAAGAAACTCGTCAAACAAAATGAAATATATTTACATTTGTACAAGTTAACACTCTGTTTTAATGCTTTTTAAGAATGTCCCTAACAATGTCTTCTTCAGTTCAAGTTTTTGACACTATGACCTTGGAGTCCACTTCAAAAACATCATTAGCATTTATTATGTCAACTTTCTGATTTCCCAAAAATCTATTTAAAATCTATTTAAAATCTATTGAAAGTTGCATCATCCGGGTCATCGTCTTCATTTTAAATATTAAACCCCGCCTTCCCTGATCCATTGGCTGTCAAATAGATGTCATATTCGGGGAAAAGAAAATCACTTTATCTGATTTGAGGTCATTTATTTCCGAGTGTGATGGATAATTATCAACAAACTAAAGAATTTTTCTGTTTTTTCCTTATAGATTTATCAAAATTTTTAACCCATTCAATATAAAGTTCATGATTCATCTAAGCCTTTTTATTTTTCCAATAACTGACAAGTAAATTTTAACAGGCTTGTTTTAAGAGCTCTTCCAATAACAACAGGCCTTTCATTTTTCAGAAGCCATTTTCAAAACCACTACTAAACAATAACAATAAATATCAAAATGTTTTATTTACAGAAACAAAACTCAAAGTCTACCCAGGTATTATTTACAGTTGATTGAGCAATATATACGATAGATGGCATGCATCAGTGATCTCAGACCTGTGAACAATAATCAATTTTGACACCTTGTTATAATAGGATTCATACAAACATGAATTCTAGTAAAGAGGCTGTAATTTTATCTCGTTCTAAACAATATCATGTTATGCCTGATCTCGTTGTAAGAGATACAAAATAAGCATGATCAAGACCTTTTGCCGGGGATAATTAATTCCCTCGTCAAAAATGATATCTCGTTTTAAGAGGTCTCGTTATAGATGAAGTATACTATATATATATATATATATATATATATATATATATATATATATATATATATATATATATATATATATACACACACACACACACACACACACAAATACGAATTTTTTTCTGTTCTGTTTAAAAATTGTTTGAAATAGCAAAATTACTGACCAAAACAATATGCCATCCACCCAACCTAACTGTGTAAGAAGTAAAAATTATAAAACATGTATAAAATATTGTGCTTTTTAACTACCTTTGTGTCTGTTCTTCAAGAAGTGTGATCGCTTCATCCATTTCAATATTAATTGGATTTTGTAAATAACTGAATAAAAAATATTTGTTAATTAGTTTCACTTTCACAGAAGAAAAAAGGAAGAAAAAGAAAGAAAGAATAAAGAAAAAAGCAACCAAAATCAGGAATTAATTATAACTTTCAGAAGATCAACATAACTTGCCTAAAAAAAATATTTTTGTTTTATGACACAAACTCTACTGCAATTTTTTAACCAAAGCTGTATAGTAGACCAAAGAAGAGTTTTACAATATTATAAGTCTTGCCTAGTTAGACCTCCATCTATAAGTTTCAAATTCAGACAATGTCAATAATACTGGAGGTAAAAGTGAAGCAGTCTTGTTTATTCTTTAATGTTGCGAACAATTATGAAATAATGTCTATAATATCTATTTTAATGTTACCAGATTTATAACACTAGATACACACTTTTCTTTTGTACATGCTTTCTTGAACACTCCATTATCTCTCATATCTGTAATTGTCCTCAGAACTTCATCTTCAACTGCAAAATACAGAGATACATATAAACTTTACAAGCATATACTATTATTTACAATAAGCAACATTTTAGGGACCAAGTAATTTTAATAGTCATTGTTTTTTCGTTTGTGTTTTTCAAAGCAGCAAATGCACTTTCCATTCAATGAGTTTTTCTTTCTCTATAAATACTTTAATCAAATATAAACTTTTTTTTGTGTGAAAACCTTGTTTTCATAAAAACAGTAACTAAATTATTCAAAACAAATAATTACCTGGTACTATATCAATAATAATAATAATAATAATAATAATAATAATAATAATAATAATAATAATAAAAAAGGTAATTTATATTTATAATACTACTTGTACATATATCTATTACTTGAGAAAATTAACTTACTTTCTTTTTTAAGACATTGAAAACTTTCTATATCTGTCATCTCTTCTTCCAGTTTTTGAAGTGTATACTATAAAAAATTATATATATATAAAAAAACATGAAATGATCAAAACAATTTACTACACTCAGAATTACAGTGCTAGTGACAGCCGTTTTAGAAAATTTTCACTTATTGAGGCCAGGTTAAAAGGAAAATCTCTATGTGCATTCTTGAATATCAGTTCAAGTTCACAGCTGTGAAAAAAGTGATGCTGCAGAGATGTGACATGATGAAAAAATCTGACAATTTTTTTTAATATGACATACAGTAATAAGTCACTAATGACATTACCTCATGTAATTGCTGTCATGTTTATAACGTAAAACTTAAATAGGGATAACATTAATAGATATTTGCGACATTGAAGGATGCATGCAGTGGCTTTTAGTTATGACTAGATTCAAGTAAATTCAACAACACAAAAATTTATTTAACTTTCAAAAATGTGCTGTCACAAACATGGTGAACCCTACAGTAGTTAAACAAGACAAACAATTGAACATTAATTTGTGCACATTTAATTCTATCTCAATGAGGAACACTTTGTTCTACATCTTTTAGGCATGCAAGACATAATGTATCTGAAACTTTTAAAAACAATAAAGTAAACTCTAAAAAAATCAGACAGTCAAAGTTATAAAATTTTGACAATCTTCAGGACACCAAAATCTACTACCGTAGTATTTATTAATTTCATAGGCATAAAATTAATGTCTGTGATGAAAAAAAGTAAATGTATGAATTATCTTACATTTTATAAGATTAATGATTTATGTGATGCTGTTACAATATATATGCCCAATTTGCTACCTACATTGCATTTTATTTTTTTTTCTAAAACCATTTAAAATTACATTTTTAGGGAAAGAGAAGTGAGGGTGACAGTGTCTCACACAGTATGTGTGTCCCCCCACCCACATGTACATACCTGAAGACACTGTGCTGTAAGTAATGCCAATCTTTCCTCTTGTGGCTTCTCATTATCAATATTTGTACAGATTTCTGAAAATTGAATTAATATACAATATTGCAATACTTTACTATGTAAATCAATATTTTCATACATTCAATTTTCAACTTTTCTGAGATTACATAATTTTTATAAGCCTCCACTTCTCAGTTTCCTCAGACTTATTTTTATTAAAGCAAAACACAGAAGTGAATTCAATGGATAAATTGTTATGAAAAGAAATAATTTTATGTTGGTGTTAATGTGATTATAGTAATATTTTTTATAGATGCCTATAAAGATGACAAAACCATATTCTACAAGGATTACCTCTTTACAACAGGTTGGCAGGGGTCAAAATCACAACAGCCAGATATCTTGGATTTGAAGCCTATGTCTGGTTCCACAGTATAAACAATAACACAAAAAATATAAAATTTACACAGCATATTACTAGTTTTTATATTCAATTTTATTATTTAGCTAAAAAGAGAAAACAAGAGCAATCAGAAAGACAATAAAACTGTCCTAAATCGACATCTAGTTCATAGAAAAGCATGGGCATCTTCCAACAAAAACATTTAACATTGAACTCTGGCACTCAAACTAAAAGTATAATGTAACCTTATCCATCTTTACAAATTTAACTACAATGAATGACAGAAGTAAATTTTTATGCAGTTATACATAATTGCCACCAAGTATGATAATTTTCTATTCATAATTTAAATTTATACATAACCTCCTCCAAGTGCTCCTCCATGTTCCAATCTAATTCTTCCTGCAGCAAAACTAGATCTTCTTTTACTTTTTCTGCCACTCATATTACTACAACTTCTAAGAATGAAAAACAAAAAAAAATATTCTTAGCATATCCTAAAGACAAAAATAAAAATAAATTTATCAAAAACAAAGTCAGATCTGAACCTGAAATTCATGTATCTTTTGAACAAGAACTTTAAATCCATGGGTCTTACAAAATAATATTATATAAACCTTCACTGTACATTGCCAATTTAAGGTCGATTTATCTGCAGCAACACAAAAATTGATGATATAAGAATATATTCAAGGATTGAAAACTGTAGACGGCTGGTTATAGAAAGTTTATCTGGTAGACTACTACGGCAAGTTTCAAGTACGTGACATGATGCAAACTTTTTGTTTCTCTTCTAAAACCTTGAAAAACTAGTGCTACGAAAGGAATTGGACAGTTTTTAGTGAATTATAAATACCTCCAATGTGGCTTGTCTTCAAAACTCAAATTATCTAGATCAGATCTACTATCTAAATATTTTATACTCTAAATCATCGATCAAAAATTCAATGACAAGACGCCAGGCACATACTTAAACATGTTTCAGTATTCTTCAGTTCTTGTATTTGTTTTATTTTTACCTGTTATCAAGACATAAACAACCAAATCAGTATACAAAAGTTCAAAGAATGCCGCCAAAAATGCTTCCTGTTTCTGACATCTCGGTCACGTCAACGCTCTACGAAGATTGATTATTGCCCCTGGTTTGGCTTTTCTTTACAATCGGGTGTATACTGTTTTCGACTAATTTTACCAGGTTATGATTAAGTTAATCGTCTGTTCGACAAAGATTATTACGACTGGGAAATCCCTTAATAATAACAGAAACAGAAGACATCATCATCACATGTAATTTTATCCCGATTGACATCTTCTGGTGTCAAGAAGGTAACTATGACATTTTCCACTTGTAGGTTCATTATAGGTAGTGTCTATCTAATATAAGCTGATCTTGAAAAAGTTTTAAATAAGATGGTTTGAGAGCTATCTTGGTGATCATGGTGATTATGATAGGATCAGCATAAATAACAAATTTACCATTTACAATGTGTATCTAAATAAAATGTTTTGGTAAAATTTTTATGTCTTTTAATATGATTATAGATACCAAACTGTGGTTGTTTTTGTGCATATGGAATCATTGTAGATCATAAAAGTTATTTTAGTCTCCAGACTGTAGCGCATATTACAGATACTATAGTAGCAAAACACATGTTACTAAAGACATGCTAATAACTAGTTTTAATGTACTTTCAAGGCGTAATGGTAAATAAGTCCAATACATGAAATCTGCAAATAAATGTGTTACTGTAAAGTCAAAAATGTTTGATTGGATTCATTTCATTTTTTTTGGGTGGGGGGGGGGGAGGGGGAGGGTAGTGAATACCATAAAAAATTACGGAGTGATTATTCACACGTACGGTAGAATAACGCACGTTGTTGGCTGGCATTATTTACACGTACGCATGCGCAGTACGATAACTTACATCAGCCGTATACGGACAAGGTGTATGTTCAATGAAGTATATCGGACCTATGGTCCAATGATTTAATACGATACGATGAGTAATATAAGAATACATGAAATAAATGATCAAACTAATAAAACCATTTAAGATAAAATTATTATTAAATAAAAAGTTTGACAACGACAATATGTATAGAATTAAAAAATTATTATTTATAATAATAAAATAATCATGTATAATAAAAAAAATAATGTATAATAATAAAATAATTATGTCTAATATACTAAGATAAAATAATTATTAAATAAAACGTTATCATTAAATAAAAAGTTATTAATAAATAAATGTTTGATAACGACAATATGTATAGAATTTAAAAATTATTATGTATAATACTAAAATAATCATGTACAATATTTAAAAAATCATGTATAAAAATAAAATAATCATGAATGATAATAAAATAATTATGTGTTATATAGTAGGTAAGATTAAAAATAAATCATTAAAATATAATAAAAACCAATAAATTGATTATTAAATGTGAAAAATTTGATAACGACAATACTAATTATATTATATTTATATTAAAAATGTTATATATAGAATTAAAAAAAATTTTGAAATACACTAGTTAAAATTAAAAATAAATTATTACAAATTATTAATTTTGAAAAATAATTTATTATTAAGTAAAATTAAAATTTAAAGACATAATCAAATAAAGACGTGTGTACGGATAAAAAATTAAGTTATTAATTTATGAATAGTGTTCAGGAAGTTAACGCAATCGTTCGCTTTGATTACTATTGTGATAAGGACGTGATCACAGTAGTCCGCTAATGAAATAATGTAATTAACGCCTTGAACACAGGATGCTGATTAATTAATTGAGCGTTCGTGTCAACGTAATGAATTACCTTTTGCCGTTGCAGGATATGTATGAGCAGAAAACTGACGAGATGGTTTTTAAAGTACTAATTGCGGTGAATGGTTCCGTGTATCTTGCGTAAATTCTGGACCAATTGAGTCTTTGGCAAAGTCTGATTCAACTTATTTTTGCAGCGATTTTTGTAATATGGAAAAACAATTGAATTAGTTATTAAGAGATCTCTGTAAATAGTAGTTAAGTGATTTTTGAAATAATTATTTCATAAATAAATTTGTAAGGCCGGCACAATTAATTATCTGAGGTGATCAGTTGCGGCTTTATTCGTGAGATCCACATTCTATGTGCAACTTCAGATATATTGATTGTCCATAATTTTTTTTTTAATATGTTGGTTATCCATTTTAAACAAAACACAATTAAAAAAATTCAAAATAAACAGTAAATTTTTTATTAAATCAAATCATCGGGATGGATAACTAATCAAATAAATGGATCCCGTGAGAACCACGTCCTCGTCGTGGGATCTTGAAACATGACAAGTTATTATATGCAATATTATACAAATATTACAAAAATATTCATTAGCAATATGATGTTTTAAATAAATAAATATATCGGTAATTATTATATAATTTACAAATATTTATATAATATTGCATCTAATAACTCTTCATGGCTAGGTGTTCTCTATAATATTAAACAAGTTATTAAACGCAATATTATACAAATATTACAATAATGTTCATTAGCAATATGATAAATATTTAAATAAATAAATAAATCAATAATTATTATATAATTTATATAATATTGCATATAATAACTCTTCATGGCTAAGCGTTCTCTATAATAATAAGCGTATTAAATAGTCCGATATACTTCATTGAACATACACCTTGTCCGTATACGGCTGATATAAGTTATCGTACTGCGCATGCGTACGTGTGAATAATGCCAGCCAACAACATGCGTTATTCTACCGTACGTGTGAATAATGTCGGCCAAAAAATTAATGTTAACATAATTTTTCAGTTACCATGGCCACTAATGTGATTTAGTTTCATATAACAATGTTCAATGAATTGATTTTTCTCTACCAAAAATCAAAATTTAAACACTATGAACATTAATGTTTCTTCAGTACAATGTATATATCAATTATTAGAGGAGTAAAAAATTAAAATGTCAATTAAATTTTGCATTAAAACTTTGCAGAATTTTTATGTCATATAATCTAAAAAATGCATTTTACTGTTTGTCAAAAGGATATCATTTTATAAGTTCTGTATTATTATACCCTAATTTAACAGGTGTTGATCATGTAAACTACTGGCAAGATACCCCACCCCCCACCCCCAGACTGTTTCACCACCTGAGATACACATCTTTATCATATGTTTACTAATGATATCACTATTTTTGTATGTGTGATAACTCGAATTTACACAAGTTGATATCAGCCTGAGTGATATCACACCCCTAGAAAAGTGATATCACACCCCTAGAAAAGTGATATCACACCCTTCATAAAATTCCGATAATGGACGATTTTTCGTGTCGCTTCGTGATGGGATGCACCTGCCGGTTCAAAAACTCAGATTCGCTGTTGTCATCACAATCATGATTTATGACTGCAGATCTTTAATCTAATTTTAACAACTTTCACTTTTTAATGAAGAGAACAAATTTATGCCTCTGTCCACGTCATGTTGGACGAATATGGCGACTGACTGAATATTTGACCTAGTTGTCGGGAAATCGACGTCAGCGGTTGCTAAGAGTAACATTGACATATGACGTATGCAGTAAAAAAAAATTATCTATGAGATCATGATAGATATAAAAAATAAAATCTGCTGGACTGCTTAAAAATTTAATTATTATTAATTGTTAATTTTATTTCAAAAGAAACATTTGATAAATAGTTTATGATATGACCATTTTGATATCACACCTTTCATTTGTCCTCGAGTCCTGATATCAGCCCTCGGGCCTTCGGCCCTCCGGCTGATATCAGGACTCTCGGGCTGATAAAGGGTGTGATATCAAAATGGCCATATAATAATCTCTAAATATTACTTTAGATAAATAGAAAATAGTCTAAGCATTTGGACTCATCATTAAAACGAAAATTTCCGGCAACAAGTGTTTCAGCTCCTACAAATTCATGCATAATCTACATATAATAAATGGTTTGATTCCTTTCCAACCAAAAAAAAAATATAGATTAAAAAATAAATAAATAAAAAAAAATAAATAAATAAATAAATACATAAATGATATGTCCACTTTACTTAGATATTAAAGTTTTTTCTATGATGAACAGTATATTGTTATTAAACAAGGTATGACCTGGCTGCTTAATTTTGGGTTTGCAAAGTCTTACAAAACAAAAACAGTGATGATGCACCATCTGAAACTACCACTGAACAACACTACAAGTTACTCTGCAATATACTAGTATGCTACCTTTTGAAATTTCATTTTCCCTTACAAAAACACACCAGAGGGTCATGAATGATGAATACTGATATTGAAAAAAAAAAGCAAATCTTTACAAGTCACTTTTAATGATATACTTATTTAAATATGTCGTCCTTTGACTACCCTAAGTTTTGCAATGCTGATTATGAAAATATTGATCAATTTTAGTGACTCTGCACATAGAATGTGTTACATTTAATACGACACCTCTGTCAAATGTAAGGTAGTGCATGGAACTAATCTTATAGAGTTTTATTTGTATAATTTTACTTTTAGATTTCTCACAGTGATTTTTATAAACCATTACAAAAATGTCTGAAGACTGGCCAATTGTATCTGTGGTGGTTGTGTCTGATGTTACTCGATGTCCTGCAGGTTTTACTGTGGTATGTAAAGAAATGTTATACAGTATTCATTCTATCTATATGAGTTACAAAAAACTTTTTTTTCACATACACTTCAACTGTCATTTTCTAGAAATTTATTAAACCAGCTTACTGTTTAAATACGAGACATATATTATGATATCATGTTTTCAAACCATTTCTTCTGATTCTTTTTGAAGTATTGTAACAAAGAATAAGCATCTGCAACTTTATTCAAAAAAATCTGTTTATTACTAACTAAAATTAGCATCAGTAAACATTTTCTTAAAAGTTCCTATAAAATATCAGCAAATAATAATAGCCAGAGTTTTTCTGGTAATTCAAAGTTTGTGACAGGTTAATAATTTTTTCAACAATCTCCTATACTGGTATATTCTACACAACACAAAAATCAAAAGATTTGGTTTAATTTATTGTAAGATATTGCACAAAACAAAAATCAAAAGATCTGGTTTAATTTATTGTAAGATATTGCACAACACAAAAATCAAAAGATTTGGTTTAATTTATTGTAAGATATTGCACAACACAAAAATCAAAAGATTTGGTTTAATTTATTGTAAGATATTACACAACACAAAAGTCAAAACATTTGGTTTATTTAAATTTAGGAATGAGTTATCCTTTATTATCTATTTACCTAATTTTTGTAGATTGACAGAACATATGATAGAAGAGAAGAGGCAGATTTATGGAGAGATGGTCTGTTTGGTAGAAGATTAGTTCGTTATTTATGTGTTGAAAAAGTTGCCCCATCTGCGGTAAGACTGTAAATGACTTGAAACAAACTTGAACTAAAGTACCTTTAAAATATACAGGTGCAGTTTGTTTTTCTCTCATTTCATGAAAACAGTGTTTTTCTTTCCTTTAAAAATGGTGTAACAAGGAGAAAGATTTAGAGTCGGACTTGCACTTGTATCAGGTCATCCAACGCTGTATGTGTTGAGTGCACTAGCAGCTGATATTTTCAGACTTCTACATTTTCCGCTGAATTTGCCATGATGTCACATGTTGTAAAACACAGACATACATTCTATGGCATTGTGCCATCATCATAAAAAATGGTTATGATTAGCAAAGAAAATGAAAGCAACACAAATATTACAAACAGAAATATTTGGTACTTTACTCAATTATAGGGACGAGATGTATTGGTGGATGTGGTTGTAATCAATGAAAGAGATCCTCTTCCAGCTGGTTTTACATGTGTTGATTTTACTGTTGATTCAAGTAAGTGTCTTTTTTATGTAATTGATTTACTGTGATTAGTTCATGTATGTATGTACACTTTAACACTGGATCACCTTGATGACTCAGTGGTAGAGGTTGTGGGTTCAAACTTAGGCCGGGTCATACATTAGACTTTGATTGTTTATTTGTAACCTTAATGTTAACTTTTGAAAGAGTGTAATCAGGAACCAATAAAATAAATTGCAGTCTCTGTGATTTGATTTATGGTCTTCTGCGTGAAAGCTCTAAAACTTATTTATTAGCCAAACTAGCCAGTCATACATGATCTTGATACAGCAAAACGAAAGACATTCCTTGATCGTTTCTGTGCATTTGGCATTGAAATATATATATTTACTATTATAACCTATCATACATTGTATTTCTTAAAGTCTAGTTCCTATTTCTGGTTTTGTTTATTTCAGCTAATAGAGACCCTTTTTAGAGAGACAAAAATGTGTTCTAATAACAAAATACATTGTATACCTACATACATAAAGTAAGATATAATTACTTATATAAATTTTTTAAATTTTATTTTAGGAGAAAAAGCTGTAAAAAAGAAAATGTTATGTGTCCGATACATGAACAGTACGTTAACTAATGATGCTATATCAGAGCTTGTTCTGTTATCCAGGGGTGTAAGACGACCACCAAGTGGTTATACATTAGTAGGGTAGGTATTGAGTATTGAATTAATACACTTGTTACATGTTACTAATGTAAACTTTCAAGAATTTGGTACCAAGAGCGTGGTGGTTCATCAAGCCCATCTTTGCTGTTCTTTGATGATATGGTTGATAATTGCCACAGTGGATTTCTGTGGTTTGTTGATGATTGCCAATACACAGAAAATATTAATATTTACATAGTTGATATTTGATTTAGCTTGATTTGAATCAAGATGATTAATTGCTTTTTAGATGAATTTTCAAATCCAGAACATGAGTTCGGATTAAAATGTTACATGTATATATCTATGAAACTTTACATATACACATTTATATATAAATGCAGCATACATACGGGTATATCTTTAGTATTACTTTATACCATTGTGTAAACTGAAGAAAATAACATATACCAAGTATTATATATAAATTATGTTAATTGAAATTATTCAAAATTTGAATTAGAAGTTTAAAATAACTTGACGAGATCAGCTAGTTTTCATCTTCTATGTATATTGAAAAATTGCTCTGTCAGTGATTCGTTATAAGAATCATGTGGATTTGAAACAGCATTCAAATTAATAGGAGCTTTTTGAGCATAGGTAATTAGATTTTCAAATAGGCAATGAATTTTGTAAACTTATGAGTATGTTGGCTTTTAAATTTTCTGGGATTGAGTTTATTTCATGTACTTTTGTGAGATGATTGTTTATTAATCTATACACATAGTTTTATCTGTTGTCTTTTAATTTCAGAGAATTAAACAATATGGCTCTTTGTTATAAAATGTCGTCTTTTAAGTCAAGTTTGACACAGAATCAGGCTCTTCAAGGTCATGCTCAAACCTCGTATGGATTACCTAATTCTGCTGATAAAACATTAAACATGTGAGTATAAGACTGTGTAGTATGCCTGTGTAATTAATTGTTTCAGTTAATTCTGTACAGTTTGCATAATTCAAATTAATATTAATATTAATATTCATATACATGTATTTGAATCTTAATATTCATATATATGTATTTGAATCACAGCCATGGTTGTGTGACTGCTAAAATGTCAATTCAAATAATTTTAACAATTCATAACTTACAAACTACTTAGTATTTGGTGTTGGGTATCTTTTTAGTGTAAATATGTTTCCAATGTTATGAAACTCAACAGAAAACCTTGGTGTATCTACCATATATGACTGCACTACAATTTTTAGCTTAGAGGTGTTAACCCTTTCTTGTTATATATTGTGATTTTTGTTATATATTGTGATTTTTTAACTCATTCATGTTTATATATTTATACATATGAAGAAATTTCCTTACACTGACATAATTTGTTTATCATTTAGGACATCGGTAGGATCTGCATTACCGTACCCAGTGGCGCCATCTGGACAACACAACTCTAATCATTATCCATTAGACCGCTCATTTAGTAGTCTAGGAAGAGGAACTGTAACACGTAAGTTCTTAGTTTGTGTTTAAGAAATTGTCATAGCTTAAACATTAGGGGTGTATTTGGGTAAGATATATTTTCTCACTCGAGTTCCAAGAAAGTTCTCTTGTAAAATCGCCATAACACTCAGAACATTTTAATTAGTAAACAAAATGGAGGCAAACATTGTCTTATCCTACAGTTCATCACAATAACTGAACAATCCATAATGGAAACTTAAGATTAATCACAAACAAATGTAAAGGACATTGCAGTGTCTTTACTTAAAATTTTGTGTAATATTAACTCACTGCTGAAAGAATCAAGTCAATACATACAACAGAATAAATAAATAAATAAATAAATAAATAAATAAATAAATAAATAAATAATAAATAAATAAATAAATTGTTGTCTTTAGATACCAAAAGTACTCATACAGACAGTAACAGAAATTATTTGTCATTAAAAAATAGGTAAGATGTTACTGGCTTATTTTAACTGACAATTGCTGGATAACGCTGACCCAGTCATCAGTTTCAAAATTATAACCAATTCCTAGTGCCTAACTGAAAATGTATTCTTTAATTTTTTAGCATTAGCAGGTGTGCCATGGCAGATAAATCCTAAATATGCTGATTTTGATAACAGTATGGATGTAAGTTGAAGAATTTTACATTTGTATTACATGTACAATGTTTAAAATTTAAGGCAGTGATATTTTATGCCCATTTAACACTTGAAATACTGTTAATAGTTCATCTTTTTCCACTGAATTGATTTGGTTATGTTGAACTTTACATCAGTTTTATTATTTTTAATGCCATAACTGTTTGGAGAGGTAGTATGTAACTCACTTGTTTCAAACTGTTTTTATAATAACCTGTGAGTGAGTATCAGCATCAACATCTTATGTTAAAAGGTTCTGATTAAAGTTTGTAGAGAGATAAAATGTGTAAAATGTGTCTTCATAAACTTGCAACAAAATTACCATACTGTTTCATAGAAAATGAATTATTTAGGATTCATTATTAGGATAAGTGACTATAAATAATCAAATTTTATTTTATACATATATTTTCAGATTGTTATACCACAGATAAGATATAAATCTATAATGGACATTGAAAGGGAGGTAAGTCAAATAAAATAACCATGGAAAGTTGGTTATTGTTGTTGTGGTTGTTTAACATGGCTTCAGCATTTTTAAGCTACTCATGACAAAAGCAAGATTTTTAATCTCTAAGGATTACTCTGAGAGCATGTTAATGTTTGCATGACATGTGGGAGTCTCATTACAGTCTGCCTTGCACTATCACACACACAATGCAACTTTTTGTTGAAGTGCTACCTCGCCAAGTCAGTATGGCACTCCTATGGAAAGGAGGTAAATTTTAAATTACTTCACAAATTAAAAAAGTAACATTACTTTATCATCTCTACATGAATGTTGGATTGTATTATTTTGCTCTAAAATTATTCTATTAAAAATCTTTTCAAGTCGCAATATTCCAATATATCCAAGTCTTGATTCAAGATTTAATCAAGAGACCTTGACTTTAAAAGCCAATGATAGTGTTCCATACAATGTGAGAATTTTGATTTTTCTTAAAAACAAAACAAATGATAGATTTGCATCAGCATCAGCCAAATCTGAGAGACAAATTGTTAACTTCCATCTCCATAGAAACCAATGTAAACTAAATTTTGATTTATCACAGAAAAGTTAGCTTACTTACCCAACCAACAAACAATTGGATACATGGTGTCTGAATGCATTGATATTATTTTTACTATTATTTTTTTTATTTATTTGTTTATTTTTTCTTTTTTGTAATTTAAATTTTTATTGAAGTATTTTTAACTTCATGTACATAAAGACAATATTACACCAATCACACACACACCCATACATTATATTTGAAGTTTTCCACCAGGTTGCAAATATTTACATCCAAAAAAAAAAATGAAAATTTCAAAACAATTACTAAAGGGTGGTGAAAATTCCCCATTTTTCAGTGAAATTGCTAGAGGTTTCATTGTGATAAGTTTTTACAGATTGTAAATACTGTATATTGTTCATTATCAATTTTTTTAATTTTATTATTTTTTTGTTTACAGATAGTTAATATTTTGTTCATTATTAATGTTTTTATTATTTTGTTTACTTATAACCAGTAATTTAATTCCTTTCTTTGTAGTATGATTATCCATTTGTGATAGAACGATCAGCTGCAGCCAGATTACCACCAGATTTTAACTGAATAAACTGGACTTACAATATATTAATTAGTACTATTTACCTGTACAGACAAAATAGAAACTACATGCACTTTTCTAACTTTCTGTATGTGTGAAAGGACTGGTTAAATATAAGATTAGATTATTGTTTGGCTTCTGATGGTGAAATGATCATAGATAAACTTTGATCTGACAACACCATTTTATATCAGAATAATTATTAGTGCTTTTTAAATGTGAATCTAATGGAAATTATATAGAACATTT
This sequence comes from Tegillarca granosa, assembly GCA_029721355.1. Classification (NCBI taxonomy): domain Eukaryota; kingdom Metazoa; phylum Mollusca; class Bivalvia; order Arcoida; family Arcidae; genus Tegillarca; species Tegillarca granosa. The sequence goes on along the minus strand of CM056605.1, from coordinate 20,814,786 downwards.
ATGGTAATTACAGTAGTAACATTGATTGTTAGATGAGTGATGATAGTGTTTGATTTGTTATCATCATTATTGTATGAGTGTATTATTTGTTTAATTCTATACCCAAGTAACAGTGAGCACTTGCCAAAAAAAAACCAAAAAAAAAACCACTTTGATTGGATATTGCAAATTAATTCACACCTAGGAGAATTCCTGGTTATGGAAAAAACTTGGGTTGAATGTTGATCACCAGAGCTCTCAACTGATCTGGATTTTGAGATTCACAAAATTTTGTAATAGTCTACAATTTTTCTTTTACTGTTGGGTCCTGGGAATTTTATTTATGAACACACAGTCCAAGCCCAGTTTCACTATCATTTCTTGACCAAGATTTTCCTTAACTTAAATCTGTCAAACCTGAAATGTTAACTAATTATTATTATTATTATTATTATGTTAACAATTTTATTAACTGTCATTAAGATGTCATTTTGAAGATTACTTCAAGCTTATAAAATCTGTATTTAGTTTTATGACAAATATTTATTCATAGGTCAAAAAGGAGATTTCCAAAGTGTGCTAAATTTGGAACCCTAGAAATTTAAAAACTGTTAAATTATTATCATGTTGAAAACAAAGTAATTACTACAATGTGTTATTAGTGCAAATTGGCATTATAATTTTTACATATATTGTGATTCAAAAAGCAATTATTTTAAAAAACAGTCAACAGTGATAGTATTAAATTTCCCATATAGACTTGCAAAGAATCTGTGCTTTTGTTATACATGTACATTGTTTATGTGATAAAGGTTTTGTTTTTCTCTTTTTAAGTGTCTAGTGTTTGTTACAGTAATTGGGCATATTTAAATCAAGATTATGTATGTTTTATGTCTTCTTATGATTTTACGGAAGTTGCTGGCCTAACAAATGGATCAAGCATAACATACATTATTTGTATTAAAGTGCTAATGATAAATATAGTAAGATAAGGTACATATACATGTTAACATTTAATGTATCCTGAAGTTGTTAAAAAAAAAAAAAAAAAATCATTCATTTACAACTTCTTGTGAGTGTGTTGTGAAAAGCTTTTGAGTTAATATTTGAGCTGTGTACACCACATACAGTAGTAGTAGTAGTAGTATAATAGTTTATTAAAGTGTCACATACCAACATACAGTTATCACATGTAAGAATAAATATTATGTACATCATACATGTTTACCCTTTGTTAATTAACCAACAGTTGTTTTTGCTCAACTGGCTTATTCATGTACATTAATTTTGATTCAGAAAAGCACACCTATAAGTTACTACAATTTATTTGTGTTTAATTATACAGTATACATGTACATCATTTTAACTGTAAATTATGCATGTTACTACTAGCTGTTTAAATATGTTCTGTCAACGTTAGGTTCACATTTAGCTGGTTTGTTTAACCTCGGGTTATGATGCAGTGTGTGTGTGTGTGTGTGTGTTTGTGTGTGTGTTAAGATTATTAAATAATGATTTGTTTGGACGAATGGATTCATACTTGTAAAAATAAGGTGTAAATTATTACATTGTATTACCAGAAAAATTGTGTATATTTATGTAATATACAAAATAATGATGTTCTGTTCTTGCCTGGTGTAAATTTTTTTTCCTGTTGATATGTTTTCTTGATAATTGTATTGTTATTTTGGAAGTTTTGTCTCACTATTGTAAGAAAACTGGAGATAAAATCCACATCTAATTGAACATGGTCAAAAGTTTACATCAGTACTTACCTTTAAACAATTTTAAGCTTAATAAACATTAAGGGATTGCTCTTGTACATTTATTTTAATGAAGTTAATAAAAGTAGCATATTTTATAAATTTGTACGTTTTATATACCATTTTGGTGCATTTTTGACATTTTGACCATGCAAATACAGAGCACAATCAAGAACAGTTCATACATGTATATATTAAAATATATCTTTGCACTCTTTGTATTATTGTGGCAAAAAATTCAGCAAGGTACTACTGTCACATCTGTGCTCATAATTTACACTGGGGAAAAGGGACAAAAATTGATAAAACCTGGCATTAATGTCAATTCTTTGACATTATTATGATGTCATCAGTAATTAAACATTAAGAAATTAAAATTGTCATTTGACAGAAATAGTCCCGACTCCATAATTAGATTTATTTTTCATATTAATTTGTGGGCCAAGTAAGGCTATCTATATAACTGGTACTCATTTTAAATTGATGATGCTAGTTTATACTCTTTAATTAAATCATTGTATTAATAACTGCATTTTGTTAAGAACTTTACCTGGTAACTACACATACATCATAAGTTTTAAATTTTCATTCTAAAAAGATTAAATTTTGGATTTTTTTGTTGAATGTAAATACAGACAATTTTTTAATGTGATGTCATATTTTTGATATGTGCTGTTTTATTTTTAGCCATACTTGACTTGTTATTTACCATCAAGCAAGGGACATTTTCATTGGCTGCTATTTTCCAACCCATACTTGTGACCAATCCGATCACAGAATATAGTTTTTTATTAAAGCATTTGACTGGTAAAGTACTTAACATACTTGTCACTTCTGCATCGAAAACCATTTACCAGTTGATAAACAAAAGTAAAGATATGTAACCTGATTGGTAAAAAATAAGGTGTGGAAAAATATCATTTAATGGAATAGCCTGTTGATAAGCAGAAAACCAGTTGAGTATGGCTAATGACTATTTATTATATACATACATGTATATGTATTAGCTGTGATAAACTCTTTGTCAGTGACTTACATTGGAACTTATATTAAATGTAAACCAGTACATTTCATTAAAACAACAAATATATACATTACTAGTATATCTATGATATATTTTCTAAGGTTAAAACATAATGAGATAGGTACAAGGCAAATGAAATTCCCCAGAGCTCCACCTGATACCTCAAAGAATTTGTGCGTGACAATTATTTCTTTTGGCAATGAATCGCTTAAAGTGATGTTTTTCGGTAATAACGACATTTTTTCTGCCATATTTGATGTAAGCATAATCCTTTTTTTCGCACAAACATTAAGAGGTATTGATCATGTAGTATGCTGGCCAGTTCCATTACAGATAAGAAACATTTTTAGTGTTGGTTTTAAAATGTAAAATAAAAGTACATTGCATAAACACTTACAGTGTGAACAATTTGACTTGGCAAATTAACTCTATGTTAAATAAAGGTATTAATCAAGGTCAAGTCATTGTCTCATTTGAAGGAATTAAACTCAATACATGTTTGTATTACTTTTTAATTTTTTCTGGGGGCAAAAATGCATTTTGTTGTATATGAAAAAAAAAAAAATTTCAAATAATTGCATTTAAAGTTATTACAAGTAAATCTGATCATTTACGATGGTATGTAATTAGATGTTTATGTAAATATATAATATGATGATAAACATTCATGTACGTGTACATGGTAATTGAATATTATAAGTTTTCAACTTTGATTACTTAAACACACACACACACACACACACACACACACACACACACACTTATTTTACCTGGATAATAAATCAATGAAATAAATAAAATTGATTTAGTTTTAATTTTACTGCTTTGATATGCAAAGTTGAAGTTACTGATTAACTTTCCTTATTTTATAGGGGCCTCAGAGATCTGATTGAATGCTTACAGATCACTGCTTAGGGTCAAATCTTTTGCAGATTCCAGTATGTGAAAAGTTGTCATTTCACTTGCTGAAGGTCAATAGTTTTCTCTGAGTACTCTACTTTCCTTCTCTGTCCCATGTCTCGATACAAGTGAAATATTCTTGACTGGGACATTAAACCCCATTAAAACAGTCAATTAATCCTTCCCTGTCCCAGAACCAACTGCCTGAATATAAGTCACTTGACTGAGGCATTAAACACTATTATTCTACTTCTCTTCTTGATTTTACATTTTATTTCTATGGAAATTTTTTTCACTTGCATGTGTATAATGATGTCACCAGTTACACACACATATTGGGTTTCTTTTACTATATCACCTTGTGCTGAACTATTTTATCATGGAAAAAAATGCCAAATGTCAGAACTTTTGCAATATTGTCATTTCACCACAGAAAACAATAATCTTCAATATGAATTTGTATATAGTGATAATTAAACACAAAAAAATCAGTCAATACATATAATAGTAGATCGATTTGTTTATATCATCCATCTAGTCTAAAACTATCAAATAATGTGCATTCATGTTTACTGAAATGAGGGTTTCATGAAACAAGAAACAAGAAAGTAAAGAAACCAAATGTTTGATGGTAATGGCAGAGCATTTTACAAATGTAAATAAAAGACCTATGCAAGATATAATACAATGTAATGCATAATGATAAATGCAAGTAGTAATAATTAATTTAATAAGCTTTAACATTTATATCACTAGTATATCACTTATATCGAGATGTCGCCATCTAAACACATTATAGCTTAGAATGTATCGAATTGAATATTAATGGCAATGGGCATGCTCACATTGTTGGTGCTTAGTTAAGATTTTATGTAAAAAAAATCTATATCTTTTACAATGTATTTCTTACAGTGCAGTATTGGGCATTGAAAATGATCATTTTCATCAGTTTTCATCTCAAGACCAACATTTAATTGTTTACATCTCCTGTCATAGAATTTAAAACTTTAATGACTGACCCACTAAGGTATCCCTTAGCCCCACTGGTAATAGTTATCAGTAGAAGGATTATAAAACATGTATTTTTTCTTCCATAAAACTACTGGATAGTGTAAATGTACAGTGTGGTAGTTTTACTAATTTAGCCGTCCTTGTTGGTTATCTCCCTTTTGTCCATCATTCGAGGACTCAAAATCTTGATGTGAATGAAATCTTGATAAGTGTGTATGACTCCACTCCATCACTACAACCACACCCCTACAATGAATCATCAAGAATAGCTGAAACATTGCTGATGTGAATGAAATCTTGATAAGTGTGTATGACTCCACTCCATCACTACAACCACACCCCTACAACGAATCATCAAGAATAGCTGAAACATTGCTGATGTGAATGAAATCTTGATAAGGGTGAATGATTCCACTCCATCACTACAAACACACCCCTACAACGAATCATCAAGAATAGCTGAAAAATTGCTGATGTGATGTTAAACAACAATCTACACTTAAAATGTAGTTTATATAAAGGAGAGGTACCTATACTAAAACTGACCTTTTTATATGTACATTGCATGTATGTCTCTTTCAATTTCAATATAATGATTGATTTTAAAATTATATAAATGTATTTGCTTTTTCAAAAATTTCTATTTTGCATTTTTAACAACTATAATCAAGAAGTACAAAAATCCTCTCTTGTTAGCAAACAGAGAAAGGTTTATGGGTCAATTTTAATACAAAAAAGATGCATCCATAAAGGAAATCTATGCATTTTTGATGCATCCATAAAGGAAAGCTATGCAGACTCATTCTCTGACCTCTGAATATCTGAATATCTGAATCTACACTTAAAATGTAGTTTATATAAAGGAGAGGTACCTATACTAAAACTGACCTTTTTATATGTACATTGCATGTATGTCTCTTTCAATTTCAATATAATGATTGATTTTAAAATTATATAAATGTATTTGCTTTTTCAAAAATTTCTATTTTGCATTTTTAACAACTATAATCAAGATGTACAAAAATCCTCTCTTGTTAGCAAACAGAGAAAGGTTTATGGGTCAATTTTAATACAAAAAAGATGCATCCATAAAGGAAACCTATGCATTTTTGATGCATCCATAAAGGAAAGCTATGCAGACTCATTCTCTGACCTCTGAATATAACCTAAACTGCATAAAGTAACCAGGAGTTATTAACATACCCTGACATCAGCTTCAGTGTTCAAAGTTAAGATAAGAGGGTTACCTATAAAAATCATGTAAATGTAAAGACATCTAGCTATCTGGCCCCAGTTTCAGAATCATTCACTCAATTAAGTGTATACTCAACTCATATTAGTGAATATTTCAATGTCAATTTTAAGACATCACACAGTTAAAATTGAATACCTTATGTTATATTTAAATTGTTTATTGTAGTTTTGTTGAACAAAAAAAAAAAAAAAAACATTGTCACATAAAGCTTAAAATTTTTAAAATATTGATGAGAGAAAAAAGGGAGTATTGAGTGAAAACTCAATTGAGTAAATAATTGTGAAACTGGGGCCTGATATGTAATAAATAGTTAATTCTACAACAGCTGCAATATGATGTAAGTAAATACAAACATTCTGGACAAGAAATGTAAAAATACATGTAATGTTTTAAACTGTAAAAAGTTTTTAATGGGATTTTCTCTAGACCATGCCAGAATTTATTATTTTATTTATTTATTTTTATGGGATTTTCTCTAGACCATGCCAGAATTTATTATTTCATTTATTTATTTTTATTTTTCTTGAAGGGATATATAAACATTGTTGATTGCTTAACCACAAGTTTCAAATCAATCATGATTGTTTGTAATTATGCTTTAATTAAGAACTGAAATAAAACTGACATAAAATTCTAGTCATGTAGGTGAATAAATACAAAAATTTTACTTCTCGTTTCAACTTCTAAAAGTTCAACATAAAAATATTAATTTCCTTATAAACATAGATGTAAGACAATGGACAATGAATGTTTTCTAAAAACAATACATCAATATTACAAATTTTATTTTAAATTGAAGTTTTTTAATTAACATAATTCACTTTTGATGGAATTTGTTAGATTTTCGCAGCTCAAAACATGCACCGTAGTCAGAATGACACTTGTTATCAAGAATGTAGTGCAATAGGTAAATAGGGGAGAGTCATAAACAGAAATGCACTGCAATAAAAGTAACATTATTTTCTGTCTTTTTTCTTTTTCTTCTTTTTATGATGATGTTCTTCTGTTGTTTTCCTCTTTTTGTGTTCTGCTATCAAGTCTTGATCTTGGTCATTTTGTGATGTGTTAGCCTGTGGGGCATTATCTATAAAAATAAGACAGAATTACTTATACAACTGTCTGAATTTTGATGTGCTAGTTTAGGGAAAGCTACTGTTAAAACTCAATTTGTTTGAATTTCTACGCAAGTTTTAGTTAAGTTAAAACATAATCCAGAGCTTAATGCGTTCTTTCTGGAATAGTTCTAATAAAGGATGTGCTACAGTTGTGACAGAAAATTTAGGTACATTTTCAATGAAGTGCTGAACCTGTTACAGAAAGTTTGGATACTTTGTCAAGAAAGTGTCAAAGCTGTGACAAAAATTTGGGTCATTTGTCAAGAAGGTGCTACAACTGTGACAGAAAGTTTGGATACTTTGCCAAGAAATTGTCAAAGCTGCGACAAAAATTTGGGTCATTTGTCAAGAAAGTGCTACAACTGTGACAGAAAGTTTGGAAACATGAAACAAGAAAGTGCAATGAAATTAACTTATTTAGTTTAAAAACAATGTTTAATATGCATAGTACAACATCTTGAACATTGCATAAACATTTTAATATTTCAACAATTAATAAACCTTTATTTTACTGAGTATTTGTATAATCTTCAACCAATAATGGATACTTATTTACCATTAATATCAATAAAGCTTAGTTAGACATTATTCAGTACTTTACCAGTTTAGTTCTTCCTTGCTTGATTATCTTCTCTTGAATTAGCATAAGGGTAAATTGAAAAATTAAATTTTCAAAAAAAAAAAAAAAAAAAAAAAAGGCAAATGGAATTATTTACGTATTACTGGATCTTACCATCCCCAGTGGAAGGTGTCCCTTTTGCTGCAGATCTATCCTGATTTTTAGATTTAGCAGCTTGCCATAATGCACTTTTTACAAATCTTTTACTGGCTCCTTTGTCAAGTTTAGGTGCTTTTGCCTTATCTTGACATTCTTTAACTCTGTTCATATAACTTCTTATCCGATCCTGTGTCAAACAGATTAAAAAAAGTACAAATGTTACATTGCAGAATATAAAAGTTCATTGAAAAATACAAATTAATGTTAAAATACAAAATATATCTTCCTGCACATAGAAGTTCTTTAATCAACAGAATTCATTATATATTTTAAAAAACAATAAAGATATATGTGTGGTTTATTGTCATGTAATACACGGGTTGAAGTGAACATATGACAGATAAATCATGATGCTGTAAAGCCTAAATGATAAGTTGTAATGGTATGAATATCAATATATTATAACTTCATGTGTGAATGTTAATTGTATTTCAATTATAACATGAGTAAAACTACATACTGTATAAGTATTTATTTTGGCTGTGTATTAAAATGGGCACTTTTGGCATTAAATTAATTTCCATTAATATCAATACACTATAACATTAATTTTAGCTCACCTGCCTAAGAAGGAACAATGACAGCACCAATATCAATATACACTAAATGTTTGAGACGCTAATATAATATAATGTTAATATAAATACTTTTATAGTACTAGTATACTAGGCAATTTCACAATCATTCACTTGATCGAGTGCACATATATATATATATATATATATGAATATCATACTCATTCACTCAATTGAGTGTACACTCAACTCAAATATTCCAGTTTTTCTCTCATGGATATTTAAACATTTTAGATTTTATGAGACAATATTTTGTTTTGTTCGACAAACTTACATTAAACAATTTAAATATAACATCAGATATTCAATTTTAACTGTGTTATGTCTGAACAACTGATGTTGAAATATTCTCTAATTTGAGTTGAATGTACACACAAATTTTCTCACACTAGTACCGTATATAAAGAAGGAGTACATATATATATAAAAACTGAGCAATTCTACAATGCCCATTCAAATAAACTAAAACTATTAAATGCTATGGACTGTATCTGTTACTTTTGATTATGATACAAGCTGACTTATTTCCCCTTTAGAATGCGGTACAGAGGCCCGTTCATGATAGTGTATGCACGCTTGCGCATTGACTTCAAGTCGTTCAGGAATGTATGTTCGCGCGAGCGCAAGTGTGTGACTGCTATCAATATTTAAGGTTGTTCGCCTTAGATTCAAGATGGCGTCCCTCGGACAAAGTTTGTAAGAAATGGCTTAAATAAATTCTGAAACCAACATGCATTTCAATTTATATTTCAATCCAAGAGTATGGTTTTTTCTAGAAGGGATATAAACGATAGGATTAGTTAAATCTTATGTACAGTTGTCCAATTTAATTTATATTTTGACATTTTCCCTCCAATCGAGTGTCGGTGTCCAAATCTAAGGGAGGTTATTTTTAAAACATCTAGATGATTGTGATGACTTACTTTCAACACAAGTACTTACGTCTATTCAATAGACATAAAAATTGTATTCTCGAGGGCAGTGGAAAGCAACCAGTAACTTGAACATGCCTCAGGTTTATTCATTAACCTACTGTGTAAGGGGTCAATCATGTCAATAATGTAGGTTTTTAATCAGATTTTATAATAAAGTGATAAATACTTACAAGTTCTTGTTTTACACTGTGTTCTTTAGGATTTAATCCACACACATTTAAATACACTAAAAAGTAAGTACATACATGTATATAAATTAACATAAATTATAATTTTGGTAAGCATAAAATTTGATAACAAGTTTCCTGTACATTTAAAACATATTATCTCTTAAAGTACTTAAAACATTATCCATATTCTCACACATAAGTTACAACAGCTGAACAGCTTCTTCTTAAAGCAAATTTGATACAACATATGCTAGCATAAAAACAATTCTCAGGTTCTCAAGTTTACTAGCCAAATAATTCAAGACCATGATACAAAGATTGAATAATGTCTTAATAATGCTTCTACAACCATGGAAGTTACATACATCAGGTTATTATTATTAAAATTATTATTATTATTATTTTTATTATTATTATTATTACATGTATTATTTTTATTATTATTATATTTTTGGAAATTGGAGGGATTGGGTTAGCAAAATTCTCACTTTTCATTAGGCCTAACTTAAAAAATTCTTTGTTTGCTGTTTTCCCACCCATGCTAACCACATGTGGGTAGGTAGGTAGGAAAAATATTTTATTTTATTCTTTGAAAACTTAATCTATTGCACTTTTGAATAAAAAAATATACTGGTCCATTCAATGTCAATTTCAAATATATTTTTTCAATATACCAATGAGGGATACCAAAATTGTGAAAATAACACCATCAGACCAAAGTAGCTGCAGTATTGTCAGAATGTCGAATATATCCAATGCTTAACAACTTTTTGTTGCAAATTAAATGTGAGATGTTAAACTGTAATAATGCCTCATAACTGATTAGATGAACACCTCCATATTAGAACAAGAGATGTCAGATGAAAGATGAAAGATATACCAGTATTCGAGAGATTTCCAGACGATTTTCTCTTCTCTCTTTTTTCAAACCTGCATATGAAAGACAGATTAATACAATTCTTTATTGTAATGGTGACTTGCAAAACAGTTATTTTTAGAATGTCAGAAAATTATTCTGAACTCTTTTCAAAGAAGCCCCTACCATTAAATTCCACGAATTGTTATTAACCACACAAACATCAGCCATTTATTAACTGCTTAAAGTTTATTCAACTATTGACTTTGGTAACTCTGAATCAACGAATTAGAAATTAATAAAATTGAAAAATCAACAACTGACTAGAATTAAAAACTTAAAAACATAAAATTTTCATTCAATGACACTGTACATTAAATGTCAAAAACTACTAAATATAGTTTTAAATCACATCATCTACAGATTACAGAACTAATTAAAAATTTTCAACATAAGAGACTTTATGTCTTACATGTTACTGATAACATACTTTATTTGCTCCTTAAACTCATAAATTCAATCAATTCAACTCTGCCATTCCAAAGCAAAGTAAACCTGTCAGAATCAAAACATGAAATTTTAAAAATTAAGAAACAACCAATTTAATTTAAAAGTAACAATACAATGTCTGATCAAAATAATGGTCCATTATCAAGACTAGTAAGTTCATAAACTCATAAATTCAATCAATTCAACTCTGCCATTCCAAAGCAAAGTAAACCTGTCAGAATCAAAACATGAAATTTTAAAAATTAAGAAACAACCAATTTAATTTAAAAGTAACAATACAATGTCTGATCAAAATAATGGTCCATTATCAAGACTAGTAAGTTCACGAAAATCACTTGATCGGATTACGCTTTGGAATGGCTTTGCCACTCTCTTTACAAGTAAAACAAACTGGCAATACAACTCGGAAAATTCGCAGCATCTCTGTGTCTCTCTCACATTGTTAACCAATGTCTTCTTAGTTCCTCCCTGTGTTTCTCCCACGGAAAAACAAAGCGGAACTTCCATAATATCATAGATCAACTTGCTCACGTTGTCTCGCTTATTGTCAGTGTTATTTCCCTTTGAATACGTATTAAAGCATTTCTTATGTTGTGTGAAAGGTCGCATGTCCTTCTTTTTGGGTTAAATTAAACAAATTAATGCCCCTACATTGGTTAACCATCCGTTATGTTGTATGAGAAGTTACGTGTCGTTCTTTTCGGGTTAATAATCTGCTGGAAGTTTGATGCACAATTCATATTCCGGTCTGAAACTTGTCAAACGGACGACAAGACTTCAGGTGAAAAAAAAAAAAAAAAAAAAAATGGAATTGATGGCAATAAAATTTTTTGGGTCGGGGCATTTCAAGTGGGTCGGGCGGTCAACGGCAAACAAAGTTAATTTTATTTTAGGCCTTATGCTTGTAAAACATCATATCTACAGAGGGTTGGCAGTTCCTTGACACAATACAAAATGATACAATACTGTATGACAGCAAAAATACAAACAAAAGAGCTAAGTATATACTTACTCCAAAATAATGAATTTATTGTATATCCTCCCACTAATTCAACTTTTGCTCTGTCTAGTGGAGAAAGCTGAAAATAAAAATTATAAATGCTAAAAAATATAGAGTTGAAAACTTAGGATAAAATTTTAATGTATACCTTTGGAGTAAAAAGTTTAACTACTTAAATAAATTCATTGGTTATAGGGTTTGGTATTGCATCTTATAGGCTTCTGTTTCATAGTGACCATCTTCAACAAAATGAGGCTTTTATTGCTGGCATGTGTTGACTGTTCATACTGTAAGGATTATAGATCAGATAAAGTTAGGTTTAATTGTTTGATTATTAATCAATTAATTAATTCAATAGAGCTTATGTTATTTGTTGTAAATTTTATTGACTATAAATAAAGATGTTATTATGATTATTTATAATATACATGTATGGTAAAATATAGTCTTAAACTCTTTGAAGTATGTGATGGCAACATGTAAATTTGATCTGAATACCATCACCGTGTTATGATAACATATTGTACAATACTCAAGATAGAATTTTCAGTGGTGATCGTGGTAGTTAAATCAAAATATTGTCGTTTTAAAGTGTAAAAACAGAAATAGCCATATTTGTATATCATAAATTAAATATAGTAGATATAATCAGGTACTTACCTTTTCAAATAATTCATTTTGTGGACACTGCAACAACGGCTGCAAAACTGATTCGACTTGAGATAGGGATGAGTCGAAAGATGCCAACTTTTCTTTCAATTCCTCTGGTATACCGGCTTCGTCGGTCATTTTTCAGTTTACTAAGAACAGCATTGTTTACCATCTAATCTCTACAACACGTTTTTCATTCACCCGGAAGTAACTTTTTAAATATAAAATCAAAGTAAAATAGGTAAATGGGACGGAAAGTATATGAAACTCGGTCGCTATTTTACAAATGAGGATATCGTATGTTTAAGGTGGTTATTATAATTAAAACCAAGATTTGATGCTTTATATAATTTCTAATTTCTATAGTCATAAAATTTCTCTGTTTTAATGAAAGCAAAATTATGTTTTCAGTAATAATAATAATAATAATAATAATAATTTATTGCTCAAACACAATTTACAATATTGGTAAGGGCAATACTAACTGATAAACAAAACTTACAAACATACAAATTTAAAATTTAGAAAGCCCAAATTTTGGGGTAAGTCTCAAATTTTATATTTAAGTATTTAGTTATATTAAATCAATGTGCAACATCCAAAGGGTTTTGATTACATATTACAAATACAATGTATTTTTATTTATTTGCAGTTCACTTGTTGTTTCTGATGTCAAGACTACAAGTTATGAAGTTTATTATTTCTCTTAATATTTTTTTATCTTTATTATTTAATAAATATTTTATTTTTGATACATCTGACATATTCATAAAGAAAGGATTGTGATTGGTAATTTCTTTAAATAACATATTCCTATTCTGATTATATTGTTCGCAAGATAACAAGAAATGAGTTTCAGTTTCAATTTGGTTTTTATTACAATTTAAGCATACTCTGGAGTTAACATCTAAATCATCATATCTGCCCGCTTCAATAGCGAGTTTATGAGCACTTAATCTGAGTTTAGCAATAGTGGATCTGTCTTTACGGGTATGAAGGACATTAAGATATGGGGGTTCAGATTGTGATTTTATTAATTGATTAAATAATTTCAGTTTATGGGTCATTGTTATCATTTTGATTTGTTCTTGGTTTTCTATATCAATAATTCTTTGTTTAATGTTGGTAAGATGCAAATTTATAAGTTCTGGATTAATTATGATAAAAGAGTAGCCTAATTTAGAAGTATTATACATAAATATTCTCTTGGCTTTCATCAATTCTTGCTTTATAATGAATAAATTCTAATAAATTTTTGTGAGACAAGTTTGTCAAGATGTAAACATTTGTTGTTTCAAACTATTGATTTAAAAGAAGATATTTTAAACTGCTATTTTCGATCTACAATGCAGACGTTAACTGATTATTGTCCAGATTTACGTGAATTTCCAACAGGATCAATAGAAGCAATGCTACTGAAACTTCTAACCAGACAAACGACTTGTGTATAAATAGATCTAGTTAATTTAAGTTACTAACGATACCATACAAACCCCAGCATTTGTTCCACATTGGTAAAAACAGTGGAAAATGACTTCATTTTACCTCAAACATTCCAACATCATACAACACAAATTTACTGGGTTTTTTTTTTTTTTGTTTTTTTTTTATTTACAGATGCATACTATGGAACGCCGTTTTAACATATATTCAATTATTTATAACTATCTTCAAATAATTGTACCTAGGTTCAATCAGGGACGTAGAGTGGTTTTAGTTTTTTGCGTTTCAACGTATAGCAATAAACTTTTGTCTTATTGATTCAAGAAATATAAGGGGCGGGGTTTTACTTAATGAGTTGTATTGCACGAGAGTTATCAGGTATCAGGTAATAATGAATAAAGTGAGTTGTAATTGTAAATCGGTGTTATATAGGTGTCATTCTAGCCTGTAACCGTTCACGTTAACAGTCAAATTTTTTGCTATTTGAATTGAAATTTAAGGAATTTTGATGTACATTAAATTTTTTGTTATAATGATTTGTCAAGGTTTTCCACAGCAGATTTTTTGTTTAAATAGTTTTTTTGATCTCTGGTTTTTAATACTGACATTTATTTTAAAATATGTTATCTATGTCTGCAGATACGATATATATGGGTGTTTTCAGGTTTATAAAGACTAGTTATATTTTGTACATTTATATAATATGTAGTATATTGTACTGTAAATGTTTTTGTTGCCGCCAGAATATACATGCCACAGGCTACATGCAACAAGTATATGTGTTTGTTTGTTTGTTTGTTTTTTTTTTTTTTTTTTTTAGATATATATGTTTGTAAAAAGTAGACTTATAAGTCCCTGGTTCAATTAAATACACCTAGGTCCAATTTTTTTTTAAAGACAGGTGCAGTTGAATTATACCTAGGTTCAATTGAATTATACCTAGGTTCAATATTTATATCTAGGAACAAATAATTGTTCCTAGGAATAATTCATTGTACCTAGGTATAATTCATTTGAACCTATCTTCAATAGAATTAGACCTACCGGTAGGTATAATTCATTTGCACCTAGGTATAATTCATTTGAACCTATCTTCAATAGAATTAGACCTACCGGTAGGTATAATTCATTTGCACCTAGGTATAATTCATTTGAATCTATCTTCAAAAGAATTAGACCTACCGGTAGGAATAATTCATTTGTACCTAGGTATAATTCATTTGAACCTATCTTCAATAGAATTAGACCTAGGTATAATTCATTTGTACCTAAGTATAATTCATTTGTACCTAGGTATAATTCATTTGAACCTATCTTCAATAGAATTAGACCTAGGTATAATTCATTTGTACCTAGGTATAATTCATTTGTACCTAGGTATAATTCATTTGAACCTATCTTCAATAGAATTAGACCTAGGTATAATTCATTTGTACCTAGGTATAATTCATTTGAACCTATCTTCAATAGAATTAGACCTAGGTATAATTCATTTGTACCTAGGTATAATTCATTTGCACCTAGGTATAATTCATTTGAACCTATCTTCAATAGAATTAGACCTACCGGTAGGTATAATTCATTTGTACCTAGGTATAATTCATTTGAATCTATCTTCAATAGAATTAGACCTAGGTACCTAGGTATAATTCATTTGTACCTAGGTATAATTCATTTGAACCTATCTTCAATAGAATTAGACCTAGGTATAATTCATTTGTACCTAGGTATAATTCATTTGCACCTAGGTATAATTCATTTGTACCTATCTTCAATAGAATTAGACCTAGGTATAATTCATTTGTACCTAGGTATAATTCATTTGTACCTAGGAATAATTCATTTGCACCTAGGTATCACTCATTTGTACCTAGGTATAATTCATTTGTACCTAGGTATAATTCATTTGCACCTAGGTATAATTCATTTGAACCTATCTTCAATAGAATTAGACCTAGGTATAATTCATTTGTACCTAGGTATAATTCATTTGAATCTATCTTCAAAAGAATTAGACCTACCGGTAGGAATAATTCATTTGCACCTAGGTATAATTCATTTGTACCTAGGTATAATTAATTTATCTCTTTAATTGATTTGAAGATAGGTGTAAATTGAATTTTACTACGTTGAAACTTCAAAGCATTAATGATAAATTCATTTAAAGATAGGTATAATTTAATTATACCTAGGTACAATTTATTTGAATTGAACCTAGGTATAATTTAATTATTCTTATCTTTAAATGAATTGTACCGAGATGTAATTGAATTATACTTATCTCCAAATGAATCGTACCTTGGTTCAATTATTTGAAGATAGGTATAAATAATTGAATATATGTTAAAACGGCGTTCCACAGCATACTGCTTACACTGAAGGGCTTTAAAGATAGGATTATCTCTTGCTTGTTTTGCTATGTTTTTAGTTTGAGCCACACACGCTTACGGATCACAGTGCCTCTTACAGCCTAAATTTGAATCACATGAAAAGTTTATCAGTTTGCTTGTTGAAAGTCGGTAGTTTCTGGACACTGGTTTCCTTCACCATCCCAGAACTGACTTCGATATAAGTGAAAGAATCTGGACTTGGGCGTAAAACACCATTTTATCTAATCCAATGGTTGCTTTTGGTTGTTCTGGTTATTATGAAGTACATTTTTTTGTACTTTCTATGAAAATTGCTTTATTGCTTAAGACAGTTGTAAAATGTTGAAAGCTCTCCAGTTTTATAACCACACCACTGGAAACTAGCTATATAGTGGCGGTCACCAGGAAAATTCACAATCCGTGGTCTCATTGTAACCGTCTTCTTTTGATGTTCTGTCAATATTACGTGCACCGTATAATGTTTCTTGGTTAGGACGGCTGTTGCTAAATACACGTTTTCATTTGTAAATTTCTTTCTTGTTATATAAATAGGAGATCATCCATCCCCGAGTCTTTGCGAGAAAAGTAGTCAAAACTTTTTATGTGGCATAGACCCTAGACTATCTGTCCTCAACCTTTGCGTTAAAATACTGCAAATAATTCATATGACATAGACTCAAGTTGTTTGACTTTAAACTAGGAGTTTCAAGATGAAGCTATATTAACAGTTCGTTATCACTGCTTATTGCTATCACTTTAAAAGAAGTTTGAAAAAAAGCTTGCGTCAGTTTGAGCCATGGCTAAAAGCAACATAACTGCTGTTTCTTCACTATTCACGGGAGATGTTACAACCCCCTTTTTAGCTCATAAACCATGGAGGCAAATATATACCATCACATTAAAAGACGTTACCTACATATGGTACTCAACACATCTCTCAAGCTGCTTAACATTTGCACAATTATGTCTACAATACAACTGACACGATATACCAAAAATAAAACAAAGACATCCCATGTTGTAATATTTTGTTTTTATTATCAAATATTCCCAACAGATAATTTGGAATATGGATGAATATTTTTTATCATATGATCAGGTATTATGTACAAAATATCATTCTACAAAATTCAGCGAAAAGCTTAGCAATACAAATAATTTTAACAAGTCCAGAACGTAATAATACAAGTTTAGTGTTTTAAGCTATAGGATTTATGAGGGCAGTACTATCGTTATTAAATTCTGTAATTAAACAATTATTTTTCTAGATTGTGTTATTACCTATAATAATGGTCCATAGAAGAAAAAGCTCATTTTCCAATAAAACTAAGATCTAATCTATTACTGACTTGATAAACCAATTAAGAATGGTGAAGTGCTTTATAATTTTATTTCAAAAATATTTAAATTTCCAGAATGATTTTTTGAAAGCAAATCTTATGCTAATTGCTCAACATTTATTCTAAGAGGAATAAAAATGTATCTTAACAGTATTCTCCACTATACAAAAACAATCAAAATGCTTTGAAAATGTTGAAGTCACAACACATGAAAAATAGAGACATTTCATGTTATAATAGGACAACACCATAGGAGATCTGGGAAACTACACAAATGTAATATGATTTTATATTGATCTTGTGAAAGTTAATGCATATGTTGTACCATGTACATATATTTAAATTTGTTACACTGGAACAATTCTACATTTATTAAGTCAAAATGTAATTATGTAGTAATTATGTGTAAATTACCTTGATTTGACTGCAGATATGGAGATGTTTAAACAAATGATAAAATGTCATAATATTGTAAAAAGATCCAAATAATAACAACACAATGATAAAATAATCAAAATATTATAAAGCATTGCTGACCAACCTTTAACATTTTTTCTATACTTTTAATTATAAAATTCATTTACTGTTCAAGAATCATTTTTTTTTTTTTACACATATAAATAATGCTACTTTTTTTTCTCTGCCTGGCTTTAAAATGGGTACTCATAGATTCATTTCAATAAAAAAAAATACATAAAAACTTTTTTCCATCAATCTTGTTTCATACACATTATTTTTCACTCATATGCCCATAGTATCAAAAGTATCTCATTTCTGACTTATTAACATTCATGCAAAATTTGATATGAAATATAGGTGAACAATCACGTCTTAACATTTTTTATTCAAATATGACCATTTTGACAGCACATTAATGCCCAGAGTATAAAAGATTTAAACTTTCTAGCACCTTATTTCTGAATTACCAAAACCTATCGATCAACTAGGTTTTATATATACATGCAAGATTTGACTAAAAGGGTAAATATAAAATTGACAAATTTTGACATGTCACGGGATAAAAAATACAAAATTTTGAGTTGGGACTTTTAAAAGAAAAAAATTCTGCTAAACAAAATTTGCGTATTGAATTTCATCGGATGAACACATTAAATAACAATCAACAATGCAAAATTTGCATATAATCAACAAAATAAACAAAGTGTAAGTAATTAAGAAGTAATAACAATAAAGTGGTGTTACTGAACTGTGCAAATATAAACTAGTAAACAATTAACTATATATATACACATATACACACACCAAAATGAGAAATTGAATATTCCATAAACAATCCATGATAATAGGGAAAAAAATTATATCAAAGAAATAAGAGCACTATTATGTACAGAAGAGTTATAAAAACAATTTAGGAAAGTGTAACTAAAAAGTTTCAACAAAGAATATATCCAAGAATAGTTTGGTGTAAATCTTTCCAGCAGCTTTTTATAATTTGAAAGAACACATATGAAAATGCTTCTACAAGTTCATGTGCACTAACCCTCTTCCTGCCTTCTCTGCTTTACTGACAAAAAAATTTTTAAGATAAGGCAATACACATATTTAATCAACATAACAAAATCAAAATCAGAAGAAAAAAAAATTTAGATAAAAAATATTCTCAAAAATGAAAACATATTTTTCAAAATGTAAAAATAGAACAGCAAGCACTACTGAAGCAGTTATAGAAATGTAAAACATGTGGTATCAACCCATATTGTAACAAGGGAAATACCTGTTTTGTAAGGAGGAGGGGGAAACATATTTTGTACACAGTATTTACATGTACATTTATTTTTGTATAAACATGTATAAAGAGTTCATAAATTTCTGTTGGCAATATCTTATCTTTAAATTTTCTTCTAAAACTGGGGATAAAAAATCTCCCACATGAAATACATGTATAAATCATTATGAACTTAATTCTACATGTATCTTTATATATAAAAAAAACATTCAAAGTACATGTACATGTAGCTGTATTTCTACTTAGTTTAAATCATCATAAAAGGGAAGCGGTTCATATACATGTATTTCTGTGTATATAAATCAGGAGTTGATACATTTGATTCAGTTTCAGTTTATAATCCATAAAAGTAACTGCATTACACATACTAAACTTGTTAAGGTTTTCAACCAATAAAAGTAAACATACATGTACATGTATCACAAAGGCTATGCATCAATCATTCCTTGTGCGCTTATTATAATTTCCTTTCAAACATAATGTCATACCAATAAATACCGGTCACTCATAACTCAATAATACAAATCAGATTGTTTCATTACATGAATTTCTAACAATTTTAAAATAACACCAACTTTTAATTTTCTATATTTTTAGACAATTAAGTACATCATCAAAAACCATTCAAACAAATTATTCAAAAATTCAAACAGGATTATAGTAGCTACAAAGTAACTTGAACATGATTGTGGGCTTAAAAGATAGATTTTTTCTTGAGAACACTTCTATGGCAAAGAAACAAGTTACACAACATGCAGTTACACAAAGGCTGACAAAAATATGTATATAGCATTTATTACAATTTGAAGTATTTCACAAGCTAAAAACTATACCTTCACCAACCAGCAAATAAGAAATAATTGACAAAAATTAATGCAATTTTCCTAAAACAACCCAATTTTGTTTCATTACATCATTTATAAATTGTTACAGTATTGCTTAGCATACACAGAACTAACTACATCAAAAGCTAAAATGTAGATTACCATGAAGATTCCAAAGCTAAAATCACTCTACTTGTATACTGTTAAAATATGATGCATTGTCCAAAAAGTAATTAATGAAAGCTAGTTGACACATGTAAAATTATTACTTTGGTTTCACCTGCATGGAAAGTGACTAAGATAATGATGTTGTAGCTTTAAAAACCAAATGCTTATCAATTTAAAGATTAGTACTTAGAAAATTAATACTTCTAAATTAATCAAAGTTACTGATATGGGCTTTAGCTAATGATATTGCTTCCTTTAAAAAGCTATAATTCATTATTTCAAAACCAATAACTGGGAGGATATATTTTTATATCCACAACCATCAACAATTTGATTATACCAACAATTTTTGAATCTAGGCAAATATCAATAAACTACAGTTATTTTCTTCACATTTCAATACTTTATAGATAATATCAATAACAATGTTAACTTTATTCTTATGATGAATAAAACAACACCCAAATGCTATCAAGGGAATAATTATTTTGATGTACCAAAAAGATGCTCAAATTAATCTGGTGAATTTGATGAAACAACCAATACCATTCAAGGTAAAGTTTTTAATATAAATTCTTTATAAATTAACCACCTTCTTTACTTATATAAACTATAACAAATTTTTTATATCATCATATGACATAGAAATAAGCAACCATCATTTATACAATCCTTTCATCACACACATAATATTACACTAGTATACATGAGATCTGTCAATGTGAGCATTTCACTAGTATTGCAGTATTATGCTTGTGACATCATACATGTGTATTGTTATGATTTTCCTGAAGCCTGTTTTACTGCCTGTTTTAACAGTTCGTCAAAATCAACCGTGCCGCTACCCTGAGGTAATGTATCAAACTCTTCCTGCATCTCCATATTACCATCTATTAATAAAACAAGCAATACATTTTTATTGTTAATGTGTTAAACATGTTGTAGTGTACAAATAAATTCAAACGCCGGGCTCTGGTTTCACAATAATTCCCAGTTTCACAATCAAACCTTAACTGATACGATTTTCTTTTACATAACTTTAGCTAATTTTGGTTACTTTAGTGTAAAATTTGCAGATAGATGCCATAAATGAAAGATGTTTTTCAAAAGGACATCTTAGGACTCCTGAATATAGAGAAACAACAAAAATATTAAGATTTCAATCTTTCCTGATTTAAATCAAAGGAAATACCAGTTAAGGAATCATTTGAAGCTTGGAAACGTAGAGTTTTTTCTATTTTTTTATTTCAAAGGAAGACCTGGTTGTCCATACATTTAAATAATAGTGAAATTTAAATATTTGAATACATTAGAGGCATAACCAAAACTCAACCTATTTTTAGGCAACAAATGTAACTACTAAGCAACTGAGTCTTAAAGTTAGCCCATTAGAGTATAACTACTATAAAATATAGTTGGAAGTTCAACTACCTAAACCTGGTCTGTAGTCAACAAGTACACTTCACAACCTAGACTGTAGTCAAATGTTACAGTATAACTACTATATATTATAATTTCATGTCAGTGAAATTTGCTGGTAAAATTAACAGAAACTTTGTTGGCACAAAGCCTTTTCAATTTCTTTTTTTCTTTTTTGACTCAAAATTAATTAAACATACACTAAGAAAACTGCCTTATAACATAACATTTAGCTGGAAACCATCAGACAGGTCACTATAGCAGTCCTAAAGAATGTTATTCAAGATTTTCTCTTACCTAGATCAGCATATTCAGTATCACAAAACTGTCGTCTGCCTCCAAAACATAGATCAAAATGCTGTTCTCCAGGTATAGCATTGCCTTCTGTCAAAAAAGAAAGATTTTAAAATCATTTCATTGAAATATCTCCACTTGTTCAATTAAATCCAAACAAGATTTTCAAACATCATATATGGCTTAAAATAAAATACAAGAATTATAACATTATCTGCCAAAGACTTTCTAACCTGCTTATACAAATGTCTTGTAGACAGTCACATGAAAAATTGAAATCAATGAATAGAAACTTAGTTTACGGGCTAAAATCTTAAAAAAAATAAAACAGTATTAAAGTATTGACACAACATACATGTATTGCTACTTTTCATTTCATTTCTATAAATGGGTCTACAAACTGCAGTAAATCAGTTTGTACATGTAGTTTGAAAATCACATATACATATGAAGGTAACTCAATCTCTTGACATACACAAAGAATAATACTTACTCTCTACAGCTGCATAGGCATCACAAGTATAGGCAAATGTCACAAATCCATAGTTATCACTGTAAAAATTAAAATTTTATATTAAATAAACAGCAAGTTTATTGTTTTTTTCAAAGGTTTATAAATCAGACAATACTGATAAGAACTAATGCATATTTCAAGATGTTTTACAGTTTGGAGTTTTTCTTGGAAAAATAATGGATATAAATACATGTTTCTCCATATAGTTTTGCATGCGTAAAATCACACCATTTTTTATGCTAGTTTCACCCAAATTTAATAATCATTCATCAATATTCACTTGATTTTAGCAATTGGAAAATTGTATTGTGTAAGTTTCAAATTCTCTGATCCATATAGGTACATGTACTTCACACAACTTTAAATACAAAGAGACACACAACGTTAGATACAAAGAGACACACAATGTTAAATACAAATAGAGACATTCACTAGGTACATGTTGTCAGACAATAAAAATATCTAAAGAAAAAATTACCCTGCTTCTCTAAAATGAGTGCTAACTTCTTCAATCTCACCAAATCTACAAAATCGTCTACGTAACTGTGACTTTGTGTAGTCTGCTGGAATTTTACCTACATACACTATTCTTCGCTCCTCCTACAATTAAAAATAAAATGTACCAAATGTTAGATGATTGCTGTTCTGAAAATGTTTGCTATAAAATTTTATTGAAATACAACATAATGGTAAATCTGTAACAGAGGTGATGTCGTAAATCATGACATTTTTCTTAGTTGGCATTAACTTAAAACTATATCATATTCATTTATTTTATAGCTACATTATTTATTATTTGACCTGTAAATGGGACAATTATCATTATTTCAAACACATATTTTTATATTGCTTATATTTTTTACGTTTTGCTGTTGCAATTGCCATTGTGAAACTAAAGGTAGAAAAAAGGCAAACTTAGTTTATTCCATATTAGAAATGTCTCAAGTGGAAGGATTCCACCCAAACAATAACACTGATACCTACAACTAGCCACGGTTCCCCTGATTACAGAGATAATGGCCAGTTAATTTCTCCATAGCACTATACATATACTCACTATTTGGACTTTCTTTTCTTCCTCTCTCATTTTTTGTCTTTCTTGTCTTCTTCTTTCAATTGAGTTGTTTCTGTAAAATATATGCATAAATATAAATCATATCAACACCAACGAATGAGGACTTTTAAACATTTTATATATACAAGTTCAACAATTCTGAATACATATATTATTTAAGAATGAAAGTTCAATCTATTATTTAAGAATGACAGTTCAAATATACATATATATTCTATATATGCTATGTTCTATCAGCAACTTAAAACAGATTGACAAGCTTTCAAATGAATATTGAACATTAAAAAAGAACACACTTGAAATCAATACATACATGTAAATACAAACATGATGATACATTTACTGTTTTACGTCATACTTAATGATCTCATCACAAAAATAAAACTAACATACCGTTTAAGTACACTCCTAGAGCGCGACCTCGATCTTCTTGACCTTGACCTAGATCTTGAACGAGAAAATGAACGGGATCTGTAATGAAAAGAAATACTTAATATCTTAAAAAAACAAAGGAAAATAATAATAATAATTAAAATAAAAATAATGAAAACACATCAACATGTATATCAAGTATCAAACGCACTGAACACTGTAAAAGCACATAATAAGGATAAGTCAACATTCATAAATAAGAGTGGGTCTTTATCAAACTTCAATTTTGCAAAATACAAGCAACAATAAACATATACAGACAGCTGACCTGTAACTGCAATTTCAAAATAGAAGGCCCATGTGTAAATACAAATGCAGTCGAACAGTTTATGTAATTTTGATCTTTTAGATGACATAAATTCTTACTTACCGTGACCTTGAGTAATCTGATGACCTTGACCTTGATCTAGAGTCTGATGAGTATGAACCTCTCCTCCTCCTCCTTCTTCCCCTCATTCTTTCATCACGCAACTTTGAACTACTGTTTGGTGACCTTGAACGGGAGCGTGATCTTGACCGTGACCAAGATCTAGACCTGGAGCGTGAACAATGTCTTGAACTAGTAATCATGTCTGAGGGGGAATAACTGCGACTAGAATATCCACTTGAAAGTTTACTTTCCTGACTAAAATCTATTGATAATTCATCATTATTTGTACCCCTAGAATCATATTTTGTACTGTTTGTAAAACAACTGTGATAGGCTGGAATTTTACTGCACAATGAAGAATCTCTAGTAGGAGAAGGATCCCGCTGTATAAAGTCATGATCTGTAATTCTGCTCTGATTAACAGATTTAGAGGAATTCTTTTTGGGTGGTTTTGATGATAGAGATAGTGCTGTATAGTAAGATGGAATTTTGTCAAAGTATTTTTCATCACCAGTATTCTCAGGACTATCTTCTCGCTTATTGCGATAATTCCTTTTTGTTCGAGATTGTCTAGTCTTTTCTGATGATGTCAATGGTTCATGTATTCCTGAATCCCTGCTATCATTTTGATTTTCCTTGTCAAAGTCTAAATCGTTAATTTCTCCATCTTCTAGATCTAAAATGTCCTCCTCTGGATACATTTCAGAGAATTTATCCACATTTGTCTTTGAACTATCAACACTATTTCCAGGTTTTATTGAATTTACACAATAATCATGATCAGTAATTAAGTCATAATAATCATTACTGACTTCAAATTTTCCTCCAGTATTTACCGATTTTTTAGGTTTCGAACCCTCACTAGCTGTAGATAAATTGGAACTACTATCTGGTTCAGGTTGAAAAGAACTCAATGATTTTAGATTGTCAGCTGATTGAGATTTCTGCAGCATTAATTTTTGCAACTTTGAAGTCTGTTGGTTTACTGGTATAACTGTTGCACTGCCCCTTCCATTTTTTGATGGTGTTCCCATTGGCAACATGATGGCAGACTTTCTTTTGATTTTTGCTCTAATTTTCTTGATTAGGTCATCTGTTAACTTAATGTCTAAAAAATACAGGAAAAGTAAATATATATTTTTTATATGATGACATCACATTTACATTATTTTGTTTTTAGAGATTCCCAACAGCCTAATGTTACACATTATTTTAATGATAATAAACAAAAAGACATTTTAAAAAGAACGTACAGAAATACAAGAAAACCAATGTTATGCTTTCAATAGACAGAAATAAATATCTACTCAAACATGTATAAATGTTGTAAGAAATTTAGAAAAATTTACCAGTTTCCTCATCTTTTTTCTGTTTAGTGTCTGTTGTAGACTTAACAGGATTCTGAATAACTTCTGTAAATGTTCTACAAAGTAGAAATTATAATCAATATCACCTGTGTACATAATCTATATGTATACACTTGTTAATCAAAAGATGTTTGTGAAACACTTATGCCCCCCCCCCCCTCTTGGACAGACATTTTAGGATGCACAAGCTTTTATTATGGGCAGTGTTCATGGAAATGAAATTGACCTTTTGAACTTAAAATCAATAGGGGTCATCTACCAGTACCATCTGAGATGCATAAATCTATCAAGTATAATGTGTCTAAGCTAAAAAACATTTTTGAATTATAGGTTGCACAAACATATAGACATTCAGACAGGTTTGGCTGTACTTCTAAATTATAAATTATTATCAATATAACCATTTTCAACCAACCTGATTATATATGTTATATCAGTTATTAATTTGATAATCCTTTGTAGAGATAATGAACGTAAAGCAAATTATTGGAAATTTTCTAAGTCCAAGGGGGATAACTGTGTCAAAAATTGCTCTTCGTACCCAAAACAGAACTTGACCTAGATATTCTTATGATGAATCTGTATACAAAATTTCATTTCAGTATGTGCAACCTCTGAAAGAAAATGAATGGAAACTGCAATTGGAATTTTTCTAGTTCCAAGGGGGATAACTGTGTCAAATTTGCTTGATTGTACCCAAAACAGAACTTGACCTAGATATTCTTATGATAAATCTGAATACCAAATTTCATTTCAGTATGCAACCTCTGCAACAAAAATGAACAGAAACTGTTGGTGGACTGATAGACAGACAGACCGACTGACAGACAGCAAAGTAATATGTCCTCCCTTCTTTGAAGTGGGATATAAAAGAAAAAAGATGAATTAATGGCAGTCAAATAAAGTGTACTTATGCTATTTAAAAACTGACATGCTAAAGGAATTGAGAATGCACAAACAGAATATAAAAATAGATTATTCATTTTCCTTTTAAGAAAAATATATTTAAAGAGTAAACAAATGTTTGATGGCATATCATCTTATCTAAATGATCAACAATATTTCAAAACATCAAGAGGTTGCTGGTCTTCTGACAGGGTCATTTGAACAGCTCAAATCAGACTCCTTTAACTTCACTGAATAACGCTGTCTTCTCAATATAAGTGCATTGTTTTTAACTTTTCATGTCAAAGCTTATTCTTAGTTACTTACATCTTGTTTTCACTGTTATCCAAAGAGAATGACGAAGATGAGGAAAATAGAGAATCAGTATTACCAAGTCCTTGTGATGCTGTAACAAAAATAATGTATACCATGTTACAATATAATTTTTTTCAGTGGTCAAGTTGCTTGTTATTTAGTTAACACCATATTAACATAACTGATGTCAGCGTTTTTTGTAAATTTAAAAAAAAAAAAGCATTAAAAAAAAAAAAAACAAAAAAAAAAAAAACAATAACCTTTGACATCCCATCTTTTGCATTAAAATACACTTTCATCTAAAAGAATTTAATTACATGTATACATGTATCTGATCTAATAAATTATGTTTATTCCTAAATAATAATTTTATATCTTGATATGTGATTGATTTATTCATGCAAATTTTTCAAGACAAATAACATACACATTTAGTAAAATATTGGATTTGTTGCTGCCATTTGTTCACTAAAAGTTTACCATTAAAATGCAATTTGGTGATAAATTGAGAGGAGGCTTTTAAAGATAACATAGAAGAAAATGAATTTTGAATATTGAATACAATTATTGGGGTGAAAAAGTTACAAAGGGGCATTAAAATATGTTTTATTTATTTATTATTAGTTTTTGATCTGCTTCTTTGCACATAAAGTGTAAAGTTATTATAAATACCTTACAAAAAACACTGTTAAACACTGTTAAATGTGCCATATATTTGCAATATCAAAAATAATACCAATGTAAAAAGCTTTAAGTAGAAAATAAATGCATACCTTCTTCAAACTGTTCTAATAAACTTCTTACATCTGTTGCTTCTATACCTGTATAAAGAAAATAATGTATATATATCAATTCACATATATCTGATATGATATAACATGCACCAAGAATAAAAATCCAGTTGCACTTAATATCAAAAACTGTATAATTTGAATTTTATAGATTATTTAATTGTACATGAAGAAAAGTTAGAAATCATTCTATTACACTTACCACTGACTGCTACTGGTGCCTGAGCCTGAGGAAGTAATGACCATTCTGCAGTAACAGATTCCATTGAATGTGTTGGATTGTAATTAGGGTCCAATTCAAAACTACAACTGTCTTCCATTTCTGTAAAGCAAAATAACAAATAACAAATAAATTACAGCAACAAGAATGATATCTATAACTAAAATGTTTAGGTCTTGTTTTTGTTGTAAACTACATTGTAGATTCACTTAAATGGAAGAGCAGGAAAACCTTATTATGATATATATCTTTTCAATAACATCTTGATCAACATCATTATATCAATAATACTTTTTATAATCATATCTAGTATATATTTTATGTTACATTCTTTTTTCCAAATTCCTTAAAAATTTAATAATTTAACTGAATAAATTATGGCTTTAAAATTATATTTCACCCTATAAAAGATCATGTACAAACATATCAAAATAAGATTAGCTAAACTGCTAAAATTTCTCAGACACTAGTGCCAGTCTTTTTTTTTTTTTTTAACTAATAATTGCCTAAACTACATACATTTAATTCTTTCCTTCCTAAATTGCATTTTTTTATAAAAAAAAATCTAATGATATATATATATATATATATATATATATATATATATATATATATATATATATATACAGTAGATTCCACTTATTTGCATACCGGTTAATATTGCATATTCCGGTTAATTGCATAAATTCTACAATGCGTATTACATTTGACTTATAATAATTTATCAGTAAACGCTTAAAATATTTTTTTACAAAATAAATAACAACATAAGACAAATTTCAATTACTTTACACAAAATCTGTTTGAAAATTAATTTTACAGGGCATCGTGTACGTTGTCAAGCAACGTTGTAAAGCAACTGGATTTTTTCTGTGTCATTTGAAAATAGATTATCATACCATCAAAGGGAGATAACCAGAACAATCACATGCCATGTGCAAATTGAAAAGGAAACACATGGATTTTAAAAGAAAATAAACAAGAAATAAGAATGTCTTGAGTGTCAAACATTGTTCAGTGTATTAAATACCAAAAGATGTTCCAGTTACATAAATATACTAGAATATCTATACTACATGATCGATGGTCTGAAAGAAAAGTCAATCTACATCACATTTTGGAATACCATATAAATACGACAAAAACTATCTTAAAAATTTATTCAAATTAAATAAACTATTTTTTATTTAATTTTTAGTTTTTTTTTTTATTTCAAAAAATTTCTAATTTTCTGTTGTTTGTACAGTGCACTGACTCTGATGTCTCCTTAAGTACTAAAAAACAACCTCACCAGACGTAACCGTAGATAAATTAGCTAGCATTTTTAAAACTTTATTTAAATTAAATTAACAATTTTTTTTTATTATTTCAAAGAAATTGCTAATTTTTTGTTGTTTCTACAGTGCACAGAATACAGTGTTTTCTCCAGGGTGTGTTTCTTGCGTTTTTGACGCAATTTTTTTATGAATGGCACAACTTGGTTTTGCTGTTGTGTTATTTTTGACGCAACCATTTTAACATAGATTGAAATCGGCTACTGTAAATTATAAAAGGTGTCGGGAATGAAAACGAAAGTACTGAGCGTAAATTCCGTATTGTTGTACCACATGACTATCATACCATATTAAAGGAAGCTTATTGTTAATAAAGGAACCTGTCTATATTCTTAATCTTTGAAATGTTTGTATTGAACGCTTAATTTTTATAGTCATTATAAGCGCTCTTTGTATCAGGCATAAAAGAAAAGTTGAAACAATCTCGTTTGATGTTTTTAAACATTAAACGACTTGTGTCAAAGTCCTGCACGGAGCTCTAAACATGACCAGGCGGCATCTGGTAGTAACTTACTTGCCGACAACTCACAGTCAAATTAAACAAGAGGCCCATGGGCCTTAACGCTCACCTGAGTATATGTCCAAAATTGTTTGCAAAGCGCAAAAGACAATATATTAGGTACAGAAACTTTACAAGTTTTCTCAAGTTAAGAACTCCCACAAAACTTAATCAGAAATATATCCACTCACATTTCATTTATAAGTAGCTTATATAATATGCATGAAGTAACTGTAATGCAATGAATACTTTCCAAATCATTCACAAATTTCAGTAAACTTATGCAACTATGTCCTTGACCTTTGAACACATGACCTTGAAATATATATCAAAATGATCATCATATCAATACCTACACTATTCTAATATACATGCCTATACAAAAAGTTAATAGTTTTCAAGATAATTAGCAATTTTTGTCTTCTTTTACAGCTGTGACCTTGACCTTTGTACATATGACCTTGAACCATATATCAAAATGATCTTCATATCAATACCTACAATATTCTAATATATATGCCTATACAAAAAGTTAACAGTTTTCAAGATAATTAGCAATTTAAGTCTTCTTTTGCAGCTGTGAACTTGACCTTTGAACATATGACCTTGAACCATCTATCATAATGATCATTGTCACAATACCTACAATATTCTAATATACATGCCTATACAAAAAGTTAACAGTTTTCAAGATAATTAGCAATTTTAGTATTTATAAGCCAAAAATAATATTTCAGGGGCAACAACTCCTACATGGATTGTCATGTAGTTACAAAACTTGGTGCCTTTTTAAATTTTGTCATGCTGAACATTTTTACAATGTTTTGATTTCATATTTCTTTCTCTTAACATTTGCAAGAAAATTGCCTAAAACTGCATAAATCACACATTAGGTCATGACCTTGATTTGTGACCTTGACCCTAATTTAAAGGTCATTTCAAGAAAGAGTCAAAACTGAAAACCTCATGTCATTATCTGTTCAAATAGTGAAGTTATAACAATTTGAAGCCATTTTACGAATTTTTTTTAATTAAACACAAAAATGCGTAACCCATTTTTCGACCAAATTTCACGAAATGAAAAAACTATAGGCTTAAGACCCTAGAGAAGCCAAATATCACTTCAGATTTTTTCTCCCATCATTACTTTCGGAGAAGAAGATTTTTTAAGATTTTTGGACTCCTAGGTCACCTTGACCTAGTTTTGGTAGCCATGGCAACGCCATGAACAAATCCGAATTGCACCGGCCCATATATGCTTCTGACTAAGTATCATTGAAATCTGTCCAGCAGTTTTGAAGGAGAAGTCGAAAATAGGTGTTAACGACACATGCATGCAAGCACATACACACGCTGAGCCATGCCATAAGCTCACATGACCTTTCGGTCAGGTGAGCTAAAAAACTTATGTAAATCGAGATCTTAATAAAAGTTGGTTAAACAAATATCCTTTAATGATTTATGAAAAT
Organism: Tegillarca granosa; assembly: GCA_029721355.1. NCBI lineage: Eukaryota > Metazoa > Mollusca > Bivalvia > Arcoida > Arcidae > Tegillarca > Tegillarca granosa. The sequence goes on along the minus strand of CM056605.1, from coordinate 20,783,389 downwards.
AATAAAATCATATGTAAAACAGGCATATCGGAAGGGGTGGATAATAATAATGAGTGATAATGGTCTGTTGACTTGGGTTAATGGTAGAACATTCAGTAATTTCTGTTTTGGGATACTGTCGCGATTTTACTGTTTCACATATTATAGATATAAGATAAACACTGCTGAATATGATGTCTCCACAAGTACTAACTACAAGCAACTTCACCTGACATATTTGCCCAAGGGGCATTTTCGGTTATTTGCATATTCCACTTAATTGCATAAAAAATTCTGACAAATGGACTATGCAAATAAGTGAGTCTACTGTATATATATATATATATATATATATATATATATATATATATATATATATATATATATATATATTTATATATATATATATATATTTATATATATATATATATATAAATTTATATATATATACATGAACAAAAAACATGTTTGCCCATTCTGCAGCTTTTTACCCCAATTTACTCAGTTTTCTGTGTAATTTTTAATTAACCATCACTAGTTTCAGTAATTTTTATGTCACACTTAACACAGATTTACAAGTTTAGTACACACTAATGCAAACAAAACCTGATAATGGTTAAACTATCAAACTCTCTTAGTCCTGATAATGTAATATCTTACATAATCATGAGTTGTATGTATGTACATGTATTAAATATAATCTTACCCAATTAAGGAGCAGGCTTGTGAGATGTATAAATGATATGTACTCAATTTAGGGTTTCTAATTTGAATTCACTAATCCAACAAATTATATATGAGCGATAGTTTAACAATTTTGCACATTGGACAACTTTGAGAAATGGCAGAATTTAAATTATTTACAAATTCAACCAGACCTTCGAGTTCCCCTTAGCTAACCCTTTATACATCAACATTCTAAGTCAGACCCTACAGTTAAAGTAACAAACATTAGCCAAATAGCCAATTGTATTATCAAAACAGATGAAATGGATTTGCATTCAATATATATTGAATTAAATATATTCAAAAAGATTGAAGTTTTTTTTTAATAAAATTATATTTGGAACATACAAAGCCTGGTTCAAACTCAATTCAATTTTAAAGTACACTTTCTGAGCAATAACCATAATATTCAATACATCTAAAATGTTGAAAAGAAATCTTAAGTCATATCTTACTGTAGGTTTGGCCTCTGCGCCCTTAGCCAGGCTTTGTTTTGGATACAATGAGGGCCTTTAGAGGCCCCAGACCCCATGTTGTTGAGGGCATAAGCAATATATTATGATAAAATTCCCCCCCCCCCCCTCTGGATATGTTGTTTAACGACGTTTGTTTAAAAAATGACAGAAGACACCAAATTCGAGTTCTGTTCTGTAACTAGACCTGAAATACATAGCTCCGAACGGCTTTTTTATGATACTGGTGTTGCCGTTTCTGAAACGACAACATTAGTATCATAAAAAAGCTGTTTGGAGCCATGTATTTCAGGTCTATTCTGTAACAGGAGATAGAAAACAGTGCCCTGGTGCAGGACCCAAACGAGCGCTTTTTAACAAGGCTATATATATATATACATATATATATATATATATATATATATATATATATATATATATATATATATATACAAAGTCCCAAGTCAGATTTTCACGTTGCCACACTATCAGGTTAATTGTGAAATTCGTCGGTAACAATTATTCTCAAGTATCAAATACTGTCAAGTGCTAATGATTGCTTGAGTCTAAAAGTAATAATGTCCACGTGACAGAATATCAGTAAAATTTAACAAATCGAAACAAAACGTCGCGAAAATACAAGTGCAAGTTCACCCCACATGATAACTGCACGGATTTTTATACGACCACGTGTTCACACATTTTTTGTTTGACAGCTGAAAATTTTCTATAAAACCCATAAATAAAATTAAAAACTGAATTAAAATACGACTTAACTGAAAATATACGATTAATTTGACAATCACTAAATATCAAATGACCAAATCATTACCTAAATTCGTTAAAATCGATGAAAATGTGCTGTTGGTTAAGCCTTTCCCCAGACCCTCTTGTTTTTTCTTCTCACTCACTTCCCGAAGTGGATTAACAAAATTGCGCGAGATCTAGTCGTTTTCTCGCGAGATCACTAGTAGCAACCGAAGGACGCTTTCTAAGGTATTGCTCCGCCTTCAGATAATAGAAAAACTATTCAGTTACACTAAATAAATACACTAAACACGAAATTTCAGTAACCTATAAATACCTTTGAAAAAACATCCGAAAACACCATGTATTTTGATGAACAAAATTGTTTATTTCTTACAAAAGAGAAGGACGTTATGATAGTGCGAATTCATTTCCGCTGAGTGGTCAGTCCCTAAATTAGTTGCTGTATTGTGAAAACGCGATAAATGAAGAACTTAACATTTTCACCCATTTTATCACCAGATGTTTTTAATTCATCACATAAAAGATTGATTTAGAATGAATGGACATACTTCTGCAAATGTGTAAGGTTGTCATTGTGGAGAGCAATTCCTGTGTATCCAAAAGTTTATGATTAGATCTCGGTTCAGCATTTTTTTCTCAGTTAAGATCACACTGTTACTTATCATAAAAATGTTTTTCTGAACTGAAATTTGCTTTGCACTGATGTTTATGTTTGTTTACACAGTGATAATTTAGTACAGTATTTTGATAAATAACACTGAAATGGCACATTCAATGGCTTTAAGTTTACCAGCATTAAGTGCACCACCAACTGCTTCATCAACTAGATACTCTGGGGTGCCAAGGAGATATGAAGAGACAAGACCAGTTATGATCCAAGGATATGCTCATCGAAAAATATTAGGTAATTATGATTTATGTTTACAATTATATTGTGATTTGTTTGGCAAAATACTTATATCATTCATTCCTCAAAATTTATTTCAACTAAATTTGATGAGAGTGACAGAAGTTCACAATCTTCTTCTGTAGCTAAAACTATTTTCTAGTGTTAATTCTTGACTTCTTTTTCTTAAGTTTTCTGCCATTTTCCCTAGATCCTAGATTTTTTTAGTTTAAAAATCGTGTGATTTTATGTTTGTTATCACATAAATATTGGTGATATTTGTATGTTCAGCAATGTTTCCAACAAAATTGCAGTCATTGTTTGCCCAACTCCCCTTCACAGACTTCAAATGACTTGTTCTTGTGATCAATATGAATGAATTTATTGAAAACATTCAGTTTCACTTTCAAAAAAAAAAAAAAAAAAAAAAAATCTAGCATCTGTTATACAGATGTTAAATATTTATTTCCATTTCCTCATGTATAAAAAGTGCTTGACATTACTGGACATTCTAAGACATTCATTACTTTTTGTGGGGTCCCCTACATGTGATCATTTGTATTTTTCTTGATAGACTTTTATTTTCCGTTTAATAAATCATACATAAACTTAGTCATTATCATTCTGAAAATTGATTGCATCTTTCTGATTAATAACTGGCATAGTATTTTATGTCATCAACAAACAGCTTGATGCTATTTTTACAATATCTGGTAGATTGCTAATATAAATTAAGAAAAGTGTCAAGCCTAATATACTGTCTTGAAAAATGCTACTAATTAGTTAAATTTGTAATAAGTTTTTTTTCCTGTTTAAAATGAAAAATTGCTTTCAATTTCTTATTGTGTCGCCTAACTAGGCGACATATAGGGATTACTTTCGTCGGCGTTCGGGCGTCCGGGTTTCCTTGTCCGGAGCATAACATTGGTGTTGTACGTTCAAATGACTCCAAACTTGGTGTGCATGTTTCTGGCAATGACTCGAAGTGCAGTGCACAAAAACTGCAACTCTATATTTTTCCGTTTTTGAATTATTTCCCTTTGATTGATTTTTATAGAGCATTTCTTGTCTGGATCATAACTTTGGTGTAGTGTGTTTAAATGACTCCAAACTTGGTGTGCATGTTTCTGGCAATGACTTGAAGTGCAGTGCACAAGAACCGCAACTCTATCTTTTTCCGTTTTTGAATTATTCCCTTTGATTGGTTTTTATAGAGCATTTCTTGTCTGGAGCATAACTTTGGTGTAGTATGTTCAAATGACTCCAAACTTGGTGTACATGTTTCAGGCAATGACTCGAAGTGCAGTGCACAAGAACCACAACTCTATCTTGTTCCGTTTTTGAATTATTTCCCTTTTATTGATTTTTATGCAGAGTCAGGCGACACATCTGTTTCAAAGAAACATATCTAGTTACTTAAACAATCTCTATTCCAATTTAGAAGTTTTCTTCCTATGTCATATCTCTGATGAGGGATTGTATCAAAGGCCTCTGAAAATCTAGGTACATAGAAAGTCAGCTGAGTTCATAAGTCCAATCATATCTGAGTAACAAAAGAATGACCTTTACAGAAACTGAATGACACATATACTTGAATGTGATAGAAGTACAGTAAAAACTGAAAACCAAACCATGAAAAACTGAACAAAATCTTTGGTCCTGAATTTGACATCTATAAACTGGAACCTTTCTACTCTGGAAACTGTACTAGCTTTCTGGTACAAAGTGAACATATACAACACAAAAAAACATGAAAATACCAGACTTCATTTTGATTTTTAAATTTTGAAATATCTTCTCCTTGGAATCTACTTGACCAATTTAACCAAATTTGGTGTAGAATGTTCCCTAGGTTATGAAATGAGATCTGGCTTCTTTTGGTTATAACTCCTTTAGCATCATGTACCCTTATTTTATCAATATTTTCAGAAGCAATATTATATGATTCTCTTCCAATTCTGAAGAACTCAAACATTTTTAATTTTTACATTGAATTATGATCAATATACATATACACGTATGTATTCTTATTATTTTGGCATACATTTTGTTGGTATGTCAACTACACAAATAGTTGTAAAATGCTACATCAAAATCATAACAAATCGTTTTGGAAACCATATTGTAAATATTTCACATAATATAAGGATTGTGGCAGGACTAAGTTAGTGATGATGTTAAGATATATTGACTGCCAGACTTTCTGATCCAGGCTTTTTAGCCCCGTGGTAAAGCTATAGCTTATTATGCAAAAGGCCTACTAAAGTTCAGTCCTTATCCCGTGTTCTCATTGAATTTTTTGCAAGCATTTCTTCCAATTTGCTACAAAATTGTAAGACACATGACATGTCAAATGCATCTTAAAGATTTTCTGATTTTTTTAACAGGGGAAATTTATTTTTCAATTTTAACTGGACCTGAATGAAATAATTAAAATAATAATGATAGTTTGTATTTGAAGTACTTATATGTATACACATATTTATAATTTTTTGGTCTGTTTAAATGTTGATTGGTTTTTATTACAATGCTTATATTATCTGACCTTAATATTTAAATAGCTGTCAAAAGATTAAGCATCATTAAGTGGATTAGTTCCAGGCCTAAATATATAATCCTCTACAAGTGTTTAGTCTTATTTTAGATTTACAAGTATTTACTTGAGATATCTAATCCACAAGATAATGTTGTAGCCAAAATTGTTTCTAAATTTCAAAATTTATGGCTTTCTATGTAAACCAATATTTTTGCACTCAAACCAATAACATACACAGAGCCTTTAAGATATAGAAGAAAAATAATAAATTTAGACAGCATACTGTTAGATTTTTATGTGATCTTTCTGTGGCTATTCTGCCGGAAAAAAAATGGAGTCATATTAGGCCCAAAAATTTTAAATACTACTTGTAACCAACGACCTGCATTAAATCTACAACCTTAGATATACTTTATTCTTTATTCTCTCTCTAAACCACCGGAGGTGGTACATGAGGTACTTTACAATAATTTTCAGAATTGGCGGCATACATTTTCACATTACTATACATCAAGAATGTATGCATATATGCATTTTAACTTACATTAACAGCAAATGCATTATTCAGATTAGATACAACTATACAAATAACTAAATACATATTCATAAATACAAACTCATGCACATATATATATGTACTCAGCTGCTTCATTATACGGCTAAATAATGTACAGGAATACATGTGATTGGGACATTCCCCACCGACAAGCTCCTGCACTTATCAGTTGAACCCAAAATGCAGCTTAATGTGTTTTCATGTACAATTATATTTTACAAAGAAAAGATACACATACATGTGTTAACATATACATATAACTATATACCTATATATAAACAGGAACTCACACAACTGCTTCATCATGTGACTAAATACAGTGCAGGAATACATGCGATTGGGACATTCCCCACCGACAAGCTCCTGCACTTACCAGTTGAACACAAAATTCATGTACAATTTTATTATACAAAATTAAGATTATCACTGATATCATACAAACTGATAACTGCTTTGTTAAACAATACACAGAGTGGGTACACAAGTGATTGGGTCACTGTCCCCACCAACTAGGTCCCACCATGTATATCGTCCACTGACAGCATTATAAGGAAATCATCATAAAAATAAATGATGAATATTGTAACTGCAGGGTTGAGCTAATGATTTCGTAAAATCATTTTTAATGAAAGCTAAGAATTTTTCGTATAAACAGGCAAAGTTTTCTCAATACTGTGTAATCCGAAGTGTTGAATACTTTATTGAAATTAACAATATTTGGTTTCAAGAAATAAATTTCTTCTAGGAAGAGTTTTCGATCTTTTTAAAAAAATTTACATTCAAATATATAATGAAATTCATCCCCTAACGCTCGGCTCTCACATAATTTACATATTTGCTTACTGCGCTCAACATTTTCCCACCTTCCCTTTTCTATAGGTAATCGATGATTGCAAGTTCTAAATTTTATAAGTATGTTTCTAAGGTTTTCGTCTAAAATTGTGAGATAATTTTCAAAAACAAATTTATTTTTGTATATTCTATAATTAATTGTTTTATTTGATTTTTCCAAGTCAGAAAACCAATTTTGTATAAATAAATCCTTATATCTCTGTTCTATTGCTTTCAATAACCATTTCTTATTAATATTACAACCTTGTTCTATCCAAATGTTACTATATCCAGAATTATCAAGTATACTCTTAATTTTTTGTATCCATAAGCATGATCCTTCAAAATGTGTAAATAACACTCTATATAAAATTGTAGAGAGTTTAGTCTCATTAAACTGTGTCAAATTGTGCCAAAATGAAATCATTTGCTTATAAACGTATATATATATTGGAAATCTGCCTAATTCCCCATATATCATATAATTTGGAGTATTTTTTTTCAAACGTAAGACATGTACATACTGTGTCATAGGCTGTTTTTGAACATCATATAACTGTTTGTAACATTTTGATAAATAATTTTATGAAAAATAAACAGTGCATATGTATTCATTATGGGAAACCTAACTCATAAGGAAATTTTGTTTGTTTGTTTGTTAAAAGTGCATACAAGTATTTTAGCTTAAAAGTCAGTATAAAGTTTAAAAAAAAAAAAAAAAAAAAAAGATGGAAAATACATGTACAGTCAAGAAAATGGTGTATATGTATACACTAAAATATTCATAAATAATATTGTATCTGGTATTTATAATGGTATTGAAATATAAAGCATGGTGCAAATTTATAAAAATGTCAAATAATAACATGGTTTAAACAATGATATTTTATTAACCATTTAGAAATGTAATCTAAACATAAAAAAGTAACACATATCAATACTTTTTAATGGAAATATAAATTATATAATTTTCCATTGTAAAAATTGTCAATGAACAGAATAGATAAAATGTATATGTTTATGTACCATCTGTTACAAATTCTACAATGTTTAATTGATTAAATTAGTATGTCATGACTGTAATACTGTTTAAAACAAACTGAATTTATTTAACATTTTATATACCTGTACACAAATTATAAATGACTACATTTCTGTGTCCTATATCTTACATTGGAGTTGAAATATTGTGTAATGAGATTCATTGATCTCAATAATTATTACAGTATAATATTACAGTATAAATGATAATCCCAGTGTAACCCAGTCACTACTTACTAATCAAGTCTTAAGAAAACAATAACAGTAAAACTTTAATTCATTGACACCTTTTGTTCAATTCAGCTTAGGTGGTAAGGCAATGGCAGAGTGGCCTAAAGCACACGATCACAGTGCCTTTCACCACCTGGGTTTAAATCCCACTTGGGACAGATCCTAGTGTTTTCTCCGGATACTTCGGTTTCCTCCACCATCCCAGAACTGACAGCCTCAATATAAGTGAAAGAATCTTGACTGAGGCCCCACTCTACTCTTTGGTGGTAAGGAAATTGTAATAAATTATGAAAGACATAAATATTGTTACAGAAATACTCTTTTTGAACTTAAGTTTGATAAAATCGTAATTTTTTAAACATGAAAAAGTTTCATAGACATAAAAAATTACAGCACCACAAGGTAAAGAATAAAATAAACTCAGTTAAACTTTGACATTATTAAAGGGCAGTTTGGACATTAACAAACTGATATTGATGAATTATCAACCAAAAATAGGTTTATATGTATATTGTATAATATTGGTTGAATTTTACCACAATGAATACTGAAAACTCTACAGTAAGACCAATCAGTAAAACCAAGTCTTTTGATAAAAAATAAAGTGTAGCAAATTACTCAAAGTAAAAACTCAAGCTTGCAAAGATTCATACTCATTGGACAGCATCTCCAAGCAAGGTCTGAGATAGATTTTTGTTTTGTATTGCCGGGACTAGACCAAAACCGACCTGGGATGAGCTAGTGAAACAGGAGCTTAGTCTCTAAGAATGGGTGATACAAACCCACTTGATTGCCAAGCATTGAGGGGGAGATTTCATTCTCGACAGGAAAGCCAGGCCTCATTTTTGTAAAAGGAATAATCAAAGGCCTGGATAATCTAAACAGGATAATGATGATGATGAATCTAGAATTAAGAGTATGGTGGTTCCAAAGTGTTTATGTGGGTTTTTATGTACCGGTAGTTCATGTTTGCAAAATCACAACTTAGAAAAAATCATAAAGATATAGAAATAGCCAAAATTTAGATAAAAATTTAGACCAGGAAATGGTTGCCTGCAAGGCCATCTGTACCACTTAAGGTCAAGGTGGGATGCATGCAGAGCTCATTCGTCTTACATATATACATATACATGTATTTATGAATTAAAAAAATGAAGATTTATAATTTATTCAGTAAACTCAATATTCAATTTTCTGTCTAGGACTTGGCCATGAATTACACAAGAAAACAACAGAGAAGGCAGAACTTGAAAAACTGAGTGCAATTCGAGATGCAGAGCAGGCTGTGTGGGCAGAAGCAGAACAAATCAAGGTTGAAGCTGTACAGAAATGTAGAGATGAATGTGTCGCTGAACAAGATAGAGTTGTTAAAAAATGACAAAGGCACATGACAAGGCTTTAAAGGTATTACATTATACTGTTAAGTTCATGTTCTGTAGTTAAATGATGAGGCTTTATGGATATTGGAAACTCCTGCTAGGCTCTCGATAGCGTTTATGTTGAGGTTTTGGTGGTATAACAATGTCCTACTGAGTTGCTTATTGCATGGCAAATGTTGAGCCTTGAAGGTATAACACTGTCCTGCTGAATTTTTGGCTAAACAAAAACTTGTTTTATACTAAGTAAATTATGTGTGTTTGTACTTCAGTGTACTTCCATTTTGTTGAGAAAAAAAATTAAGGTCTAGGTATGAATTGTGATTGCAGTGTGTTTGTGCAAATGAATGAGTCTTATTAGTTTAAGATGCACATTGTCTATTCTTTTTTAATTTGAAGAAAAAAGAATTAACAAATATATGTATTGTATATATCACAAACTAATACAACTTCATTTCTGTACAAGAACATTGGGTTTAACAAAACAAACTGTGGTCTATATATTTTAGACAGGTCTTGAGTTGCATGTTTTTGTAATCATTGTGCGCTTAAAAACTAAAGATAAAAATAAATACCTCTGTAATGAAGAAACGTGGAAAAATTATCTTTGATGTTCAGTATATTAATTTGTTTGCTGTTTGGGACAAACAATATTTTTAGTAGAGCTCTATCTATAATCCAACACACAGATTGTTAGTAGAATTAATACATCTTTTTTACAGTACTTTGTTAATATTATGTATTCATATGTGAAATTATAACTTCATTACTAGTATTCTGCAGTGTGTGACACTTAGCATATATGAAAAACCCTATACTATATTTTATCAAAGTTGATGGAAAATTTTACACATGTCCTAGTTTTGGGGCATTTAAATCAAGGTCACTAAAGTTAGGATATGATGACCCAGTTATATTATGTAATAGTAAGCTGATAATATGTAAAGCATGCATGTTGACACAAATTTTAACTTAGTATCTTAAAAACTTAAAACTATTATGCATAAAGTATATATATTGTCTAAGCTTTAGAGGTGTAGGTACATGTACTTTGTTCTGCTAACACTGTTTAATTACAGAGCTTATGTAATTGGTGGTTTTGACCTTAGAAGACCTAAGTACAGCTTGACATGAACTTTATACAGTCCTGAGACTTTTATCAGATAAAATACCATGTCTGAAACTTTAATAAATTTTATCCTTCCCAATGAAAGGAGGTTAAAATATGTTTAATAGAATGCAACATGAATTTTCAGGTGTTACTTGTTATGTTTATATAAATTATTAAAAAGAGCAAAATGGAAAAAATAGGTTACTTGTAATGCTTAAATAAAATATCGAAAGAGTAAAATGGGAAAAATGGAGTTCCAGTTGAAACTATCTTGACCAATTAAATGCTTATATGAACTTAACTGTTTGATTGGATTAGTCAAGTATTAAGTATACAGAGGTTGATTTATCAAACAATATTAATGGTTTGTTCTAATGAAGACTTAATTTGTAGTTTATGAATTATTTCTAGTTTTGACAATCTCGGTCCCTGTTTCATAATCATTCCTGTACTAAGATTTTTCTTAACTTAAAATCAACATTTTTTACTATCTCTAATTTAATTACAAATAAATATTTTTGTTAAAACTAAATACATATGTTTCAAGCTTGAAGTATTCTTTAAAATTACACCTTAAATTCCAGAATATCTGAACAATCAGCAAAATTATTAAGATTTAGATTAAGAAAAATCTTTGTTAAACTGCGGCCTGCCATGTAATCATGGATTTCTCTTTGATGATTATGTCTTAAAACTTCCAGATAGATGCACAAGTTGCATACATAACCATAAGGCTTTTACAACAAATTTGACAGTGTTATAGTTACACTGTTTTCATAGTAATTATTTTTTTACAAAATATTTCATTTCCTAACAGGAAGAAGCCTTAAAAGTTGAAATGGCAATGCAGAAGTTGGCTATAGAACAGGTAAAACAAGAGAGATTGGAAGCTGATAATAGACTGAAAGAAGCTGTCAAGAGAGTAGAAGAAACTGCACAAAGAGATCGCATTGCAGCAGTTGAAGCAGCACGTAAAGAAGAGATTTCTAAAGCTACAGAAGAAAAAGAAAAAATGGCCAAGTAAATGTCATTTATTTTGAAGTATTTGAAGTATCTCTTTATCATGTTTCTTATTTTAAAATTAAATATGCTTGGTTTACAAATCAATCAATAATTTGCATTAATTGATAATTTTGAATTAATAAAATAAGGTTCTCGGCCTATAATTATTATGTCTAATATTTTAGATAATACATGAAGTAACAATGTCTGTAAAAGCATGCTAGGGGTTCAGTACCATATATCTATAAATCATTAATTAATGCTACTGGACTAGTGTAGACTATTTTATTTCAGTAATGTGTACTTGTTTAGGTTTAATATCATTATTTATTTGCATGTCATGAAAAAAAATTTTTCATGAATTCTTCACAAATCTTTGTTTTGCGTCATAATTTTCTTTTTACAAAGGTCAAATATAAAATAAAAGCACTATACTTTAGATTTTATCCTGCTTAATAGATAAATTATTAGTAATTATTTTAGTGTTTTATATTAATTTAACATTATATGCAGACTAAATTTAGAACAATTTTATGTAAAGAATCAGTTTAATCTTTGTGATGGCCCAATGTTAAATCACAAACATTTATGTTTTGACACAAATATGTTTCTTGAATAATTAGGTTACTGATGCAGATATAGTAGTCATAATATTTAGTTATTTTGCATTTCTGTCACATCAGTAATGTCATCATTTCACAATATGTTAACAGTAACTAAGAGATGAAACATTTCTAAAAAGCTTTAAAATCTGCATGCATGTTACATCATCTTAATTGACTGATAGCATGGCTTATGCATATTTACTTTCATTTATCTAGTCTTGCTAAAAATAATCAATGTATTTTTATTAGTTCAAATTAAAAATTACTGATAGTCGTTTATTATCATATTTACATCAGAGGTCCAGAAGTTGACATATTTGCCGTCCATGCCCAACAAAAAATTATTTTTAAGGACATGAAAAATCACCAGCTGGGCATTTTTAAATAGGACAATTAACATGGACAATTTTTTTTTTGAAATTCTACATACTGGTTTACTTGTTTTAATTTGCAAGTACATTGTTCTAAGATGTTATTTCCCATGAAATCCAGTCAGTCAGTACGTATGGTTGTAAAGCCAATTTATTATACAGAACTGGAAAAATATGAAAAGAAACTAAACATTTTTAAAAAATTTTCATCAGTGGGAATACTTTGAGTTCAGAAAATTTTTTAATTTCTGCAGAATGATGCTTATATAGAAAAATATATTAGATCTATGATACTTATTGATTATATATCTGCTTTTAAAAACTTATTTCAGTATTGGACCAAATACATTAAATTAAAATTTTTATTAAAGTTTACCTAAAATTTTTGCATGTCCAATTTTTTGAGGCAACACAAGTCTATCTTTGAGATTCAAATCCTAGTTTATTTACATCTTAACAAAGGGTTTTATTGACATACAATGTGATACCTTATGATGTAAATTTTTCCTATAAAAACAACATTGTTCTTGGAATATTTGACATAAATATGGTTTCATTTGATAAAAGTTATGGATTACATAGTATGCTACCATATCTGATTTCACCACTTTTCAAAAGCTTTTGAACTTGAAAATATCAACATTCTCTCTGTCCTTTCATTTCAGTTCATTCTATGCACGGGAAAGGTAAATATCTTGAAATTTTTGACTGAAGTTATCCAGAGGATGTTAACAATTTTCTGAATTTTTCTTTTTTTATGATCAATATTTTTCACCAGTTCCTTTTCACTACTGAATAATCAGATATTTGCAGTCTGTCACAATTATTTTAGATGTGAAATGCTTATTACTATGAATCTGCAGACAGTTTCTACATTTGAATTTTTCTGGATAGCTTAAGCTTGAATTTGTGTCTAAATTAACCCCTACTAATTTACTTAATGTACAGGGTGATTCAAAATTTGATAACAAGCTTGTTTTTTTTTATAATTCTCTTCCTTTCTAACTCTTGACGCAAAACAAAGAAAAACTTCAATCTACAATTACTATCATTTGCTTTTTGAGTGGATATGCAAACTAAATATTTGAATAAAAGGCTGTTGAGTATTTGTTGTCAGAATGTGACACAACTTTTTTTTTTATCTAGATGTGATCCATGTTGATTTTCCAGAAAATTACCATTACATCATACAAAGATTACTAGAACTGATTGTTTCCCTAATGTTTAAACTCGCAAAGATGGGAATCAAAGTACTGATGGCTGTGAAGCCATTGTTAATTAGGGTTCATTAGTGTACCATGTGATAGTTACCTAATAACATCTGTGTTAGATTATGGAAAACATTTATGTCACATATTCCAGAAAAAATTCCTATGTTAATGGAAAACCAAAGTTTATATGATTCCTTTTCCCTTGTATATAATACTTCCACTCAAGTGTTATCAAGTGTAATTATGTACGTTGGAAACTGTTCAATTCATAAGTGCACCAAAAAATTTGCAGTGTACCATTTGTTTCATCAATAAACCAAACAAATTGCACTGGTAATATTGCATTTAAAACATTTAATCATTGTATTGGTCTTAATTTTATGTTCATATTTTATTCTTTCTTAAAACAAAAAGCATTAAGAAAATTGTAAAAAATAACATACATATTTATTTCTTATAACAAAATATGCAAAGGTTTGTCAGTTACCCCATGCACTGTATTGGCCCAAAAAAAAAAAAAAAAAAAAAAAAAAAGGTTTGTCAGTTACTAAGGAATTTCCATTAAAACATATAAGGCACCCGGGGACGGCAATTAAATAAAAAATATATGCCAGGTTGGTCAGAATGGAAAAACAAATCTATCGTATGTTGTGTTGGACATAGAAAAACATGCATCTATGGGTGGTTGGTCTAACGATATATCTCCAAAAACATTAAATATAAGTCTATGGGTTCGCCGGTAGTTTTTATCGTTAAAATTTTGGTAATTTCTAGTGTTCCATATCGTAGTAAAACAGTCATTTCCGAATTGACGAAATCCGTGTCAATTTGCCCTGAATACACTTTCCCCGGCCCCGAGTATGTTCACCCTACATCCGTTCGTCCTAAGGTCCTTTCAACCCAAGAGATTTTCCATCAGAAAATAACTGATTGTAAAGGACAATAGTTTGAAGTCTTCTCTGCATTTTAAAATAAGATACGTCTTGAAAAAAATCAACTTATTGATAACGAAATAAAACCATATTAAAAGTAGGGCGAATGAATCCAGGACAAAACGTGAACGGGGCAAAGTATATTTTAGGATGAATAGACCCGATAATCGAAAGTACAAGTAGCTGCCCTTGTTTTCAGTTTCGTTCTGCATTGGACTGACACCGATAACGACTAATGGTATTTTGTGCAAAAACATTCGGATATTAAGCTGTAGCGAAAGAAAACATCCGAGGAACTTGCATAAAGATGGCGCGAATGTCGGCAGACGAAGTTTCAAGTTTATATATCCATTTATGCCATATGAGGATGTAAGAGTTTTGGGATAAATAAAATCTTGTGATTACAAAAAAAATGAATAAATAAATTCTATGGGGTGCTGTAAATTGCCTATATGGGTGGTCATAAGAATTTGTACATCTCTTCTATGGGTGGTTACCCAAAATCAAAAGTGCCTTCCCCGGGTACCTCATATGTTTTAATGGAACAGCCCTAAATGAGGATCTGAAAAAAAAATTGATTAAGCAGGAGTTGTATGATTGTTTCATTAGTTCTACGGTTGTTACATACAATCATTCTATGACTTACAATTAACTCATATCCAAGTCCAGTCACTAGACTTAAACACTCTGTTAATAACTTTACATATAATCTACTTTTAGATTAAATAAAGAAAAATATGACCTGGCAATGAGGACAGCGGCTGAAGATAAACAGAAAGCATTAAAGGCATTACAGGAGGAAAAAGATAGAATATTGGTAGAAAAAGTCAGATCTGTGGAAGAAAGAGAAAGAAAAATCATGAATGAAAAATTACAAAAATTAACAAAGATGTACGAAGAACAAATAACACAACTAAAGTCACAAATACATGAGAAATGTGCAGAAATAGAGGAATTACTAGCTCAGATTTCAGCTTTAGAAATAGCCAAGAAAAATGTAGAATGTGCATTAGTAGAAACAAAAGAAAGTTATCAAGATTTTATAAATAGAGTGGCCCCATTTGAGGTTGGACAGAGCGATTTCCTTTTACATCCCATTTATGTAGATGAAGTTGGAAAAGTTGAGCAGGTGTCCAAAAAAAATAAATGTTGATAAAAATTTAGCATTTATTTTAATTCAATGATATTTCTTTGACTAAACTGTGCTAAATCAAATAATTTTATAAGTCAGCATTATAAGTATATTATTTATACTAATATCATGAATGAGGTTTTGAAGAAGAATAACTACTTTGAAATGTGGATCTTTTAAAATCGCTATATGACAGAGCTTATATAAACATGTACCTTACCGATGGAAATTAATTTGCACTTGTGTGCCAAATATAATACCTTGGCATTTGTTGATACATGTATTTTGTAATAGTGAAAGTATGGAGAAATATATAATTATTATAGTAGTTGGCAAGTCTAATGCTAATTCATGGAAAAACAAAATATACTAAATAATTATATAATGCCTGTTTGACTAGCATGGAGAGTTATTGTTATATTTGTAATACATGTACTTCTTGAGTGTTACGAATTCAAGCTGAAATTTTGTATTATTCTGTTACTCAGTATAGGTATTAAACTCTTGTTTTTTACTTCAGTATGGAAGATCTGTGTTTTATAACCGTAACTCTTGTGTGAGCTTCTTCATCATTCATTGTTCAAAGTTTTGGTTTTTGTTGTTGATAAACTAGATTTGATGGTGAGATACCAGTAATCTGTTGTTCTGAAAGTTCTGTTTTTTCTTCAGACTATGATACAAGTGTTTCATTATGTAGACTAGCAATCTTGCCATTTGTAAAGATTATCATTGTAGAAATTGTAATTGTCATGGTAATTAACTAAGGTCATGTTGTATTTCAACTAAATACGTTATTATTATAACAGTCTTAATTTACATTTGTAAGAGTCTTGGTTACACATCATCATTATACATATACTGTCACATACCGGTAGTACATGTACAAATATACATCATGTAGCCTATTAGTTTTCATTCATTAACTGAAGTTTTGATATACATGTATAAATGTTCATTCTTTGACTGACCAATTAATTCAATAATGACTTAATTTTGTTAAAAAAAACAAATTTTATTGCCATCATATACATGTGATTATGGTCATTATCAAATTACACATCTAGTTTCTATTTCATATTAGTACATGGATTATGAATTTTGGTATTTAGTCAGTTCCTGAAGAAACGATGCTAGAAATACATATTTAGCTTTACATTTCTTACATTTGGATTTTCTTGATTTGAAATACAACAATAATTATTAATTTGAATGCAGTTCAGAATACAAATTAGTTTATATTTGAAAAAAAAAACTCAGGTCAGCAATTTTTTTCAAAGTGCAATAAGGACCTGCTAATGTTAGTCATAAACAAGAATTATGATTTAATCATAAATATCTTAATAGATGACTTTATTATTATTATTATTAATATTAATTTATTTTTAGTCTGGTGCTTGCTTAAAGAATGGGTCGTAATTTTTTTCATCCTAAGCAGCCAGCATTATCTATCCATCTTTAATGGTCTGTGAAAGCTATAGGTATAAAAACAAAGATTAAGATTGGATTACTGCCTTTGATTTAAGACAGATTTTAGCATTCTGAAATTGCTTAAGTGGATTCGAAACCATAAACCATCCAATCATTTAATTCGCTAACTCTGTATGTAAAAGATTGTTATACCTCACATAATTCATAGATTTTAATGTTTTGAGTTTGAAACAAGACCTTGAATTCAGAAGTTCTGATCATACAAATAAAAGAAAACTCATTAATAATATCAAAGAAAACCAAAGATTTTTTGCTTTTATATTTGTACTAATGTTGTACAAATATTTCTTACAAGATAATTATTCATATTATTAAATAAAAAGTATACATGTATACACCGATTACGAAAGCCTTTCAGTTATGTTTAATGTACTTGTAATATTCATTAAATCTATAATGGGCTTTCCCCGAAGGAACCATTCCTTTTTAGATATGTCCTTAGTATAGGGCCAGAGCCAATAATAAAGTACATCACATGTAATGAATTCACATAATTTTTTAACAGTATTTAAATTTAAAAATTTAACTCTGGAATAGAGCTGCTAGTGTATAATGAAAGTTTAAAATTGTGGGGGAGCTCTTGGAAAGAGTTAATAGAGAGAGATCGTAGAGAGTTGAAGCTCTCAAATTCCAACCCCCATGATCATAATGGAAACATGGGGTGAAATCTGCCATGCATGCAGCTAACCAGGGAAGGGAGCCTACTAGTGCAGACAGTGCTTCTGAACCTGCATGGTAAGCAAAAGAAACAGACGATGGTGATAAATCACATTTAAGACTTAGTACAACAATGCAGGAAAATGAATAATTGTCAGATATAGTTCTACAGGAAACTTATCCACTTTTAGCCAGGGTCCTGTTGGTAATTTTATAATATCCCCATGTCAAGGGGAGGTAAATGTTATATGAAATAAACTCATTTTATTCATCCACACACTGGTTTCCAAGAAATTAACTTGTAATGTATTTAACATACATGTCCATATACCAGACACCTAATATCGATTTTTATAACCCCTTTTATTCACAATTGACTAAAAGTACTTAATATTTTTGATGTTCATTACTAAGGATGTGTAAATAGTGTACTTTTGTATACATGTATCCCCGAACTTAATAACATAAACTAGAATCTGTCCCATTTTGTTTCCAATAAACATGAAATTTTTGTTTTATCCCATATTACACTCTATTGGAAAAAAATTATCAACTATGTTAGAGCATATTAATTTTTTTTCCATATGAAGTAACACATAGTCAAAAAAAGATGTATGAATTCTCTAAAGTATAATGAATTACTGTAAGACTAAAATTTCCATTTGTTAGGATCACTAGGAGCATAGGAAATCACTCCAATGATGTTCTTTTGTGAAGCTGGAAATTAATTTTGAATTGCTAAGAAAAAAAATATCAGTACATGTACTTTAATTTGGAATGTGTGAGATTTTAAAATCAATTAGGCACATGATAGAACACTGTATGTTATTTCTGGATTAATATCCACAGCACTGTTCAATATCTGTGATTTACTGTTACTCCGTCCTTTAGCAATATCTGTGACTGTCTTGTATACTATATTTTAATTTATATGTATTTTAATTATATATGTGATACACTGTACTATTTATTTGTCTTACTAAATTGTTAAAATTAAAAAAAAAATTATACATGTTCTTATTTTATCTAGTTTGTTATAATTTGTAAAGTTTTGTAGAAAGTAATCAGAAATGCAACTCTTTTTCCAGTGTTTGGCATTATTAAAGGATGTTTTAAACATACATGTACCTCTATGGTATCTCAGTTGGTAGAGAGCTTGCTTCTTATGTGGAAGGTCGGGGTTCGAACCTCGGCTGGGTCTAACCAAGACTTGAAAATAGGATGTGACTGTTCTTTGCCAAGCACTTTGCATTAAGAGTTTAGTCACTGGGTCCTATGAGGAGACCGTAAAAACCAGGTTTTATGTCCCAGTTGAATATTTCAATTACCGGTATATTGAGACACCGGTGGTAAAGTTGAAATGGCAGAAATTTTTACCTTTGCAGTGTGTTCAAGGCAATGTGCAGAGAAAGTTCTTTAGAGCGAGCCATGAATACCATGACATGGGGCGTTCATTCAATCAATCATAAACAGTGTAACAAGGTAGTTTTAAGAACTGGTTAACAGATCACAGAGCCTCTTGTACATAGGTTCAATTCCATAATCGGCAATCATGCTGAAGTTTGTTGCTAAAGGTTGGTCGTTTTCTTGTTTCTTGCCAACACAGAGCTGACCAACAGGATTTAAGTGAAATAATCTGGACTGAAGTGTATAACACCTTTCAATAAATCAAACAAGTGAAAGCTTACGAGCATGGGCCTTGTTTACAACTCCTTGACAGACAAGATGTAAAAGTGAGTCAAGCTGCACTTATGGTAGCTCATTTTCTAAAGCTTTGTATTTATTGACATCTAGAAAGAAGACTTTATTGCAGCATGGAAACTTAATAACTTGTTAACTAACCCAATCAAGTTGCACAAATAAGTAAATTGTTATTATGCCAACACTGCCAAACCTTTAATGGTTCCACGAAATCAAGGTTCAATTCTTTGTGCATTTAGACTAGGTCTTCAATAAGAATTATTTGAGCCTTTCATTTTGGATTTTGTTCTTTGTTAATACACCAAATGTAAAACAAACTACGTATATTTATTACTGACCAATTTATTAAGTAACAGAATACTGGATAAAATCTGGCTGTACTTTGGCCACCTTGCGGAATTCTTCTGCTAAAGTTTTTGGACACTTCATTTTACACCAGCTAATTGGTACCATACTAGCTCCTAGTAAACAATAAAAACAAACATAAAACAAGTCTCATCTGAGAACATGTCTATTTGTACTTCAACATTATTTGCAGTTTTTGAAAGACAAATTATATAAAATTAAAAAGACAATTTGACATTATTCTACTCAGAGCCCTACCAACAAATTTTGTGTGGTCTCTGACTGGATTGTACTAGTACTACATTGTGCTGGATATTCAATAATTCTGTAGAAACCTGCTGCAATGAAATAAGAGATTAAATAGTTAAATTGAAAAAGAATTTTAGAAATTCCACAAATCTTGAAAACCATTTAAACTTTGGCAGTTGTAGTGCTAAAACAAACATCTTGATATATCAAAAGACAAAAGTATCTTAGTAATACATGTATATAATAAATAACCTACCAGCTTCACTTGTTGCTATGACAACCCCAAGTTCATTTTCTGCTGTACTTAACACATATGACTGAGCATCACCAAGTGATATCTGTCCAATAGTTAAAGATATTATGGGTACAGAAATGCAATGCAGCAAATTCTCTAACCTTTATAATAAAGAAAAAACTAATCATAAACTCACATTCTTTTGGAAGATTATTCTTTACTTTTATTTGTTAAATCAATTTCCTGACTATTTTCTCGGGTTTATTTTTGTTAGAATCAAAATTTTTTAAATTCAAAAAAATTGAAAGTCAAACATGTTTAAAACATTTTACTGCACATGTACAGCTACAATAAATAGGAAATCATTGCTTTACACACCATATAATTTAGGTTGATGACTGTATAGGAATAACCATGTCAATTTGTCAACTCATGCTCCAGTTATAAATCATTACTGCTTCAATGGAATTCAATTAAACTTTATACAAATGATCCCAATAGTCCAAGAGTGTGTCTAGTGACCCAAGGTAATTTTATATCAATTGTCTGATAAAGGATTGTTAGTATGAAATTGCTGTCAAAAGTTTCCCCTCGGCCATCAGACTAACAATACAAACTAAACATTACATGTTTGTATAATCCTGTCAATGATTACTCATAACACAAAAGCTAAGCATAGACTTAAACCAATTACTAAACACATGTAGATGTTTTCAAAGGATACCACTCTAGCCACCAAGATATCACCTGGTCTGAAAGATTTATACATCTCTACCTGAAATAGAAACAAAATTATGTAAAAAATGGTAGATTAAAGTTATAAAAAAACTAGAGAACACTTAATACTGTAATAACCAGGGTGACTGAGAACCCATAACTACAAATGTTATTTATGTACAGTAAATCCTCTTTATAAATGCTTATAAATGCTTCATGAAAACTTTGCCACCTTGATTACTGATACATGTATACTATTTAAAAGTCCAGTGTCTATTTTTGTTTGTTTTTCTTTCATATCTCCCTTAATTTATTGCCACATCCCTTAATAATGCCTTATAATGCCAAAACTTGACTGAACAAATGATGGTAATAAATTTAAGTTATATGGTACAAAAAAGATACATATAAATATCCTTGCTATATATAGCATATATAAATTACATTTTTGTTTGAGTAAGTCCACTCATGACCTTTGACACAGAAGACAGGAGTTTAAAACATTAATTTGTTAAAAAACAAGAGGCCCAAAAGGGCCTGTGGAGCTCAACTGACAAAAATGGTTCTTGTGCCTTCATTTATATAAACTCAGTACAGGGACTTGAGCTGACGTTAAATGCTAAATATAAAAGCTGTAGGCCTTACAGTTTCAGAGAAGAATATTTTTAAATTTGACTTCCCATATAAGTATATGTAGATATATGTGCCCCTTGGTGGGACCAAAAATGGCCCAGGGGCCTTTATTTGTACAAACCTGGTAAAGGGACTTGAGCTGATTATGAAAGCTTAAAGCCTTACAGTTTCAGAGAAGAAGATTTTTAAATTTGATTTCCCATATATGCATATGTAGATATATTGGCCCTTAGGGTGGGACCAAAAATGGCCCAGGGGCCACCATTTGTACAAACTTGGTAAAGGGACTTGAGCTGATGTTAAATGCCAAATATAAAAGCATTATGCCTTACAGTTTCAGAGAAGAAAATTTTTTAATTTGATTTCCAATATATATATGCATATGCAGATATATGGACCCCTGGGGTGGGGCCAAAAATGGACCGTGGGCCACCATTTGTACAACCTTGGTAAAGGGGCTCAAGCTGATATTAACTGCCAAATATGAAAGCTTAAGGCTTCATGGTTTTAGAGAAGAAGATTTTCAAAGTTGATTTTCCATTATAAGCCATATATGCATATGCAGATATATGGACCCCTGGGGTGGGGCCAAAAATAGACCCGGGGCCACCATTTGTACAAACTTGGTAAAGGGGCTCAAGCTGATATTAACTGCCAAATATGAAAGCTTAAGGCTTCATGGTTTCAGAGAAGAAGATTTTCAAAGTTGATTTTCCATTATAAGCCATATATGCATATGCTGATATACAGACCCCTGGGGTGGGACCAAAAATGGACCGGGGGCCACCATTTGTACAAACTTGGTAAAGGGGCTCAAGCTGATATTAACTGCCAAATATGAAAGCTTAAGGCTTCATGGTTTCAGAGAAGAAGTTTTTCAAAGTTGATTTTCAATTATAAGCCATATATGCATATGCAGATATATGGACCCCTGGGGTGGGGCCAAAAATAGACCGGGGGCCACCATTTGTACAAACTTGGTAAAGGGGCTCAAGCTGATATTAACTGCCAAATATGAAAGCTTAAGGCTTCATGGTTTCAGAGAAGAAGATTTTCAAAGTTGATTTTCCATTATAAGCCATATATGCATATGCAGATATATGGACCCCTGGGGTGGGGCCAAAAATAGACCGGGGGCTACCTTTTGTACAAACTTGGTAAAGGGGCTCAAGCTGATATTAACTGCCAAATATGAAAGCTTAAGGCTTCATGGTTTCAGAGAAGAAGATTTTCAAAGTTGATTTTCCATTATAAGCCATATATGCATATGCAGATATATGGACCCCTGGGGTGGGGCCAAAAATAGACCGGGGGCCACCATTTGTACAAACTTGGTAAAGGGGCTCGAGCTGATATTAACTGCCAAATATGAAAGCTTAATGCTTCATGGTTTCAGAGAAGAAGATTTTCAAAGTTGATTTTCCATTATGAGCCATATATGCATATGCAGATATATGGACCCCTGGGGTGGGGCCAAAAATGGACCGGGGGCCACCATTTGTACAAACTTGGTAAAGGGGCTCAAGCTGATATTAACTGCCAAATATGAAAGCTTAAGGCTTCATGGTTTCAGAGAAGAAGATTTTCAAAGTTGATTTTCCATTATAAGCCATATATGCATATGCAGATATATGGACCCCTGGGGTGGGGCCAAAAATAGACCGGGGGCCACCATTTGTACAAACTTGGTAAAGGGGCTCGAGCTGATATTAACTGCCAAATATGAAAGCTTAATGCTTCATGGTTTCAGAGAAGAAGATTTTCAAAGTTGATTTTCCATTATGAGCCATATATGCATATGCAGATATATGGACCCCTGGGGTGGGGCCAAAAATGGACCGGGGGCCACCATTTGTACAAACTTGGTAAAGGGGCTCAAGCTGATATTAACTGCCAAATATGAAAGCTTAAGGCTTCATGGTTTCAGAGAAGAAGATTTTCAAAGTTGATTTTCCATTATAAGCCTTATTTTTACTTTTTACGAAGTACGGCAGAAAAACGCTAAAAACGCGTAACCTAGTTTTTGACAGAATTTCACGAAATGTATAACCTACATGTTTAAGGGTGTCTAGAAGCTAAATATCACATCAGATTTTGAAAATAACCTATGGTTTCAGAGAAGAAGCTTATTTTAGGTTTTTTACATTCTAGGTCGCTGTGACCTACTTTTGGTTGCCATGGAAACCAATTGTACAAATTTTCATCTGCTCCTTCTAAGGATCATTCCTGCAAAGTTTTGCTAAAATTGGCCCAGTAGTTTCTGAGTTTTTGCTGTTAACGGACGCACGCACGCACGCACGCACGCACGCACGCACGCACGCGCGCATCATGCCATAAGCTCATCTGGCTTTAGCCAGTTGAGCTAAAAAATTATACAAACAATATTTGATTTAATATTCAATAACACAGAAATGGGCAAAACTTCATTTTTGACAACTGGATTAACTTTTAATGTACAATAAAATGTCTTCTATATTTATTTGTACAATGACATTATTCTTTGTTGTTAACTATATAACTATCATTTTATTTAAAATGGCAATGACTAGTTCCCTTTTAGCAAGACTAAAATTTTTCAAAGCACATTGTCCAATAAAGAATATATAAGTACTCTGCTTGTTATGCTCTGTTTTAGTAAACAAGCAGGCTAAAGCAGCTAATTTATACAATACTACAAATGGTAAGATATATATATATATTTTATATTCATTCTAAATAATTCTGATTTACAGTCTATTATTCCAACAGTGGTTTTTATTTATTTTGTTTGTTTCACTAATTCTAGATCTCCCATAGAACTCATAACTGTGAGTGAATAATATGCATAAGAATGACTACCTTATCTTTTTCTGTTGCTCTTACATCTTCTTTCCTTCAAAATAAATAAATAAATAAATAAATAAATAAATAAATAAATAAATAAATGAATGAATGAGCAAACAAACAAACAAACAAATTGCACATGTGTGATCCATGTTTCATTTGATATTATTTATTGATACCAGGATATAAAATTGAAATGATCTACTGTTCTGTGACATCATTTTATAATAGACTTACCAGGTATGCTGTTTTCTTACAATACCCATTTAACTGGTATGCATCATTGTACCCAAAAATCACAACGATTCACTTATATCAAGGCAATCAGTTGAGATGGTGGAAGAAACCATGAGAAAACCACAAACCTTTGGTAAGTAAACTGACAAACTTTCTTACACTAGGATCTGCCCGAGTGGGATTCAAACCTAGGCCATGAGAGGCACTATGATCCATATCATTTGGTATCAGAGGCCCCAGAAATCATGAGGGAATAATGCTGGTCACCTGAAAAGACTTAGACTCCATATTAGGAAGTTACCACATGCATTTTATGATCTTCTACATACCTTATCATGCCTCTAAATGGTTCTTTTAAAGGCACTTTTCCTACACTTATAATTAAACATCTACAATATCTGGGGTTGACATTTGTAACCTAAAAATAATAGTATAAAAAATAGACAATTGTATTGAAGCATTCATTTCATTTAGAATCATGCTGATATATATACAAAGTAAAACAAAATTCTTGATATTGATCACTTCTATTGCTTAGTCTTTTCAATAAGGGGAACTTAAGAAGGGCTCTTTAATTTATGAAAACTGTCTATTAAATTACTTCAAGAGATATGTTTTCAAGTGAGCATTAAGTCGATGGGCCCATTTTTTCTAAGCAATTTAGTTTTGGGTTGTTTATTTTGAATATAGTTGAGCACAAACTATTAAAAATGTTGAGTTGGTACCTTAATAACCGCATAAGAATATTTTGTGTCCAAAACATAAACAAGAGGCCCAAGATGGCCCTAATTTGCTCACCTGAGTTTAAATGTAACTGGTATGTGTTGATAATACCTGGTAAGCCATAACATGTTGCCTCAATAGAAGTGGTTTCAGAGAACATTATTTTTATTGTTTTGGTTTTTAGCTATGTAGGTCACTGTGACCTACTTTTGGTAGCCATAGCAACCAGAAACACAAATGTGAACGGCAATGGTCTATAGATGCTATTGACTAATATGAATGAAATGTGACCAGTAGTGTCAGAGAAGAAGTCTTTTGATGGATGGATCATGATGGATGGATGGATGGCAGAGTGCCTATCCATAAAAAAAGCTCACATGAGCAATTTTCAGATTCGGATTTAAAACTTTACAGATTTGACACATCAATGAAATATTTTTTAAAAAATTGTAAAAGTCAACTGCAAATTATTTTAAAAAACTTGTTCAATTAGTTTAAATTATGTCACATAACAGTGATTTTGTAAAACAAAAAAAAATATTTCAAGGTTTTAGCTAAATCTACATATCAGTATCACATGTATTTCAAAAATAATAATTACACTAAAAAGTAAAAATTCATAAAATTTTTACATAAGAAAATGATGTTTGGAAAAAGAATTCACCTAAATTTATTCATTATTGTAATTTTGGTAAAAAAGTACTAATTACAATGTATAAAAAATAAATGCAAAAACACGTAATCTAATTTTTTTTACAAATTCAAAAACTTTGTATCTAAGATGCTTGAGATGCCAAATATCACATCAGATTTTATCTCAGTGAAGTGGTTTTGGAGAAGATTTTTTTTTAGATTTTCAACTATGAAGGTCAATGTGACCTACATTTGGTAGCTATGGCAACCAAAAACACAAATCTGAAAGGCAATGTTCTATATATGCTTTTGACCAAGTTTGAACAAAATGTGACCAGAAGTTTCTGAGAAGAAGTCGTTTAAAGCAATTGTTGACGGACAGAAGGGCGGATGACGGAGGTCTGCATCTATTGATACCAATAGCTTACATGACTACTTTTTGCTCAGGTGAGCTAAAAATCTAAAATACTATAAAACTGGTACTACAATATGCAGCCACCACAATTAAACCATGGCATACTGGTAATATCACACATCTCTATTACTCATATGCATTTTGACATAGTATGTATATTCATTTCTCAAAGCTTGCTAACTGCATTTTTAGCCAATCAGAAAAAGGCATTATCAATGGTCATATAATAAGTATATACATGTATAATACAGAAACAAAAACCTAACCATTTTATTTCAAATTTCCATATTTTCAATTAATAGATTGTTAACAAGACTATTGGATTTTTTTATTTTTTTAATGATTTTAAAGATTAATTTTAATTTATATAAGTTCTTCAATTTTACTGTTGAAGTCACTGTGACATATGCTTAATTTTCAAAGAAAATTCAATTAACTTGAATTAAGTTTGGCATTTTTCATTTACTCAAGTCTAGTTGTAACTGAAAATTGCTATGTGCATCCATGATAAAAAGAACCTCTATAGGGACCACCAGTTTGTAAAGTCCATTTACATTTAGATTTTTTTTAATAAAACATACCCTAGCAGTTACAATAGCATCCACAGAAGGTACTACATTCTGTTCAATATCTGTTTTAACTTCTACAAATGACTGTAAAAAAATAAACAAGGTTTTAATCATTTACTACCAGTATTGGTTTCAAAATCTATCAAAAACTGTAACAAATAAATGTGTATGTATAGTATATCCCTAAAAAAACAAGTACCTATAAATCAATAACATAAAACTGCCGCAGAGAGAATTACTTACTTGTTTGTGAAGACATTCATCTAACATACATTCTTAAGAATTTACTTAAACATTTGATGTCAAGTCAAATCCACTTTGAAGGTGAAATGATATGTGAAGTGCAATTTTTTTTCTCTAAAGATGAGATATAGAATAAATGTTTTGTTTTGTTTTTAAATCATTGGTACATGTGATTTGTAAGCTTACTTCTGAGGAATATATTCAGATCTGATGTACATTTTATATATTATCTACATCAGAAACTACTGTATTGTATTTTGAATGGGAACAAAAATATTGCAATTGATTGAATGGCCCATAAGTAATGTTTTTTGTCTGATATGTCATATCTGGTATAAAAACATTGACACAACCAAAATAGGACATCTCAAGAGTAAAACATTTGTCTCTTCTCCTTCCTTGTAGAAACAAAAACTCAAGCTTCAGAGAACACACAATACAATATGTATTACATAAGAAGTAGGTTTTGGTGGCCATGTGGTCTTCAGGATTGACTCTCACACCTCTTAGTGTTTATTGGTAAATCCTTCTTAGGGAAGATCCTGTGTGAGACAGTTTTTTTTCTTTGTTAAAGGATGGTGGTTTTCTTCTGGAAATCAACTTTCTCCACCATCTAGGAACTTACTGTCCTGATATAAATGAAAGAATCTTGTCTTACATTGGTAAGACTTTCTTTTGGACCCCCCCCCCCCCCCATAAATTCTTGTAAAATTTTTGAAAATTTATTTTTCACAGAAATGTTCAAAATTGCATGATTTTATCATTTTAGGCATTTTCAGTCAAAATTAAAATTTAAGTAGAGGGTACAAAAGGATATCTTTCCCACGTTACATATAATGACATACTTTGCCATCATCTGACTTTTTAGAGTTGAGATAACCAGCTAAACTTGAATAAACAAAACCATTTCTCTGATAAGTTCCACTTCCTGTTGTAATGTGATCTTCTAAACGACATATCCTCTGACCTACAATTACAAATAAAACATGGTGTTAAACAACTTAATTTCATTTGTTCAATGCCAATATCACCATACTCCATGTACCAAATTGCTTAAAGATCAGCTTTAAAAAAATAAAGCCAGAGAAGATATTTGTATGATATTTGTATGAAAAAAATTTACAAGTATTTTACTCGGTATACTATCAAAAGTAAAACCTTGACCTTTGTAAATCTTATATACCAATAGCCTTGAAACTACATGTGTATTCAATGGCAAGCCTACTTACAATTGTGTCTGTAATTGGAATTATTCCCAAAGTAGGCTCCAAACAAATTGAGTAATTTTGGCAAGAGTAAAATGCATGATCAACTTAAATACCAAATTTAGACTGAATATGTCAAACTGCTAAGGGAGCAGACCTCAGTTGTGATAAGGCTGGATGTGGTATGGTCAAAAGTAGTGCATAAAAACTGAACGGTCTTTACCTAGGGTCAGCTTAATTAAATTTGTTAATAGATAGCACCTTGCAAATTAGCCATGATGAGAGCTTCTGAAGTTTATTACAAAAATAATTTGAGTTAGTTGACTTTCACACTATATTTGCTGCACAAGAAACTTCCCATGTCATGTCCACATTTTGCATGTAAACATTAACATAAGCTTTTGGCAATGCTTGTGTCTCGACAGGTATGTGGGGAAATACCGTTGTACACATGGCGATAAGCTACAAGCGACTTCTAAATTTAACCAAACGATATCCCACCAGCGATATTTAAAAGTTTTAAAACTTTAATATGTCGCTGATCCCACACAACATGTTGTCAAAAACTCAAATGGTTCAGAAATATGAAGATATTTTCTTCTTATCAAAGTCTTGAGTTTAAAAATATAAATATACATTTAACGTCTATAAAATCAATCTTTCGACAGATTATTTACAACGATCACAAACACGTTCAGAACTTACCTGGAACACAGAACATGGGCGCCGCCATTATTGGATTGTTTCATTTTTCATTTTAGGGTCAATGATTTTAAATACAATATATATAACTAGAACAATTTATGTCAAAAACACCAATGCAAGTATTAAATTTTAAATTGTTTTATGTTGACATATTTTTTTCCAATCATTAACTTTAAAAAAGTATTCCAACCGATAAAAAGAATGGCAGAATATGACCTTTCCCCCTATTTTTCTTAGAATATTTCTCTTTATTTCCGTTTCCTTTTAACAATATGGCTGACAAAATTAATTTTTCAGAGGTAAACATTGTTTTCTTTCTGGTTTTCGTCTAAATATGGATGTTCTGAGCTAAAACAAATGGTTAAATGTCGTAATTTAATCTCAAGGAAATAAATAAAATACCCAGAGACAATCCTTGGAAAAATTACAGGACATATATGTAAAAAGATCCTTTAGTCCTGAAAATCATGACTCTTAACGGCTTTGTTATATGGACATGTGTGTGTAACGGCACATGTCCATATAGCAAAGCCGTTAAGAGTCATGATTTTCAGGACAAGACCCTTTAACTTGCTTTCATTTTAAGACTAAGGACCAGCTTTGTTCACTCACCTCTGACTGACATAACTTTTCATCAGACTT
Organism: Tegillarca granosa; assembly: GCA_029721355.1. Taxonomy (NCBI): domain Eukaryota; kingdom Metazoa; phylum Mollusca; class Bivalvia; order Arcoida; family Arcidae; genus Tegillarca; species Tegillarca granosa. Next base: position 20,753,420 of record CM056605.1, on the reverse strand, counting down.
TCTTGAATTTAAATTGACATCAAAATCTAAAATTTCTTTTTAAAATGTTAAAAAAAGTGGAGTTCTTGATTCATCTGTGCTTTACCCCCTTCATGAAGTAGCAGTAGAAATTTTGAACAATTACCATCATTTAGAATTTAATGTCTTGACAATTGTTTACAACTATATAATTTAATGTTATAATTTAATACATTGTATCAGAATAAACTATAAATTCAACCATTTCTACCAGTTGAGCTATATTTAACATGCAGGTACCTATCATATACCTGTTACCTATTACCTGTCTGCAGAAACCTATATAGGCATTGTGCCTCTCTGGTCTGTTTCATTTGTGGTCTCTATCTTAAATTCTTATTTGTCTTTTTTTTGTCTTGTTCTGGTTTATAATCACTAGGCTTGGATTTTATGTAAAAGTTGCTCCAAAATCTATTGATGGCACTTTAAAAACTGTTTAAAGATGGTTTGTTCACTTAATTGGTTGGCAAGGCATTTCACATATTGGTCACTGTTTGACTGAAAGTTGCTTCCCCTACATTAGTTTTGTATTCTTTGTGGATTTTGAAGTTGTGCCCATGGTGTTGCTTTTTGAATATGAAAAAATGTCGTTAGAAACTTTGTCGATGTTGTTTTGTTTATACATTTGTACTACATCAGATCTTGGTCTCCGATACAAATAAATAATAATAATCTTTATTGCACAAACTCAATTACATTAATTGGTTATGGCAGATATAAAATAAAATAAATTCCAGAGTAGCAATGTTCATCACACAGAGTTTGAATCTGCTACCAGTTTAACAAAATGGGCCATTTGTCACACTTTTCTGAAAAGTAAATTTATTATTTTCCATTCAATGGTAAACATGTAATTCTAAACCTTTTGCAAAAGAAAACTGTGACATTAAGTTAACCCTTATGATTAATTTGCTGTGGAAATATACATTGTTAAAAATGCACTCTAAAAACGTCAGGTTTCTTTTTTCATAATTTTGATCCTAATTTCACAATAAATTTTACAATAGAGTAAGAATCAAGTTGGAAAATTGTGATCTTGTCAGAATAATAGATTTTTTTACCATTCTGACAGTGTTTATAAATGTTTTATATAAAATAATTTGATTTGTTCTTTACCTTATTAGATAATCACCACTTTTTTTTTTCAAAAATGTTGCATATTGACCCAATTTCAAGACAGACTCCAGACCAAAAAAAAAAAAGATGGGTGGGCCTTAATACATGATACCAGTAATCAAAATATTGATATTTAGCAATGTAATGTTTTTGTACTAAACTACCGTAGTTAGTACAATAATTGATCCAAAATTTGTGATTTCAGATTCATTATGCTGGTGGGTATGGGTCAGAGTTTGAGTATGATAGTGAAGCAGAGAGGAAAAAGTAAGTAGATTAATTTTAGTTTAGATACACTGTATATAGTAATGTACAGGCTGAAAAAGTTTTGTTTTGTTTTTTTTGCATGCAATTGGCCACTACACATTATATTGACTTTAAATGAGCATATAAGTTATGCCTCAACTGTTATTGACCAGAGTGTTTTTTTTTTAGTCATTTGAGCTCATCCCATAACACAGAATGTGTGCATATATGCACCATTATCCCCTTTTTTCAGCTTCTCCTTTCAGTTTTTGGTTTATTTATATAGACATGTATAAAAAGTTAAAATTGCTGCTGCCTAATTCTAATAAATGGAATTTTAAATAAAAAAAAAAATCACCATACTATGGAGATAATTTTTTTTTAAGAAAATGAATTACATAACATCATTTTGCATTATCACTGTTTAAATGATGCAAAGTACATGAAATCAATACACACCTTAACTGTTTTTGTTCTTTATACACTTTACAGACAAAAATATAAGGATTTGGTCCCCAAGAAGAAAAAGACAACAGATGGAGTTGCTCACAAAAGAGAGCTTGAAGATGAATACAGCAAGTATGTTTATAGAACATTTGCACATAAGAACTTTAAAAAAAATACATACAGTCAAACCTGCTTTAAGACCACCTCTCTTTAAGGGCCACCTGCTTATAAAGGCCAATTAAATTCTATCCCAGATGCCCTTTATTTATATTTTTTGAACTTGTATATAAAGGCCATCTGTCCATAAAAGCCACCTTTTACTGATTCCCACAGGTGACCTTTATAGACAGGTTTGACTGCATATTCACAAGTTTTCTGTTTACAAATTTAGCTCATAGGTAAGCAGATGGAGTTTCTAACAATGAATACCCAGCTTCTTGATGTTTGATACAATTAGCTTAGGATTGAAAATTCCATTGGCCCCCATATCTGAGATGAACAAATTTTTCTTAGACCAACAAGATTCTTTCACTTAAATTGAGGCAGACAGTTCTGGTATGGCGGGGAAAACCAGTTTGCCCAGAGAAAACCACAGACCTTCATTAAGCAAAATGACAAATTTTCTCACACCAGGATTTGTCTGAGTGGGATACATACCTTTGTGGGGACAGTCACTGTGAGTCACAAGTGTGAGAGTTTAAGGTTACATGTAATTGTGATATCAGTTGGTTAATATTTTTTAAAAAATCTTGATTATTCCTGGCTATTTTGTACATGTGTATTAAATGTTAACTTTGTATATATTTGTTACAGAGAAGAGGGTAAAGCACAGAGATTTCAAATACTCAGCATGGATGCCGTATCCTTTGATATTTATCTTGTAGGTAGGTAGAATACAATAGCGATATGAGTTGTTGTAAACATACTCACATATGGTCCACCACAGAATATGATCCTTCTTTGACAGTTTGATTTTTAAAACATTAAAAATTATTTATAACTGGTTGATTTTAGAGTGCCTGCTTTATTAGTGGAGAGAAAGAGAGAGAGAGCACAATACTTATGAAATATAAAATCTAGGTATCCATTTTTTAAAAGAAAGTTACAGTAGTATTTGTTTCTGAAGTCTCTGCATGAAATAAGTTACTTAGAAGATTAACCCTTAACCTTGTATATCAGTACACAAGACATAAGAAGTTTGTTAATGATTACATCAGATACTACTGTGGATCTAAAGACCATTTTCAGAGAGACACGTAAGATATTTGATATTTACATGTATTTGTTTTTCTTTAACTAAATAAAGATATTAACTATCTTTTAAAGTAATATTTAAGGCTTAAATTTTCATTTCTGTGTAAATTTATTAGTATACATATGTTTGTACAAATTCATGAACTTTATAAATTAGTGAATAAAAATGTATTTTAATTCATTGTATTATTGGTTGATGAATGAAGTAGTTTCACTAACATGTTGTTACATACCAGTACATTTGTATTGTATAATAGTTTTGTTCTCTATCAGGTCACATGATAAAACTGATATGGATGTTATAAGAGAAAACCACAGATTTTTGTGGACAGAAGATGATGAATCGGATGAAACATGGTTTGTTCTTACAAATAACTTCTTTTTGTTTTAAAATGCACTAAACTCTATACATACAATTTAAGCACTTTGATAAATTTGATTTATTTCCAGCATTTTATTTGAATGGGACACATTTGATAATTAATATGTAACCTTTTTTTTAATTCAAACTTGGTATTTTGTTTTGTCTTTTAAATCAAAATGTTTATTACACGTATTATTAAGAAAGTAAAGATACATGTTAATAGTAAGAATTACCAATGTTAATTTGTTATAGTTTCTAAATTTCAATTCCAATGTTAATTTGTTATAGTTTCTAAATTTTAATTCCAATGTTAATTTGTTATAGTTTCTAAATTTCAATTCCAATGTTAATTTGTTATAGTTTCTAAATTTCAATTCCGATTTTAATTTGTTATAGTTTCTAAATTTCAATTCCAATATTAATTTGTTATAGTTTCTAAATTTCAATTCCAATGTTAATTTGTTATAGTTTCTAAATTTCAATTCCAATGTTAATTTGTTATAGTTTCTAAATTTCAATTACAATGTTAATTTGTTATAGTTTCTAAATTTCAATTTCAATGTTAATTTGTTATAGTTTCTAAATAAACTGTTATACAGTTATTTCATTAATAATTATAATTATAAATTTGCATAATTTAAGCTGTTTTCTGTTGTTATAAGAAAAATTACTTTATTTAATTCAATTTAAAAAAAAATGATTCATACATGTTTGTTAATTTTAAGTTTCTGATACCATATGGTAATTTTAAGTTTCCAATACTAGAAAATAAAGAACTGCTGTAAAATTCTTTTTTTATTTAACAAAGGTGTACATGTATTTATGGTGTCAGTACTTAATTTCTGCATCTGGCCTCAGTTTCACAATCATTCACTCAGCTGAGTGTACACTCAACTCAAATATTCCAATTTTTCTGTCATCTATATTTTCAAAATTTGAAAACTTTATTCGACAGTGTTTTGTTTTGTTAAAAAACTTACACTAAACAATTAAAATATAGCATGAAATATTCAATTTTAACTGTGTAATGTCCTAGAAATTGACATTGAAATATTCCCAAATTTGAGTGTGAGGGTACACTCAGCTGAGTGAATCATTGTGAAACTGGACCCTGATTGATATTGTTATCTAATAAGCTGGTAACAATCTGTGTTCAGATTGTCATAAGGCATCTCTTTTGTGATTTTTAAAACTGATTTGGTTTGAATGCATAGGACACTCGAGTACAGAAAACCTGTTTTTTATTTGCAGGATCAATTAATATTTGTAATATTGTGTATTTAAATAAAACAGGTGCTTTGTAAAATTTTGTTAATTTCTGTTTCAGGGAGAAAAAACTAGCTAAAAAGTATTATGATAAACTATTTAAAGAATATTGTATAACAGATTTGAGCAGGTACAAGGAAAATAAGGTGATGTTGTTATTATAGATTTTAAAAAAACACATTTCGTTAATACTCTGAACTCTGGAATTATTTGAAGAAAATTGTGCATGGTTTCATGGAGAGTCTTAAACAATGAAGTTTTACCAAAAATAATTAGCCAACTAGCTTAGAATTGGTACCAGAATCCTACATTTATATATTGCATAATGAGATAATAATTAAAACCTTCTGGTTCATATGTCATATGGATTGTATCTTATTATTACAGCTGCATACAAAGTTTTATTTAGTTGACAATTTGACATATCTGTAAGTTTGCTATTAAGCTGCATTAGGTGTTTAGATTAATTGTTCTGAAATTCTTCATTGAGAGAAAACCACAAACTTATCTGTACATTGTTTCTGTTTCTGTGTTTTAACTTCATAAATATTTTACCAAAAAAAGCTGAAACCACTTAGATTTATAACTAAAATGTACTCCGTTAAACTAAGCTTAGCTAAGATTTAATCTAAAATATTTCTGATTCTTGTATATTTGATTCACAGGTAGCTATGAGATGGAGGATAGAAAAAGAAGTTATTGATGGTAAAGGTCAGTATTTCAAATGTTACATAAAACAGGTATACATGTATATTATTTGAAATATAGTTTCTTATAAACTACAGGGGGCCTTGGTGGCTGAGTGGTCTAAAGCGCGTGCATACGGATCACAGTGCCTCTCACTGCCTAGGTTCGAATCCCACGCAGGACAGATCCTAGTGTGAGAAAGTTTGTCAGTTCACTTGCCGAAGGTCTGTGGTTTTCTCCGGGCACTCCAGTTTCCACCATCCCAGAACTGACTGCCTCGAAATAAGTGAAAGATTCTTGACTGGGGCGTAAAACATCGTTACTCCACTCTCTACTCTTATAAACTACATATAAGTTTATGAAAATTTGTTTTATTGTACAGGAAATGTACATGTTAATAATTTTTCTGTGATCTGTCTGTTCTACAGTTTAAAGTTATTGAATACGTGTATTTTGTTTTGTCTGCTCTTTTTGCTGTTGTGTATGAGGTACAGAAAGGATTATGTGATACCCTAACATAAACAGTTGGATTCAAAATTAAATTCTTTTGTGAAAGTGGAGTGAATTAGAGTTTTTTTATGCCCTAGCAAAGATTCTGTCACTTATTGATATTTGTACAAGATCAAGGGTTGATGGAGGAAACCAGAGTGCCCAGAGAAAACCACAGACTTTCAAGACGCAAGCTGACATACATGTACATGTAGTTTCTCACACCAGGATCTGACCCATTAGGGTCTGGACCTAGTTGGTAAGAGACACTGATCCATAAGTGTGTGCTTTAGATCACTTGTTCGCTAAGGCTCCCTCTGTTGATAGACAAATGTTAAGTTTTTAGTAATTATTTTACAGTGTATAATGGACTAGATGTGCAGGTAAGCCTTGCTGTTCTTCAGTCATCTTCTGTTTTGTTTTTTTACAGGTCAGTTTATTTGCGGAAACAAAAAATGTAAAGAATCAGAAGGATTACGTAGCTGGGAAGTTAATTTTGCATACATGGAACATGGAGAGAAGAAAAATGCACTAGTCAAATTGAGTATGTTTTAGAGCATTTAATCACTCATTGATATAAAATTCACATCCCTTTCCTTTAAGTTTGAGTATATATATTTATTTTAAAACTTGGCTAAGATATAATGTATGTACATTTATTTTATATCAATAATGAAATAATCGAAAATATTTAACTGATAAAACACATATTTTCACAGCGGTGAAATACATATATTTTCACCGGTGAAAATATATGTATTTCACTCTGAATTCCTTCACGTGCAATTTAGAGGGTTTTTAGCTCACCTGAGATGAAGGCTCAGATGAGCTATTGTGATGGTTCACCGTCTGTCGTCCGTTAACTTTTTACATTTTAATCTTCTCCTCCAAAACCACTGGGCCAAATTTAATGAGACTTGGTAACCATCATGCCTAGGTGAAGCCCTTTCAGATTTGCACAAATGAAGGAGTTATGTCCCCTTGGGGCCCCATAAGGGGGGCAAGAGTGAAAAACTTTGAAAATCTTCTCCTCTGAATCTACAAGAGATATACCTTAGTTATTTCATTTATAACATCCTTAGGTCATCTATTTTCTGATTTGCACAAATGGTAGCCATGGGGCTCAAAATGGGGAAATTGTAAGGCTCTGAGTGGGGAAATTGCTAAAAATTATATATATGTCACTATATCTTGAAAACTATTAACTTTTTGTATAGGCATGTATATTAGAATGTTGTAGATCTTGACATGACGATCATTTTGATATATGGATCAAGCTCATATGTTGAAAGGTCAAGGTCACAGCTGCAAAAGAAGACTTAAATTGCTAATTATCTTTAAAACTATTAACTTTTTGTATAGGCATGTATACTAGAATATTGTAGATATTGCGACAACAATCATTTTGATATATGATTCAAGGTCATATGTTGAAAGGTCAAGATCACAGCTGCAAAAAAAGAATTAAATTGCTAATTATCTTAAAAACTATTAACATTTTGTATAGGCATGTATATTAGAATATTGTAGGTATTGACATGACGATCATTTTGATATATGGTTCAAGGTCATATGCTTAAAGGTCAAGGTCACAGCTGCAAAAGAAGACTTAAATTGCTAATTATCTTGCAAACTATTAATTTTTTGTATAGGCATGTATATTAGAATATTGTAGGTATTGCGACAATGATCATTATGATATATGGTTCAAGGTCATATGTTCAAAGGTCAAGGTCATATCAACATAGGAATACTAAGACTATTAATTATCTTGAAAGCTATTAATTTCATGCATAGGCATGTATATTAGAATATTGTAGGTATTGACATGACAATCATATATGGTTCAAGGTCATATATGTTGAAAGGTCAAGGACATAGCTGCATTAGTATACTGAAATTGATTAATGATTTGGAAATTATTCATTGCACTACAGTTACTTCATGCATATTATATAAGCTACTTATGAATGAAATGTGAGTGGATATATTTCTGATTAAGTTTTGTGGGAGTTCTTCACTTGAGAAAACTAAAGTTTCTGTACCTAATATATTGTCTTTTGCACTTTGCAAACAATATTGGACATATCTTCAGGTGAGCGTTAAGGCCCATTGGCCTCTTGTTTAATTAGAGTTACTCCCCTTTTTATTATTGCGAACGGGTGCCCTGTACACACTTCTGTGCCGCAGGTTTTTCCGAATTGCGTCAACCATTAGAAGAGCTAAAACAGTGTACCTTGTCAATGCTGCGCGGTCTCGTGAAAATATTGATTTTCTCCCTCCACTCAACAAATTAAATTTCATATTCAATACTTCACTGTTAAATATCCTCTATGTATGTAATATCAAACATTAAAATTCATCATAAATCTTTTGTTATAATTATGAATTAAGTAAATTAAAAGCATTTAGTGAGATATAAGCAGAAATTAAAAATTGTTAAAATTAATGACAGTTTTGTTCAGATTAACTTACTCATAGAAGCTGTTAATGGAAACTGTTATATTTTTCAAACTGTTACAAAGATAAGATTCTTTAACCTTGATTTATGTATGTATTCAGTTTTGACATAAACTTCTTTTTTTTTTTTTGACATTACAAAAAAGCATAATTATATCACATTACAAAGTTGAAAGAAGACAGTTTGCTTCTGATCAACATTTATTCTTGTCATATTGCATTTACTTGAACCACACACACACACACACACACACACACACACACACACTATAAGCACAAAAACTAATAATGATATTCAAGAACTGACTTGTTGATTCAATGAATAAATTCTTAAATGGATTGTAAAACATCATTATAACATTCTCCACTCAATTCTTTACTTAATTAATGCAATTTGTTAAATGGTTGTTTTACAGGACTTTGTCCAGATTGTTCTTATAAACTCAACTACCAGCATAGGTAAGAACTTTTATCTAAATTACAATTTACAATGAAAAACAGAAATTAATAGATCGTGTATGTGCCCTTATACAAGATATATTTTATCAATAAGTTTAATTATACAATAATTCAATGTATTTAAGTACATATTTACACATTTTAACATTCAACTTTTCTGTTAAAGATCACTGCTTTATTTACTGAAGCAAGAGTATTTACATGTATTTACCTAATACCCTGTATTCACCACCATAAAAACCAAAAGTATAATACCGCCATTAGTACAGTGGCAACAGTGATAAAATAATTTTGTTTCATATTAAAATTTTGTTCTATATGTAAAGGGACTTCTATATTTAAATCTTTAAATCTTGTATTTATGTGATTTTGACTTAAAGGAAAAAAGAAATTTTGCCTAAAAGTAAAAAGAAAAAAGAAAAGGAGTCATCACATTCATCAACAAAAAGAAGAAAACATGAAGAATATGACAAAGGTAATATAATTGATCATGTAACAACTGGAATAAGACCAGAGCTCTAGCCTACGACACAATAAGTGATGAAGTAAACCTACCCAGACTGATATGAGACTTATCTATAACACTATATACATGTACTTATATAAATGTATGTCCTAAGAAATTTCTTATGGTGTTATATTTATCATCATAGAGCTTAAAACAACTACAGTTGCATGTGTTAATTTTTATTATTATTTTTTTTTAATTTTTTGAATTTCATTAATCCAATAACTAGAGATTCAGCTATGACCATAGACCTGCTGTGTCCTTTTCTGACAAATTCATATACTTGAACTACAATATATGATTTAACACTACAGTTTTTTGCATGATAACTGGTTTTGTTATTGTAATTTTCTGGCACAGTTTTAAAAATTTTAACAGTTCTAACATTGCAGGTTCAGCCACAATAAGGTTCTTGCCATCTAAAACATGTAGATATAAGAAAATACATACATGTATGTATAAAAATTTGTTTCATTAAAGTAACTCCTGGTATAGTGTTTGCTCCATAAGTCAGATGTCATTGGTTCGAACCCCCTGACCAGGTCTGAAGTGGTGACTCTTTTTTTGCCAAGCACTTGGCATAATGAAATGAAAGTCATGGTTTTTTCAGATGGGAACTTAAAATAAACCAGGTCCTGTGTCATGGTAGGCATGACACGATAAAGAACCCTGCTTTATAATGTCATCAGTGCTACACACAGGCAGAATTTCTGCAGTTTCATCTATAGCTGGCGACGTCTCAATACAAGTGAAATATTCTTGACTGGGACGTTGAACACCATTACTCAACTCTTGTTCTTTAAGTAAAGTATTCATCCAGAAATATGAATGTATCTTTTTGTCATTGAATTGAACTTAAGAAAAGTCGGAATATCAAGTTTACATATACATGTAGTTTGTGTAAATGCGGAATCTCTTAACTGTGACCATGATAAGGGTGCCTGAAATAAAGTTTTATGTCTTATTGGAATATATTTTACTGATATTGATGTAATTAGTATTAAATGGTTAGGGGGAAAATGAAGTATCCAAGATATAAAATTTCTTGAATGTCCCAATTGGTTGGAATAAAACTTAGGCCTCGAGTATCCCCGTGATCCATGAAAAAAACTTAGGAAAAAGCACGATTTATATCCGATGTGAACTCACAGTTATCAAATTTGTTTGTTCATTTCAGAATTATCACCACATAGGACTGAAAGTGCAGAAACATCAACACATGAAACAGACAAGTCCAAAAAAATGGATCCTGAAGAAGAAAAATCCATATGGAGTGGTCCAGCTAAAATAACTGAAGACAAATCTAGGTAAATATTTCTTTCTCTATGTAAAGTAGTTCTTTAAAAATGCTTTGACCACACCACTGAGCATATATAAATTAGTGTCTGAAATAAGACTGTAATTATCAATCAGAAAATTTCAATTATATTTTCCATTTTCTGTTGGAAAAAATTTGTCCAAACACAATGCTTCAAGACAGGAAAAATTTTGAATTGGCATTATGCCTTCAAAAATCTAGCCTTGGTCTTACAAGTGATTTAAATGTGTTAATCTGGAGTTTTTATATTTCATTTTAATTACCTTGCTGAAGGTCAAAAGTTTTCTCTAGATACTTAAGAACAAGTTTGTGTGTGTGCAGTGTTTATTATGGACTGTCTTGTACTAGCCTGCATTCAGGTTTTTTTTTATTACGATGCAAGCTCTCTACATCTTGCTCAAGGAGGATGTTATACTACAGAGTCATTGATGCAGTTCTGGGCTTTTCCATGTGATCAGTAAATACCCCCATTACATCTTGCTCAAGGAGGATGTTATACTACCAAGTCATTGATGCAGTTCTGGGCTTTTCCATGTGATCAGTAAATACCCCCCCCCCCCCCCCCCCCCAAAGGTTTTATGATGCAAATTTCTAGAATTGCATTTTTTTCACAAATTTGGTGGCTTTGGCTACGACATTACTAGGTACATGATTTATAGCTACATTTCATTTGTCACACCAACTTTCTTGGCCTTTTGGATTACGTAGGATAGAATAAATTCTTTAACTTGTACAAAAATGGTCAGTTCTGGGATGATTGAGGGAACTGGAGTACTTAGAGAAAACCACTGACCTTCGGTGAGCAAAATGTCATCAAATGTTCACACACTAGGACTGAGTTGGTTAGAGGCACAGTGATCAATAAGTACACACTTTAGACCAATTGGCTAACGAAGCCCCTCTATGGATGGAGAAGCACTCAAAGGGGGTCATGTTTATACATGTATTTAAATTCACTATGGATTTTGAATATGATTTGGTTATAGTTTGATGTTTTCCTGGCTATGTCTTCTCCTAGTCACACTAGAAATATCTCTCTCTCTCTCAGTGCCAAATAGATGATACATCTATAACATATTTTTAAACAATTTTTTTTCTATTGCAGGGAAGAAGAGTTTGATGACTATTTTGAAGATATGTTTTTATGATACAATTTTTTCCTAGATGATGAGATTTGAAAATATTTTAAATTGAGATTTAACTGTAAACCATGATCAAAAAGTTGGGCTAGTTCAAAGTTGAATTGAATATCAACAATTGAGGTTTTGTCAAATCCAAAGACATTCATTCAAGAACATTTTAAATTATGATGGTTTTCAGTCTTTGAATCTAAAGAAATGTAAATTCTTGTATTAATGAACATTAAGTTGTAGGAAAGAAATATTTTATAAATAGGACAACAAAATTTTCTAAGAATTATTTGGGATATGCCATAAAAGGTTTAAATCCTTTAAAAAATAACAAGAATAAACTAAAGAAGAATTTCACACTTTATAAATAATATAAAAAAATTATTTGTATCTATAAATAAATGACAATTGTATACTATGCAATGAGAATGTTCTATTCCAACTGTGACAAAATGAAACACTTGTTTTATCAATAAAAAGTTTTTATCTACATACATGTATACATGGTAAATGTAGATCTATTTGTTCATTAAAGTTTATAAACAATTCAAATTTCACATTTATTCATGCAATTAAACCAATGATGAACAGATATTTCATTGCACTGAAATAGGTTATGGATTTGATCCCAGTTGCCTCAGGATAAACCTTTTTTGTGAATAAAAATATTGTGCATTAGAATTGTAACACATTGTATCCACAGTTTAAAGCACATTGAGAATGGAAGTGGCTTCATAGCAACTGAACAGGGAACAGAAATGACTTCTTAGCAACTGAATGGTAACATAATCTGTTTCTTGAAATAATAACATGGTGTTCTACATGGGCCGACCACGTCCTCTGCCCATTCCACCTGGTGGTCCATCTTGACCAGATTTTGGATTTCTTACAGTCTCATCTACGGATAAAATTAGGCATGTGGCCTCTGTAGCTGCTGTTAAAGCATTGATCTTTACTACTGCTGGCTCCCACACACAAGATTCAAAATTATCTGCAATATCTTCACTCAGAATATCAACACCAAACCATGTACCACCTTCAAATATATAAAGAACTCTATTGAAGAAATAGTTTTTTTCTAAGATATTCTATATATAATATTAGATTTTTATATTATAGTAAAATAATACAAACTATGTACATGTACCTTCATTTTTGATTTTGGATATAAACATTTCCAAGTTCAATACATGTAATTCTTTCTGTGTCTAACATCGCAAAACATCATGTAGACTACCTTTTATTTGTATATATTTTTTGCATCATTTAAACGAAAAAAATCTATTATTAGAAATTAGCTGCAAAAACATAACAGTTCACTTGTATATGTCTAGTTTGTAAAAAACTCAACACATCCAAATATTTAAACATGTAATGACTTTGCTTACACCTGGGATATGACAATAACTTTACTGTAATTAGTACTGACAAGTTAGCAAAAATAATCCAAATTTCTTAATAGCTTACCTTGGGCATGACGTTGTCTTAATTTGTTAAGGATATTTGTGGCATCAAAACCTGCATTGTCACAGAGTTGCCTTGGTATAATCTCTAGTGCTTTAGCTAGAGCTCCTATAAGTAGTTGTTCTTTTCCAGCAATAGTACGGGAATGATCACGCAAAAATTTACTAAGTTCCATTTCCACTGCACCACCACCTGCAAATACATATGCAAATTGTTGAAGTAAGAACTACTGAATCATATGAAATTTGAACCTAAACAGATTTATTTCATCCTGTCACAAATATTTTGAAAACTTAATTCAAAGATATATGGAATTCACAGAAAAGAGCAGCCAAAGAACAGCATAGCTTCTCAAACAACTTTCACAGTCCAACATTTGTATATTACAATTCTATCAACTTTTTAGTTAAACTTTTACATGTAAGAAGCTGATCAGATAGGAGCGAAATTTATTCTTCACAGTTAATCAATTGAACTATGTTATCATCATCTTCAGCATCTTTTAACATTGTAAGTCTAATGAGAATGCTTAATTTCAAACCAAGCTGTTAAGTAGTGAATGAATGCTTGCCATGTTAATGACATGTAAACTTATTATACAATGCCATAAAAATTGTCAGTGTAATACAATTTGGTGTTCTGATAATTTTGAATATTGGCGAAAGGAAAATTAGAACTACAGTTGAATCTCGATATCTCAAACTCCACGGGGAAATGCAAAAAGTTCGACTTATCAGGAGTTCGAGATAAAAAAATGACAAAGAAAGGGAAATAACTCGTACATGTCTACAGGTAGTCACTTCCGGTTTTAACCTGTCAAACTGTTTCACCGTTTTATCAAATGTCATATGTATTCGAACACACACATACACACACACACACACACATATATATGACATCAGAAGTTTTTTGTTACATAGTAAAAAAAAAAAAAAAAAAAAAAAAACCATACTTTGAAACAGTGATATGGTAGTCTATGTGAGAGGCTAATGTCGACAAAATTCTCAGTATTTACTGATGCCTCCACTGTTTTAAAGTGTAAGAAGCATGCATTTGGTCTTATATAATTTTTTGTATTTACTCAAAATCTGTCAAAAATGATTGCACAGACAGTCGAGTCCGCTTTGGTACCAATACCGGTTTCGCTTTGTGTAGTTTAATCACCCCAAGCTTTGGGTTGTTTCCAGTAATGTTCACATCACATAGCCAGGATGTCATCAAGCTTGGCAGTAATTAAAACCCTGATAATTTTCTTGATGGTTTAATTGTTTATTCAATGGATAATAATTAATGGATTAAGGAAATCGGGAAGTCAGTGCAGTTTAATTAAAATGGCTGCATTGATTTAAAATCAACAATACTGATAGTCAATGTTTTTTTTAATTATTGAAACCGACCAAAAAATCTGTTAGAGTTGACAAATTTTATTTTCTTAAAAATTTTTGTTTGAGTTTACGAATGTAATTTTTCTAGGATTTCAATTCAAGGGGACGAAAGAATTGTTCTACATATCCAGAAATTCAGAATATCCAAGTTCGAGATAATCGGAGTTAATTTGGTTGAATAAAGAACTACTCTGTCTGAAAGATCGAGATATCCGTGTTTGAGATAACAAGATTCAACTGTAATTGAAATACACCTGTACTACACTGCACACCTAACACTAACTGCATTATCTATCAAAAAGTTACCTCAAAATGTTATTACATATACAATGTAACATGCATTTTAAATAATTTTCTTGTTATTTAGTTACTCAATTATGTACCTGCTACTACAGCATCATTTTTCTTGGCTCTCCGTACAATCATTATAGCATCATGTAATGATCTTTCTGTTTCTTCGATAAACTGTTCTGCTCCTCCACGGAGGATGATTGTACAAGTTTTGGCCTCTGGACAACCAGTGAAAATATTATATCTGTAATCACATCAAAATTGTCTAAATTTTAATTTTGACATTTTGAAATATTAAGTTTTGTTATGTTTCAAGATATTAAAGAATCAAGTCCATTTAACACTATGAAATCTTTATTCAAATTATCCAAAAATTGAATTGGCAAAATGAAAGATGGTCAAAATTTGATAAAATTTAGAAATCTTGGTTAAAATCCAGAATGTATGTGACAAGAAGCTTATCTCTGATAGAATGCTTAAAATGCAAAATTGAATTTCATTAAGCATGCAAACACTTTGCCTTTCTAGGGTTTTACCAAGATGAGGTTGATAGCAAAAACTGTACCAGGTCAAGGTCCTAAGAGAGAGAGGCTTTGGAAAAAGGAGATTCTTATTTTATATGAACAGATTGGCTGTCTACACTGAGGGAAAAAAAAAAAAAAAAAAATAACCAACAGGGCTTGATGTTTTTATCCAACATGAGATGAAATTGATTTGTTTGTTCACTGTGACAATGTAAAATTTGTTAGTGATATCATAGTTTGTGTAACTATACCAATTGGTATGACAGAGAAACCTTGCACAGTAATTCAGGTCATTAGAAGAACTGATTTTTCGTGTTGTGTATGGAGAAAACTGATAAATATATATTATCCCTGGTGGTATTTGGTGGGCGCAAAACAATATTTGTATGTAGTACATATATACCTATCTCCTCCGACTTGTTTTTCTTCAAATTTTTCACAAGTTCCTAAAACATCAGGTGTAAGGCTCTGTACAGAGGTTTGTATAGATCCACCACAAGCTTTCATGGTTCTTCTTAAGTCTTCATCTGGTACTCGCCCTGCACAGAATAAATCTCTAAAATAGAAAGACAACACTTCTATTAACATTACTTTCACATACATGTTAGAGCTGCAACGATATACCAGTATAACCGGCTTGGATAAGAAAATACGATTATTGCGATATGGTTAACACATACCGGTTTTTGACGATATGAGAAAAAAATAATAATCATGAGTCGAACAAAGTTAAACACGATCGCCAGGGCGTTTGTAACTAACGTACGATCGATGGAAAAAGTTCCTAATGTGGATAGGATTTAAAACCTGTAAACTTAATACATTTTTTTTTACTTACCTATCGGCAAAATACTGTGTGGCTACATCACCAATAGGAAGTTTTGATAATACTACATTGGCACCACTCTTGTGGATTTTATCTAACTTATCATACAATATCTTCCATTCAGCATCAACTATTGACTGATACTCCTGAAATATAATTTAAATATTTTTCAGTACTAGATTTGTATTTTATTTGTCTCAAATGTCCTTTTGTTAACTCAATACAGCATGTACATGCTCACTGTGAGTACAATTTTTCACAACAAAATTTGAGAACAAGGGACACATTAGTTCAAAATTTGTTTTAATAAATGAAAATTTTACCATCTTGTTGAGTTTAACTTGTCAACCAAAATTGGAAATCAATGATATACACATTATACCATCTCAGACGGGGGCATTTGGTATCTATCACTGATTTCAGATGCTGCATTCATCATAAATGGTATATGTACAACCAAGCGACTTCCATTGTCCAACAATGGACTAGTTACTGCATAACCAGAATAAAAACACACAACAATAAAGCTATTATAAAATGGTTGTTCTCAAAATCTCATAATGGATATATAAACTCTCCTATTTGAATCTTATTCCGATTTTTCCCCAGTGTATTCTTTTTCTAGACAAGTGTGATCTTTGTCCAGGCAAGATTATACTGGTACTTGTAGCAGGATTACTGTTGTATACCACCAACTATTTTATAACTTAAGTGTTTCTTATTCAAAAGGGTATAAACCACAAACTCAAAATTTTACAGATTTTAAAATTAAATGTTAAGGTAAAGCACTAACATTCAAGAAAAGAAATAAATATTGATTATAGAAAAGAAACAGAATAACCAGTATACATTTTAATCATCTGAAATTAAACACAATGTTAAATAAGAATGCCACCACAAAAACTAAGACTTCAGCTACTATAGTGTATTATGTGACAAGTACCATCTCAGACGGGGGCATTTGCTATCTATCACAGATTTCAGATGCTGCATTCATCATAAATGGTACAAAATTATGAACAATGTCACTTTATATTTCTTTGCTAAGAACATGTTACCAATAATTTTTATGACACAAACAACAGAGTAATGCACAATAATAGCAATAAAATTTCTAAACCTGAACTATGCAAGGAAACAGTTTACATTACAGATACTTTCAAAATGTAAAAGACTTATGGTAGTAAATACATGTGACTTTAACCTTATGAACTTGACTTTACACCCATTAATTCAAATTTTGTTAGGTAGTTCTTTGTATTTCAAATATATGCATACTATTTTATTTTGCAGGCAACACATTTTTCTACCACAATATGAAAATTCTGATCAAAGGGTCTCAAACAGCACTTAATCACTAGTATTAAGCAAAGACATAAAAAAGTTTTTTGAGCCTCTGGTAGACACATGTCAAGGAAAACCTGCAATACCTATAGCCAATGACTAATAGCTACATCAGATAGGAGCGAAATCTGGTCTTCACAGATTATCAATTGAACTATGTAATCATCATTTACAGCTACCATTAGTCAAGATCATTGCTAATTGTTGTCCACTGATTTAAAAGTATTTCCAAACAATGAAAATACTGTCATAAGCTTTTACTTAAAAGAGGTAATAATGTGAATAAACTAGAAATCTGGCATTAGTCAGAAAAGGCCCTGCTAGCAGTCATAGTCTTCTTTTGTAAGTGCAAAGTATCAAAAATATCAAATGAAAACTGTAGGTAGAGTTCATTGCACAAAACATGAGCCCTAAGTTAAGTCTGTTGTGTTATACTGTGAATAATGACACAGTCCAATATCTGGTAAAATTGGGAAAAATTCACCAACAAAGTTCGAAAGTTACATGCACGTCTTCAATGTCCTTACTACAGATGTGCTAAGTTTCAGAAAGATCAATGGAAAATTATAAGAGGAGATGAAGCAACAACAACTGCTGACAGACAGATGGACAGACAGACAAGGTGATTACTATGGGATGCGGGCCCTAATAATGGCTAAAATGTACCAAATAGTATGTATGTCATTTTAATGCATCTTTGTGATAAAATACAAAGAAAAGGATTTTTATCTAGTTAAAGAATAATTACTTATTTTTTGACACAAATGCAGCCAAAATAATAAACTTTGATTAAAATTTTATTGGCTCAGTGTTTTCCCAAAGAACATATTGAAAATTAAATTTAGAAAATGCTACATGTCCAAATGAAAAGATAAGGTTATGATCTGAATTTCAAACACTGTATTAGCTACTGTATACATGTATTCCAATCATCACCTGATATAAAGAAGCTACATCAGATAGGAGCGAAATATGTTCTTCACAGTAAATCAATTGAACTATGTTATCATCATCTATAGCTTCTTTGTTAGAGTATCAAACTGATGTAACACAATTCCAATAATGCATAAATGTTCATGCAATAGAATACAAATGTCAATGATACATGTCAACTCATTTGGTCCAAACATTTTGTCCTTAACCATCTTTCTCAATATTCAAACACTTTTAAACTTTGATGTTAAAACACTCAAGTTATGAAGTATCACCTACACACAGATGAAGTATAATAACTTGGGGGCCAGGTTAGAGCCAAACAAATTGGTAGAGTTTGTTGTAGCAAACTTGATCGATTTATTGATTGAATGGAAGTTTTACATCGCTGTCAAGAATATTTCACTTGCATTTTTATCAGGATATCACCAGCTGTAGGTGAATTGCTAGAAATATTTACATTGCAGTCAGCTTAGGTCTGTGTACAAGGAGGGATCTTAAGTGTGGTATGCTTATGACATCTGTTATTAAGGTCTCTTCTGAATGACCTACATGTATATTAATCATTTCTGAATGTAAAGTGCTTTGCTAAGGAACAATTTTCATATAAAACAGTATTTAATTACTTTTCAGCCCAAAAATATGAAAACATACATGTATTTTTACCAGGATGAAGGAGAAATCACACAAACAATAAAACATAAATAGAAAAAGCCCTTTTTAAAAATTTGGCCAAAAATGATTTCATTTTTCAATAGTTTCTGTTAGTAAACTATCCAATTTCAGAGGTTCATTTAAGATAAAATACTTTTTAAAGCAACCATGACAAAAATAATATGACAATCATTTCATACATGTTCTTGTTAATGAAAAAAGTCTATCATCAGAATAAATAGCCGCTTGAGTAGTTTCATTTTTCTGATCAAACGGTAATTCCAAGTTTTCATCATTGACAGACTTGTAGAATTAACTCATAAGTTACTATATTTCTCTAAGTTTCTTATCAATGCATATTCCAGAACAACTGTGGTTAACAATTCACAAATTGTATGTACATGAAATTGGGCTATTTTGAGGATCAGAATAGTGAATTTACTGTAATTATTTGAGCAATCAGAGAAAAACACACATGTAGGCCTCAACATTTTACAAAATATATGCATGCATGTCCCAGTTTCATTACTCTTGCAGCAAAGACCTTGAATTAATGTGGTATTTAATGACAACATAAACCATGTCAACTCAAAATGATCTTTTGACAATGCTGCCACCAAAAACACAATTTGATTTTTATTAATTAATTATGTATTTGATTTATCCAGTAATGACATTATTCCAATTGTGAAAAGGAATGCAATGTTTACGTAAACTGTTTAGTAATTTGAAATGGGAAGGGCTTGACTTATATGTATATTCCTGTATTTTCTCTATGTTACCATTTTTAACCATGTAATCTCTTAATGAAAAATAAATCAACAATAAATTATTGTTAAACACATTTATTAATTTTTTCTCAGGAATAGTAATAATTTTCATATCAAATTACATACATGGAAACAGTCTATCCTCAGATTAAATAGCCGCTCGAGTAGTTTCATATTTTTTTTATCAAACGGTAATTCCAAGTTTTCATCACAGACAGACTTGTAGACTAAGAAAACAGTGACAAAGAAATAAATACTTTTTAAATACTTATTAGAGCTAGTTTTACCCACCTGTACAGAATCTACTCTAACTTCCGCATTGTCCTTTTCTGCTTTCAGTTCTAGTTCTACATTTAACAATGCTATTTTTGGTTTTTCATACTCTTTTCTTTGCATTTCAAATCCAGCATAACTGAAGGTTTTCTTAAAGGCTACACCTGCTATTAATTGGGAATCCTACAAAAACAGAAAATATAACAAGTCATCAAATTTAAAAACATTGTCAACAAACATGTTTGATGTAGAAAATTAGTCATTGCTATAAATAATATGTAGTTCACCTCTTTTTCTTTCTTTCATTCATTGATTCTTAACTTGTATTTTCAATCACTGCCAGTCAAAATCTTAAGTTAAAAAGAGAGTAAGACTGTATCAGATAGGAGCGAAATTTAGTCTTCACAGTGAATCAATTGAACTATGTAATCATCATTTACAGTCTCTCCAAATTTGTTTTTAAAAGTTATAAACATAATTTATGGAGTTTGATAAGCTGAAAAATATATGTATTCAATTGATAAATATAATATTCAACACTGAACAAGCTACAGGAATGACATTTTAAGCTGCATTAAGTTTTCCTATGCATAATATATAAACAGCGCATTTTTACTTTGCTTTCTATTGAAGTGAGTCAACATCAACAAACACAGCAAAAAGCTTGTGTTCAAGAGCCATACAGCCACTTCTTCTTACTTATTAAAGACAAACTTGTTTTATTAGCAACTGTTTTTCCATCCAAGTCTGGCTGCTACAAATCCTTTGAGTAAGTTTGTTCTAGTTAGACATTGGTAATTGGTAAACTTGAAGCAGCTTTATTTAATCCAACATAACTAACAATTTAATTCAATTTAACAAAACATGTTAGGAGTTTTAATCTAAGTCCAGTCACTTGAAAAAAGTGTTTTATACATGTATGTTTTGTCCTAATCTTACCTCTAAGCCACCTCCTGTTACTTTCTTTACCCCTATCATGTTCAAAGGAAGTAAATCATCCAATAAATTCACAGCCTGTACTACCATTTTTGAAAAGAAATCTTTCTGATGTGCAACAAGCTTTGAGCTAAGAGAAGTTGCTGCACACTTTTCAAGAAGCTGTTCTACCTCTCTGAAATGAAAACAAATTGTGATAAATTCTATTTTAATTTTATTCTGAACTCTGCACATATATCTTGAAGTAAAATATAGTTTTTTTTTATAGTAACATACACCACGCTTAACATAATGACTGCCTTGGTCATACACAAGACTATGATTTGAGGTACTGTTTCCTTGTCTGGCACTGAACATAGCAGCAACTGGTTCACCAAGTGGCAGGATATGGATTAGGGAAGTGGTATGCCTGACTGCAGCATACTGATTCAGTAAGCACATTAACAGAGTCAATCCAAGTGCACTCTAGTACAATGCAGACCATAATACACACTCCTACATGAGCATAATTCACATACATTAATAACCTTGCTCTCAAGGCCAATGCCTAAAAATTGTTCATGGGTCACTAAACTTACAACTAACCATTTCATGGTTCTTTGACTAAACCAATTATAACATAGATATCAACTCTTGTTTTTCAAATAAACAAGTTTTTGTTTGACATTTTTTCTAAAATCAGTTTTAACACCAGAAAACTGAACTTTGAGAAATGCAATCATACAGATATTCAGGAACTACCTTGGATTATCTTTCTTGATACTAATGGAGATGTCTTTGATCTTTTGAATAGCCTACAAAATATTAAATAAATTGATAAGTAAATAAATAAATAGTATTATTTCGAATCAAACTGTAAAATTTTCAACCTTTCTCCCTGTAATGTGACATTTCATAAATAATTAAACACTGTTACAAGAAAGAATTGAAGATTTTTTTTCATTAATGAATATTTTCAACCACGATTTTTTTCAAGAGTAAAGATAAGCATGTCAAATGGCATGTATCAGTAACAGATAAGAGAAAACGATTGAAAAATCATTTACAATTCAATTCTAAACCCATATACATGTAAACATTGAAAGAATAAAGCAGTTATAGCAGATACATGTATGTTTTGTTTAAATACTTACCAATGTTGTGGCTCTCCTAAATGCCCTTATGATGACCTGTGGGTGAACGCCTTCCTCTATGAATGGCTTTGCCTGTTTCAGAAATTCTCCTGCCAGTAAGGTGACAGATGTTGTTCCATCGCCAACCTTAAAGTAAAAAAAAAAAAATAAATAAATATAAAAGATCAGAAATATATAACCACACAGAATTTTTGAATCCAGTCTATGTTTAGATTTTTCTTTATCATTCTCCCTCAATTTATCACTAAACTTCTTCATAACACCAAAATCTGACTAAACAATGTGTAGCAATCCTTCAAGTTTTTTTTTTTTTTGGTTCTGTGCTTTCACCTAGGTGAGCTAACAACCACTAACAACAATTATCGGTAAACTACAGAAAGATTTTTTTTGTATCTTTGTTTTATCTGAATAGAACTTTTTTCCTCTTCTGATCATTAAAATGTATGTTCCAACAACTATGATCAGATAAATGTTTATCTAACCAACTCTCGAGAACACAATCAATGAACACAAGTCCTAGTTTGGGACTAAAACAGTCCCAATATTGGACAATGTCCACTGATATTTCTCTTTCACAGATGTAACACTATGACAACAATCAATTGTTGACCAGCTGACTGATCTGTGATTTTCAATATTTATAACTTTTGCTCCAAAATAAGCCATACTCGGACAATTTTATATGCCAGCAACAATAAAATGTGTATGTAAAGTAAAATCTTGTTAAAATGATCACCCATTGTTGTCAGCACCCTTAAAATCAGCCTTTTAGTCACAAAATACTTTTTTTTCCTATGAATGTTTTTTTTATACCCCCTTACCCCACCAATGTAATGCCAAATCCTTCTAGAACAAATTTTAACAGAAAAAAATTGAGGTAAATTTGAAAAATGAAAATTTTACTTTATACATTTATATGCAGTACTAAACGCACATAAACACACATAAAGTCTAAAATACAAACTAGATGTAAATGCAGAGACTTTAAGGTTATGTATCTTTATCACCTATGCTCAACAATCAAATACCTTGGGTTTATAGACGAAAGGAATCAATGACCACCAGTTTTGAAAGGACTGATTAAAGGATAATCCTTGCAAGATAATTTTTTGGGGTGGCATTTCAAGACACAAAAGCACCACAACTTTTTTTTTTTATTAAGCTTTAAAATGTATGTTCCAATAACTATGATCAGATAAATGTTTATTATCTAACCAACTCTCAAGAACACAACCAATGAATGCAAGTCCTAGTTTGGGACTAAAACAGTCCCGATATTGGACACTGTCCACTGATATTTCTCTTTCACAGATGTAACACTAAGACAACAATCAACTGTTGACCAGCTGACTAATCTGTGGTACTCAAATCTTAACACACTCTCCCATTCCACTTTATTCAACTTAGTTTAACCACCTGCCAAACTTGTAAATGAGTGATTTCTATTTGACGGGTCAAATCAACTTTCTTTTAAATGTCAAGTCAAACAATATCAACCCAACTAGTTGTTTCTGAAAGTCAAGAATCAAATGTAATATTTAAGTCAAAAACAATTCAAAAACATTGTTTTCAATGTCTACTGAAGTCCAGTTGAGTTTTCTGCAGATGCATTTCAACATATACATGTAACTTCAAATTTAGACGCCCGAATTTAAAGAATGTATTTAAAATTATACACTTATACCCTGTCTCAATAATAATGTTTTAATAGTAATACTGCCTCCTAATAATCATGTATTAATAGCTATACCTCTGCATCTTGTGACTTTGCTATATCTACTAAAGTCATGGCAGCAGGATGGACAATGTCTAAATTTTTCAACACAGTGGCACCATCATTAGATATGACAGCTTTACCTATCAAATAAAAATAATATCATTTTGCAATAATAAAAATTCTTCTGAAACAGTTTGAAAAGATAGTATATCACTCAAATAGTTTTTTCAGTCTTTAATCATTTGACACAATGTATAAGGTATATGCTCAAGTTGATTTACTAATAGGAACACAGGACGATGTTCTAATAAAAAAGTCTGTTAAGTTAGGTAGTGCTGTTAAGTTATTATATGTACTAGTACAACCTAAATTTCACAAGTCCATCCTCAGATTAAATAGCCGCTTAAGTAGTTTCATATTTTTTGTCAAACGGTAATTCCAAGTTTTCATCATTGATAGACTTGTAATAAGCAATACTTAGTTACTAGTTCAGTGTTTTCTCCAGAGTGCGTTTCTTGCGTTTTTGACGCGATTTTTTTATGAATGGCGCAACTTGGTTTTGCTGTTGCGTTATTTTTGACGCAACCATTTTTACATAGATTGAAATCGGCTACTGTAAATTATGAAAGGTGACGAGACTGAAAACGAAAGTACTGAGCGGAAATTCCATACCACATGACTATTGTACCATATTTAAGGAAGCTAATTATTAATATAGGAACCTGTCTATATTCTTAATCTTTGAAATGTTTGTATTGAACGCTTAATTCATATAGTCATTATAAGCACTCTTTGCATCAGGCATAAAAGAAAAGTCGAAACAATCTCGTTTGACAAAGTGTTTAAACATTAAATGAATTGTGTCAAAGTCCTGCATGGAGCTATGAACATGACCAGGCGGCATCTGGTAGTAACGTGCTTGCCGACGACTCACAGACAAATTACAAAAACTTATGTAAATCAAGATCTTAATAAAATTTTGTTAAACAATTAATGAAATATCTTTTAATGTTTTATGAAAATAATAAAATCATATTTAAAACAGGCATATCGGATAATAATAATGAATGATAATGGTCTGTTCACTTGGGTTGATGGTAGAACATTCAGTAATTTCTGTTTTGGGATACTGTCGCGATTTTACTGTTTCAAATATTACAGATATAAGTAGCATTTGAAATAAAACATTTAACATAGACAAAGAGATTAATAGTTTAATACAGATCCTCTAATTACAAACAAAATATTTCCTTTATTGTAAAATATCAAACAAGAGGCCCATGGGCCTTAACGCTCACCTGAAGATATGTCCAATTTTGTTTGCAAAGTGCAATAGACAATATATTAAGTACAGAAACTTTAAAATTTTCTCAAGTTAAGAACTCCCACAAAACTTAATCAGAAATATATCCACTCACATTTCATTTATAAGTAGCTTATATAATATGCATAAAGTAACTGTATTGTTAATTGTAATGAATAATTTCGAAATCATTTATCAATTTCAGTATAATTATGCAGCTATGTCCTTGACCTTTGAACATAAATGAACTCAAATCATATATGATTATCATGTCAATACCTACAATATTCTAATATACATGCCTATGCATAAAATTCATAGCTTTCAAGATAATTAATAATTTCTGTATTCCTGTTAATATGACCTTGAACCATATATCAAAATGACTGCCTTGTCAATACCTACAACATTCTTATATACATACCTATACAAAAAGTTAACAGTTTTCAAGATAATTAGCAATTAAAGGCTTCTTTTGCAGCTGTGACCTTGACCTTTCAACATATGACCTTGAACCATATATCAAAATGATCATCATGTCAATACCTCCAATATTCTAATATACATGCCTATACAAAAAGTTAATAGTTTTCAAGATAATAAGCAATTTATGTCCCTTCTGCAGCTGTGACCTTGACCTTTCAACATAAGACCTTGATCCATATATCAAAATGATTGTTGTTGCAATAACTACAATATTCTAATATACATGCCTAGTCAAAAAGTTAACAGTTTTCAGGATAATTAATAATTTAAGGCTTCCTTTGCAGCTGTGACCTTGACCTTTTAACATATGACCTTGAACCATATATAAAAATGATCATTGTCGCAATACCTACAACATTCTAATATACATGCCTATACAAAAATGTAATAGTTTTCAAGATAATTAGCAATTGAAGTCTTCTTTTGCAGCTGTGACCTTGAACTTTCAACATATGACCTTGAACCATATACCAAAATGATTGTCATGTCAATACCTACAATATTCTTATATACATGCCTACACAAAAAGTTAATAGTTTTCAAGATAATTAGCAATTTATGTCTCTTCTGCAGCTGTGACCTTGACCTTTCAACATATGACCTTGAACCATATATCAAAATGATCATTGTCACAATACCTACAACATTCTAATATACATGCATATACAAAAACTTAATAGTTTTCAAGATAATTAGCAATTGAAGTCTTCTTTTGCAGCTGTGACCTTGAACTTTCAACATATGACCTTGAACCATATACCAAAATGATTGTCATGTCAATACCTACAATATTCTAATATACATGCCTATACAAAAAGTTAATAGTTTTTAAGATAATTAGCAATTTAAGTTTTCTTTTGCAGCTGTGACCTTGAACTTTCAACATATGACCTTGAACCATATATCAAAATGATCATCAAGTCAATACCTACAATATTCTAATATACATGCACATACAAAAAGTTAATAGTTTTCAAGAAAATTAGCAATTTCAGTCTTCTTTTGCAGCCATGACCTTGACCTTTCAACATATGACCTTGAATCATATATCAAAATGATCATCATGTCAATACCTACAATATTCTAATATACATGCCCATACAAAAAGTTAATAGTTTTCAAGATATATTGACAAATACATAATTTTTAGCAATTTCCCCACTCAGCACCTTACCATTTCCCCATTTTGAGCCCCATGGCTACCATTTGTGCAAATCTGAAACTAGATGACCTAAGGATGTTATATATGAAATAACTAAGGTATATCTCTTGTAGATTCAGAGGAGAAGATTTTTAAAGTTTTTCACTATTTCCCCCCTTATGGGGCCCCAAGGGGACATAACTCCTTCATTTGTGCAAATCTGAGAGGGCTTTACCCAGGCATGATGGTTACCAAGTTTCATTAAATTTGGCCCAGTGGTTTTGGAGAAGATTAAAATGTAAAAAGTTTACGCACGACGGACGACGCACGACGGACGAAGATGGATAGCAATAGCTCATCTGAGCTTTCAGCTCAGGTGAGCTAAAAAATTAATTTTTATTCCAAACAATTTATTATTTTGCTGGGGAAAGTTTCCCAAAACCTAAAATTTTTCATTGAATATAAAACTCTTTCTACATGCAGTGTTTGAAATATGTGATTGTCTAATTGCATGCGACTGTCTACTTTCTGGTCTGGCAACCAAATTCTCGGGTAAAGTAGCCACTCAGAAAAGTTAAAAATATGTCATATTCAAAGATAAATCCAGCTCTGAAACTTAATTTTCATATTTAATTTGTATGGCAGAATCAATTTATGATGTCTGCACCATCAAACAAACTTCTAAAAAGGGTTTAAACACAGAGAAACTGTGAAACAAGGTTAAATCAAATTTGCTTTGGTCTACAGTTGAAATTTAGCAGGACAAGTGAATTTTCAATATTACAAAAGTTAACCAAGAGTTTATCTTTATTGCTGAGATTCAGCATTTATTTTTTCCCTAAGTTTTGATCACATTTGTAAAGCCAAAAGTTAAATACATACCTGAAAGTAAATTGCTAAATAAAACCTCTTGATAAGCAACTGTTTTTTGAAAAAAATTGCCGAAATTTAAAATTCATGTTGGTTTCCCCCCCCCCCCCCCCATGTTAACTAAAGCTTGAACAGAGTTAGTTTCATAGTATTTACCTCTGCCATCTATAATCAGTTTATCCATGCCACGGGGACCTAATGTTGTTCTCACAGCATCGGCTATAGCTTGACAGGCATTAATATTACTAACAATTTGAGGTACACCCTGTGACGAATCGGTCCCCTCCTTCAGGAGGATAATCTGTGGTTGCTAAAATATAAAATCAGGAAAATGCTATTTATATGACTGGCAAATTTTACAAATATGTTACCATTTTATTTCCTGCCATCTTTATCTTATAGTTCTAAATAGTATTGCAATGTCAAAAAAATGCACAAAGAAGAATAACATCTGCTAAACAATTTCTATTCTGTTTCTTTACTCCATCCTACATTAAGCAGGGATTTTTTGGCCACTCACAGGGTCCGGTAAAGGGACCCATTCCCAATGCCAAAAAGCATACATTTTTCCCAATGTTATAGGTAAAAATTCCCTAATGATCCTGCTTTGAGAAACTTAAGAAAAAGTGAAAAAACTATATTTTTGGTGAAGCTTGTATATCTTTATAATAACCTGTATTTATGCACATTTTGAATTATACTCAATGAGAATCTGGTAGAATGGGAGCAACTCATGAAACAACTTTCTCAAGATGTTTGTATTGAAGCCAGTCTATGAAGATATTGTGTTAAAGTCCGAGCGATTTGGTACAAATGAGTGACTACCAGCATGTATCAAAATAGTAAATATTCCAGGCAAAATATTTGATGTGCTGACAATGTGAAAAATTTTAAAGTTTAATGAAAAATTTTCCAAAAATGTTGATTTTGTCAATGATTTTTCCAATTTCATCCCAAGGTCCCTTTCCCAAAATGGCCAGAAAAATCCTTGATAAGCTACAGGTATAGAACCCATTTGGTACATCAGCAACATTTTTTATATCACTACTTATAAGGTAGTTTTCAGTACCATATTAGACCTAAAAAGTTTAAATCTAACATCATTTAGGTATATTAAACTTCAGATTTAAAGCAGCAACACATTGCAATGTGAAGATTTGCATTTCAGAAGCCAGAAGGGGTAAAAAGATAGTAAGAAAGCATGTCATCAGAAAAAAAAAGCCGCTTGAGTAGTTTCATTTTTCTTTTAATATCAAACGGTAATTCCAAGTTTTCATCATTGACAGCTTCTTAGAGAGATAAGATGCTACAAACATAATCATTGGTTAATTACCGGTAGTTTGAACCTTAAATTGTACTTTCACTTCAAGCCACCGAGTAATCAAAATGTTCACTTCAGTTCATTACACATTGACTACAACATATTGCTCAAGTTTCTCTAATGTTGCTTTTTATTCAATGCAGCATAGGACTCAAATGATATTTCTCATGCTTTGTAGCAACAAATTTGTTTTCTTTATTTTGTTCTGTTAATCATTTCACAATTGAAATCTATTGTCCGCCTTTAAAGTTAAAAAAAACCCTGCATATTCAGATGTGATGTTATTGCATAAAAATTTGTGTCTACTTGACCTTCATATCATTCAAGACTTAATTAATGGACAAGAAAATGTCAATTTATGTACTTCTGGACAGTGCTATCATAACATGACTGTAAACACAGGCATATAAAATGGTTTTGACACCCTTGTTCTTACTTTACATGTTGTTGAGAGTAAAAAGTAAAATAGAGAACTTTGAAAAGCTTCAAATTTGGGTTCTTTGGACTTGACCCCAATAAGACTCGAGGCGTTTCAGTTATTTCAGAAAAACGATAAAGATTGTAGAATGCAAAGGTAGAGCTGGATAAGAAAATATATGGTGGTAGTTTCAGCCAGCCCGACTCAGGAATCGGAAATTGAGTAGGTCTTTACAACTGAAATTCATACCCTATCTGGTGCCTTTTCATTGTAACCGATATTAACTATTTTATTGAATAAATTGTTATTTCAGAAAAAAATAGGTTCAATGTTTACTTTATACTGAAATCTTAAAATACTGTAAACCCTCAATGTGACTAATGAACTACAATATTATATGTTTACAAATTCTAGAACATTCCACATACATTAGAACGTACATGTGAGTACTTGCTTTCAGCCAATCACTTCGATCATGAACAGTATGCCCAAAAACAATCTCGCTGGAAATATTTTCGAAATGAAACCTTAGTTTGGTTATCATTTCATCTAAAACGCATACAAATATGAGCATATGTCACAGACAGAAGGGGATGTTAATGGATTGATCATGTAACGGTAACTTACCATCATCGTCCCTGTTTTGTCAATGTGTTCGCAACCGTGAAGAGTTCCACTAAGGGGAGTTAACTCCTAGGTTAAAAAACCTCGGACACGATAATAATAAATCTAATATTCATAGTCGAAAATTTTTTACAACAAGTAACATAAGCTCTGTTGAGCTTTTTATTGACCTAAACATGCATACATATATACAAAAAGACAAGTGACATTACAAATATTTTAATACATGCATAAAGACATTAAAGTATTAAAAGCATAACGTAGAACTTTCAAGCATATAAGCAAAAGCATATCCACACTGAAATATTGAAAGTATAAAAAATAATAATTAATTAATTTTAAAAAATAGAAAATGATAATAAAATTATTAAAAGTAAAAATATTATGTATGTTAATGCATTTATGGGCGTCAACAGCAACTCGGATAAATGAAATATGACGACTTTTCCTAAGAATGTTAAATCGAAATTTTAAGGTAGGCAAACATGTAGCTTTTGTTCGTCAGGCATTTATATTTTTTATACATGTATTATTCCTTGGAATGCTCTTAAATGTTCCCATTTGTATAAATGTATAAATAATGTACAAGGTTTGTATAAATTAATCACCACTTGTTTTCTTATATATCTAGCTATTGTATATCACCCGGATAGTGAACTTCTGATTTAGTAGGTAGTTGGCTGAACGGATACGATTTTAGTACTGTGTCTAAACTTCGACTTAAACGCTAGTCGGAAATGGTACTGGTTAATTTACTAATTTGCATTGTTAATTTACTCTGTCGTTTAAAGAAATAAATTTCCTGGCAACATTTAAAGTGCAATCATGTATCTTAAAATTACCAAAATTACCAGTCTAAAAGATTATTATTTGGTACCTAATGAAAGGACTTTTGCTGCAGGGATAAGGATTTTAAAGATGAAAAATATACATGTTTCAATTAATGTTAAAAGAATTATTTAGTATAAGGGATATAGAGTTTAAAATTTCAAAGTATCGTATCTAACATAGTAATGAAAAATATAGGGTCTTGGGATATTTAAATCGTTATACCTACATGCTTCAACATCTCTACAACTGCTACAAATGTCATTTCAGGGTCATTCTATACAAAACGAGAATGTTGTGTTACTCTTGCATAGGCTCGATATCTGACAAAAATCAAACATGTTTTATGACTGAACCTTGATCAAATCATTTCACAGATGAGACTTTTTATTTATAAACAAAATTTGCATATATTTGTAAAAGCTTGAGTGAAAATTCCATCCTTGTTCTATCGGGAGTGATACTAAACCACATGTTACTCCAAGGGGGTATCACTGTAGTAGGCGGTAGTAGCATTTGTTGGATACTGATATTCCCTATAATTATCACACTGTTTCTTCAAAACAATTAAATTTATGTATTAACTAACAATTACATATTTCTTTCATTGACAAAATCAATTTATTTCGTTTGGAATACCTGTTACTGCAAATACCGTCATTACCGTAACGTTCATGAAAAAGTTAAAAATCAGTACGAGTTACTTCCCTTATATTGTAACTCTTCGCGCCGTTGCAAAAGTTTTCGGCGCGCCATTTTATGAATGATGATGTATGATGGCTGGAGGAAAAGACCCCTATGAAAAGTTGATCTGTAAGTACATATTTTGATGAGTATGTTTTGTAAGCGTCATTACCGTACGCTCTGTTCTTAGAGTGCAAAAGAATGAATATTATAAAAAACAAATCCTTTGAAATCGGTAACAGTGTAGGTGGCATAGAACCACAAGTTTACAGTACCGTGTTGTTATATGGGGCTCCTAAGGGAAATTTTCTACAAAATTATCATTACCGTAACGGTCACTACCATCACAGTAGTGAAAGTTACGGTAATGACAATCTCGTTACGGTTGTGACATTTTTCATTAAATTAAATTTTGATTTGATATTGTCAAATATCAATTTTACACAAGGTAATTTTATCAATATAGCATGAAGTAATAAGGACCGGAAGTTTTTTAAATTATATATTTCACAGAAACTCTGTTAGAATATTCAGATAAACTATTAATTTAATAGTATGTGACGATTGATTTCCACATTTTTTTTATCCTATAAATCTGTAATGCAAAACGTCTACATCAGCCTAAATTTATACTATTCAGTTGGCATGCAAAAGTTTATTCATATTTTCATTCATTTCAGTATTGAAAAACGAAATTGATTCTACAGACATTTGCCTTGCTACTGCTGAACATTGTTTCTTTGACTTATTGTCACAAACAGCGGAACAGACACCTAATTGGGGTACACGAGTTTGCAATTTGTATGATCAGATACAAAATACTAAAGACAAAATTTTACTTAGAACAAGACAAGCTATAGAATGGTACTCACTGGAGCTGAGAGAGCGGCACGATGGCGGCAAAA
The DNA here is from genome assembly GCA_029721355.1 of Tegillarca granosa. NCBI lineage: Eukaryota > Metazoa > Mollusca > Bivalvia > Arcoida > Arcidae > Tegillarca > Tegillarca granosa. The sequence continues at coordinate 20,720,828 of CM056605.1, read as the reverse complement.
GCAAAGGGAAGATCCATACAAACACCACATGTATAAAGAAAAAGAAAAGGAAAGGTACAAAAAAAGAAAGACAGAGGGGGAAATCATATCAATTAAAGAAATGGGGAAACGGAAACAAAGAAAAGTCAGACAAAATTGGAGAAGAAACCAAAGAAATAAAAGGGAAAGGGAAAGACAAGTAAAAAAAGCAGTAGCAGAAATCATAACACCACCAATGTCGCCAGATCACGAATATAATGAACAGAATTATGAGAATGAAAGACGTGTAAACACCATGCGTCAGTTAGGACGTAAACGAGTGCGTCGAGACCGGTCAGTGGCATATAGGAGAATAGACAAACTGAATGTAGCACTATTTCGTCAAAAACAACTTGTTAGCAAATACAAAATGAGATATATGAGACTCCAAAGAAAATGTCAAAAACCAAATATCCAAGAGAGAGTTGATAATATAATTAGAAATAAAGAAAGTAGAAAAGCGATGTTAGTACTTCAAGCAATACTGGACCGAACCAGACAACGATACAATGCAACAAAAAATCTCAAAGAAAAAAGAAAAATATCTAGTCTTATAGTCTCAGCAAAGGTATTGAAAAAAATGCGCCTTATACAATACAGCAAAAAGTTATTTGGATTTTCAAACAGACAAATGACAGAAAAAAAGGATAGAGAAGTAAAGACACCTAGAAATATTACATTAGTCAGAGAATTTCTGGAGAGGGATGACAATTCTAGAGTTAAAGCCGGTAAAAATTGTACCATAACTCGGAAAGGAGAAAAGCGACAAATTAGATTACTCTGTGACGATTTGAAACACTTACATGGAAAATTCCTGACAGAGACGAATATAAAAATCTCTTACAGTCTGTTTTGCAGATTCAAGCCATTCCATATTGTAAAGCCTACATGCAAAGATAGAGAAACCTGCTTGTGCAAAACACATGAGAACCTGCATTTCAAGATAAGCCGTTGTTATCAAGAGAAAATAATTTCAAGACATGATGAAGAATCCCTTCTGAAAAGCATTACATGCAACATAGATGATAAGCAATGTATGTATCGAGAGTGCAATGTATGTAAAAACAAAAAGGTAACAATTGAAAACCCTGATGTGGATATCGGAAAACAGACATGGTGGTATGAGTGGAAAAACAAAAGGTTCGAAAAAGAAAAAGAAGTCAATAAAGAGATGGTAAAGTCAATGGTTAATAGAACAGTCAAGGAAAAGGAAGAGGGGACACTTGAAACTTTGTCAGAGGAGCTGAACAAAGAAGTACAACGAGCTACGAGACATATATTTAACATCAGGCATCAATATAAAACATTACGGTATCTCAGAGAAAATATCACAAATGATGAAATTATGATGCAAATTGACTTCTCAGAGAATTATAATTGTAAATATGCCCAGGAAATACAAAGTATGCATTTTGGGGCATCGAAGCATCAAATATCACTGCATACGGGAGTTGCTTACACAGATAAGGGAATATACTCGTTTTGCACGCTTTCCGATTGCTTGAAGCACGGACCTGCTTCAATATGGGCACATTTGCATCCTATTCTAGAGGAACTACGGCGGACAACACATGCCACCAAATTACATGTAATTAGTGACGGCCCAACCACACAATACAGGAACAAACAGAACTTTTACCTCTTTTCAACTCTGCCGTTTGAGTTTTATGGATTCACAGAAGCCTCTTGGAATTTTCTCGAGGCTGGTCATGGAAAGGGGGCAGCTGATGGGATAGGCGGTGTTATTAAACGTAAGGCAGATAGTTTTGTCAATAAAGGAGGAGATATCAACAGTGCTTCTGATATGGCAAAGGCTCTGACTGACACAAGCGTAAATATCTTCCAAGTAACAGAAGAGGACGTCAATAATGTCGAGGCGATATTACCAAGCACGCTGACACCACTGCCAAATACAATGAAACTTCACCAAGTGAGTAAAATGGGTTTTGTATTTTGTTACTATGAAAGTACCATTTCTAGATGAGAAATGAAAAGCACTTAATGTATAGAATGTAAAGGAAAGTTGTAGTTGACATAAATGTACTTGAAAACAGCCAGAGCCACCAATAACACACCATAACAACAAAACAAAACAAAAAGAAAAACAATACACGATAAAACATGTAGGGACTACTAATTATAAAACTCTGAACTGTGGGCGGGTACCAAACAATGAAAAAATGGAGTCCAGTTGTGTGCTTTTAAGTTAAGTACTTTTGTAGGGCCCTAACCATCCCACTTATTTTACAATCAGTGGTCATAGGTTTTTAGAAGCATGTACATATACAGTTGTTTTGATATCTAAGCACACATCGTTATAATATCAGATTAGACCTTGTTTGATTAAAATGAATAATATTGAACTTCAAACCAGAGACGAACAACATATGAAACTTGTATTACAACCATTTATTTACTATTTTAAGGTACTGGCCAGCAGTTTGAGACCGAGAGAGGTGAAATTTCGTGTCCTATCCTGTTTTTGCGGGAAGCCGAATTTGCAGTGTCAATGCTATGGTCTCTCTACCGCAGAGTTCCCACTTCAGGTAACTATAAAACTATTATAGGTAGTGTATAATTACCACAGCATTAGATTCCTAAAAATAGAAACGCGTGAAAAGCGTATTATCTAATTGGAGATGTTCATCTAGTCAGTCAGTGGTCGTTCTGTATATATGGAAGGTCGGGGTTCGAATCCAAGTCTGACCAAGACTTGATAGTATGGATGTAGTGACTGTTCTTTCGCCAAATACTACCACACACGATATTTAGAACGAAAAGTCACGAGTCTTTCAGATGATATCTATGATCCATGTTATGGTACTTATGGTACACATACGCTATAGAATGCTCACTGCATGTTGTCCAGAGCGCACTGAAAAGGTTTAAATTTCTGCTACTTCACCTGAATATCTGGTGATGTCTCAATTTGCGATATAAGTGAAATAATCCTGTATGGGACGTAAACCGATTCAACTATCTAACTAGTCTGTCATAATAGGAAAGTTTAATTTATATGACAGTCATACTATTTATTTAATTGCAGACCCCGGGATTACAGACAGAATCGGGTATGTGCAATACTGGCACGCCAACTTCAATCATTGTAGATTCCACTCCAGTTGAAGATGAGGAACCTGTATTGGTAAAGGTGAATGTCGTAGATGAGAGCCTGGTATCCAGATACTGTGTTGTTGTTTATGACGACGAGCCTTTTCCAGGCATTGTCCTTGGGGTGGACGAGGAAGAGGAACTAGAAGTTCAAACCATGCACCGAATTGGCAAAAATCGATATTTTTGGCCAATGCGTGATGACACGCTGTGGTACACCAAGCAGCAAGTATTAACTTTGCTGTCAGAACCACCCAAATTAGTGACGAACAGGCACCATCAAATTGACCCCAAAGTTTGGTCCTTAATTGAACGCGAATTGAATTTGTAAATGTTTCAATTTTTATTCATATTGCTACAACATCATCATGTCAGTGCTGTTAACTGTTTGTTGTAATATTTGTTACATATGCAATTTCAAAATAAATAAATTCATTCTAGTTGCCAGTAAATGTTTGTTATATGAAACAATATTACAAACAACACTTTGCAACCAGTGGTTATGCATTTAATTATTTATAATAAATGCTTGTCATCTTATAGGTTAAATTGGAGATGTGCATCTAATCAGTTACTGTAGAATCTCCAATAAGCATAAAGTTAACGTACTTTCTACATCTAGACAAATTGTTGTCATACGTACAAAATATGGAGTATAGATGGATTCCATTAGAACAATTATTATAAAGCTAATTAAAACTCAATTTCCTACACAAGCTATTTATACAAACTGGTTTAATACATATAACATCTGTATTTTGTTGAAGAACGTCATTGCCGTAACATCGTTGTCATTACCGTAACACACACTTTTTCTTCAAGTATTTAATTAATGAAATTATTGTTATCAAAGGTTTTCAATTATGTAAAATAAAACAAGTAGTTTGACTATAAAATCCATATTAAGACTAATTAATTTAGTTATATTTATGAAGCCATGAACATATTTACATGACTAAATTTAATAAACTTGTAATTGGTAAACTAAACATCCGATTTATCGTATACAAATGTTCGAAAAATTTCTTTCTTTGTTTTATTTAATGTAAACGACAGAGTTTTGTTATGTGTTTTGACAATTTTAACAAATGCATATATAATCTATGGCCTAACCTTGCAATTCAGTTGTGTTACGGTAGTGACAGTCATTACAACATGTACATGAAAAATGGCCAAATTTTATAGGTTTGAACTTTTTTGGCTCACTGCTGTGTTCTGAAACTGAAAATATAATATTATCAAATTGATATATTGACAAATTCTCAGGGCCTATACCACATAGATTTCAGATTAGTGGTAGGGGTCAAATTTCACGTTTTTTATAGAATGACTCTTCAAGCGGTGCAAGGTTTTGGACGGCGAAGTACCATTTCCATTTAATCAGATAGTTTTCAAACTACACAATATATTCGATTGTCATTTGTAACCATGTGTTTAGTATACCAAATGTAACAATGGGAAGGCGTTTTTTTTTTATAATTGACCACGTTTGCATTCTAAGTTCCACCATCCAGCTCCTACCGGCTAGCTTTGATAAAATCGTAAAACGAAAAATTATCTGGATTCATATGATCCATTTATTTTTGAACCGGTTTCAAACTATATTTATAGAACATCTTTTTGATTTGCAAGTATATTTTAACATTTAGAACTCGTTGTGTAAAATAACTATAGATGTTTTTTGAAACCATAGTCCTATTCTCCAGAGTATGGGAAGTATTGGCGATCAAATTTCCACATAAGTTACCATAGGTAGTTATTTTCTACCAATGTTATCAAAAGTAGAAATTGGTGCCCAAGGTATTATAGACCTTAGACGAAACCTTATCTAGTTGTGTAAGTATTTCAGTAAAACTCTGAAATAAGAAAGCTACTCGAATGTTTGTAAAAGGAACTTCCGTGAAAGCATACATTTACAGAATAGGTGTCATATTATAAATTTTTGAATTTTCTGAATGAAATATTCAAAAATTTATAATATGATCACATTATAAATTTTTGAAATTTCATTCAAAAATTCAAAAATTTATAATATAACATAGGCGCTAATGGTTTTATTTTTATTTTTTTTTTTTTTTTTAAAAATATTTATAACGTTAAACAATTTTATACTTTATATATAGAAATTTTCCTGTTTTTTTTTTACCGCTGAACAGTTTGTCATAATGCAGAGTGTCTTTCAAAAATCAGAAAATAGTTTCTGAAATATCAGTATCACTCTTGAACATGTTACACGTACTACTTTTAAATTGGTACGAACTAATGCATTTAAAAGTTACTTTTGAGGTTCTATTTTTTTTAGTTTTTAGGTAGCATGATGCTAGTATATTTCTAAAATCTGTGGCGTTTACTAGGGTGTGTTTAATTACGTCAGAACTTGCAATACTTCATAAGCCCACCATGATGATATGTGCGAAAGCATGATGGGCTTATATCGTGTACAGGCTGAAATAGAAAGAAAAAAAGTTGTTTTTCTTGCACAAACTATGCTATTGGGTAAATGTAACCCAAACAAAACAAGTGTTACTACAGCGGCTATACAGTTACTGTGTTGACCCACTTAGGAATCAGTAAGGTTTTATACCAGATATATGGACAGTATTACATAAGTATGGCTTGTTATACCTATAGTGTCAGTACCTTACAGATCATTCACTTCCGGACAGAAAAGCATAGAAAACGGTGATTGACAGGGCTATTGCTACATATTAAGATCATAAATGGAATTTTAGAATGCAAAACAGTGACTTTCAAACTTTTAGAACTTTACACCTTATCCATAAATGTAGCTTCGATTTGGAAATACTGTATGAATTATTCCCAACTAAACCTTGCAAGATTTATTACAAAATTATGGATTATCCCACCTGGAAAGATGATAAATACTTGTGAAATTTGTAAAAGGATCACCGTGACTTCTGTATCCACCTACGTTGTGTATGTCCAGCATTAAACTACACCAGCGAAACATTTTGGGAAACTATTACAGACAAATTTGATCTTTATTTATATATTGAACTTCAAAATTACAGTGATGCACAACCTTACCATAGGCTCATCGGAATTTTACCAGATTCACATACTAATGGTGACACTGAATCAAACACCGCTTACCATGACTTAACATTTCCTTTTCTACAAAAGGCATCCGCTTATTTTTACAGACTCCTGAGTGGATAAACAAAGTCAATGTAAATCCACTGTATTACAAGTATGATTTACTTCAGTAAATAATTCATATGTCTGTAGTGTAAATATTAGATGTTAATATGTTTGTATTTGTTCTTGTGTTCTCCCACTAATGTTGCTGTTACTTCAGTATATAATTTATATGTCTGTAGTGTAAATATTACATGTAAATATGTTTGTATTTGTTCTTGTGTTCTCCCACTAATGTTGCTGCTACTTCAGTATATAATTTATATGTCTGTAGTGTAAATATATAATACAAATACCAGTTAAATTTTGATGTACCAGATGTGCACATTTCGGAAATTAATTCCCCATCAGTGACACTAAGACCGAAAAGTTTGATACATAAAAAATATATAAGCCAAACAGTTGAAAATAATGAATCTAAAGTTTCAAAATTGTATAAATCCAAATCCAGCTGAGGAATGCTTTGCATGAGGGAACAAACCTAAGTTTTAAATAAATTTCAAATTTTAGACGACTGAAAATTTTGCTAAATGGTACATTTTCTGACAGCACAAGGTACTGCCTACTGAGTTATGGATACCCTCGGGGAGTTCACTCCACCAGCAGCGGTACCCGCTCAGGGGTAGTAAATATATAATACAAATACCAGTTAAATTTTAATGTGCCAGATGTGCACATTTCGGAAATTAATTCCTCATCAGTGACACTAAGACCGAAAAGTTTGATACATAAAAAATATATAAGCAAAACAGTTGAAAATATTGAATCTAAAGTTTCAAAATTATATAAATCCAAATCCAGCTAAGGAATGCTTTGCATGAGGGAACAAACCTTAGTTTTAGATAAATTTCAAATTTTAGACGACTGAAAATTTTGCTAAATGGTACATTTTCTGACAGCACAAGGTACTGCCTACTGTGTTATGGATACCCTCGGGGAGTTTGTGGTGTAAATATTAGATGTAAATATGTTTGTATTTGTTCTTGTGTTCTCCTACTAATGTTGATGTTACTTTAGTATATAATTTATAAGTCTGTAGTGTTAATATTAGATGTAAATATGTTTGTATTTGTTCTCGTGTTCTCCCCCTAATTTTGCTGTTACTTCAGTATATAATTTATATGTCTGTAATGTAAATGATAGATGTAAATATGTTTGTATTTGTTCTTGTGTTCTCCCACCAATGTTGATGTTACTTTTGTATATAATTTATATGTCTGTAATGTAAATGTTAGATGTAAATATGTTTGTATTTGTACTTGTGTTCTCCCCTAATGTTGCTGTTACTTCAGTATATAATTTATATGTCTGTAGTGTAAATATTAGATGTAAATATGTTTGTATTTGTACTTGTGTTCTCCCCTAATGTTGCTGTTACTTCAGTATATAATTTATATGTCTGTAGTGTAAATATTAGATGTAAATATGTTTGTATTTGTACTTGTGTTCTCCCCTAATGTTGCTGTTACTTCAGTATATAATTTATATGTCTGTAGTGTTAATATTAGATGTAAATATGTTTGTATTTGTTCTCGTGTTCTCCCACCATTGTTGCTGTTACTTCAGTATATAATTTTTATGTCTGTAGTGTAAATATTAGACGTAAATATGTTTGTATTTGTACTTGTGTTCTCCCCTAATGTTGCTGTTACTTCAGTATATAATTTATATGTCTGTAGTGTAAATATTAGACGTAAATATGTTTGTATTTGTTCTTTAACTTTAATCATCTTTGTCAAGGACGAAAAAGTAATGAATGAAAGAATACTTCACCAAGTTGTTTACAATGAACATAATGAATGTTGTTTGCAATACATGAGAAACGGGTGTTACTTATGAAAACACTGTGTATAAAACATAATACATGTCAATAACAATGAGTATTTTAATCTTTCAATTGTTCACAGTGAAATGATAACTTTAGATATTTTTATTTATAATCAGTTAAAACTGTACTGTTACAATATTAGATTGTAAAACTTAGTAAGTTACTTTATATAAAATGATAATCATACATGTTTATTACCAACCGAATTAAAAAATCAAAAAATGAAAATAAAAAGTGGACTTAATAGACAGGTTCAGGAATCATTTGGGACTTAATTTACATTCGGTAGGTTGACTTAATATTGAAGGTCAGTGTAAAGTTAAATCATATCTATCTATCTATCTATCTATTGGTAATCTTAAGTTCTCGCAATTTGATTTTACGAAATCTAATCAGATAAAAAAATTAAGGTATATTTCTAACAAGACGTTGAATGAACTAGACGCCAAGCTTCTGCTTTGGCATGGTAGAATGATTACCTCTAAAAAACAAAAATCAGGAAATAGTCATTACCGTTGTTATTATTTATTCTTTTCAACAAAAAATTGTAAATTTTATATACTTAGAAATTACCTGTACGACAAACAAACGCCAAGAAGAAAATGTGTACAAACATTAAAAAAATTAGTCATCTCCCGTATAATAGTTTGTCGGTTCAGGATGCTTAACGAGAGAATATCATATTACTGAGAATATAATAACGCTACAATTCCTCTGATTTATAATTTAATACCCCTACTTAAGCCTTTGATACTTTGTAATGATCTCCAAGCACTTGTATTCTTTTATACCAAGGGTAGATAGTATCTAGTGTCTACCGATCACCGTAATTGTTAATTATTGCAACAGTAATACATTTCTTGTCTTATCTTTTGAATGCATTAGTATATGCTGAAGTTACTTTTTATTGCACATACAATAATGAAATCGTGAAACCCGAAAACGACCTTTCGGCACCTCTCTAGGATTGCAAAACATCTTGATGCATCAATTATCACTTCTTGGTGTCAAATTAATCGTGTGATTTTAACAGTAAGAGTAACGGTGGATTGTGCTTAATCAGAGATTGTCAATATTTGAGAGATTAGCTTTTCATTGCCTTTGACAGTCTCGTGAACTGATATATTATTCCATTAATCATTAACGATGCTCCGCCAAGTCCTGAGAAAAGCGCGTTTGAACCCCAATCACAACTTTTTTCTATATAGAGTGACTGCATATCTTTTTTCAAAATAGCTAAGATTAATTTTCTTAGAATCAGAAATAGAAACTGTGTGAATGGTAAAATTATACGGATATGCCGACTAAGATATTATTTATGATATCCATGTTTGACCCTCATTTGTGACAGAGTGATACAGCAATGTCTCAATAAAATTAACTAAGCCATATGACAGCCATTAGAGGTTAATTCACGTTGATGTATGACTTATTCTCTGTATTGCTTTAACATATTCAGTAGATTCATTTTTATTATTACTTCATACAAATCATAATTTAATCTAAGATCTCACTTATTACAAACATCTATCATATTTCTTATTAATTTGTAAATTCTTAATGGTTTTTTACCTAATCAGTTACACTAGTTTAATCTTGTTCCATTGCTCTCTGAGGTATATTTTAGTTATCAATATTCGGAATTATTTTGTAAATAAACATTTGAACTTTATATAGAAATTATTTTTCATTGGAACTTTATATAGAAATTATTTTTCATCATTTCCAATGGAGAGAATTAATTGAAAACATTGTATTTGAGATAAATGTAGTAGAAAATTTGTATTTTTGTGTTTGAAATGACAAGAATTACTAAAACAAACACAAAGAGACATAAGGCCAAACAAATAAATAATAGAATAAACTAATATTGATATAAAAATAACAATAGATATTAACTAAAAACTAACTTATTGTTACGAGTGATAGATAGTGATAGTGATGTTCCAGATGGGGCAAGAATTTGAGGTTGTTTTGTCATTAGTTCAGCAACTGTTCAAAGCAGGATGTATGATAACTAGTGATCTCAATGTGAAAGGTGTTTCTGAAAACATGTGACTTAAACATGTGACTAATGACTCTACTGTCAAAGAAAACAGGTAAAGCAGATTTTAAAAACACTACAGACATTTTACCAATATAGACAATCGACTTTGAAGACGGTTTTAACCATTTTGATGAGTATTTTGATTGCTTTATATTTTGATCTGGAATGCTTCTTTTTGGAAGAGACATTTTTCTCTGGAATGTCCTAATACAATTTTAAAAAGTCCCTAAAAATTTTTAAAAATGCTTAATGGTATATCAATGTCATTATTGAACAAAAGACAGAAGTAAAATTTGTTATTGCGAGTTTTGTTTTACTTTATAATGGCTTCTTTTCTATTACAAATGACATACTAATATTTGACAACAAATGACATACTAATATTTGACAACAAATGACATACTAATACTTGACAACAAATGACATACTAATATTTGACAACAAATGACATACTAATACTTGACATCAAATGACATACTAAGATTTGACATCAAATGGCATACTAATACTTGACAACAAATGACATACTAATACTTGACATCAAAGGACATACTAATATTTGACAACAAATGACATACTAATACTTGACATCAAATGACATACTAATATTTGACAACAAATGACATACTAATACTTGACAACAAATGACATACTAATATTTGACATCAAATGACATACTAATATTTGACACCAAATGACATACTAATATTTGACATCAAAGGACATACTAATATTTGATTCAAAGGACATACTTATATTTGACATCAAATGACATACTAATATTTGACATCAAATGACATACTAATATTTGACATTGAACAGAAACAGGGATTTCAGTTTAAATTTGTAATATCATATGGCCTGTTTTAAACAAGTGTTAAATGAAGAAAGAAAAGAGTATCATTTTGAACAAATAAACTACCGATTTAGATATGGTAATTAGCTAGCGTTTTTATAAAGACCTATGGATTCTTGTAATTTTTAAATGCTCAACATATTGTTTTTCTAGGAATTTGTTCATTTTAATGTATAAGTGATAACGCTTTTTAGTAACCTGTGTTTTATATTAATTTTTCAAAGTCTCAATTTCGGGATCTTTTTATTTGAAATACCCCGGTATATGAACGTTTATTTAGCTCATTCATTTGTAATTTCGTTTTCGTGCTTCCATTAGCTATATTGCAAAAATTACTTTTTCATTTGAACACTATTACTATTATTTAAATTTTTTGTCTCAAAATATTTCAGTAAAGTGCAAAGTAGTTGTGTAATTATTTTGCAACCAAGTTTTATTTTTCAGCAATTTTTAATGGATAATTAAGAACAGTTATTGAATCAAATTACTCAAGTTTAACTCTTGGCTAACAAAATGACTGCATGCTTTAATGTTTATTTTGGAAATTCAAAAGTTGTTTGTTTGGGTTTTATGAATTTACAAGAATTGTACAAAAAGCAAATCCTTGTATTGCCTCACAAGTAAAAAAATCAACACTTTTTTTAAAAATTTTTTTTTGTTTTTTGTTTTTTTTATTATACTCATTTTGGTATGATTTGTAAAATAATAAAAACTTGTTAAAAAAGAAAACATAATTTTATACGTGAGAAGAATACGCCAAGACGGAAAAAATCAAATATATGTTTTGTTTCTCAAACGCGACACATATTACCTCATCTTGGCATGGAGTCATTTTAAAATTTAAACAATTAGAATAGACATTTATACACCAATGCAATTACTTTAATTCTTTTATTCGTCGAGTTTTTAGTAAGTATTCTACTCTTATTTCACATTCATCAATAACTTTGAATTAGTACCTCCTGAAGGAACAGTTTAAAAATGTATTGCAAAAGATGAGACACAAGTGTAATTAGAAGGTTAAAATTACCATTGAGACTGGAACTATCACTGGGTTAAATAGATCGACCATCAAGACTAAATAGGATAATTTTAATCTTGAGATTTCCACAAAGAGCCTCATATAGTCTGCACTTTCAAAAATAATATTTTTAATTGGATTTCGATTGCCAGATATAACACCGTTAATCGTAATCAACAAAGGGACGGTTTTAAACAGCTACTACTGACAATTGTGTTTCATGTTAGCGATTATTTTCCTCCCTACTATCCCTATGCGACAACATAAAGTAATCACTAATGACAAGGGTCTACCTGAATCTGACAAGACCATGTCCCACGTGACTTCGTTAGACAGTTTCGTGAAGAAATCAAATCTCGTCCCAGCTGACAAAGTGGCAAGATGGCGGAATTTATACATCCTGTGGGACCGTTCGTTTGAAATCTTGTTGACAAGGATTTCAATTCTTTGTGACTTATTGTCAGGTCCAAAATTACTAGCTTCGTGCTACAAACTAAAGCGTTTTAGCATTTAATTTATCATTTCCGACCTCAAACAACAAATCATTATATTTTTCTGTAAAAGCTAGGCGACAACTATGTCAATTTAAAAAATGAAATTGTTTTGCAACTCAATACTTTATATTGCCAGTCTACCAGTATGAACATATATTGTCAGATATAAATTGTTTCACTTGGGTATATGTTTCACAAGATTTCTTGCTTTTTAAAAGAATTCTGATTGTCACATATTTCAAATTCTTAACTTTGTGACTGCATGCAAAGGAAAATGTAATATTTATCATACTTGGCGCATCGAGAGTTTGTTGATAATACTAAATTCTATGTATATATTTTTTTTTAGACAATTAAAAAAATTCATTTTATAATTTTATAATTAGTGATCCAAAAATGTGCTTGGCTTTTCTTGTCTGTTTGTCTTTTCTATTGTTTCATGTTACTGGGTGCAGTTTTTTTTATTCAAACAAGAACTCAAATTGCTATTTGACATTTTTTTTCATGGTTGATTCTTTCTGACGTAAATGGAGTCATATAATTTTTTTTTTCTGCATCGGGAAACATTGTAAATGGATACTTAAAACAATTAAGAACAAATCGTTATTATCTCAACCCATGAATCAAACTTTATCAAAAATTTCTGACAGCAAAATAAAATTCACAAAGATATTTAGCACCAAAAACCGAGACACACACAAAAAAAATAAAAACAATAAATAAATAAAAAATGAATAAATAAATAAATAAATAAATAAATAAATAAATAAATAAATAAATAAATAAATAAATAAATAAATAAATAGATAAATAAATAAATCTGTTTTAGGTGAACCATTGCAAATAATTAAGAACTTTCTAAATAGCTAACAGTGTAAACCAAATAGCTTACTATCTCCGGTTTGATCAAAACCATAGCTAAAATGTAAACCAAAATAGCTTACTATCTCTGATTTCATTAGAACTATAGCTAATAATGTAAACAACTTACAATTATCAGTTTGTGCGAACTATAGCTTAAATAATTTGAAATAATATAGCTAATAATGTAAACAGCTTACAATTTCTAGTTTGTGCGAACCATAGCTTATAATTTGAAATAAAAAAGCTTACTATTTTTTCAGAATCATAGCTTAAGATTTGATGTATATAGCTTGCCAACTCCGGTTTAATCAGAGCCATAGCTTATATATTTAACTAAATGGAGGGCTTACTATCTTTGGTTTCATTGTAGTTGTTAAAACTCTTGTTTTACTATGAAATATTCAATTCAACAAAGTGCATTCATTTAAGCGACTAGACTCTCCTGGCCTTTCAAACAGTATTGTAAATGTGAAATGATTGTAAATAACCAGACCATCTCCGTATTATAAATTACGGAAGAAAGTGTCCAAGAAGAAGTTTTACACAAACACTGGTTGTATTTTACCTAATAAAATGAACCAGCTGATTGGTCAAATAAAGTGTGATATGTGCTTTATATATTGAAACACAAGATATAATTCAACATTGAAGTTATCTGTCCTGTACTGTTCAATACTACGGAATTTATGAAATGGACACGGAGTTTGCAGCATTATCATACAATTATACAATTTAAAATGCATGAATTTAGATTATTGCAAAGTCCAACAAAATCAACAAAGTGTTCGTCTTGAAAAATCAGTCAACAAGAGAGCAATAATATTGAAATTGTCACACATGAAACTCATATGTTAAAAACACACACAAAGTTCCTAATTTCATCCAAATTTAATTCAAATTAGAGACCTCAATATCTGGTTTCAGTATGCTCATGAAATATGAATGGACTTTGTCACACTCAAAACCTAACGTTGTATTACATGTATTCCGGTAATAAACACATTGACAAGATTTCTTAAAAATTCCTATCATCTAACTAATCAGATTGCAATATGCTAATTAATTATGAATTTGTTTTTTTACAATCGCATTTACAGAAAATATATGGATAAGCTACATACTTTATGTTAACAGTATTTTTTTTAAAAAAATAAGATACACTTTTTTAAAAATAAGATAACATATTTTACCGAAAACGATTGGAAGTGGTATACTAGGCGTACAATAAGTAAACATAGAAATGTATAAAAACAAATAACATATCATAAATGATAAAAATTAATTAGGGTCATAACCATCCAGATTATTGTTTCACCACAAAAGTGCGAGAAAAAGTAGACATGAGGTCGTTGACGTCGTTGTCAACAATGATGCAAGGGTGTTGATTAAGGGTTTTGGAATGTATAGTTTAGTAATTTTTCATTGGATTCTGTGAATAAAATTCAACTGTTAGCATGCTCATGTGTATGTCAATTGAAAAATGTGGTGGCTTCTTTTGTATTAATAATGCTCCTGTCTCATCAAGTCTGCATTATAAATGTTATAAACCAACTGCTTATAATTTAGCTGATCCCCACCGGGAATTATCTGACTTCGACTAGCAGGGTGTATTTTACATCCATTAATATAAATGTTTTATTATTTCTTTCAAAATATTAATACTTTTAGATACTGTATTTTTTGTCTTTTACTGACTTATATTATACTATTAGTGCACGTCTCTCGAATAAGCCAAGAATGCCCGGAGGCCAGGTTCTAACCTTCAGTCAGTTCTTACAAGAGATTTGAGATTCGGATTTCTCGACATTAAGCGGACAGAATATCAAATGTTTGACCCAGAATAGTGTGACTAGGGGAGTGATTTGTAAGTCTGCATTGTACTAACTCGGTAAGCTGACAGTTAAAATGTCTCCCTGAGCGCGTACATAGCAGACCAACTCTCACAACTGACGCACACAGAAACTTGTCCTAAGATTAATCTTTGCAGACAAATAAACTTGCTATCGCAGCTAGTAATTTAACAAACTTGCTATTGCGACCTTAAACAACATTGCAAGAAACTAACAAACCTCGGATTGGCAATTTAATCTGGAAAGAATTTAGGTCTATGAATAGGGTATACAACTGAAAGGAAAATTAACAAACTCTGCTCAACACCGCATGGTATAAATATAGGCAATTGTGTAATGATGTCATCCATGGAATACGCCATATAAAACAAGAGAAAATTTACAGGCATACTCCTAGGAAAATAGTGAATTATTACTAAATCAATTATCGAAATCACCTCAAAATATTTCTTAAAATCTTTTATATTCTGTTAAAAAAGCAAGGTCTTGTATCAATATAACGAGTACAGTTATCCCCAGTTATTATCAGATACCGAGGTTTCCGATTAGTTACAACACTTAATCCCAACTAACCTCTCATCCCGATGACATTTCACCGAGTACACGTATTTCAAGGGAAATATATTCATGTATCTCTTTGACACTTGTCAGTCTATTCATTTTATTCCCGTGAAAGAGGCAGGTTTTTTTCCCAGGTAATTACATATTAACTCGGTCTTTAAGAGAAAACGGGATGTAAAGTTAGTTGGTTCCTATCACGTTAGCACTTACTTTCGTTCTTGGCAAAGTGATGTAAATGTATTATTATACCTTTTGTTGATTTATCGAAATTTGATTGGAAATAAGAATAAGGGTAAAATTAACGTGACCCTGTGATTTAAGAAAATCTTATGTCACAGGATGACATTACCTTAGCGGTTGACATATTGTCACAAGTGTAGAAAACTTTCGTACGCGGTTGGAAATCATGTGTGTTCTGAATCAAGAAAACACTTTTAATATATCACAAAAATACCTGTCAAATTTTGATGTGCCATATGTGCAAATTTCGAAAAATCATTTCTTATCAGTGACACTAGGGGCTAAAAAGTGTGATAGATAAAAAACATAAGCCAAACAGTTGAAAATTAATCAATCTAAAGTTCCAAAATTATGCGAACCCGAATCAATGCTTTGCATGATGAAACAAACCTTAGTTTTAAATAAATTTGAAAAATTAAGACGGCTGAAAATTTTGCTAAACGGTACATTTTCTGACAGAAAAAATTCTGCCTACTGATTTAAAGATACCCTTCTGGGAGCTTTACTCCACAACCAGCGGTACCCGCTCAGAGGTAGTAAATATACATTATATAACAAAAATAACATGTCAAATTTTGATATGCCTTATGTGCACATTAGACGTCGAAGACAACTGACGCTTAGAATTCAATCCAGTATAGTGTATTTACTGTAGTTACATAGCATTTAAGATGGCAACAATCGGTATAGCAAAAAATTATTTAAATCTCTTTTGAATCGCTTACAACACAACAATTCACAACTAATCGGTTCCTGTTTTTAACCGAATGCATCAACAGTTACTGTCTATCAACTTTCAAGACATTTACAGTTCTATTATAAGGAATTTAGACAGTGGTTGTGATATGCTTTTTGTTTTATTTTTGATATCAAAGGCATTGTTCGTTCCTGGCAAGATGGCTTTAAAACTACGAAATCAACTATATTAACACACATTAAATATCCAACTTTCTGTCAGATAAATAACATTAAGTTGTACTTGACAGACATTTATTTTGCTTTCGATCAGTGAATCCTGGTTTTCCTCAGGGACCCTTTCATCTCCTTGTTGTAAATCAATAACATTGTTATTTGAATTCAGTGTTCGATTCTTTGTAGATGACACTTGTCTCTTTGTAATGGTACATAATGATCCTAGAAATGCCTCTTCTATTCAATCTGACAACTTTTCAACTATTTACAGTTGACTATTGCAACAACAGACAGGAGATTTCAACCTTTTGAAAACTAAAAAAATTCTTTACAAGTAGGCACTTTTTTATTTGCTTGATGATGATGGTTAATGTTATCATTATTATTAGGTTCAACAGTAGGTGAAACCTATTTTATCCAACTTGGTCATATCATTAGACTGCATCCTTCTTGGTCCTGTTATTTAGGCTGTTTCTTATTCTAAACATATATTTACAATCTAAAAAATTGTAGCAAAATTACTCTGCTATGTTTGTTAAAACATCAACTTGAGAAAGTTCTTTTTGATGACAAAAGTATCCCAAAATCTACTAGTATCTTTTTAGGTCGAATGTTCTAGAATTATTGCAAATCTGAAAACGCAATTGCTCTGAAATGTCTTACTTTGAACGCTAACTGGAATCCCTAGAGTCCAAGAACAAACAACATAACTTAATCTATCAATGGTCATACACTAGCCCTACTTTCCAACTGTTACAACGTAGACACATTAGGTCAACTTTTCAATTTATCTCTCTGCCGCACTTTTTATTTAAATAGCTTCCACATCAAAGCCTTTGAGTTCTACTTTTGAAAATGTTTATGAAATAATACTGTTTGAAATATGACAAAGTCACATAACAGAGGAAACAAGCTTTAGCGTTACCACTCTGAACAGCTAGTTAAAAATGATTTTTTATTTGACCTGGAGCTTTGATTCATCATTAACTAAATATAAATCTCCATCAGAATACAATCAGCATTGGTTTTTTGACCTGGAGATTTAGCTTACCACAGGTTGAAATTATTTGTAACTGGTTTAATATAGGTCTTTAACTTTTTTCAGATTATTCTTTAAAAGAAGCAACAAATATTTCAAGCATTGCTTAAAGAAAGCTTAATGGTTTTAAGCTAATCCATCCGAGTTGCATTTTGTACATAGAAATTTCTGAATTTCTAAAATTGTTGGTTAACTTTCGTTTTACTTCTTACATACATTGAATACACTTTGCTATTTAGTCACTCTTTTTTATACTTTATTTCTCTTTAAATCTTATTTTCATTTTGTCTAACTGTTCTCTGTTTTCATCTCATTCTTTTTAAGTTTTTTTATTTCTGTTTTCTTTTCATTTTTTGAATAATTATACATTTATCTTAGTTTTTCATGTTTTATTTGTAAGTCGTGCTTTTATTTAAATCATCATTTTTGTAGATATTGTAAATGCGACAGTGTAAGAATTAATGTTATTATTGAGTATTTATAAAATTATTATCATTGTTTTTTTTCAAGCAACTAAAAAGCCACGTAGCACGAAAATCTAATTCATTTATTCAATAAACACAGTATTGCATTTTCGTTTGGTTCCTACTAGATGAGTATCGCAGTTTAACTGTAGATAATAATAACCATAATATAGAAATGTTTTTTCTGCGGTTCTGGTTCATCAAACAATTTCCACAACATTTCACTTAGTTATTTAAGTGTCATATGCAAGATTTTGAATATTTTATATAATTAAAATTCAAAATCTTGCATATGACATAACAACAGCAACATGTTTTTAACAAACAAAAAATGCTATACACCTTGATCTGACTTTCTTGTCATGTATGTCCCTTGCTAGATTGATTGATTGAATGGTGTTTTTTGTTCCAGTCAAGAATATTTCACTTATTTTAAGTACGTCACCAGCTATAGATGAAGTGGCAGGAAATTTACCTTTGCAGTGCGATTAGGGCAATGTGCAGGAAGGGTTCTTTAGCGTGCCGAGTCTGCCGTGATAAGGGCATAGGTTTCAAAGGTCACAGCCGAAGGACCCATTGACGTTTGTTTGTAAATGCCGAGTGCTGACGAAAGAACAGTCAGTACCTTATTTCAAGTCTTGTTCAGACAGACCCTAATCAGTGTTCGAACACCGACCTCCCACTTACGAAATGCTTCTTGCTAGAGTATGCAGTCTTATATGATTTTGTCTTTTTGTTGTTATAATACTGTCAAATAAAATAATAATAATAAGACCAAATACTTTAACATGCATACTGTGACATAAAAAGGTTTTTATAACGGTATTGCAATTAATTGTAAATTAAATTTGATTTGATATCCCAAGGGTTAAAAACGTGGAAATTGCTTGTCTTAAATAAAACAAGACAAGGGCAAATTAGTCAAATTTTCACTTACATGATTCAATGTATTTAAATAATGTTTAAAAGAGCTGAAGACATTGTTGGTACAACGACAGTCATTTGATATACCAAATAATTAGTTGAAAGTTGGAGTTCATTATTCATCATTCATCTACTTGCTTTTACGTAAAATAGTAGCAATTAACAAAAGTTTTTAAAAAGTCTTGAATTTTTTTCACGAAATTTTCTTTTTTTTTCCTCTACTCTTGTTACATTTCTGACTACTTGGTAAGTTTTCATATACTCAACAAATATGTCAGATCAAATTGTCTTTTGATTCGAAAGTTCGAATCCAAATCGGAACAGATCCTAGTGTGAGAAAGTTTGTCAGAGCACCTTTTCAAGGTTGGTGGTTTAATTGAACACTTCGTTCCCTCCAACTTTCGAGAACTGACCGCCTCATTTCAAGTGAAAGAAACTTGCTTGACTTAGGTATAAAACTTCATTACTGTATTCAATCTCAACAATTTAAGAGGAAAACTAAAATTTAAGCAAAGGGAGATAAGTCTAATGGACTTGACATCATGTTTTCTATAAGGCTTTGTTGATGTATAAAATTTTCCTGGCCACTTATCTAGTGCATATAATTTACTCAATATATGGTTTTTTGTTTGGCAATAAATCCTGGAAATTTTTATACCGTTTTCTTGAACCTGAAACCACTACGGTAGCTTAGTTGGTAGAATGCTCGTTTCGTATGTGGGAGGTCAGGGTTCTGACCACGACATAAAAATTAAAAGTGACTGTTTTTTCGCCAAACACTCGGCATTTAGAAATGAATGTCACGTGGTCCTTCAGAGGAGACCTTAAAATCCGATACCCCGTGTCACGGCAGGTGTGACAAGTTAAAGAAACCTCCCTGCACACTGCCCTAAGCGCACTGCAAAGGTAAAAATTTTGGGGACGTCTCAAAATAAGTGAAATATTTTTTACTGGAACGTAAAACCTCAATCAATCAATCAATCAATCAATCAATCAATCAATCAATCAATCAATCAATCAATCAATCAATCAATTGTGCCTGAAATATTTAAAAACCTTAATTAAAGTTTCTTGTTTAAGAAAAAAAAAATTAAAATGTCAAGTTGTTATATACATAAGCGATAGATGATTAAAAAATTGACACTTTGAAACTAATCATTTGTCCGACAAATGTATCAGCATTTAAGAATGTTTTATTTTATAAAGTACAAATATTTTGTTGTCGATTGGTCATTGTTGACTAAGTAGATATACGAACTAACTACATATTCTAAAAGTTTCGTACCACTTCTAGTCCAGAAAAAAACCTTCTGTCATATTAAATATTTTAGTTTTAAATATCTTCTTTTTTTGTTCCAAATAAAAGTACATTATTACACGTGACGCTATATTAAATTATTAATTAAACTACATTGTGTATTCCTATTTGGCGACCTATTAATATTAATGTGACCAGATAATATATACTGAGATCATTGATTATTAAAACATGATTAAGATTTGTTTGGCAAAATGACGGTGTTTTTTTTTTTTTTTTTTTTTTTTTTTTTTTTTTTTTTGGGGGGGGGGGGGGTTGGGAGGAGGGGGGTTGCTTATTTATAGATTTTGTGTAAAAGCGGAATTCTCGGGTACTGTAAAATTATTTGAAACATAAACCTGAGAACCTTAACCTTTTGATTACAAGTCTATTTAACCATCGAAGCCAAACTTTTTATCTCATACAGTGTAAAACAGTAAAAAAAAATCTCCGTGTTTTTCAGATATTTCAAATTTGTTTGTTTAATCGGCGTTGAGACTGATTTCATAATTGTTTCAATTTATGTTTTAAAAGAATGTAGTGTGCATCACATCTGGTTGCACCTCCACAACCAGTGTTAGCATACTACGTTGTCTTGAAGCGTTTCTGAAGTGAATTATACAGAGGTGTTCAGAAATATTAAAGACGTTATTTTTGGCCCCTTTTCTTACAATACTGATTAACAGGGCAAGGGGTGATATGGTGGCTAAAAGCTGCTAGATATATTGATGGTTTCAACTTGATAAGCATTGCTAGTCAAACAGGAGATGGTAGCTAGTTGGTAACCGTGGATTTCCTTTGGTTCTGTTTCACCAAACATTGTCAAGTGTCTTCTTCATTATATAGCTTCTTGCCTTACTTTATGCATGTGCATTGTTGCGTATTTGTGATGTCTCTGGCTGTTGCCGTATGTTTGTACATTTTTAATATTTCATTTACACATAATTACTTACTGCTTCTAAATCTTATAATATATTAATATATGCTGTTTTAAAAATTTAATTTTCATTTAAAATTAAACCCAACAATACTACAAACCGTGTAACAAAAGATATTTTCTTTTACACGATTAATCAGTTATAAGGATATTAAGAATTCAAATCAAAATGCAACTTTGATGAACACAATGGTAACGATAAACGTAGAATAAAGGTGGCATGTTCTAGATACTGACAGTTATGATGTCTTATATCTACATTTTAAATTAAAATTTACCTTTACTTTTACTCGTGTTTATAGTGTTGTTGTTGCATATTGCGTGGAAACATCAAAGTCAGGCATTGTTTAACTTTGTTTTCGTGGAAGGTCAGAAAAACAAACGTGTTGATCTGCATGATAAGAAAAATAATGTGTCTGCACTATTGAGAAGTTCAAGAAAAAGAAAATTTACTCGTTCAACTGTATATATCCATCTATATCATTATCGTGGCACCGTCATTTCTTGATATTATTGAATATTTGTGTCACGTGCTACTTTTGATTGTATTATTTCATAAAAACTCAAAAATAACACATGACATTTTCGACTTTATGATCATTTTTATAACTACAGGTTTTTAAATAAATCAGATATATCTATTTGAACACTTTTTTTTGAAAATTCGTCATGATTTAAAAAATATATATACAAAATGAAAAAAAAAATAATGTGAGCAATTTTATTTTTATTCTTAAGAACTCTAAACATCATACATTACATTCATCATTAATGTCAAAGTCTGAAATATATGTGTCATAGTTTTGAAAAAAAAATATTTTGCAGAATTGAAATATACCCTTTTCTATTGATAATGTAAGCAATGTCATTTTCCGAGAAGTAACTTCAACAAACTCTTAACAAATATATATTACATTTATCCTTTATGTTATTGTCGGAAGTCACAGTGTTTACTAAAAATAACTTTTTGACTTAAATAAGTTTGTTTGTTTATTTGTTTTTTGTTTTGTTTTTGTTTTTGTTTTTTACAAATGTTTATGTAAAAACACCAGTCGATAGATAAATAATTTTAAAATAAAAAGTTCAACAAGCAGTTCATCACTGTAACAATGTTGTCCATTTATCAAGTGCTTATAATAAATCGAGTTTAGTCTAAATTGTTTGCACTTTTTTCGGTGTTTTTTTTTTTTGGTAGCCAACTGCAACAAAATTCTCACGTTAATAATCTCTTCCGGTACAGAAGGAAAATTGAGTTTAATTAAAGAGAGATTAACTGTATTTTGACAGCAACTTCAAAGTACCATCTTTTGCAATAGACACGAAATACCTCAGAATAACTTATTTATCCTTTATTGTAAAATTGCATACTATAAAACGTTATTTTATATTAACATTTTTCTTTTCTTATATTCTAAAAAATGTTTTTATATTATTATTTTTTAAATTTTTTTCCTGTTTTGTAAATGGGTAAATACAAAGGACTTGTCCTGATAAGGCGTGGGATATCTGAAAAACAGTCAGTTTTGAAATCTCGGCTGATTGTACAAAACCCTCTGAATGTGTATATAAACTTTTCTTTTATAGATTATTTCCAAAATCACTACAAAAACGACAAACTGGGAACAAAATGCTAGTTCAGTGGAATAAACTTGCTTTCATTTGACAATCAACGTTTTATGAAACATTTTAGATCTGTCAAGGAATTTAAAAATTGATTCTTGTACTCGAAATTAACAACAGAGTTCTTGATCTAATGTAACGTTGTTGACAGAGGCTTCACGAATGTATTTCGGTATCGAACTTGATACTGGTAGCAGGAGTTCGATGATACCAATTACCACGTGGTATGTGTTTTTCTTTTTTAGATATTTTTTTTAATTTGAAAGTTTGATTTACAATTATTTATTTTTTTCTCTTTTTTACTATAGAAAACAGCAACATGTTTTTAGTTAAACAAGTTTTATAAGTTTTTATATGCCAAATGAATTACAAACCTTTCTAGTGACTGCATATCTAACCATTGAACCATTTAAAAATGGCTTTTATAATGTTTAGCAAACATACTGAATAACGCGCGCTAGCATATAACACTATTTTCCCCATTTCAAGAGAGTTCAAAAGTTAAACATTGTATTTAAATTTTAATTTAAAAAGATCTTAGTTGTTTGATCCTGAATGAAATTAAAAACACGAGTACATGCGATTTGCAGGTCAAGTCACTTGAACAGCCAGTAAATGACGTCACAAGTATTGAAACTCTGGTGTTTTTATGTTATATATTGTAATACTGCAAAAAGACGACTTCCTAAGCTCAGAATGATAGCATTGTAATAACACGGAAATACTAGGTATATTATATAGATATAAATTACCGTTATGTGCTTATATTTCTTAGTTTCTTAGTTTTAGCGGCCAATTTGTCCATTTAACTCCTATAAGTTTAATTATCGTTTAATGACTTTATAACAGAGAAAAAGGTTTGTTAAAAATAGAAAAATAATTTTGGTGCAAATTATATCTTTTTCTATTGATGAAATCAGCTAAAGGTTGGTTGTTTAATATCGCATCAGCAATTCATTAGCTATTTGCGTGGAGACAAATTTTCTTAACTCCAAAAGATTAATCTAAGAAAAGTTCCTATATGCATAAAATGTGCAAGTTGTTTTTATGATCTGCCTTGTGCTAGCGCGCACTCAGGGTAACCTAATGTGCTAAGTCACAGAGTCGATACGTCATAGGCAATCATACCACTCTCCCAGTCAAATCATCTAGAACAGTCGATACTCTGTCCTCTCCATGCCGATAAAGAATTATTTTTAAAATCTAAAAACCTTTCGAATAATCTGACCGGGGTTCAAACAAAAGGTCTCCCGTTTTTGAGGCAGACGATCTACCTCTGAGCCACCACAAAATTAGGTAGTCATACCTTTACCTTAAATAAATCGCGGGATCAATTTGTGAGCTGTGACTTTATATAACCTTAGTCGCAGAGAAATGAGTTTTTACATGTTATGCAAATTTCTAACAATGTTTTTTTTAAATCTATTTTGTCTTTCATTTTGGATTGTTTATTTCCATAGATACCGTAAATCTCTACATTAAAGTTTGACCAATGACATCAAATACATCAAGGATTAAGAATGTTTGTTAAAGAAACACACAAAATACTGTAAATGTACATTATTTATCGGTAATTTTATTTAAGCGATTTTCGCGCTAATTTATGATTATCGCAAATAAATATGTTTACAATGCAGTAATATAATCATAGCCTAACCTGTTGCTGAAAAATGCAGTAATCATTGACCAACGGTCTCGTTCTTACCGCAATTCCAATTTTTAACATTTTGAAGTGCAAGTGAAAGAAAAAAAAAAAAACCAGATTTGTATTTAATAAAACGCGTTTATTGTTGTGAGTACTTATTTACAATACTTGTATTATTCACCGAATTAAATTACTTGTAATCTTCTATACACAGAAGTTATATACTACTGGAAATTGAATTCTTCCAACCGTGAGGGCGCTGAATTATGATTTCGCGAATAAGTAGCAACATGTCATTTGCGCTAAAATTTGAATGCGCGAAAATAAGTACATTTACAGTATAGTGAAATCACCGATAATACATTTCCTAAATAGACAGTGAAGTGATTATAGTAATTTTGGAGAGCCCAAACCACCGAATTTATTTTTTCAACTTGTGGCCAATTAATACGAGTATTTAAAAATAAAAAATATACCTTAGTGTAAAAATTCTCATACTCAGGATGCTTTATATTTCCCTTTTATATATGTTTCATCAACTACCGAAAATCAACATTTTAGGCGAGGCTTTCTATCCGCGAATCTCTTGTTATTTTTGGGCTTACAATACTGCCAAATGCTGTGTCTATGTGATGTACTTTGGTGCTGTATGGATTAAATAGTAATTTACTAGATAAAACCGGAGAAGGTCAGTTTTATGTAATTTTTCGTTTCCTCAACAGTTATTAATATGGAAAGTGTGATGTCATTTTAAAATTTGATTAAAGAAACATCGGCATTTTTTTTTTACTTCACACTCTACAGGAAGTCATCAACATCAGAATCACAGAAAAAGTAACTCCACGCTCTAGCTCTACTAATGATGGATTCTAAATTTTACCCTTTCTGTATCGGTTAATCTTATCCAATCAATTTCATTTACAAGTTTACCTAAAGCTAAGTGCATGTAGAAATTTGTATTGTTTTGTAAAGTGAGTTTTATTTTAATAATGCGAATTTATAATCCAGGTTTGTAACCTGCAATACGTGTATAACGTTACCACTGGACATTATATATCATTCTGGATAATCCAGAGTCAATATCCGCTCCGCTATCACTATACTACTCTAGCATTCTGGATAATCCAGAGTCAATATCCGCTCCGCTATCACTATGCTACTCTAGCATTCTGGATAATCCAGTGTCAATATCCGCTCCGCTATCACTATGCTACTCTAGCATTCTGGAGAATCCAGAGTCAATATCCGTTCCGCTATCACTATGCTACTCTAGCTTTCTGGATAATCCAGTGTCAATATCCGTTCCGCTATCACTATGCTACTCTAGCATTATGGATAATCCAGAGTCAATATCCGTTCCGCTATCACTATGCTACTCTAGCACTCTGGATAATCCAGTGTCAATATCCGCTCCACTATCACTATGCCACTCTAGCATTCTGGAGAATCCAGAGTCAATATCCGCTGCGCTATCGCTATGCTACTATGTCGCGTGGGAACGGAGCAGATTTAGACTCTGGATTATACAGAATGAATATATATATATATATATATATATATATATATATATATATATATATATATATATATATATATATATATATATATATATATATATATATAAGTATCGAAGTATCCGTCTAAAGCCGGGAGCATAATCAGTGGTCTTTAAATATTTTTATCGGATCTTGTCTTTTTATTTGTTTATTTTTTTTCTTGGTTCTTTTTCGTTTTTTCGGGAGTTATTTTGTTATTGTCAAGTACATGCTCTCAAGAGCGGGAGAGCAATCAGGTTAGTATTTGTAAATCAATATATAAAAGGTTCGTACGCAATGGTAATTAAATAATATATCTAAATGTGTGAACTCTTTCTTTTCTACATTTAATACCTAACAAATCTTTACATTTGACCCTACTGGTTTTCTTTTATTGGGTAATAATTTTTACGCAATTGATTAGCACTGTCTCTGTTGACGTAATTGCGATTGTTTTAAACTTTAAACTGTTTAAATCTTTTTTCTTAATTTTCTGTTGTTCAATAATCATTTTGAAAAAAGTTCCTTCATCTATTTATGAAAAATGATGTTTTAAACTCACTTATATCAGTCAGTACAGGAATGGTGGAGGATATTGATGCACCCAGAGAAAACCACCTACCTTTGGTAAGCAAAAAACCAAATTTTCTAAAACTAGGATCCGCCCAGTGTGAATCAGGCGTTAAGAGGCGCTATGATTCTTAAGCGCGCACTCTAGGCCGCTCGGATTTAATTGAGAGTAAGTTTACACATCGTATTGTTTATTGGACAATAACCTACTGAAATATATTCAATACTCTCTTTTTAAAATTTTATCTCGGGAATTTTTTTTAAAAAAAGTCGAAAGTATACAAAATTGAAACCAAAACCAGGTAGTTTCAACAACCAACGCCACGCAACATAAAAAGTTACAGGAAAATGACAGATACAGCTAGATAAAACAAGACGTATTTCAGACGTCATTGGCAAAACTTTTAAGACATAAAAAAACCAAAGCAAAAGTGAATATTTTTCCTCTTTTAATATTTTTCATGTTTTCAAAATATTCAAATAATATTTCATTCATGAGAGATAAAATGTTTTAAGAATAAAATCACATATGTATGTATGTATAATGGACATGCAGACATGATTAAAGAGAATGTAAAAAGCTAGACAATAATCCTGAGTTCATAATGGATGTCTTCAACGTGTCTGAGCAGACGATAGAACTTAAATAGTGTCAAAATTTAAAAAAAAAGTATATACGAGGAAACACGATTGTGAATCGAAAAATTGATAATAGCTACAACTTGTTCTAATATCTGTGATAATTAATATATGAAATAAATATATCGTGATATTTTTATATATTATGACCTTTCTCGTAGTAGTCAGGGTATCTAAAAAAACTTTTTCAATACCAACAATAAAATTCTTCTTGAATCAAATTAGCAAAAATAAAAATTTATGAAAATAAAGTCTACTTTTTATTTACTTAAAAATTAATTTATTATATTTTATAGTCCGGTAAAATTTAAATTTAAATTTTGAATGAAAAATTTAAAATATTTCTAAAAGTATCTTAATTTTTGAAGTAAGAAAAAATTAATTGTGAAAACCGTTTACTTTAACGAATAAGATTTCAGTTAACAAACAGAATAATTTCTGGTTTAACTATAAAAGCTCTCTAAAATTCCTTTCTTATAATGCAGTAAATAGCCTACTCTGGTTTACCAATAGGAGTTTCAGTTTGCTGCTTGATAAATTTTGTTCTACTATTACATATCAATAAAAACAAAACAAATAAAAGCATTTAAATAAATTAATAAAATTAATATAAATGAATATGACAAAACAATTTTAATTAAAATGCAACAAAGTCTCAAATACAATATTGATTTAAAGATGAAGCCCTTATGAGTGCATTAACGTAAACTCTATAAAGACATTCACACAAGCGCTCTCACACATTCAATCATCCACTTCCAAGACATACTAGTGCACTTTCCATAAGAATATGATAAACCATTAAATATCAGAGGACTAGATTTTAAATTAACACTTAATTCGTACTGTTACAATATGTAAAGAGAGCACTGGAACATTATAAATTAACAAAAAATTTAATTAGTCCCATTAGTGCATATATTTAATTGATAACGAATAAATGTAGATGTAAATGAACATTTGGCACAAAAAAGTAGATTTAAATATATTTTAAATTATTTATATAAAATGAAAATTAAATAAAACAAGCATAAAAACTGATAATAATTAAGGAAACTGCACAAAACTTATAGAAACAGTATTATGTTGAAAATAAAATGACATATATATTTCATTTTAATTAAAAATCGTTTGATGCAACAGAGATACAACAAAAACTGCACAAAACTTATAGAAACAGTATTATGTTGAAAATAAAATGACATATATATATATCATTTTAATTAAAAATCGTTTGATGCAACAGAGACAAAAACTTTTTACCAAAAACTCTTACCATGTCAAGTTTTGTTTGAAAAGTTCTTCTTTTCATCATTAAATGCAAAAAAAATCATTACAATAACAACCAGTATAAGAAAACACGATTCTTGTCTTTTAATCTTTAAGCTTTAGTTGAATATATATACTTAATACTTTTAAACAAAAGAAATAAAATCACAAGTTTTGCATAAGGTAAACGTTTTAAAATTTTTAAGAAATGTTGATGAAACCAAGAAAGTAAATTGATTGCAGCTTTTTTGTGGTATTGTAAAGAGAATTATTGAACGATGTCAAATATAACCATCCAGAACAGGCTCAGTAATTTAAATTTTTTTCACAATTAACCATTTACATCAAAAAAAGAAAGTAACCATTTATTTACAAGTCGAATCTAATACCTCATTGAATAAGTGTATGTCACATACGTTCAGCTTTAGGTATTTAAAGTCTCCTCTTCCTTGGTAATAGGAGATTAAGATGTTTCGTTTACACTTGTATTAATTCTTAAAAAAAATAAAATATTCGAAGAACATAAAAGAAAAAAGAATTATAGTTTTCTTTATGCATTCAGACTTATTATAAATTCTGACAGCAGTTATTTTTATAAAGAAAAGTTTTGTTTGCTATAAGTCGAAGACAAAAACACATATTTCAGGGGACTAAACATTAAAACTGATATATCAATTATTACAAACATATTTCAAAATACTACACCATGAATCTCACAAACATTTAAATCATGTTGGGCAATAAAGAATTATAATGTTACATTATATATTTATATAAATATACCAACAAATACAACAGTACATCATGTATATTGAGATCTCTTGTACCGTTACTTGAAAACAAATTCACAAGAGTATTGACGAATTAAAATTTCCCTGTTTATCACAATAAATAATAAGTACAGCAATGTCTCTCCTTGTAGAAGTCCCCTGACTAATTCACAACCTTTAGTGTCACGTCACTTCACATTAGAAATTGTAATGAACTAGTTAATTGCAGAATTGAAATGAAAATGTTCTCTGCTTTATAAAATGTGACTCCAAACCCAAACGCAGGTTGATATTAAAGATGTTTTATCCTTGTCTAATCTCCATGCTAAGCTCATATAAACTTTTAACAGTTTGTTCTTTAAGTTTTTGGGTCACTTATAAGTCAGCTACTAAGCTTTTATCTACAAGGTCTTTGAGCATAAATCCGACTCTGTCATTTATATAAAAAGAATATAAATTTACAAGTAAAATCTTCGGTATCAATAATAAAAACAAATTATGCGATTTGCCTTCTGATGACCTTGCTTTCTGCACTGCCACTGTCCCGTATTTAAATGAGCAAATAGGCATAAGGCATTTATTCCCCACTCCAATTTTTGATATATTCTAGCTGTCTCATCACACGGACACAATACAATATCGTAAGTTATAAACAATAGTGTGTTGTACCCCTTCATATGAAAAATATTCTTAATGCAAGTCTTTCATCGGATTAAAATGGAGTTAACGTTTTCTGAAGTATCTTTCAACGGCATATCACATGATTTTATGAGATTAAACGCTATTTAGCAGGAGATATTATAGAGCTGCCATAGGTTTGTCCATTACATGTAGGCAAAGCAAAAGGATTTACAGCTGAAAATGGTGAAGCCACGATGCTACTCATTCCTGTAAAAAGAAAAAAAATATTAATTAAACACAACCAATGATTATTTTTCTCTCTATTCTAAACGGCAATCAAAATGCAATGTGAAACATGCTAGGGATTAAGGACAATGTAGTGCTACACTTAAATACTGCACATGCTGTTTCTCAATTTCAGCCAATATTTCTTTCTTAACGTTCATTTTTATATTCTGATTTGCAATATCATTAAATTTCAGCCGGTTTTTCTTTTGCAAACTTTTAAAAATAAGCCAACATTTTCGGCACCCTTTACCATTTTTAACTTTTATTATTCCTGCATATATTCTAAGTTTAGCCAAAAGTTCTTTACATCTTTTTCAAAAAACTAAAAAATGTGTATTATATTTTCTACTTTTAAAACTTATTAGGTTCCTTAAAATATTTAAGTTTTGAAAAATTAAAAGTCAAGAAAATAGAAAATATACTAACATTTATGAGGGAATGTGCCCACCCACCAGGCAATCCAGAAGGAATAGAGCCGGCAGTTGTCGGGCTGTTACACATGCCCGGGCGCATCACCGGGGCGAAGGCGCTTTTCTGTTTCACTGCGTTGATCATATTGGCTGGAGAAAAAGAGAAAATCCCCGGTGCACCTCCACATTGCATACTGGAAGCGGGTACAGAAGGGGGCAGGGAGGGCGAATGTGTGGGAGCAACTGCAGAACAAAAGATAAAAACAAAAAAAAAATAAAAATTGAGGACGGAAAAACAAATATTGGCAAATTTACTGAACACAGGAACTCTTTTCTGTTCACCAAACTGTCTTTCCCTCGTTGTAACAGAGATCAACTACGATAAATAAAACAAATGAAACAAACCTTGGCATTCAGAAATTGATATTCTGAAAATCTAGGGTTACCCAGTGCTTCTCGTATGTCTAAACTGTTTCGGTAGATATGTACATAATGTTCTGAAGCTAAGACTCAGGAAAGAAAAGCATTGTCTTCTTTAAGCTACTTGTGTAGTAAATCACTTTAGTTGTTCACGAATATTTCATTAGAACAGAAATAGTTACTGTGTTCAGTCATGTTGGCATGCAAATGCAACTTAGCTAAATTCAAATCGGCTTGCATCATAAACATTAAAACAATTATTTCAAACATGTTATATATTTTCATAACAAAACATAACACACATAACACTGTTAATGTTACAATAGCAGACATACGTTACGAAACTTTTAGATATGAGAAGTAACAATTTTGGAATCAAGTTTTACTTTCTTTAAATATGTTCTCGGTAATTAATTTATGTCATTACGCATTCAACGTTTCAAATTAGGATTAAACTGTTTAGCAGAGGTTATCTTTTATATTTATTTTTGTGACCTAAGGTTGATTTATTTGAATTTTTTTTTTACATATTTAGTGCGTTTTACATCCAAATCGTACAATTATACTTATTATTCAATTATAAATGTCTGAACTTTATTATGTGCATGATCAAAATACAGAAAAGAAATTGTATCTTTTTTTACTTTAAATAAAATTAAATAAAAAACCTAGTTTCCGTATTAAGCATGTCTGCTTCTCATCAAATGTCCCCAATGACTTGACTTAACTAACAAACTTGTTTGCTTGCTAATAAAACACAAACACTCTTGGGACCATGTTTGGTGTGTGTCTAATATCTCAAACAATACAGGGACAAATTTGTATGCCAGAGACACTTATCGAGCAAAACCTAATAAATCTGGAATTATTTTGTTTGATCAAAACCAGTTATATGCACATGACTTGGTAAAAGGATTGTAATGAAAACTATTTTGTTGTGTTTGTTTGCTTAAACAATTGAGCGACCTAGAATGTCAAAGACGACAGCGAACTATGACGTTACAAAATGGAAACACGTGAAAATACAAAAACCCCATTCAAATCAGTTTTAAATAGGATTCTCTATTCTAATTTACATTCGTAGATTACACTGTCCTAAAATAATTAGTAAAACTTTATTGAATATTTAATGTATTAACTTCCTTTGAAGATAGTAATTAGTTTTTGACAAAATATCGATATAGAGAAGATGTTCTATTTCGTTTATATTGACCGCGATGGGGTTTGTAATTCAATTGCCATTATATACCAGTTCTCATTTTCTTACAGTTTTTTGCCTTCGTTTACCATTTATCCTTGTACTATTAAGTAATAATATTCTTGTTATAATGACATTCACTTCATATGTCAAATAAGATAATGATGATGAAGAAAAATGAAATCAAAATAGACTACATGGTAAAATGTAATTTCACGATTTTTTTTTGTTTCATTATTTAGGTTATAATATGCTCGTGATTAGATAAATAATTAATTAACAAGTCCACACATACTAAAGATACACCTGTTTGATAATTAATCCGTGCTGCCAGTCATGCTGACAAAAAGCAATCAAAATTCAAAATTAAAGAAATCAAAGAAGGAAACTGACGACTACACTGAGCTAGTTGATTTAGTTGACATCATAAAAGGTGCTTTTTATTTATTATAAAAACTGGTGACACTGAAACTGGAAAACTTTAACAACATATAAACATCAGTTTCAATTCTTCACGATTTTATTAATAGTAAGGTGGAAGTTAAAGATAAAGATAAAAAAATTCAATTCCAGGCCAACTGAAGCTTCTCTCTCCTTTACCAACGATGTTTGTCATCAAAGTGTAACAGAACATTGCAACTTTACCTGATACGTGTTCATCGTATGTCGTTGGATAAGAGCGACCGTGTTTAATTATTTGTCTTACACAATACTGTTTTAGTTACTATTTCCCTACAAAGATTTTCTCTACAAAATAGTATCAATTGTGTTAAAAGCTTTTTCTTTTTATTTAGCAACCTGCCCGTTTAACATTTCAGAACTTACCCATATTTCCTAACCCTGTTGCTGGTCCATGATAACCATTCATGGCGGCACTTCCATATGTACTTCCGTTACTGTGAGGTGTTGAACCATTGGACCCGTAACCTCTAGGTGACACGCTTGAAGCCTGACCCCTCGCATAACCTATAATAATAATAATAATAATATAATAATAATAATAATAATGAATGACTTTCGAATTTTTTGAATTGATAAAATGATATGATTCAAAAGTTGCACATGACAATTATAATAATAATTATAAAAATAATGATAATAGATAAACTCATTTGCCTTCTTAGTTTGCAGAAACACACACACACACACACACACACACACACACACACACACATATATATATATATATATATATATATATATATATATCTTCTCTTTAAATTGCCAATTAAATCCAAAAGCATCAAGGTTTACATAAGGACACATTGTCTGTTAAAATTAAAAGTGTTAAACTGAACAACAATTTAAAATAAAAATCTTTACCTTCTTCCCATTGACCATTTGATTCCTGGACACTGACGGCTAGTTGTCCTGTGTATGTATTAAAACTGGACATCGGGGAACTATTATTCATTGCAGGTGATCTTGGAGGGGGTAAGGATAATTGGTGATTATTTCTAGGCATACTATATAGTGCTTCAGCTAAATCAGCAGCTCGTTTTAAAATAATTTCCTGTGAAAAAATAATAAATCGTTATTGGTAATTTTCAGAATTTCCCATAAAAGTAGAATGCGTCCTATATCAATTTCCACATCGATAAAAAAAAATAAAATAAAATAAAAAAAAATAATTGGGACTTATACGATGTGGATACCAAAATACCAGGTGGTGTTTTAATTTTCAGCAACAAAGGTACATCGCACTCAGTATCAGAAAGTCGTTAAAACTGACTTCTACCGTAAGTGTTTTATCACTTTAAATTTTATCTATTGCTATCAAAATTTCTTTTTTGTAGTACCATAAAAATAACAAATGTCATAAGGTACTCGTGAATTGAATTCAATTATAGTGCATGTACCGTATTGTTTTGACCTAATCCTAGCTTCACAGCAGCAATCGCACGTGCCGTGACATTTTTATCATATCATATCATAACAGTTTGGCATGTAAATCATAATGTAGGCTTTGTGAATATCATCGGTGTACCTAGGGATTTCTATTATTATATAAACAGCTTGACTGTAACGGAATTATCAGTTGAACTTTCACTATTTATACTGTAACATAATGTAAAAGTTATTCTTTAGAAAGAACCAATGTGATAAGATATTATTCTTTATTAACACAAATTATATTTACATATTTCAGGTTATTAACAGTTTATCAATCTTTCTACTAAGCAATGCCGATGTTGTGTTTTTTCTGTCACGCATATATATATATATATATATATATATATATATATATATATATATATATATATATATATATATATATATATATATATATATATATGTATGTATGTATGTATGTATTCAATGTATTCTCAAGGACCACATCATCATTGGTGCCTTACATACAATTTTAAAAAACAATGTGATAAACTAAATTCCTTCTTTGCTTCTCTGATAATGTTAATTCAACGCAAATTTATATCTCCGTTTGAAAAAGGAATAATGACACATTATGATATATTAGGCTTTAATTTGTCACGTATTATTTAAAGAAACCAGCGAATACTTTAATCAATGACCATTAAAAATATACAATATTTATCTTCAGGGTTTCAACGGTAACGCGATGTAATTCTGGGGTAAAATCAAACGACTGGTTTATGTAACAGTCTGTTATGTGTTTAAAAAATCACCCAGTCACCTAGCTATTTCAAGTTTATTGTAAACGACGTTGTAAATAAATTCCAATATTTATAGTAATCATTGAAAATTTTGCATTTCTTATTTTCATTTTTACAACTAACACACAGTTTAAATACACATGTACATTATTATTGTAGTATACTGTTTCTAATCTACGGGGTTAAAAGTCTATAATTATGTTTATTAATCATGAGTCTTTTCAATAGCAAATTATACCAAAAAATTATCAGGACAAACTCCTGTGTTAACAAAAACCTTTAACACATTTTCTCTTTCCAAACACTTTAACATCTAATGCCGACATTAAACAATAATTAAACTGACCTTTGGTAATCTTTCAGGATCGCCTGGATGCCTTGGTACTAATTTCATAAGACGTTGAAATCCGTAATCAATTGTCGGCTCTGTCAAAGCTGAAAACGCAAAATCAAATATACAGATTTATTTAAAAAAAAACTATTAAGTTAAGTTTTTTTTTGGTTCGATTAACAATTTACACTCAATGCATGGATCACTTTCAATAGTCTTAATCATCCAAAAATTAAATATGTATTAGCCTTTATTGTTAACCCTTAATAGAATGTCTTGTCTGATGAAACAGAACCGGGGATAAACATGTAATTCAAATAGCTTTCCAACTCTAGTTTGATTCTAAATGTTCATCTAGTCGATGTCCGCAAAATCGTTTATATCATAGCAAGCGACTATACCCCCCCCCCTTTTTTTTTGCAAGGTAGGCGTAATTGTAAGCGAAAAAATGCCTTTAAAGTGGTTATGAATATCCCCTTACCTTATAATAATAATAATAATAATAAAGCACTACAACATTTTTAACCTTATATCAATACGTATTTTGATCACATCAAGATTGTAGTTGTAGAAGTTATAATAAGTACAAAGAAATTACAAACGCTTTTATATCATAAGTAAAATTCAAATTTTAGGCAAAGGAATAAAATATAACAAAAAGATGTAACTGAATAAAATGTATATTCTACAAGGCAAATTATACTATTTTAAACAAATAATGAAAGAGAAAAAATATAAATTACTTAAGAGATAAGGTAACTTGCTTATGAAATGTAAGAAAAAACTTGAAGCGCTTTTGTAAAATTACAGTTACAAATAGTAAAGCTTAACTCAGTAGGCAGTACATTGTGCTGTCAGAAAATATACCATTTAGCAAAATTTTCAAACGTCTCGATTTTTTTAAAATTTACTTAAAACTAAGGTTTGTTCCCTTATGCAAAGCATTACTTAGCTGGATTTGGATTCATATAGTTTTGGAACTTTAGATTCATTAATTTTCTAACTATCTGGCTTATGTTTTTTGTCTATCAAACTTTTCGGCCCCTAGTGTCACTGCTGAGGAATGATTTTCCAAAATGTGCACATATGGCACATAAAAATTTAACAGGTATTTTTGTTATATATATTAAACGAATACTGATTAACATTTAGCTAACTTTAGAAATCACAAAATTTGAAAATTCAACAATTCAAATTACATGCATAATTATGCATTTAAAAACATTCTCAAGCAAAAATTACTCAAACCGGGTTCTTATTAACATTATTTTCATTATACTAAACTGAGTTTGAACAGAAAATACATTAATCCTGGGGAAATATGAAATGAAAAAAAATGCCTCAAAATCAGATGATTTACCACAAATTTGATAGCATTTGTGATATACACTTTGATCTTTCATATTTAGAAATATAAAATGTCTAAATGATCTAAGTAATATAATCCAATATGATGACTAACCAGTGATAACAATATCTATTTCATTTTTCTAAAACCTGACTTTATACATGCTTAAATGATTAATATGTAAACTCGGTTTTCTTTCGATATAATTTGAGGCTCATATGTCATGTTACATGAAAACAAATGATATTTCAATCATACAATAAAAATCATATTCTCTAATATGTTTTATTTTAGCATGAAAGATAATTACTGCTTTTAGCACCTAAGTGAAGTCGTAAAGAAATGAACATTGATATTCATGGAGCCCTAAACACAGCAATACATTATACGGAGACATTCTGGTATTAAACGTGCACGATTACAATGGAACTAGTAATTTCGGATCGCTTCAATATGAAATTTCTGAAATAAAGCAACGTTTATTGAAATGATGAAAGCGTGAAGAAGCTTCAACTCTGTTTGCACGGCGTTAATACTTAAGCAAACCCATTATCGTTACACAAATTAGAAAATCATTGGCTGTTGCTGGCATTTCTGCTAATATCATGTCGTGATGTATCCATTCATTCTCCACGGAAGGAGAGCTTGTCTGATCATTGGTAATGTCATAGTGATGGATGAAATTCTACAGTATCGATGATACGAACGTCATACAGAAATTGACGATTGTACTCCATTTGACAATGAATTAATAAGCCCATATGTCATGAAGAATTTTCTGAAATTAAATAGCCAATCATCTTGATCGAACGATTTCCAGTACTATGTGTTTTTGACATGTATATTAGAGTTAGAATTCGATATAACGAGATATATAGCGGACTTTTTGATGATAATAACAAATATGTTATCCAGTATAAATATATTTTGTGTGAGTTAAGTATTTCAAGTCATTTTTATCTATCAAACTTTTCGTCCCCGAGTGTCACTAATGAGGAATGATTTTCCGAAATGTGCACATCTGGCACATCAAAATTTAACAGGTACTTGTGTTATATATATATATATTTCATACGTTTTGTTTGGCGTTCAATGTTTTTGGTTTCATGAACTATTTAACTTACAGAAAAACAAGTAAAAGTTAATTTTTTGTCAAGAGTCGGGATTGTGATAAAAAATGCTATAAGTTGAGGAAGCACTTTCAAATCCATCATATTTATATAATACTGGTCTTAAGCAAAAACAATCGTAGTTATTAACTTTTCACTTACAAGTATTAACGATTTTAAAACAAAGGAAAAAATTTCCGACAAAATTACCATAAATTTTCCATATATAATATCAAAAGTCTGTTTTGGTATAGATCTGCGCGTAAATATGTCCGCCTGTTAATCAATATACATTGTAAAAGAAGGATTTAGACAACGTGTTTATGAAGCTCTCACCAAATCATTAGGATTAATTCCCATGATACCCTTCTTTTGATATTCACCATCCACAACCCCATAAATAATCTTAATACAGTAACACAGAACGAACACACGATGACTCGGAATGACTCTGACTTTGACGATGATGATCTATGTATCATTTTTTGAGTTATAAACCCTCGTTATTTCTCTGGCTCAATAACTTATAAAACAAAGGCTAGGTTATCTCTTAATTATTATAAACGTCTAAGTCACAAGACGACTGAGATCACCTTATTGATTTTGAGGATTAAAGAAATACATTACGATGTTGATGGGTATAATTAATAAAATATAAAATTTTCATTAAAAAATATCCATTTTGTATTAAAACATTTGTTCTCAATATTGTGATTAAAGGTGACATGAATGAATGAATGAATGAATGAATGAATGAATAAATAAATAAATAAATAAATAAATAAATAAATAAATAAATAAATCAATCAATAAAGTCAAACGCAAGTACCAAAATGATTTTAAATGCAGTACTAACTTGTGATTGTACAGTGATAAGCGTTTAAATCCAAACAATAAATTAATTGCTCGGTGCAAGTTTAAAGTAGGAAACTAAAGCAGGGAACTCAAACTTGTGTTTTTGTGTGTCTTTTGTTTCCTGTTCCGTTTCTTTGTTTGTTTGTTGTTCTTGATGGTACTGGCTGTTTCCAAGTACATTTATTACTATATATAATTCTTACCTGTGTAAACAAATCTTCCTGGTGCTCCTTTACAAAACTGTTTTGATTTATATGATAAGGTGACTTCTACAACTCCGGGAATATGTCTTGGAGGTGTTTGTACCCGTATACCATGGGAGGTTATCAGCTGAAATATATAAAATATAAATTATACACTTTGCTTACCGAAAAGACAACATCCGAAAATGACTCATCAAAGTCATCGATACGAAATAATTTTTTAATCTTACGGCAAATACTATTATTTATTTCAATTTAATTTAATATTTGAAAAGCAAACTTGACTAAGGTGAAATACTATTTTAATGCACAGCTACTTATGAAAACGTTAATGCAAGTGTTTCATTGAAGGTTTTGTAACGACTATGTGAAAGATAATAAACACATTTAACTTTGCAACTTTTGTCGATTTTCTTTTTAATTCTTTGTAAATGTTGTCGTGTTAGATGACACTGATCCTAGACGTGCACAGTATTACATTAGACCGTCTCGGTGACTGTAGACCATCCGGATAGAAACGACAGGTCGCGGGTTCGAATCTCGACCGAGTCATACATAAAGTTTTATATTTTAGATACTGCTTTCTTGCATTAGGTGAAAAAGGCATATGTCATATTATAAATTTTTGAATTTTCTGAATGAAATATTCAAAAATTTATAATATGACAACTATTTCATTCATGAAAATTCAAAAATTTATAATATGACACATAGACTGTATACCCAGGGCCAGGATAGCGTGAATGGGGAGTGGTTGCTTGTTTGAGATACTGACTCGATGCAGCAAAACATTTGACAAAAAACCGCCCTGATTGCGCCCTAGTACAAGGCAGACTATAATACATACTCGATGACTGGGACGTAAAACAACAATACATCAAACCAACAACTATGTAGTTTGACATTTATTTCTTTATTTATTAAAATTATCTTTAAAAGC
Source organism: Tegillarca granosa (assembly GCA_029721355.1). Classification (NCBI taxonomy): domain Eukaryota; kingdom Metazoa; phylum Mollusca; class Bivalvia; order Arcoida; family Arcidae; genus Tegillarca; species Tegillarca granosa. The sequence goes on along the minus strand of CM056605.1, from coordinate 20,680,799 downwards.
GAAACAGAACCTTTTTAGCTCATAAAAATGTCAGAAAAGAATCTGATAGTTTTGGATTTAAGATTATGGAGATCTTTTAAAATGTCGATTAAGTTTACATTGTCTTTAGTTTACAAATTATTAGTTTCGTATTTCAAATCTATTTGGAAGCAATCCAAAATACAAGCATTATCCTGTCATCGGGTGAACCAGTCAATACCCTGTACTCTTAATGTCAAGCGCCAGGTCTTTTGTATGACCCTGGTCGGGTTCGAGCCCACGGCCTCCTGCTACCGAAGCGGGTGCTCTACCACTGGGCTACCGAGGCAGTTAAAACGTAAGACAATTGTCAAGAATAAGTATGTAAGTATACCCTAAAAAGATTAATTTAAAATAATTTACTTCCCTTAAATAACAAACAACAAAACAAAAGGTGGAAATAAAAAGTTATGTTCTGAAAAAAAAATACGCACTAAACTGTTTCTGTCTGCATGGTTTTAATTCATAAAACATTTAAAAAAAAATTCATGTGTTTCTAATCGTCTTATAGCTATTCAAATTTAATCTTTTTTCTGCTTGGGTGGGTAAGATACCGAATGTTGTACTTGTATTCCTGTAGGGATTGGTACACTGATAGACATTCATCAATGAATTCAACTTAACCGCATCTTGCCCCGTGATACAACTTTACAAGCGATATTAAGTTACCTCGTAATCTGTCATTTAATGTTATACTTGAACAATCAAAAGAAAAGAATTATCCAAATAAATACATTAATTTAAATATTGGTTTTACAAACAGGAATATGTGTTTCACGTCTGGGATTTTTGTGAAAATTAATGTATGTTCAAAGATAATATAAAGTAATGTACAATTTATAATTTTAAAAGTATTTGACCTACATAAGAAGTATTTATATCATCAATTACTTAGAGTAGACTCTGACGTACCTTTATTTTCGAATTGCTTTGTTTATACAAATCATTAAAAAGACAGGAGAACTACTAGTAAGACTTTTCTTCTTTCCAGAGTAGAACAATACGTAACTGGATTAGTATCCAGAATTTGTCAAATTTGTCATTCATGCTACACCAAATTACTTCATGTCTGGTCAATAGGATTCTGAGATTTAGGTGACTCAGATACGTTTGTTTTTGTTACAATTACATTTACAGTTAAAAAATTGCTTAAATATGGCGACGTTGCTTTTTATACAGCATTTAAAATGTATACTTAAAAAAAGGCCTATATTGACAAGGTCGGTGAAACTTTATTTTACAGTGCAATGCTATTGGAAATGTTGAATCTAATAACAATTCATTATTTGTCCTTAATCAGCATTTCTTGTTTTAATAAATTTTAAAGCAGAAAACATAGAAGAAAAACTTGTAGAAAAAATTACACTTTTTGCTGAAATTAATTAAATGTTCAGTTAATTAGTAAATTATTGAGCCGGTGCGAATTAATTATTTACACAAAATTATAATCAACTTAGACACTTTAAGCTTCACTCTCCGGTTATAGAATTCAATTTTACAACGAAACAATCAGCAAAATGTTTCACCTCATAAAAACTATATACACTCCTTTAAGAGCCCGGTTAACATGAGGGACACAATATCAAACAGCAAAATTGTAAAACTGAGGCTCGTGATGGTGAATCTCGACACTGCATAATCACAGTCTTCTTTCGTTTGAGGAGAAAAGGTTTTAAAAAATGTCAAGAAATTATTTTACAGTAAATTACAAATTATATGACAACAATTTCTAAAGAGTAGCATTTGAAGATGACGGACAAAATTTTTTTTTTTAAAAAAAGTTAAGTTTCGGTATTGTCATCTACCACTTTTTGATTTTTTTTAAATAATACATTGAAAAGTGGTATATATTGTCATATAACAATTTTTGATTTTATTATTTATAAAAATTCAAAAAGTGGTATGTGAGAGTATCGAGATCAAAGGAAGTTAATATTTTATGAAAGATACGATTTAAAAAAAAATAAATGTTACAATTTCGTAGCTTTGGAACACCAAAACCGTTCCTCATACTAGTATTTTTGTAAAATGTTCAAAATATCCAGCAACAAATGCTAGTTTTTGCAAAGAAAAAATGATAAAAAGAAAATAAAAGTTCAAAGACCTAAACATGACAGTAATGCGTTTTGTTTTTTTTTTTAAAACTTGTAGCATGGTAATTATTAAAATAAATCTTTCATATAATTAAAGACATTAAGACTCGTTTTTTAAAGATTAAAAATATTAGACACTCTGGATTTATTTTTTCAAAAAAGAGACTTTATGCACTTAATGCTGTGCACTTTAATGCTGTGCAAATTGATTTGATTATCATGAAACAAAATTATCAAAAATGAAAATTACAAGAAAGAAAGAAAAAAAAAAAAAAAAAAAAAAAAAACCAACACACATTGGAAAGAAAATTGAATTATCTCCGATTCCGGACAATAGCTGTACTAGTGGCTAGTACATATGAAATAAAATGGCTTATTTAAATATTTTACTAGATTGTACTCCTCTAAAGCCTCAATGTTCAAAAGCTACATCCTTTTATTCAGCAGAGTTCGTTGTAGCAGACGTTGTATGTTATCCAATCTGCTAGACACTAGAGCAGCTATTGTCCGGAATCAGGAATTAATTTTCTTTCCCATTACAGTATTACGATGTTAAAATTATCAGTAATAGATTTGACGTTGGTATCTACTTAGTCATATAAAATCATCATGTTCTGCATTGTCTATATTTGTTTATTTTTCTTTTTGGATCGTCAACCGAATAGCAACAGAATCTAAAGGTTTAGATTAAAAAGTTATGACAGACAATGCTTGTTTTGTATCCTTTAATATATTAGTAATAAAATCTATTTTACCAAGAATATAGCTGCCATGTTTAAATTAAAGCTGATAGTAAGGTGTTTTTGAAAAAATAAAATACCATAACACATTCGTATCTTTAACTTTCTGAAATATCAGAGCGACAAAAAATAAACTTATTTACATATTAATACATAGTGTGTGTGTGTGTGTGTGTGTGTGTTTGTATGTGTGTGTGTGTGATGCTAAGATTTCTGGATGACGTTTAAAGATGTTTTATAAGTTCTGATTTACACATTTTTCAGAACCTATTGAATATCAATATTTGTAAATAAAATGATACCTGTAAAATGGACAAGGGGATTTGTGTCATATTATAATTTTTTGAATTTTCTGAATTAAATATTTCATTCAGAAAATTATAAAAAACCATAATATGACATTTGGTTATCTTTACAGAAATGTTATGAATTATTTATTCTATTAAATGGTAAAAGCTACATTGCCAATCAAATAAAGGCGCGGTCTTTATGGAGATACAGGTGCAGTACAAATTTTATCATTCACTGAGTATACTTCAAAACCATAACCCAAAGTGACAAACCCATAACCATGCCTTTACTAATATGGTAAGCATATCCATATTGGTGTTTAAACATTGGATAGTAATTGCCGTTACCCGTGATTATTTTAACGAGTACTTGTTAAACATGTTTAAAGTTTTTTTCCCCATTCACCATCATTAGAAACCAATAAAGATACAAACATAGAGTAAATGTGAAATATTTCATAACTTTCCCTCGTCAATTTTAAACAAACATCGTTAATTCCTCACCTGATTGCTGACCTCTGGTTTTAAAACAAAACGATTTTAAACAACGTGTTCAACAATAAAACAGAAAAATCAATGTTAAAAGAATTGTTAACATAAATTATTAACACAATAATTTTAAGCTACAAAAAGCTGCAATAATGTTGTTACTGCTTTTTAAAATAATAATAATAATAATAATAAATGAATAAACCTAACCACTTCCTGGTTGCACTAGTGCAAAGTACATCTTTTCAAATAAAATAAATAGGCTAAATAACGTGTACTCTTAAAATATTATTACAGGAAAACCGAAAGTTAAACGAATGAAAATAGCATTGTGTCTTTTTTACACACATTGCCTTACTACTTTAATTAAATTTAGGAAAAAAATTAAAACAATTAAAATACATGTAGGTCTGTTATGGTTATCAAGCAGAAAATAAGAAAAGTAATTAATATTTCACTCACCTCGCTCCAAACGAGCATTGTTCCAAACACCACCTGTAGACCATCAAAGAAATTGTCACCTATGATTATGACGGTGGTACCCCCTGTGGTCCATCCTTCACTAGGGCAGATTGCCTTTATACATGGCGTAGCTGTTAAAAAACAACCAGTTTTTATTTTTATTAACTTTTTAATTAAACAGTAAAATAATTTTTTAAAATTTTTTATTCAAATTAATTAACTTTCTTGTTTTTTCAAAATATAAAAGTACATCTATATTTTTGTAAATTTTGTAAAATGTTGTAAAAAAGGCAATAGAAAGTAACTAATAATGGAACAAAATTGAAACAAAAATCAAGTGAAAAAGAACGCAAATTGGCAAATGCAAAAAAAAAAAAAAAAAAACACAGAACAAAGTAAAATGAAATAATATAACGTAAAAATTGGAAAAAAGGAAATATTAAATTTACATTAATTTACAAATAAGGGAATTAACACAGTTAGGACAAACTGTGTTAAAATGAAATTATATTTAAGTACATCTTAAAAAATACCGGAGATATTTTTTTTAGACCTTTTTAATTTTAATATTAATGATTATATATAACTTGTATTACTTACTAAGGATGGTAGAATCCCGAGGGTACCGGGAGAAAGCCCTGGTTGAGTAGGAATCGGCTAGGAACCATGCATCTATATATAGAGGCAATAAAGATGCACGGTGTTATTATTATCATTAAAATAATCATTGTAACATGAATTCATTAAATAAAAGTAGAAATTTTTTTCTGTAGCAATATTGAACCAATATTGTATTAATGGTGATCGTAAAATTATACAAAAATGAACATAAAAAATAATAAAATAATAAAAAATATAAATATATTCTGTTTTTCCCCAAATTTAAATAAAAAAAGCAAAATGAATTATAAAAAAAAAACAACAGAAAAAAGGAAAAAAAATCAATAAATAAGGATTCAAAACACAATACGTGAAAAAAACATACATAATAAAACAATAAATAATTCACAAAACTGTTAAAAACTTAGATTTCAATGGTTCGATAAAATGGTTAATTTTTTCAAACGCGATAATTTTGCCGAGTAGAACAAAATCGCATAAGATAAACAGATGGCAATTAAAATGAGTCATTTTCTAGTTTAGTTAGTTGTAAGCGTTTTTCTTTCAATTAATGGTTAAGTATTATTAATAATATCAATGGTGTCCAAATTAAAACAAGTGCTTGTAAATAGATAAACCTGTTTTTGTTTATTGTTTTCCTCTTAAAATACATGTGAAGAAGTGAAGTACACTTGATTATAATCCCAAACATAGCCCCAGCAATAATTTGTCTTTCCACTCTTCTTACTAAAATGTGGCTAAAAGCTCTCAAATGTCAAAGCAAGAACACTCATATTTCTAAAAAGCACTATCGATTATACTAATAAAACGTTTCATGCTCTCTTCAAATGACTGTTTTGTTTTCGTCTATATGCAAATGTAAAGACCTGTGAAATACTTCTCTGACGATAGGGGATAGTGTGATAGTATATGACCACAGATGTGTATAAATTCACAGGGACCAGATGGGACGAGGGAATAAGATTTTGGACAGATGTTCTCAAATAGTCTTTCGGACCTTTTCTATTGTTATTATAATTAAAGTTATAATCTTCGATCTCGGTTTAATTGTCTTTGGGTAATGCTAGACATGTAAAAGGATACTACATGTTAAATAATTACATTGAAAAATGAAACCGTTCGTCTTATTACTTTCACTTTTATATTTTACATAAAAGAGACTATATAAAGTCTGTAGATTTGACAAGCTTTAAATTTGTCTAATAATTTTTTTCGTTTTGATTAAGCAACTATGAAGGATGAATTTTAATTAAGAATAGGTTCATGTTATTCATTAAAATATTTGCGATTATTCTAAAGCATTAAAACATGCATAAAATTCAAAGATAATATAGATGTCATGTGCTGATGATGACTGTTAAAAACAAACTATACGTGGATTTACATAAAGTAACAAAAGAAAAAAAAACAAATAAAATCAAATAAACTTGTAATTTTAAAAAAGGAAGAAGAGAGAGAGATAAACAAAAACTGAAGCAAACTTAAGAGAAATTCAGAACGAATACCACATATGATTTTTTTTTTTAAATTGCTACAGGTCCTGATAATTTTTATTATTCTATTCTAGTATTTTTAAAAATATTTTTACCATTATTTTAAAATGTATTTATAAAGTTACTTTAAAATGTCAGATTTTGCTAAAATATGGAATATTAAATATAATATTTTCTTCTATGATGACGATTCATTAATTGAATTAATATTGAGAAAAAAATTATCCGTTATTAAATAAGTGCAATTTCAGAACCGGTTTAGATATTATTCTTACCTCCTTCAGTCGGATCTAACCGTCTTGCTCTTCTACCGTGTTTGGAATTATTATGAACAAACATGTTGTCTGACATGGCCAATAATGGCCCGTCTGTTGACATTGTGGTAAGAATAGCAACCTGAATTAAAATTGTAATAAAAAATTTTAAATTAAAAAACAGATAAAATAATAAATTGGGATTATCACTTACAAATTGTTTAAATGTTGAACGGGACAAAAGTTTGCATAACCGTTTTAATCTGGAAGGAATTCCATTTGGGATTCGGAATATGAATAATAAAAATATTATAAAATTATTATTTAAAAAACAACTAAAATAAACATCTGCATATTTATATATATCACGTTTCCATTTTCTAAGTCGCTTAACTCGTGGTAGCGTTATTATATAACTGGCAATTCCTGACATGCAATCGGGTTTAATTGGACCATTCCTTCGGGACCTCTCAAGACATATCGTATTTGTTGAATAAACAGTAAAGATTCATTAGATCAACGGGGCTTTTGTAGATTAACCCAATCAGCGTGTTTATTTGTTTGCTTTTTCGCCTTGTGGGGATTATTTTGTATGAGCCATTTGAAATACAAACTAACTAATTACCGATACAAACCTACTTTAAATCCCTCCGCGACCATAGACTTATAACATATCAATTCCTCCACTCGAGAAATCACGCAACTAGACCTTATATCTTGTCATTTTGTAAAAACAAAATCTTAAAAATACCTTAAGCCTATTATCTAAGCGGATGACATGAAGAAGATTTTAAAAGATACAAACATATAAAATAGTAATATTTGATGGTTTAGAGATAACACCCAGGGAATTAAACGAAAGGGTTTTGTCAGCAATACCTGGACGTGTTTTTGCTCAGATGTTGGCAGAATCTCCATTAGCGTAAGCTGTGTAAACCCTTGTCATCTTAGCTTTACTATTGTAATAGCAGGCTTTTTGATATTTGATCTTTGTTAATCCCTCGTCAGAGGATTAGTTTTAGGGTCTTTATAAACTGCTCACAGTAATGTACATTACTTTTGCTATTTAATAATATCGATTCTTGTATTTATTGAGAATGGCTCGTTAAACAAACGAATTCTCTTTGAAGGAGTCTGCATAAATTCATTCAAATTAATTCGGTTATTATCTAAACAAAATATCAAGACTGTATCATTTTATGGGTTAAAAACTTTGAAACAAATAACAGACGAGCCATATTTATAGCGCCATATTGATTTTTAAATACGTGGATACATTAAACTTGGCGATAAAAGTCATGCTGATTCAAACAAGGTTGACTGACTTAAAGTTTTTATGTGCTTATTGTGATGTGGCAAAAATACCACACGGTTACGACATTTATGTTCTGTGCTGAACAACATACTTCAAGTAGAATGTTTGAAGACAACATCTACACATATAGCTGATAGCCAAAAGCCTGTTAATTTGTCCTGAATGAACTCTGTAACTTAAACTTTGGGTGTTCGATTTATAACGATAAATGGAAACTAAAAAGGGGTTCATGGTGGATGTTTTTCAGTTGTTTGTGGTTTTGTTCACCAATGTTAATTTCACAATTTAAAAGTCGTACTATAGTAAACTTACATTAAATAAAGAGTAGTTAAAAGAATATCAAATTTTGAAAATGAAAATCAATAACTACAAAATAAAAATGAATAAATAAATAAAAATGAAATTTACATGTAGAATGTGTATTAATGAACTTTAAAACTTCTGAAGTCCAAATGTACTAATAAATAAACAAACATACCAGTCCTTGTCCATATCACAATCCCAAAAACAAAGTAAAAACTTTGCAAACTGGCAAAATATGTTATACACGTGAACTTCCATCAAAGAAGTGAGGCCGGGTGCTCCGGAAGGGTAAGCACCTCCTGTCTAGCTAGCTACACCCGTCACGTGCAAGTCAATTTTGAGAATGAAAGGAACAAAGAACTATGGTAAGTCAAATATATCCAGTATAAGTTTGGATACAGTGACTACATACTTATCAACAATATTGTGATGACGGCTATAAAACTTTTTAAGGGCCCTGATTAGCCTAGGCTTGCAATATCCTTGTGTCAACAATTTAATTGTAAGTAATTTGCTTTGTTGCAGAAAGTTCCCATAGTGGGAACAAGCTCTACCGTACCGTATTAACTGTGAAACATATACACCATACGCAGGAGAAGCAGGGATATTATTGCAAAGAAATTTAGAAAATCATTTTGATTCAAAATAGTCGTAAATTGTATAATAAGCTACAACGTGAAATGAACCATCTCTCGTTCTGAATTTGAAACAAAGCATGCTGGTATAGCCGATTCTGTAAGCAATATATCAGTATATTGCCACAAAACATTTGATGTGAATGTCTCCATTAAAGGGAGTTGATAATATGACCAGACCTATTAAATGTTTTGTGATGTCTGACAAAACAATAAAATATTGATTTTTTAACCTTACCTGAAATCTACGCATATCTCTTGGATTCCCTGCATTTTTCAGGCAATTTTGATTACATTTCATGAAAAACTTTAAGAAAAATCTGAAAACAGAAAGAAATATTATAAGAAACATAACAATAAATTAAAAAATGTGGTTGAGTAACATAGCAATTGTCATGTACAAAATTCTGAATATTTCTTTTTAATTTTCATATGCAAAAAATTTGGATATTTCTTTTTGTAAGAAATCAAAATTTTGCACATAACACTATTTAAAAGATTTATGTATATGTTAAATATAGAAAAATGTTATATTTTATTTTTTTTGAAATCTCATAACTAGCTGTCATGTATTATACAATTTCACAAGTTTCATTTAGAAAATTTAAAAAAAGAGATTAATATAACAGAGAAAACAACAACAACAACACACAACAACAACAACAACAACAATAACAACAACAATAATAATAATAATAAACAAAGTAAGAATATTGGAACCACTTATTATGCAAATCTCGACTTTGACAGGTATAATCTAATGACAAAATATTATCCAGTAGCATGGTTAAAATATTTTTCTTATGATTCGGACGAACCCGATTTTTAAACAATTGGTACCTAGACACATAAATTCAAAATGAAATTGAGCTTTATTTTATACCGAACTACATTCAAGTTTATGTACATGTATGTGTTATCCAAAATTTGTTTTTAAAATATACAAAGAGAAAAATTTCAGAAATGGTATTATATTTTGTACTATTGCAATATGCAAATTTTGAAATTTTTAAGAAAAAAGTATTCAAATACATGTATTGGCACGCACATGACACTAAATATAGTGTTCATATTCCTTTTGCGGTGTGTCGAAGTGTGCTTTAAATTTTTGTTGTTGTTCCCAATTTTATGTTATTTAGTTTACGTATTTTTTTCATATAATGTGTCCATTTGTACATTTTAATAAAGTACAATCGACATTAATTTTTAATATGCTTATAAGATGATCTAGAGTCAACCAATTTTGTAGAATTAAAAATTCCTCATTTCGTTATTAAAAGCGATATTCCAGATGATATTTTAATAAGGATTGGCATGACTATCTTATAGTCTAAAATACATAAAGTGGATAATTGATTTGAATTCAAGATGATTTAGTGATTTAGCTTTGGAATGGCGAGAAACATTCTTTCTTTCCATCTCTGTAATCGCACACGCAAACTAATTCCATGACCAGTTTAATACACTAATACGTTACTTCATATGAAACAGAGGATGTTTTATGAGGAATCTAAAGCTATTGTATTGTTATTTTATCGCCATTAAACTTGTCAGAATGCTTTATGAGCATATTGCATGTCCAGAAGAAAGTTGGGCCAATATTGAATAGTTTGTTATCAATCATTAGTATGAATTACTTGCACAGAGGATAAATATTTGATGATGTTCTGAGCAGTGATTATTACAAGGTTTACTCGTACTCATACGCCAATCTAACTCGATATAATAAAATCCATTAGTTTTGACCATTGTCTTAAAACAAGCTTTACTGGTTTATGATTAAGCCGAATCTAACTTAATTCACTGATGAGACTAGTTGATTAATTCTGATAGAGGGGAATTTAAGGTTGACAAATGTCAACTTCTTTATACTAAATCATGCCAACTTACAACTTTAATAACTTTAAATAATTCAATCATTCTCATTATTGTAGTTCATTTTTTTTCGTTTGATTGTTTAAATAACCTGTTAGTGATTTCGTTTTTTCAAATAATTTGTCCCTTTTTAGATCCTCAATATTGAGTCAAGTTTATTGTTAATTCAAATTCAATTGTAATATTCTGACTCAGTTCATCTCTACTAAGAATTAATTGTCATCAATGCCAGCGGAAATATTCTATTATTGACAATTTTACCTGTGGTTGGTTAATATTGATTGCACGGTGTGCATTCCAAAATACATCAAATATAGTGCTATTTAAATGTATTATTGGGTGAGTGAACACTAAAAGTTAAAGCGAGCACCGGAGCGACACAACCGGATATAGTCGGAAACGTTAAACACCACCAATCAACTAATGATATTTTGTTTAAGTAATAACGGAAATGTATATCGTGTCATAGGTTGGTTATCAGATTAAGTAGAAATCGATGAGAGCAGAGTGAATGTATGGAAATAAATGAATAGGCTTTATAGTCAGTTTAGACATGCGAGAAATTATACGGAAGGGATATCGTTACCAATATAATAATTATCTCCAATAAAACTCCCGGTCTAATAAATGTTTAAATCAGGCGAAGTGAGGCTGCTTATGTCAAAGAAAACATAACTATTTGTCTTTAATCTATGTGAATTAAAAATATTGATCAAAGCTTTAATTTATTTATTTTGATGTTTGAATACGGAATTTTAATAACAGATAAACCATAGATATTTTAATTTCTCTACACTCTGCTTCATGAAGCATTATGATTTCATTTTACCTTACACAGCACACGTGTGTAAAGTAAATATTGTCAGCGTGTAACATTCAAATATACAAAGGTAATTGTAGGATGTTATAATTAGATTTGATACTAATATTGTTCTTTCTTATTTCTAATTATAAGCATTTGGGAATTGTGAAATTTTGTAGACGGGAAATCAAACTTAAGCCTACTTCCGCAAAAAAGCAATAGAATAATTGGTCTTAATATTATTCAAGAAGCAGAACTAAAGCATCAATTACCCTTTGGTTAAAGCTATAACCTTGACATTGATATGTCTGAAAAATGAGTAAATAAATGAAGCCGCTTCTTCAGCTGAAGCAAGAAATAAAGCATATAGAAAAAATATGTAAAGAGCAAAGAAAAAGGGAGAATCATTCCCAGTATTAATTAGCCATGTTAATAGAAATAACGCTTGTCACGTGTAGTACCATTACATATATGGGTCGTATTAATCAACTTTTAATAGGCAACAGTGTGAAGATGCACTGAAAGATACTAACGCTTCTTTGTTCTTATCTGAGAGATCTGAAAAGGACTAGAAGATGACACCAGATTGCAAGTGCATCAAGAATGCTACCTTAATTAACTAACCAAACTATATCGATTTATAACGGTGGTAATCAAGCCCTTTGAAATAAGTGTTATCGATAGCACTTGATTAACCAAATGATGTAAATTCGTTAAACGAATAATTTTTCTCCAGGGGCACAGTTACGTCACTTAGATATGGCCAAACAGGTCAGCTCTATTATCCAAAGCCTTTAAATTGATACTATGGCAGTAAAAATGGTGAGCAATTTCACACCCAAGCAATCAGTGATAGCTTAAACCTGACATAGTGCCAATTCAAAATTTGATATGGAGTCGATAAAAGTAATATGTATAGCATATAAACGTAATATGATATTGAATATTTCATTAACCGATTGTTTTGTTGTTTTGTCTTTCTGACCGTTATAGATATATAGAAGAATTGAGAGATGGTGGAAAAAAGGAATTGACCAAGAACGGTAAAGAAAATCGAACGTCTAATTATAAGTATTGTGGTACAATCAGTTTGTTTAGAAGAAAAGATACTAATTACATTTTAGTACATACTGAAAAAAAAACAATAAAAATATTTATGAAAATAAACAAAACTATCATCAAATGTCTTGTACTGCCCTTATACAAATAAGTGTGAAATATTTCATTAAGTTTTTACAACTAATGTGATTTTTAAATTCGGCATTCACGTTTTCAGTCATATTTCAAGAAATGCATTCCCTAACATGAATTAAAATTAAAAGTTTTTTTTTTTTGATAAAAAATTAGCAGAATAAAGATTCAAAGCAAGCATACGACAGTTAGTTTGTGCTAACATCTTAATCAAATATGAGAGATTTTTTTTCAACTGAGGTATTAGCTAGTAAAATCAAAATTAAGTAAAACGGCCAATTTACACTTTCCGTCCTTCTAGTTAGTATCGTGTTGTTAATATAATTACTGGCATACTTCAGATGACTTTCCCCTCAGCTGGTTACCCCTTTATATGATAATATTAAACCAGCTGTGAATTAAACCCCCTACTCCCCAAAACCAAAATAACCTGCCACATGATTATAATATATAATTAATTTATTACGTTCCTAATTAATCTCAAATTGAACTTTCTTTTCGCAAAAATATTTTTACAAGATCTGTTTATTCCGTTTCTGTTTTCAGTTTAGATTTTAATATTTTTTCTGACTTCCTGTCTATTTTAACAATGGCTGCTCATTATCGATAACAAGTAGTCGGTGTTATCTTCTACAAATAAACAATTAAGACATCTTAATTCTAATTATGCTGATCGACAAGTGCTTGCTGTTGTTGGTTTGTTTAGATAATTCTACAAGCACTAACATAGTGTAGTATCTAAATCCCATTGTGTACTATCTATCATGCTAATTATTGTAGCCTTAGATTGTGAGGTTAAACATAAAACAAATGTTTTTATTCATCATTAGTTCTAGTAAGCACACACAAAAAATTCACAAGGGATGTTCATCTGATTCATATGATAAACTATCCAAACAGCGAATGCTTCAGAAAAGACCTCAAACTTGTAACAATAAACTGCCTCTTAGTAAGACGTAAGCGTTATCGTTTCATCTAGGCATACCTCTTGGGGGAACTTTTTTGTCGGAGATCTTGAAAAAGGCGATCATTCAAACGAAGTTAACACACCGTTAAGCTTTGAAAGGATGTGGAATGATTTTCCTAGCGCACATATCAAAGAACATACTAAAATCGACAAAAGACAATTACTTGTCATATAAAATATTTAAATTAAAATGGCAAAAATAGGATTTGACGTATTAATGGATCTTTGCGTATAATTCTATATATGTTCAATAAATTGCGAATTTTATTGACATTGTCAAAAGGAGAAATTATTCAGTATAGCAAAAAATATTCCAACTAAATGATTTGCAAATTATTGTTTACTTTGTATTTTAAATCTGTGATTTAAAACAGGTTCTTAGAATCTTGGAGACAAGGAACTGTATAGAACTACATTAACACGAGTTTAGATGTCCGATATCTGATAAAGACTTTAACAAATCTTGACACCCTCGCCTGATCCAATCCATCTACTCCAGAACCTAATTTACAAACTAAAATGACTTTTATCTGAAAAACAATAGAGCTTAAAAAAATCTAGTCTACAAGCAGCGATATAACGGACTTCCATTATCACGTCATCGCTATAACAACCTCTAATCATTCAGATTTTGGTCATAAATCAAAATGATTGTAGAGATTTTAAATTTCCATTATTCCATCCAAAAAAAAAACAAACACCAGAAACGTTGGATTATATTATAATCATGATAAGTATTGGTTACTTTTTAGCCATCGTAACCATGGATTTATATCGTAATATAACATTGTAAGGATATAAAAAATCTGATTTTTTTAAAACATGTAAACAAATAAATACTTTAATTAAAAATATTTATTTGTTTACATGTTTAAAAAAATCAGAATGAGCTTATTTGTCATGTTTTCAATAAAAAATATTTTATTTATATGGCTTACGAAATTAAAATTTATTTTAGAAGTGCAGCATAATGCAAAAAGTTAAACTAAAAAAACGACATAAATAAAATGTCATAGTACCTCAAAAATAAATCCAGTAATATATTGAATATTCATATTTAATAATATTTACAGAATGCTTGGTTATGTTTTTGATAATGATTTAATTGTACAGTTAAATATTTTGATCATGCATTTCACATTTGATTAAACCAATATGATAAACAAACAAACAAACAAACAAACAAATAAATAAATAAATAAATAAATAAATAAATAAATTTTAAAAAATGAAACGGACTAAATGTATCTATATAAAAATTATTTATTTTTTAACTTGCTTTAAATATGTATATATATAACATTTTGGAGATTACGAAAAAAAATTGAGAAAATGCTGAACATTTTGAAATTCAACAAGGTTTATCGATTGATAGATAAAATCCGTAGCAAGCGTTTAGTCTTGGAAAACAGAATTCCGAACATGGCATCAGCCACAGATATGACTGTTTTACTTGAAGTAAAGTCATTTATCATTGGTTGAACAAGTCGATAAACTCCGTACAATTGGCAGCTAGTTTAGAAATGATTCTCTACGTCTACAGTGTATACATCATAAGAGAGAGTCCCGCGGGACAGCGACCTTGTCACGCACATATCTCGCCAAGAATACAAAATGGCGTCGATAATTGTGCTCATCTCCAGTATAGACCTTTGGGAATTTCCTTTTTAATTAGTCATCTAACCTTTTGTATTGGATGCAGGTTGTATTTAGAATGTGTATATACGTTACATTAACTGTCTTAAGATTGAATTATACAAAATGTCTTTTAATTTAAATTCTATTATAAACTTTTTAAAGACAAAATGTAAAAAATACATCATTTTTGAACAAATTAAAAGAAAAGGCTTTTTTCACACGATGTAATTTTCAAGCTTATTGCCACATTTTTCAAAGTTAAATAAAATGTCATCGTTTTAAACGATTCTGTCGAAAACATCTAATTTTCTAGATTTAAAAAAAAGAAAAAGAAAAAGAAACGGTATTGAACCTTTCATTCATTTTTCAAAAACGTCAGTGGAGGCCAGCGTATCTTGAAAAGTGTAATTTAAATGAATAGAAACAATTGGTGGGAAACGTCTGTCCAAAGAATGTCTTTCTTGCTTCATTTAAGAGACTTGAAGTAATTCACGAGTCAAATGAAGTAATAAAGCAAAGTCTTGAACTGAAATCTGTTTAATTCTCCTCTACAATCATATTTATACAATAAATTGCCGCACACTTGTCACTCTACAATGCCATATTAGACGAGATAGTCGGGATATTACTTCGTCTAATCTGCTGTCTTTATTCCAATAAAGATTGCATGGCACGCGTCTTGGAAGAAAGATTTCAGATGGGTTAATCAAGTTCGTGAAAAAGGTCATAGGACAAGCTCAAGATTGGCTAATATATGGAAATTGGCAGCCATTCCAGATAAAAAGTGTTAACTGCACGCGCTGATGATATCTAGAACATCCGGTCCGCAATCGGCTATCTTAACTTGATTTCATATGAAGTTTTAAAGCCGGTCGCCATCATACTTTTATCAATATTGAATTTAAAAGTTCTACAATTATTTCTTTTGACCTCAGCCTTTCAAATTAATGTTGACAGAATAGGAATGGAACAATTGTGTTTCATTTCTTTATATTGTAAGTTTCGTTGTACACGTGATGGCCATTACTAAAACACCATGGTAGTCAATATTGATAACAATTCTATCGTTGTAATTACATATCATGACCTAACATTTTTTTTTATCTAAAACGTTGATCTTTCACGGTTAAATTCATATTTGGCTAAGCTTGGGCATTCGACATTCATATATGTCATGTGCTGATTTTGAATTTCTATTAGGATAATGCATTTAGAATCATGTGTGTTGCCATGTGCTGATTTTGAGTGCATTATTTTAATAAAAATTTGAAATTAGCACATGGCATATATAACCTTTCCAGTTTAAGCAATCTGACGGTAAATGACTAAACATGCTTAGCTGTGTAAACAATCATAAACAACAAACATTGTGTTGAATTGGCAAAGGTTCGAAATGTATATTACCAACAGCTTATTTGTTGTCAACATGCTGAAGAACAGATAGTGCTTTATTTGATAACATACAAAATAACGACATTTACAATCTTTAATAATATATTTGTATTTTTATGTTTTTTATGACATTTTAATTAAATTTTAAGCAGCACTTGAAATAAAAGTAAAAATAAAAATTAAAAAAATGATCATCTATACGAATATTCTTCAAAAGAAACATCGTTTTATAATTAGCACTGATAAATTGACTTGAAATTTGAGATTTAAAAAAGACACTATACATGCCCATGTATTGATATAATACAAAAAAAAATGCTAAACAGAATATAGCCACAAATTGGCAGCCTCATGGGTTCTATTGTCAGCTACTTATTACTGTAAAAGTCACTCTAGTGCGTAATGAAAGCTGCAAAAAATTAGAGTGAAAAATGGCTGTCGTTAGTATTTCCAATTACGTGGTTCATCAGATAACATCACCGAACCCATCTGCATCTTAGCAAAATGCTCCATAAAACGACATCATTGAACTCACAAATTTGTGATGTGTATTGCCGTTAGTCTTCAATCCAAGTCTTAATCACATTAGCAATAGAAAATGAGAGAAATGATAAATACTGGTGACCAGATCCAAAGACTGGTCATTAATTTAAACGGACAATACGCTTTTTGATGGCAAAACATAATCTTTATATACATGTACGAAAATTATTTTTTAAAAAACGTTCTTTAAGTAATTATATATAATATTTTGGTGGTTTTACAAATATTTATTGACAGTTCAAAATCGTTCATGTCAAATTATAAGATAAAATATACGAACTCGTGAACGAATACATTTTAGTGAGGATATAAAATAATCATTTTGCAACTTAAAATTTAACACACTTTGTGTCATGTGCTGATTTTGAATGCATTATTTTAATAGAATTCAAAATCAGCATATGACACTTCTATCTCAAAGGAGATTTTTAATAATGGAATTTTCTTATCTTCTTTATAATAAGAACATAAAGTCTAGGGTTAAAAATATAAAAAAAAAAATTAAACACTGAAAAGAAACATGCAGACTGTTGTGTAATTATAACATAAAAATCACGGTTCTACCACATCAAGTATTCAAAGAAATGTGTGAATTTTATCAAATTTGTAATTTCAGTCAAAGTCATGTTAAAATTCATAACTGATAAAAGTTAGTTTTCAAAAACTCTGAAAATGTTTATTTGAATATACGATAAATTATATATACATACTCTTAGTAAAAGAATCGCAACAATGCACAGCGTTTTAATTCATTATTGTGAACATATATCCCTTATTTTTTAATTAAATAATGTATGTTTCAACTGAAAATTTGATGAAGAAGGGTTTGGTTTCAAATAAAACCGAAACAAGATTTGTTCCATGCAAGGCAGTATTTAATATAAACAGTTACTTGACTAATAACTTTTCAATGGCATCAAAAAATAATTTCGATTTCAATTAATTATTAATAAACGAATCCTTTGAAGGTTTCCGTTGTTATGCATTCTGTTCATTTTTCATCAATTTAGAAAAATTGATTCATTGAGTCGCAAGTCTGTGAAAACAAATTGTTAATGTTTTTTCCTATCTTTTAGCAATGCTTATTTATTTCCGAGTCATCGGATTTCATTCCGTTAAAAAAGCAACAACTTTTCATTATCTATTCCGTTTGAGGTACCTTGCACACGTTATAATGCTGGTATAATTACTATATAGGCGCATTAATTTTTAAAAAGCTTGCTGAAAAAGCAACGGTAGCACATTAGGTGGTCGGTGTTAAAAGGCACAGGTCCATAAATAAAAATAATTCTCTGCACAGAACAGAAATTGTTGACAACTTTAAACAAGATATTCCCTTACAAAGTATTGCATTATTGAATATTTATTGTCTCAACACAATTTTATTATATTATTATAGGGCATGCACCTTAGTACACAAGAAAAATGACCGTGGGATAAAGATCTAAGGCTGGGTATACTACATTTAATTACTATACTGATTCACCAGGTGCGCACAATTATTTATATGTAATGTTGACATGCAATAAAGATACTCTTGTGGTAATTTACGGCAAAAAACACTGTAATAATGATTGGATTATTTTATCAAAAAAATTATTAATGATTTTTTTTAAATATTAAGAAAAAGAAGTGGTGTATACACAATCATTTTTTAAAATTATAAGAATATGACAAATATAACTATTTTATATGCCACGGTTTCCCTACAAATTAACACATTTTTAACATTTTGCTTTGAAAAGAAATAGCCGCGTGTTTTAAAAAAAAGCATGATAACGCTTCAAAAAGTTACAATCTATTTTAAAATTTATGAATTTAGATACTTGTACTGAGATCTTTTCAATGGATATTGTCCTTCTCTTAACTGCATTTATTTTAAATATACATTATTATGCTTTATTCATGTTCTTAAGGCGCCTAAATACCTCAGACAATTCATTAATAATTTTGTCAAAAATAGTTCTAAATAAAATGTAGATGGAAGTGATTGGTTCTTGTTTAATTTGAGGACAATTCCTGAATTTAAATTCAATTATCACAAAAATCAGGATTTATAGACAAATGTCTTTATACGTGTTTATCTTGCATCACTTTTTTATATTATTTTTTAATACATTTTGTCTTTTGGTTTCTGGTTGATTTCGCTATTGTTAAGTACTTTATTTCTGAAATAATATTTAAACGACAAATGTCTAACAGCCTGTTTTAAATGGACGTGGTAAAACACACACACACACACACACACACACACACACACACACACACACACACACACAGAGAGCAGATAGCGAAAGCAGTAAATCTAGATTTCATCAACGTTTCTAAAATTGTGTCTTTGTCCCAGACTGTTAAGTCTAACCCTTTTAACCCTGAGATTGATAAAAAGATATCTAAAACAGGCTGCGGAGTAGGCTTGTGACGATATTATACCGTTACTGTAGTACGGCTTGTTGTATTAATCAGTATTCTGTGAGGACAGACGGATCTTAATGACTCTTCTTTAAAGGAGAATTGAGTCATTTACGCATCTTATCAAAAACTGGTTAATCTTCCTTAATTCCAGCAATATTTCGATGGGTCAAAGCGATGAATTATTACTGCTAATTAAACGTGACCCTTAAAAATGCTTAATTTTCATGTTTCAATTCACGCTGTATCTTTCTGGCTTTTTGCGACAAAATTAAACCATATAATCTTCAATTATGAATTAATTGACAGACGATCAATCTCGAGGTCTTTCACTTCAATCGCCATTACAATCTATTTGTAAACATTTGAACACAATAGTAAATACTGAAAAAAGTATTAAAACCATCATCGTTTTTAATCATGAATAATTTATTAGTTTTATTTGATTTTTTTATTTTTGTAAACATCCACTTCTAGGAATGAATACACGGACACATGTTCATACTTACTTATCATGTTAATTAAAGGTTACGACAAAAGACATATTTCTTAATACACTGGAACAAACTCAAAACAGATTAAGAAGCAGTCGGACACATTCTTTACAATCGCTTAGGCAGAAAAACGCAACTCTTTTGGGACTACTTGTCTAAATGGTTTTCAATAATATACGTAATGGGATAATATTCTCTTGATAAAAGCTAGCTGAAGAAGTGCGCATGAATATTCAGTAATGTAGTCCCGTGAGGGCGCCATTTAAACTAATCCAGAAAATAAAATTATCGGGTTGAGAGTATGAACTTTCGTTTGCCATATTGTACGGTTAACGAGTAGTCCTATGGGAAAATAAAGTACTACCTAATCTAGAAGTATTTAGTTTGCTGACTAAAAGCGTGATCAGCAAATTATTTGTTCAATTCCTCCCACGGGGAAATATACATTCTATCGGGTAGATTATATGAATGGGAATATTAAAAATATACAAGTACATCCTTTTATCCAGTTAAAAACAACATTACATGTCAGAATTACCTGTTTTAATACCCGTGAGAATTTTGAAAATTTCATTCACAAAACGAAAACCGCATGATTGTAAATCCGGAACAGACCGTATCAGTAATTTATATGATGTAAATATGATGATATACTGAATAAAAAATGAGGACAACAGACACAAGTAAGGTCAAATAAAAAAAAACACATAAGAATAATTAGTGACGATTTGTTTAATACCGGTGTTTTCCTCTTGATATTTGTAATACAACCTTTAGGGGATAATATCACTTAAACGCTTATTTGTGACGTAAACCTGTAGATTCAATCCTTATAGTACAATAAAATGTTGTACCGGAAGCCGGAAGTTGTGCTGAACATAATTCTGCAATATTTTACAGTTTGAAAATTTAAAAAAATAAAAGTACTTGCAGCACTGTTCAAAGCAAGTAACATGTCCTTGATTCATGTCTAAAGTGGTTTTATGCCTTAAAATGTACTATGTGATATCGAAAATAAAAGTAATTTAATCGCGAAACGCTTTTCATTGTACAAATCTGTTACTTAAAGCAAAATAGACTGTCTATTAAAAGACTCTGTAAAAAACTGCAATAAAATTCTGCTTTAAAAATGTCATTCATGAACATGGCCTACGGTATTCTGAACATTTGTTGTACAACAGACCATCTGAACAGCTCTCTGGACAATACTTTTTTTATTCCAGGAAATGATTTTTGAAATTTGTGACCGACGGGCTGTTTACGTTTGTATATTGTTTATAATGTAACTTTTTTTACAAACTCAAATTTTTTCAACTAATTAGAATAAAATAAAAATTTGACATATTGTTTTTTTTGTGTTGTAATGAAATATAAACTGATGGAAGGGCAATTGTTTTCATTATAAAACAGGAAAGCACTATTATTTTCAATATTGAATTATATGAGTTTTTTTGATAGCGACTTCGTAATGTTTCATCTCTATTGGCCATAAAATTTGTTCACATGAACATCATATTGATATTGCCTTGAAGAACCAAGATCGACATTCATTGCGTGCAACATGCAACAATATAACAGTTTTACCAACAATGATTCGTCATCGATTTTCTTATATATAAATAAAACATGGAAGGATCTATGAATAATTTGTGTGTATCCATTTAGTAACCATTCTATTCTTAAGCCCTATATGGGTTGATTCCCTAGGGAGCTATGTTTCAAAGCCTGTATATCTATTTAGTGAAATACTCTACAAATCTTCAAGCTACGCTTAAGGATCTTCTATGTAATAAATGAAGCATAGTAGATTATAAAATTATTTCATGCTTTTGAAAGTTTCTCTGATGTTCTATAAAAGAACAATACATTTATTATTATTAAGGTTGTTCAATGACATTTGGTAATACAATTTTTAGGAGAATTAAATTGAATATACCCAGTTATTCTATCTTTCATTTCAATCATGTTATAGATATATGCATGTCACATTTTATCAATATCAATGAAAAATTATTTTTTTATTTAATAATATATATATATATATCATTAAATAAAAAAATAATTTTTCATATATATATATATATATATATATATATATATATATATATATATATATATATATATATTGATGAAAACGATATATTATTATTAAGAAAATAAACCAAACTTAACTTCAAATCTAACGAGATTGTTTATTCGTTTATTTGACCTATACATGTATTTTCAAAATATTTTCAAAATATATTCACGTATTATACTGTGTGTTTCGAAAATTACAAATTAGTTGTATATTTCAATGTTATTAAACAAATTCAGGACAAAACAGTATTTTTATTTTACAAAAAGTGAATTATTAAAGTATTATAAAGAGAAAGAACAAATAACGCAAAAACTGTCCAAATTGTATTTTTTTATGTAAATTTTAGGTTAATATATTTATATTATTTATTTATTTATTTTTTATGTCTGCTGAAAGAAGGAGCTTCAACCTACGAACTTAAGTGTTGAGAGAATCGAATAACAATTATGGTATCCCACTATAATTTTAACTCAGACAACAGTTAGGAAAAAAGCGAGCACTTAAATCAATGCTTTCACATAAAAGAAAAGCTCAGTGGTCTGATAATACTAAATAACTCAAAACATCACTTAATGATAAATCACTATTTGCTACTGAAGGCTTTACAATTCAATAATAATATTGTCAAATCCAATTTGTACATTATTTCATCTTATTCCGTACCGGTCAAATATATAAGGGTTCTCTATTGAGGTTTAAGTAGACTTAATTGAGCAGATGAAAGCAAAACAAGGCTGTAATCGCCTGTGGTGACAGAAAAATTGCACGTTATCTTCTTCTAAGTCTGTGTCTTGTGATATAATTATCTCTTGCTAGAAGTGAAATGTGAAGGAACTTATATGCTTGAGTAAGGGATCCGTATAAATGTTTAACCGTGTTATATGACATGCCAGAGAAGGCTTCTAGATTTAAACGTCATTGATCGTTCTGGAAGAAAAAGACATGCAAATAGAATTTTGTTGCAAAAATATCGAGACTTGTCGAACTAGGATGGACACTTGAGATAAATGTTGTTAGCTGACAATTGAATCAGATGATTGCTATAAAAGATACAATCATTAAAGTGAATTGGGCAGTTATACATGGATATTAACATTCCTGTCACCCCGTCTGTACCAACATAAAGATATAAATGTCACCTTTAGCAGCTAACGTAGTTACAGAAAACGCGCACATTATACCAGACACATAAATAAGAATTTGCAATCTTTCTTTTCTAAATTGGATTGAACAGGTATGAAAATGTGTCCAAGGAAATGTAAAGAAATAATCTGATAAAATCGATCACGGGTGGTGATGAACGTTGTTTCGGACCATTTGTTTGATAGATATGACGTTTGTCAGTTTTGCGCGATGTTTACAAATTGCACACATCATGAGACAGGGTTTGTCTAGATGTTTTTATTATTGGCCTATCCAAATACGGAAACAAATTCTTTTTTTAATGCAAACTTTCACTTTGCAAAATAGCACATCCGCGCACAAGTAGTTACACTCCTGACTCCAGGTGATGATATTTTAGAATTCTTTAGTAAAAACAGTTGTGATTAACCGAAATTAAAACATCTTTAAATTGACACCGAAAAATTTTAAATGCATTTAAGTATTGTAAGAATGCTCTTTTACGCCCCGGCCAAGATTCTTTCACTTATACCAGACGGTTAGTTGAGAAATCATGGAGGAAACCGGGATGTGCAGATAAAATCACACACCTTCGTAAATCACTGACACATTTTCTCAAGCTATAATCTGGTCCTAAGTTAAGATTCGCTGTAATCCGTAAGCGCGCTTCAGAATACTCTATCACCAAGACCTAGTTGTTGTAAGCTAAGCAGTAAACAATGAAAATGACTATAAAAACGACAATGCATGTTATATAAAAATTGGATTATTATTTTTAATGAAGGTTACTTTTAATATAAATCAAAATAATATAAAATGTAAATTCATTTACTAGTAATTAAAACAGAAGCCAACAAAAGAAACTTGGAGGAAAAAAATATAGCACATTTATACTTAAGTATAATAAAAAATACGTTTACTGCAAATGGTACTAGATTCATTATAATTAATTGATGTGACTTATAAAAATTAATCAATGATTCATCTAATCAAAGATCATTATTAAAGCAGGCTAGCAGGTCTTTTACTGTTTTCTTGCTATAAAAGCGGTAACCAGCTGTCGAATGTTTCCATCACAATAAAAGCGCGGGAATCAATCGCCTAAGCCGTCTGCTACTTCCACACCTCATTTAAGCTGGTTGCATTTTGCCTGAAGTAAACACAACGCTCTCCAACAACGCTTTCATTAAGAAAATTACAACGTTTTACAGTGTATACAATGCTGGATGGAACTACATCATGCCCCGGGGATCGTTTCCGCTACATTATACCTATACCGACATATTTGATATCATCGAAATTCCGCCGTCTGACAATACAACGGTGAATGAAAAAGTCAGTGTTAATTCATCTGAAGCTTAGCACTGCGATAATAAAATAATTTTATATCTTTGGTTTCTGCTTTTAAACAAAGGGGTTTTATTTCCTGCCAAGTTTATAATTAAAGAATTTTAAAAATTCATCACTTATTCATATTTTTACTTTCAAAATTGTGCTTTCCAAGGATGATGTAAATATTTTTTTTAGAATTCAATTGATTATTGTCAAGTGGTTTACGGTTAGTTTTTCTCGTTTCTATGGTTACCATGTTAGAATCACTTTACCCTTGAATGAAACTGATTCGCCCTATCAAATATTTAACATATAACAAATGATCAGTGTTTATCTCTCTAAAATCGCATTGGTTGATTTAGGTACTCCAGAATGCAACCATGTTTACACAATGGCTGTATTGTCACTACATAACGGATTGAGTTTTTCTTTCTGAAAAAGCTGATTTAAAATTTCATACATAATTTGTTATTTTCATATTATGCATTGATTTAAGAGGATAGGTCAATGTTTAAACAAGCACATAGTCATGTTGTTAAGCGGGTTGTTGTACACAAAACAACATCAGCTTTTGGTGGTAATTCTACATATAGGCACTTTAGTCTTATAGACATAGATGTTTGACAATTTTCAGACGTGTACAATTAATTATATTTTGATTGTCTTTAAATACTAAAGCTGTTTTGTATTTTAAAAGGAATGGAAATCAACAAAACAGCAAAGATACAAAAACACTATAAATATTGTCCTGGTATTAGATTACACGCGGTATAGTTTCTCAAGAGCCAATCTTTAGCATAAAGAGAGATTTTACCGTAACTGACAATACTATTTACATATATTAAGTAATTTTGAGTAAGTTTTGACATTATGGACGTTCATGAGAAGATGTTCTTCCCTTTATTCCCATTGTCTGTGAATAGTTAAAGCAATATGTTTATTTACATCTGAAAACCTTTCATTTAATACGAGCTTTCTATGGGGATTTGATCCGTGTATTTTTCGAATTGAGTCGTTTCTTTCAATTAGCTGAACATTGATAAAACTGTTATCACCCTTCCCGTGAGAGGCACGATTATCACAAACTCTCTGATACGATTTTATTCCCCTTAGACAATGTTCCAACAATATTCGCGTGACAACCATCCATGTTTTAGCGTCAAATTATTTCCTTCCGTCGGTAACCACCCACTTTCACTTACGATGTCATTTATATTATGCTTCTGAACAGCTTCATTTATCCAAAACCACTTCACTAGTACTGAATTGCCTTAAAATTTGAAAATGCATGTAATTTAATTTTATTCCTTAGGGTCCTTTAAAAACATGACTTGTTAAGGACTATATCATTATCTCTTCCTCCTAAAACACTATAAATTGAACAGTGTCATTGTTAGTAAATTCACCCAGTCAAATTTAATCTTTAGTTGTATTTACCGTCCTTTTAAAACTTGATGTCTATTGTATATATAGGTTCATCAAAAGGTATATACACTATTTATATATTACAATAATAAGTCAGTATGAGCGGCAAATGCATTAGAATTCTAGTATTATTAAAATCCTTCATTGAATTCTACATATATAATTCTTCTTTTGTATTTTTTAATTTACTTGACTATTTAATTGTTTTGTAAACTATTCAAATATGGTAAAACCATTCCTCAAACTAATAATTACATCTATATCTATCTTTCTTCTTCTTTTTATTATTATTATTATTATTATTATTTATCTATTTATTTTTTGTAAGGTCATGAAATTTGCGCATTTTCGTTTTGGAGCATTTTGTTTATATTTTAAAACCAAATAAGAAAGGTCTACAATATTTTTTTTCTAATTTACTAATAGTTTAGCAGTAATGTATCGATTGCGTACTTAAGGGAAAGTTATTGTGGAGATTGGACACCGTTCTATAGGTTTGATGGGTAACAATAAATTGCTTATGAATTTAGACAGATCAATACAATGTACAACCTGCATCAACACTAAAGGACTTTTAACACACTCCATTATACATAAACCATTATCAACATCATCATTTACATACGGGTGCTTTTTATCTTGTCTGGTTTATATTGCGCATGCTCATCTGTTTTAATGACAGATTAAATGATTTTTCATTAATAGAGAGAAAAAAATATACATGCTATCTGTCTAGTTTTATAATGAAAATATTAATTACATAAAATACATTCATATTATTGTGTTATGACATACTCTCATTTGATGATATTTTTGTATCTAACTGTATAATATTTACACTAACACTCCTATGTTTATTTTGAACAATTCGGTACTGTTTAAAAATGCATTTAGTTTCTTTTTTGCAAATGTTACTTGGTTAACTAAAAGTTCATCTCTTATCCAAAAGAATATCACAATGTATTTTGTTTATCTTATAGCATAATAAATGTAAAAAGGTTCAGAACGCTACAATGCATTTGACATAGTAAGGAAATGGATTTCAGAAAACTCTGCTTTGGAAATTTAGAATTGTAGCATCAAGACCGACCCCCCCCCCCACACCCCCCCCACCCCTTCGAAAGGTATCATAACTGAATTGTAAAATATGAATTGAAAAACATAATAAATAAATAAATGATAACGTAAATAAATAAATAAATAAATAAATAAATAAATAATAAATAGATAATAAATAAATAAATAAATATACGTTTTGTGTCGCGTAATGACGAATAAGTTCCAAAGCTAAAATGCGTTTATGCTAAGGAGTTGATAGAGTAATTATGAGTGAGAATTGATTTCACGAATACCAAGTAAACTCGGACGTTACATCAATGTCTGTCTTGATTAGGAAGATTATTTAGTCTAATTTTAACAGCATATCTAGACGTGTAAAAAATCATTCTACTCCAGTACTCGACATGTTACTGGTTGACCTGAATAATCAAATAATTACATCGTACTATGTGTGCAGATGCTGGAGACAAGAAAAAAAGGGGTGGGGAGAATACCAAGCTTGGCAGACTTATATAACGCTTAATATCATGAAAATCAAAATTTAAAGAGAAGCACGAAAATAAACACTTCCATAAACAGTTGCAAGTTAAATGTCCAAACTAAGAATAACATGCACTTGAAAATTCGGACTTCAAAGAAACAACTGCGTAAATTGTAATTCAAGTACGTAATTAGTGAAATGAACGTGCGTGTTTATTTATATCTTTAAAATAAACAAAAATACATAACAATATACTGATTTTTTTCAGAAACATCACTATAAGCATAAGGTAATTTGTGATAAAAATCTCTGACTTTGAATGGTCACTGGGTATTAATTGACGAACAAAATTACATGTAGTTGTTTAAGTGATTTAAGAATAAAATTGCAATATTACTGTCATGTACAGAATTTTGAATTTTTACAAAGAGAAATATTCAAAATTCTGCACATGACAATTTGTCATGTGCAGAATTATGAATATTTCTCTTTGTAAAAATTCAAAATTCTGCACATGACAATTTGTCATGTGCAGAATTATGAATATTTCTCTTTGTAAAAATTCAAAATTCTGCACATGACATTACCTAACCTTATCAGGTTGCCGCTAGTAGAATTTTATCACCGATTTTTTTCCAAAACAGTTTCTGACTTACGAAAAAATGGGGAAAATGGGATTTTAATTGAAATTTATGAATCGTTATCGTTTTTTTTTTTTAAGAAAAAAAAAAAAACAATCAAAAAACATTTTGGCATATTGGTAATTTATTAAGACTGTCATGTGCTACTTTGAATTTTTGTGAAATAATACATTCAAAAGTAGCATATGACAATTTTGAATGTTTTGTTTCATAAAAATTCAAAAGTAACACATGACAAGACTATGCTGGTCACGTTTAATAATACGTAATTGTGTATTTAAGGTTCTGACATTATAATCTAAATAAAAGCTTATAATTAACACTAATGAGGGATTATAAAATAAAAAATGCTTGATTTGGGTTTTAGATAATTCAATTTTAATTTTAGTGTTTTCTCAGAAAAAAGAAGAGATCATCGAGTTATTTTATTTGTAATATAAAATTACTTTCAGCAGACAATCGGAAACAATTAGACTTTTGTACATTTACAATTAACAACATATCATGATTTTGAATCAAGATTGTGACTTATAAATTAGATTATGACCGTGTTAAAATTTTGTGAAGGTCTATCTCTGATATTTTATGTTGTGTGACGGTAAAGGTTAAGATGTTTAGCTGCAGGAAGCCATCAGACTTCATTAACTGTATCTAACTAATAAACTTACATCAATGAAAATGGTTAAATGTGAAAAATAGACGACATGGGGTCCACTATAACAAATAACCAAAGATTTGTTCACCAGATGGCTAAATTACTTTTGTTTAAATACTTAATTTATAAATGCTTCAATTAAGAGAGAGAGAGAGAGAGAGAGAGAGAGAGAGAGAGAGAGTTATTTTATTTGTAATATAAAATATTTGAAACCAAATCCGCAAAATAGATTATCTTTAAAATTTGTAATATTATTAATAATCCATGAATCAGTTAATTTTGCATTTCAAGACATTATAACTAACAGTCTCTAGATGGGCGTGGTTATGCACCATGTGCAGATGGACCTGTGTTTAAAATTATTGGTTTTGCCAAACGTACAAGCCGAGAGCATGACCTTTCTGGTCATATGTCATGCATATTATGCCATATTTGTATGATATCCTACTGTTTTCTGTACAAGTAAAGAAACCAAATAAAAGGAGAAGAAATTGAAATTGGTCACACGTCAAGCACACCTTTAATTTGTTGTTTTATTTTCAGCGAACATCTGACCTTAGCTCTCAATCACTTGTTCAAGTTATCTATTAATCTAAACTACTATTATGCCAGTCGTCCAGTCGTATAAAGGCGCTAGTTACAAAAGTCACACTGGGTAATTATACCGAGTATCTATAGTTGATATCTTGACTACAACTGACACACGTGATGCCCCGGCTCAGGACAAACAACTCACGCACATGTTGAAGTAGTTACAACATTCAATTAATTATTGAAAAAAATTAAGCTGAAAACTTCTTGAATCAAATATTTTCAGAACTTTTTTCAGAGTGTTTTTGCAAGTTAAGCAACATAGCTACTATGATTAACAATGACCGCAATTAGTCCGTGCTTTTTAGAGACTCAACTAAATTCGTTTAAAATCATTTTAATTCATAGTATATATAATGGTTAGTCTAATAAAAAATAATAAAAATAAAAACTTCACAACAACAAAAACATATAAATGGGATGTGGCATTCATTAACTTTGATTTTTTTGCCACTTGAAAAGGTTCTGTCATATTTGCTTGTGGCATATAATAATAAATTAAAAAACCCGCTTACATTCTTGAGTTACTTAATATAAACTGGCATAACAACATCGATCCAGTAATGTTTAATCTATAATAAAAGCACGACTTACCTGTCTATTATCACCGGATCTGATGGAGTTTCATTTCTGTTCCCGCAGCTCTTTTTATCACAGCACCGACTGAAAAGAAAAAATCACACGAGAATTTAATATCTGTTTAAAAAATTAAATAATTATGACTATGATTCAAACTAAACTAAATTAAATAATAACATAAATGAACACTACCACATTATTTTTGTTCATTATTATTATTATTTTTTTTTTTACAAAAATAACATTATTGCAACATGCTGTCAAGTGCTGTTTCTGAATGTATAATAATAATAATAATAATAATAATAATAATAATAATAATAATAATAATAATTTTCTTTTAAAAAAGACATAACATTGCTATATGTATTGTATGTATGTAAACAAAAATTGCGACTTCACTTTCACAGGCATGACCCTGGACCCAGAGATACGAAAAATCTTTAGATTTTTAAATGAAAACAGAGTAGAGGAATACCGGAATCTTTAACAAATACTTTCTCATTATTAAACATATTTCATATTTTCTATGTATAAACTAAAATTATCTAAAAATCGTCTGTTATTCATTAACAACATTAAATGAATAAATTTTAATTCAAATTTTACATTTTGTCGTTATGTTCGGTTCGGCGATGTTAATATTAGTGGTTCATTAACAAGCTTTTTGTTCTATAAAAGCTTAACTGACTGTTTTCACTTGAGCAATAATGTCAAATAATTTTTTAATTTTTGAATAAAATTTTAGAATTCATGATATAACAAAATTTTTTGAATATTTCATTCAGAAATTTCAAAATTTTGGATATGACAATAACTGACTCTACATTTTTATCGAAGCCAATTAACAGTTACAATAATACAATTCATTCTGGGGTGTATTGAATATATAAGAATAGTTTACTCTTATGATCATTTAGCAAATGGTAGACTGAAGCTGCTTCCTCTAAATTTCAGTGCCTTTAATAATGTCATGTGCTAAATTTTTACCAAAATAAATATTCAAACTTGATTCTGCAATGACACCAAGTCTAAAACACTGCAGCAACAAGCTTTGGGTTTGATCATTGTTTAAACATTTTGTTGCGTACTTGCTAACTCGTCGTCTTTTTCCTTTTTCATATATAAATAAATCATATTAACCTTTCCTGTTTAAAGCTTCTTTGAGTCTTTGCCTAATAATTTTGTATAATATTACTCTTAAGATTTTTAGAATAAAGAATAAAATTCCGGCGATATTGTTAGAATGGTATATATATAATACAAATACCAGTTAAATTTTGATGTGCCAGATGTGCACATTTCGGAAATTCATTCCTCATATTTTGCGAGAATTATTATTATTTTTAAATATATTCGTTTCATATGTTTAATAAACAGATAGATTTTATATGTTAGCGTTGTGTCTTAAACAAAGGTGCAAACAAAATTCCTAAATTGTTATTGAAGCAAAGCAGTGTCATGTGCTAATTTGTTGATAATTTGATAATTATAGTTTGGTTTTTTTTCTTTTTTTTTTTTTTTTTTTTTTTTTTTTTGAAATCAGATCGCGATATAAGTATTGAACTTAAAACGTGTTTACAATTTGTCTGTAAACGGTTGTGGGGTTTTATATTGTTT
The DNA here is from genome assembly GCA_029721355.1 of Tegillarca granosa. Classification (NCBI taxonomy): domain Eukaryota; kingdom Metazoa; phylum Mollusca; class Bivalvia; order Arcoida; family Arcidae; genus Tegillarca; species Tegillarca granosa. The sequence continues at coordinate 20,649,187 of CM056605.1, read as the reverse complement.
TTCAGCCGCACGGAGAATTCACAGATTTTTTTCATTTCCTGAAAAATACAAATTGACATCCAAACACTAAAAGTTTCTGTCACGACCAAATTAATAGCACGCTGCTATGATAACAAAATAATTATAACGTGACGAATTAAAACGCGTGTTAATTAAGAATAGATAATATCATTGATAGGTGTTTGTTTATCATTATTATGTAAAATCAAGGAAAAATATTACACTATATATAATTTGTATATAATTATAAACTAAGAAACATATGGAAATCCAGGAGGGGGTACGGGTGATAAGATGACAGTTGGTCCCTGTAGTCAAATAATTAATGAGAACTGTTAGTATAATACATTTCATAATATGACAAGTAAGTGCTGAAAGAAACTAATAGCCTTCCCCAGATGGGAACCTCCGGAATCGATAAACCTTCCCCAGGTGGGATCGTCCCGTTCATATCATAACGAAACTTCATTCATTATTAAGAGAGATTTTTATGGATTTTTTCACACAATAACTCTTTTTCTTTCTTTTCACACCTAACAGCTATATAATAGTATTTATATTTTTATAACAAACATTGAGTCAGTAAGGTGATAGATTTAGATGTAAGTAAGATACTTGATTAATGATGCATCATGGGAGTTAATTTTGAACTGAAGGTAAAAGAAAAATTAATGGTTTTACAATAAATCTTATTTGTTGGTATTATCTCCGGATCTGTTGTCTGTACTCATGCAACTGTCTTATAATTAAAAAATACAATTCTAAGATAATTACAAAATTGCCACCAGCAGTTTTCATTTGACTTGAAAACAATTCAAATGGAAGCAATTCGATAACACACACACACACACACACACACACACACACACACACTGTGAAACTAAATTTCAAAATAATATTATCTAATATATATATATATATATATATATATATATATATATATATATATAAGTTTTAGGCATTATATTGGAATGATGTTACTTGGTAATTTAAGAATAAAAAATAAGATTAAAAATAAAAATAAAAAAGTAAAAATTAGCTGAACTCACCTACACATGATTTCATGTGTGAGTAAAACCCGACACATTTCTGGATTTTTGTCTTGTCCTTCGTAGACAATTGCCTGTAAAAGAAGAATTAAAACATGGTAAATAGAGAGAATAATTAATAAATAAATAAATAAATAAATAAATAAATAAATAAATAAATAAATAAATAAAATAAAATAAAATAAAATAAAATAAAATAAAATAAAATAAAATAAAATAAAATAAAATAAAATGATTATATAATATAATAGAACAAATGATAGATTTGGTTTCTAAAAACAATTGTCGCTAAAACACTATTTTTGGGGAAAAAGATAAAAATAAAAATCAAATCAAATCAAAGTCGAGATCTTATGACCCAGACGAAAATTGAAAACTTTACTTAAGTATACGGGAAAAATATTTGTTAGTTTTTATTATTTCATAAAAATCAAAACATCGGGAAAACATCAGGGAATACTTTATCAGGTTAAAAACAACACCACTGAATGTATTTTTGCTTCTCTAGATGAATATAAAATATTCATGTAGCAGATATTCATAGAAACTACCGGGACTTAATGAAGATGTGGCAATATACCGGGCAATTGTCAAACAAAGAAGTAAAGAACGGGTATTAAAGACTAATTGATTCTGTGGCCATTTGGTAATCTAGCCTTACTCCGTCAATCTGATGAATTAGATCTCATCAAATCTTTTATACACCAGCCGAGACCAAAGTTCTCCATTCGAACTGTGCACGCACGACGGCTTCGTTCAAGACAGAACTTAACAATTGTAACAGAATTTCATTTACATCTTTAACAAGGCTTATAACCGGCTCCTAACCATATGCTCAGGAAATCAGTAACATTCTAAACATTACCCGGAAATATACATTTTCTTCTCCGTGTAAAAGAATAAATAGCAATTACTTAAAAGTTTAACATCTGTTCACGAATACATGACAAATTATGCCGTTCAATACAGCGTAACGTCCATGTTAAAAACACTATGTATCCGCTCAATTAAATACTTTGAGATAATAATATAATAATAATAATAATAATAATAATAATACAATTAAAATATTATTTAGAAAATTAATTATATAGTTATATATTTTAATACAAGATATTTCATTATGACAAAAATACTGTTTCAGGCCGCATTGTGAGTAAATCGATGATTATGGCTTTCCGCTATAATTATTTCCACCCCAACAATATAACAAAAATGTAAAGATTTTTAATTTTCCCGTAATATCCCTCGTTCTCATGATTCAATAGTCTGAGAATTGTAGAACACACATGCATGACATGTGCGGTGTCACATTACACCGAGTCAATATTTACCGTGACATTAACTTTTCAATTGTTCATACATTCGCTAATAAATAAATTACGACTAATACATTTTTAAATATTAAATTATAGAAATGACAAATATTTCCAAAAATAAATTCAATCTAACAGCTGAGATTTTTTTTTCATTTTAAGGGCGTAATAATAATGATAATAATAATAATAATAATAATAATAATAATAATAATGATGATGATGATGATGATGATAATAATAATAATAATAATAATTCAAATTTAACAGCTCAGATTTTTTTAATTTTAAGGGCGTAATAATAATAATAATAATAATAATAATAATAATAATAATGATGATGATGATGATGATGATGATGATGATGATGATGATGATGATAATAATAATAATAATAATAATAATAATAATAATAATAATAATAATAATAATAATAATTCAATCTAACGGCTCAGATTTTTTTAATTTTAAGGGCATAATAATAATAATAATAATAATAATAATAATAATAATAATGATAATAATAATAATAATAATAATAATAATAATAATAATAATAATAATAATAATTGTGACCTTAAACAGAAAATATTTCCTAGCCGAAGATAAAGCGAGTGCCAATGTAACCGGAACTAAAAAAGTAAGAAATAAAAGACATGATATATTACGTATTTTCAAACATAAATTATAAATCTTTTAAGGGTTTTGTTTTTAAAACAAGTTGCATACAGTTTATAAAATAAAGGTGACACAATTTATAGTGGCTTCAACAGCAAATGCTTCCTTCATGAAAATATGAGTTGGTACGCATGTTGTTATTATTTACTGTTCTATAGATATTTAGAATTGTACAATTTAATTTTTAAATGTTTTGAAATTATATAAAAATATATATACAATGCTTATAAAAAACTGACCTGCTTTGACACGGAGTCGATGAGCCGAACAAACAAATCCTGTTCTTGACGAACGCCTGAAATTTACATTGAAAATATACATATCCTTAATAAGTTACGGTTCAAGACCTAGTATACACAAACAGCTGTCCTTAGCTGTCAAGATTTTATGCTTCGATTTCATTTAATGCATTTCTTTAAATGTTTAAACAATTATAGACATCGCCACCTTCTTTCTTATCAATCGGTAATTTTTGCCGTTTTTTTTTTTTTTAAGAAATGCGATATAGAAATGTGTGAACATATACCTCATTTAAAAACAACTGTTTTTTTTTCAAATTTTTGGCATTTTTACCACGCTGTATTTTTAGTGCACAACTACTTGTCTTTCCATTTCTCTGAATAAATTTTGAAAAAAAAAACTTCAATCATACATTTATAATGATTTTACATAACAAATCTTAATCTCTGTTTTATATCTAAATTTATCTTCAGAACTTTTTTTATTTATTTGTACTATTATATATGTACACATTTTTTTAAAGAAAAAAAATTATTTTAGTTTATCTTTTTTTCGCCATGAAATAAATCAAAGAGGTAAACATTCCCCTACCAACATGACAGATGGATGTTCCGTGTTTTATGATAAAATATAAAAGATTTGTGTTTCACGTTTGTATGCTGTTTAATCTTTGGATCTGAATAATTTAGTAACTTATAACAAAATAAGCCTCGACATTAACGGTACATTAATATTTTAACATTTTTATCCTATACATGAGCACATCCAGGCAATATTGTCTAAATTCTCATAATATGTTAACAATGATTTTTTAAGGACGTGGTGAGCAGTATTCAAATTTGCATTTGCCATATGGCTATAGCTAAATAAAAATTGTTTAATAAAATATTTTCTCCTATTCCAATCATCAGTGAAGTCACCGTACAAAATAAATATCAGGTAATAAAAAAATCTACGATCTAACGGTAAATTTTACAGCTGATTCCATTTAGATCTGTTATCAATTCCCTAACGATGTGTATTGAATTAAAGTAACAGTTTTAATGTAAAATTTCAGTGTTTTGTAAATAATAAAAACGACAAGATATACTAGTATTTTTTTTCAAAAGAGAAATTAAAAAAAAAAAATAATAATAAATGGTGGGATCGGTTCACCCAGTGCAAGTGCTGACAAATTCGGGGGAAAAAATCCCACCGATTTTAAAACAATTCTATAAGGCATTATAATGTGTATGTGAAATATCGAAAGATATCTGATGTGAAAAAAATAATATTGAATAACAATAATTTAAAAATCTTTTTAATTATTTTTTATGAAATTAAAATAAAAGATTTAAAGAGAATCGACATTGAAATAAAACGGTTTTAAAAAGATAAATGAAATATTGTTGAAATATGATTCTTAAAAAAATAACTGAGTTTATCGTTTGCCATTTTTTAGACACTACCTCTCTGAAATCTAGTTCGGTTAATTATTATCAATTTCATCGTTTGAGTCCAACTAATTTTAACTCACATGATAATTTTTTTATTTTTTCAGTTATCACTTTATTTACAATATACCGAAAATTAAACATATGCAACAATGGCGACAAACCTGTTGCATCTTAGGATTTTTTACCCACATAGACATAGAAACTTGTTAAATGTTTAAAATTTTACTCACCGTTTGCGTAAAGCAGTTGAAGTCTGTAATGAATTCCATTATTTGTTTTTTGAGAATCTGGTTCCTAAATTGAAAACGAAAGAGGAAAATTCGAATGATTTTTCAGATGTTGTAAAAATGAATTTATATTATAATATTAATGTGTCTCATACGACAATTTTGGTTGGATACAGATAAAAAATAATTTGTATTTATTATAATTTTATTTGAATTTTGACTTTTATGTACGAAACTTAAAACTATTATTTAATAAGTCAGAATATGTACTTGTTCTTATAGCGAAATGAAAAATGCATTTTAATTAACTTTTAAACAAAATTCATTAAGGTTTAAAATCTGATGAAATACAAGTTTAAATTATCTTATAATGAATTCTTATCTTGAATGCTAAATGAATATTCTCACCTGATCTTTTTCGACAAAATCTATATAAGCTGTTCTTTCAATTTCCACGGGTTGCCCTTGCCGGTCGTAAAGCGCCAGTACAAAGTGGAAGAAGTTGCTTTTCCGTAAGTTACTTGGAGGCTGTTTCTCAAAGTGTGCTCGGCTTAAACCGACACTGTAAACAGAAAACAATTATCCAGTGGGACATATGAAAATTATTGGAAAATATGAACGAAACATCGAGGGAGAAATTTGGCACTTTGCTGTTAAAGATAGTACCTTCTGATAAGCATGCCAGCAAAAGACATGAGGGACCATTGCCACAGGAGATTTGAGGAGAGATGGAATGATAATTTATAGGTAGTGAAACAAGAAGAATTACAAATAGTCTCTAAGTATATATATTAATTTTACAAATTAAAAATTAACGAACCTTCCACCTCCCTGGTCAACAACTGTGGGCTGCATCCAGTTACGTACAGGGGTCAGTTGCCCAGCTCCTCCCAGGGGCTCTTCCTTCATTAATGATGGCACTGCGGCTATCCGTTGAGACACCGTCTCTTCCACACCAAACATGTACAAATCCCTAAATAAAATCTATCCTATGTGTCCATTACACTAAGATGTAAATGCTGTTCACAAATAACAAACACATATATTTTTGGGAAAAATAGAAAAAAAATCAAAACATATGAATTTGTTCAAACACAACAAATATCCACTTCATCGAAACTAAATATTATATATTTTACTGTAAGGTCACAGACAGAGAAAATATTGTAAGATATCGGTGTTATTTACTCTCTTTGAGTTTCCACTCGGGTTCTGGCCTTAACTCTCTCGGGTACTCCTTTTGTTGCTTTCATGAGTACGTTCTAACTACTTAATCCCATAGGAAAGCATTATATCCCACGGGAAACCCTTCTGTTTCGAAGATGGCACCATATCATCCAATAGAAATCGAGAAGACAATGAATGTATCAGATGCGACCGCCTTCGAGCCAACGGGACATTATCAGTGGGATTCCGCAAACCAATCAGCGATCATTTTAGGTCAATGCTAATTTCACCAAACACATGTTATTTTCATCTCATCAAACGATCAAAGGGGCGTATCGATTCCTATATCTTCCAGCAGTACAGTAAATATGATTAACAGAAAAATATCGTCGATGTAAATGCAATATAAATTCTAGTTCTTCTTTATATATACGCTTGCTTATTCGCCGACAAAATAAACAGAAAAAAAATTAAGAGTATTCCATGTTTCGTCAAAAGCAGAAAAATGCTATAACCCAAAACAAAAAGCACGTGTACAACCAAATGTTGGGAATAAATAAGCCACGCCCATTGTGAAAACTGATCTGTGTGATAGTAAGGCTAACCCCTTCAGTTATTGATAAACTGCTAGTCCATTATGTGAATTATCTAATTAATTATTTGTGTAGTGTTACAGATGTATTAAATGGAATGCCGTTATTTGAAATTAAAAGTCATCAGTTTTCTGAAGCAATATATAATGTAAACTTGATCGTTTGTTAATGGGTAAAGAAATAATGATAACGCATATACAGCATCTAAAATATTAAATTGATTACAAAATCACTTAAAATGTATGAATATTTGTAATTTAATATAAAAACTCTATATTTTTACAGGTTTAAATAGAACAGGAAACATATCAGTTATACTGATCCTGATAACAAAGCATTTTTAAGTATAGGTTCATCCTCAGACAGTACATCTGTCACTGTTTTATCTGATTCGTTTAATTATACTGAAATAAACTTGGACTAAATAAATAAATAAATAAATAAATAAATAAATAAATAAATAAATAAATAATAACATAACGCACATAAAAGTGAAATAAGCTTGAAATTGAATAAGATTTTTTTTACTTTTTTAAAATTAATTTTTTTAATTGAATGAAAAACAAAATGATACACATTTAGGAGCAGACAGTATCAGTGATAATGACGTCGAGACAACATTCGAAACACCTACATGTAACTCTAGAGAAAAAACAACTCAGAACAATAAACTAACAATACCATAATTCCCGAAGAGACTTGACCGGTATTAATCTATAGTTATAAAACTATGTAATACGCATACATATACGCTTTGTCAGTACGTTATTTATTTATTTATTTTTTAAAATAAGTAAATAAATAAATTAAATACATTTTATTTATTTATTTATTTATTTGTATAAACTAACAACTATCTAAGTAAAATAAAATATTCCAGGCATGATATTGGTATTAGAAGGAATGTTGGAATTTTATATATGATGTATTTCTAACCGCTATCTAGACTTGAAGGAACAACAACCACCAGAATGTTTCACACGTCATTTACAAACATATCAAGAACACATCAGGAGTGACAAAAGAATGTTTTAACGGAATGCTGATTATCAGATCAGATACTGTCTTAACATCTTACTTTGATAAAACTTTTTAAAAATCTTGGTTCGAGATTTAACTTTGAATTATCTATGTGTTGTGTAAAATATCATTATTTGACAACGTTTACTTATGTTGTATTTAACTGAATAAAAACTGTGTCCGCTATACATTGTCATGTGCTACTTTTGAATTGTATTATTAACATAACATAACATAACATAGATCTTATTAGAGTCTCACCTCAATTAAATAAATAAGCATACATAAAATTCCAAATTAAATAAATTACTTAGAGCCACTCTAAAAAGAGTTATGAGAGACTATACATAAAATTATTTACATTAAAACAAGTTGCATTAATTAATATATAATTCATTAAGAGGGAATATATATACATATCCCATAAAAGTACACACTAATTTAAAGATTTATATAAAACACATCTCCTTTTCATTAAAATATCATAACAGGTTTTGGCATTATAATAAAACAATGATTCATTGGTAAATAAAAATCTAATCTGCTCTTGATCAGTTCTACTTAAAAAATGGTTATCGAAAGACCTTGCTTTTAAAAATAATGTTTGTCTAAAACTATCATATAATGGACACTCTGTCATATTATAAATTTTCTGAATGAAATATTCAAAAATTTATAATAAAATTTTTGAATTTTTCATTCAGAAAATTTAAAAATTTATAATATGACAACTCTAAAAGAACATGTTTTTCATCTTCTAAAATATTATTACAATTAAAACACACCCTATCTTCGACTGTTGAACGTTCATATCTGCCTGTTTCAACTCTTAACTGTGCAACGCCACATCTAAACTTCGAGAAGGCCGATCTATATCTCCAAAGCATTTTACAATTCAAAAACTTTTCAGTACAAAAATCAAACTTAAAGATCTAATAAAAACGTAGCTTAACCTGTTTATCCGATAAAAGCTTAACATACCAATCATGCTTAAAATTTTGAAACAAAACATCTTCAATCATATTAATAATACTGTTAGAAGGATATATATCAATATTTAAATATTCATTAAAACCAATAGATTGAAATTGATTGCACACTCTAAAACACATACGTTTAAAACCATACAAATTTGACCATTTAAAGACTTTGCTATTCAATCTATTAAAATTCATTTTGCACAATCTAGACCAGTGTCTAAACACATTTGACCATTGTTTAACAGATGGTGGTCTCCAACCCGTATCACCCTGAACAGCTAAATTAGGAGTATATTTACCGACACCCATAAAAATCGCATGGCTCGGTTTTGAACAGTCGCACATGAAACAATGATTGCTTGTCGGTAATCTGTCTGCTTTGATTTGTGTAGATGACGCTTAAAATGACACATTCTAACTATTTGATAGTGCATAGAATTTTCACGTTTAACTTGTTAAATTTTCTATTCTGCTACGAGTAGCTGTTTCCAGTATTACTAATGTAATGTGCTACTTTTGAGTTTTTATGAAATAATACATTCAAAAGTAGCACTTGACACTATAATATTACATCTATATACAGTGACACTTTGTAGAGTATAGATGTTGTTATTCTTGTTAACATCATATTTTCATGCGATATCCTATGATCTGCATATTCATATAATATCATTGCCTAGTTACTATGATCTAATAGTTATAAAATAAGGGCCTGGTTAGAAACATAATTTATTAAATTATTTCAGGTATTAATGTTTATCAAGAATTTGTAAAAGTACTGTCATATTATACATTTTTCAATTTTTTGAATGAAATATTTAATATCTATAATGTAATATTTAAAAAATAATATATGACAGTAACTAACATAGTGCTTTTCAAATGCATATCTTATTCAAGACAAGAAATTCTATAACCACATCGCTGGACAAGTTCAATGCCCGTTCACAGTCTAAAGTTTTCATGGATACTCAGTAACCCAAATGTTTTTCTATTGTCTTAAACATATGTAACTATGTTTTCTCGGCTACACTGGCTGTTGTCCTGAACATGTGTACCTACACATGTTTTCTCGGCTACACTTGCTGTTGTCTTGAACATGTGTAACTATACATGTTTTCACGACAACACTGGTTGATGTCTTGAACATGTGTAACTAAACATGTTTTCTCAGCTACACTGGCTGTTGTCTTGAACATGAGAAACTGGCAATACATGTTTTCACAACAACACTGGTTGTTGTCTTGGACATGTGTAGCTATACATGTTTTCTCGACAACACTGGCTGTTGTCTTGAACACGCGTAACTACACTTGTTTTCTCGACAACACTAGCTGTTGTCTTGAACACGTGTAACTACACATGTTTTCTCGGCTACACTGGCTGTTGTCTTGAACATGTGTAACTACACATTTTTTTTCGGCTAGATTGTCTATAATCTTGAACATGTGTAACTTCACTTGTTTTCTTGACAACACTGGCTGTTGTCTTGAACAAGTGTAACTACACATGTTTTCTCGACAATACTGGCTGTTGTCTTGAACACGTGAAACTACACTTGTTTTCTCGACAACACTGGCTGTTGTCTTGAACATGTGTAACTACACATGTTTTTCTCTGCTAGATTGGCTATAATCTTGAACGTTTGTAACTACACATTTTTTCGGCTACACTGGCTGTTGTCTTGAACATGTGTACCTACACATGTTTTCTCGGCTAGATTGGCTATAATCTTGAACGTTTGTAACTACACATTTTTTCGGCTACACTGGCTGTTGTTTTGAATATGTGTAACTACACTAGGCTAGAAATTGTCTTTTGTTATCATCAGGACACTCGGTATTATATTTAGAAGTGATTAGAATTAAAGAACTGTATCGTTTCTGAAATTAATATTTACAGATTTTAGAGCACATGGACATTATTCGTCATTATGTTACAATATCAAAAATACTACATATAAACAGAAATCTTATGTGCTTTAAAGGTAGAGGATTCTCTAATAGATGATTTGTTTCGGGTTGTTTTGTTGGGGTTCTTTTGGGTGATCAGTGAGTTAGGATTATAATATAATTTTTTTCACAAATGCTTCTTTTTGATAATTATAATTGTTTGTACACGCTAATATTTAAATACATTACTAGACTCAACATCCGCTTATGCTAACAGTGCTTAAAAAGACTGAGCCTTGTTTTTCAGCCTGACCGATCACTTTTATTAATTCTTCCGGATTGGTAATGTTTAACGCGTGATACCCCCAAATATTTTCCGTCCGTTTTGCGTTTGAAGAAATTTCCACCAGATAGTCCGCCTTATTTTTTTTTTATATCATAGTGAAACCCTTAAACAGTCATATACTTGTACATTTACACAACTTTAGTATGACAGAATAAAAATCTCCGTTTTGTACGCGCATTATATTAACCTACCTAAATCAGGATGTAGAATTTCTCAATTTACCTATGTTGAAAAGTGTTTTACAACTCAAAAAAAATAAATAAATAAATAAATAAATAAAAAAAAAAAAAAAAAAAAAGAAAGAAACACATGTTTTGAAAAATAGATTAGTATACATATGTGTAATATACCATTTTTGAAATTAATCATAAAATACATTCAAAAATGGTATATCACAAATATGTGTACAGTTACTTCTTTTTGTTGAAGTAAAAATAAAAGAGCTTCGTCGAGATGAACATCTTTATATACATATTGTTTGTAACATAACGCCATAATGAGGTAACTTTATATGTTGGGCAGCAAGATAAAAATGTAGGTAAATGTACTAAGAGCATGCAGTTACACAACAAAGAAGAAGCAACCACGAACAAAGAAAGAAAAGAAAAAACGGAGACAAAAGGCCATAATGAACATACAACATACACTGGACACAACGACGTTTAGTGGTATGGTCGATGGTCGAAACACTTTCGGTAAGCCCCAACAATCCAACCTATATTAAAACCAAATGCTTAATACAAAATAAAAAATATAAGAATATATGTACTTATTGTTTTGAATAAACTTGAATCGTGGGCATCGCATTACCGTAGTTTTTAACAAACCAATAAACTCGGATGAAATGGGAAGGCAGAAGTATGTTGAGCTTTCTGTAATGATTATGGTAAGTTGTTTTTGCTACCTACGATGGCAACAATATCACCGTAAAGGCAGATTATTCGGCATAATGAAATGCCTACATTTATTTTCTAGATAATTAAAAAATATTTAAAGATGTAATTTTTTCTGTGGATTTATTTTTTAAAACGCAATAAATCTGTATCAACCAGATGCACCTTTGTTAAATAATAAGAACTCGCTTACTGTGGTAATTATTATTTACTTGTATGAGAAATAGTAAAATTTACCGACAAGAAGCACCTGATAAATCATCCTCTACTTGAGATTTACAAAGCATTTTGTTTACAGTTATTCCGAATTCTTAAGATCTTTAATGAAAAAAATTTATTTCAATTTTTACATGAGCGATTTTTAAAAGTAGGTATTTAGAGATGTTGTAATATGCTACTTTATAATACTGCATTATCTCCCTGGAAAAAAATCATCAATAACACGACACAAGACTATTCAAATACCTTCTAAAAAGCTAAAAAGTCGCGACACTACATAAAAATTGTTACGTGTTAAAATAGTTCAACACTTCGATGTCCTGAGTTGAACTTTCTTAATTCATTTAACTTTCTTTCGTTGTTTTCTATTTCTATGTTTTTTAAATGTGTACGTGATGTTTCGTTAGCATCAACAACTTTTGCAAACAAGCCATACTAAAATGACATTTGTAAAAATATATTTTGAATTTTAGACACGGCATTGCTTTCATTTCTGTCTTCAATAAGGTGTGAAAATCATTTTCAAATTAATATTTGGTATCATATATATATATATATATATATATATATATATATATATATATATATATATATATATATATATATATATTTCGGGTTTTTATTGCTTTTTAAAAATTTTGGGAATATTTTAGAAATTATATTGACTTAGTAATTGAAACATCTCAAGCAAAACTAAACCTAGCTAACTGGGTTACATTTTTAACTTGAATTTATTATCGGTAATATCAATGTCTTTTTTCGAGTGTCTAAATATATAGGAATTTTAATCATGTTTGTATTTTATGACAAATGTATATTAATGCAAGTGTTACAGAATAAGATTAAAATCAAATAAAATTAAAACTACTAACTAACTATATATATGTGTGTGTGTGTGTGTGTGTGTGTGTGTGTGTGTGTGTGTGCGTTAGTAGTTTTAATTTTATGGATCATAACCTGTAATTATTCCAGAATATGACATTTCAGTCGATTTTCCTGAATAAATGCAAGCATGTCCATTGTACATGCAGTTTGACATATTGTAAATTTATTATGATAATGAAACCAATCTGTAACCACCGTTAGGAGCCCCATATTTCAAATTCAACCATGTCCAGTGTACATGCAGTTTGACATATTGTAAATTTATTATGATAAAGAAACTAATCTGTAACCAACGTTTGGAGCCTCACATTTCAAATTCAACCATGTCCAGTGTACATGCAGTTTGACATATTGTAAATTTGTTATGATAAAGAAACCAATCTGTAACCACCGTTAGGAGCCTCACATTTCAATTTTAACCATGTCAAGTGTACATGCAGTTTGACATATTGTAAATTGTTATGATAAAAAAATCAATTTGTAACCACCGTTAGGGGCCTCACATTTCAAATTTAACCATGTCCAGTGTACATGCAGTTTGACATATTGTAAATTTATTATGATAAAGAAACCGATCTGTAACCAACGTTTGGAGCCTCACATTTCATTTTAACATTAACCAAGTTATTCTTTATTGTGATAAGAATTGCATTGCCTAACAAACGACTTCTGAATTCCCATCGCATATTCTCTGAATGTAATATCTAATATAATAATTAACGCGGCTTAAACTTCATTTCCAAAATATAATATAATACCGTATCAACAACCAAAACTTTCAAAAACAGTTTTATGAGTGAAGAAGTAGAAAGGAACACAACAGTAAGTCTAAATCCATATTCATTATTCTGTTCACTTTGTTTATAATATAGACAATGTATCATATATTTTGTTCATATATATCTTTATCGATTTTTTTTTCATATTTTCAGCATAAGATCTACATTTCAAAAGGCAAATTCCATAAGTTATCCCCAGCTTAAAAATTCTTAAATCACATCATTGGACACCATTTTAAAAATTTTTTATGTACGTTAAAAGTTTGGAATTTAATTAGGCGTGTAGCATATGGGATAAAATTACATATATCTGCACTGTTGGTTTATCTTTCGGTTTTATAGGAAAAAATATCCTTATGTGTATTAATTAAAATTACATATCTTTTAAACTTTATTCATTTAATTGTTTTATTTTCCAACAATGTTAGAGTTTTGCAAAACGTTAAAAACGTTAAAAGGAGAGACATTCTTAATTTAATTTTTGTCTTTTTTTTCAGTCATGTACAATTACGTCGTAAAATATCAATATTAAAAAAGAATGTCACATTTTTAGTATATATATATATATATATATATATATATATATATATATATATATATATATATATATATATATATATATATATATATATATATATATATATATATATATATATCAAGTAATTTAACTGTAATAAAAACAGTTACAAATTGTCGTGTGGTTCTTTTGAATTTTTATGAAATTATACATTCAAAACTAACACATGACAATATTGTAAGTCCAGGTTTTAGTTCCAAATCTGTCAATTATAAATTGGAACTAGAATTTATACTTGCAAGCAAGTATATGTCTGCGTAACAGCTCTCTAAAGTGATGCTCCAAATAGCGGAGGAAATTCCAAGAAAGAAAGAAAGAACTCTCTTGAATTCCGTTGTTTTAACCGGATTTCTCCGAAGTCCTTCCGAATTCCGAAAAACGGTGAGGAACTGACCTCCCCATGGTCATTCCCTACCAGTTGACAAAATTTCAACCTGATCAGATAAGAAACTAAGAGGAGATGTCTCTGAAAAAATCTGTCTTGAGTAACAAGATGTCTGCTGATACGCCGACATAACTAATAGAAGTGGCAAATACCATTTTTGAATTTAAACATAAAATACATTCAAAATGGTATAAAACAAATATTGTCATATACTGTTTTTGGATATATTTTATGATTATATTCGAAAATTGTATATGACAGAAGAAAGAGTTTGTGACTGAAAAAATGTTCATTACTTGGCAACAACCAACAAAACCTTGGCACAATATATAATCGCCGAAATAGGTAATTGATAGAAACAGCCAAACAAGATAAGAAAACTTCCGGTCCAGTGGATTGTACTTTAGAACGGTTCCATTCATCTCAGTTATTTAGCACTCAGTGATCCATCAGTTAAAAGGGCCTTATGTCATATACTATTTCGAATGTATTTTATGATTTAAATTAAAAATGGTATATGACACTTTATAAGAAATAATGATTCCTAATTGTTATTCATAATGTCATGTGCAGTAATTAAAATTTTTACCAAAAGATATTTTTAAATTCTGCATGTGACAATCGGGTGACGCGTGCAAAATTTTAAATATATCTTTCAGTAAAATTCAAAATTCTGTTACATGCCAATAATTATTAAAGAAGGCACACACTTTTTAGTTTTGGTAATATCTCATTATTTTGAGAAACCATTACATTTCTAGGTTGTATGTAGTGCAAAAATACTGAAGTAGGAAGAAAAAAAATTATCACAACCACTTGTGTCAACGTGAAATTATCACGTGATATCATAACACTTTTAACGGTTGTTGAAAAAGTGTTGTATGATTCAAGATTGACATTTTTTGACATTCTTGATTTAACATAAAAGTTAACAATTGTATACGGCTTAGTTTGAACGAAAAAAAAAAACACCACGTAATTTTTATAAACTCGGCTAACAATATGGATTGTTAGAATTGTCAATAAGCATTTTTTTGAATGTATTTAATGATAAAATTCAAAAAATGCTTTATGACAGAATTTTTTAAAACGATGGCATGACATCAAAATTCTACATTCTTCATGCTTTTCAGAAGTATGAACGTTGTTTGTACAGACAAACAGAAACGTCATATAAGACGTACATATACGTACCTGTATTATTATATGCTAGACCGTCTCTCTCTCTCTCTCTCTCTCTCTCTCTCTCTCTCTCTCTCTCTCTATATATATATATATATATATATTAAAATTTCAAATGTGACGTAATATAATATGCTGGGTTATTCAACAATTATGTGTTTTTTTAGAACAATTTATGTTTAAAAAATTTAAGACGTGCGCTTTCTGTATTCACATTTAACAATATCAGCTTCAATAATCACATATGATTAGAGTTAAAAGATAAGTATGTATGGTTTTAGTATCAATTATTTGATTTATTGACGGTACAATGGCTTTTCTATTCCTTGGGGTAAGCATTGGTTTTACAAAAAGGTCGAAAGAGAGTAATTATGTCATTGACGATGGCTAACACGCTGAACATTCTTTGGATCTTGTTTATCTATATTCTTCACATTTCAGCTAGTAAGACTTTCGATAAATTAGGTTTTAATTCAATTTGCTGAATCGACGCAACACTAAGTAATTTCATTTACCCAAACTAATTAAGTTTGCCATTCATTTATTGGCACTTACTAAAATAAAAAGTGTTCGACTGCAGAATTTAAAGATTTTGTGATTAATTTAAGTTGATCTGTAGGGTTAATACTAAACGCTTCAAGAGCAATTTTGTCGGAATAATCAGTCGTTATATTCACTTTGATGTGAAATTAATTTAATGAACACTAGTTACCCGAGAAATAGAATATAAATATGTATTTATTGAGCCCGCATATTACTGTATGACATTTATTCGAAAACTCGAAAGGGCCGTTCTGGTCCCATATCAAAATGTCACATGGTTGACGAAAGAACACTATATTCCCTTGACTCATTCGTAACTTTTTTCACCCCTCATGGAAATATCATAGAAAGTATGATGGGAAGATAACAGAAAGGTTACGGAATTTTTTTCTTGGGGAAAAAAAGACAACTGAGAAAAATAAATGTGTTTTTATTCCATTGTGATCAAATTTCACAGATATCAAATTGCGCAGACAAGGATGATGGAATGGTGAAATTATAGATTTCTCATATTCTAAAATTCTCTTATACATTGTATTTATAAACATTCTTGTAAAAAAGGGATCAGGAATATTAAAATTTACATTGTTTATTCTGTTATGTTGTATTGAAAAACCATCTTACGGGTCATGTTTAATTTCATTTTATTATAACCAAAAGCATACACTTATAGGTATGTACAATACAATATACATTTACATTTATGGCGGCAAATCATTATTATACTAAAAGAAAAAAAAATAGAAAAAGTAAGAAATAAACACAAAATTGTTTTGAAAGTCTGTAAGCTGTTAGAATGAAGGCAGATAGACAAAACAAATTATGCTAGGGATTGTCTCAATAGAGTTGCATTACCTAGGAAAAGTCCAAGGTTACGAAGTTCTTTTAAATTTCGAACATTGAGAAGTTGTACGTATTTGAATGCGGATGTGTAGAAATTTGATTTTCTTTCTTTCTTTCTTCTTTCTTTTTTTTGGGGGGGGGGGGTGGTAAAAATTTCAAATCTACACATGACATAAACTGTTATTTCGGAACTCTTCTTTTTTCACTAGTTGGGATATTGTAATCAAGCGATGCTGTTATTGTGATTATTAACGATCTTATTTGTTTTGACAATGATAGGTTGTTTTGGTGTCTAAACATTATTATAATGAGAAGTTCCTAGAAAATTTGGAATGAACAAGAACCATACAATGAAAATAAGTATTTAGAAAACGGTTGACATTGCCCGTTTTTATTTTAAAATTCATCTATCGAGCACTATTAAATAATAAGTACTGTTAAAAGTGCTACTTTTGAATTTTTATAATATAATGCATTCAAAAAGTAGCACATGACAGTACAACTCCACTGGTGGTCAACTAAATGTACCGATCTCTTGAAATTTAAACAGAATTAGGAAAAGGAATAAATTATGATTATAAATGTTTTAAGGCTTTCTGGACATCTCTGTATGATAAACCGTCGGCAAACTAAAACAGTAGCAAACAAGAATAAATAGATAAATAAATAAAAATAAAATCAAATAAAAACAAAGAAGAATAAGAAGAAACATAAAAACAAAGCTCTGTCATATTTACATAGAAAACAAGACTCGGTATGCAGTGACTGACATAACGACCTTAAAATGTAACTTAAGATAAATGACGCCAACATGGCGATATCTAGAAGTACCAGGAACGAATAAAAACAAAACATACAAAATAGTTAAATAGTGAAGACAAGTGAAAAGCACCTGCATGAAAATACCTGATCGATAACCACAAAGACGAAGGTAATTGCAAATAAATTATTCGGTGGGGTGGCTGAAGTTATTTATTGTGAACGATCATACCTACATTTGTTATTACCACTAAATGCGCATAGTTTGAAAAACTACCCAATTCTATTTCACTACTAAATTGTCACGTGATGATTTTCAATTTCTATTAAAATAATGCATTCAAAACCAACACATGACAGAAGTAACAATTCGACGGTTTAAAGTAGTAAATAAATTTAATCTACTTACTTAGAAATTCTATATCAAACTGTCCTAGTTTTTCTCCTCTATCATGAGAACAATGCTTATTTTAAATTTCCTAAATGAAATTCTCAAATATAAAACTTGTCATATGATATTCTTTTTAATATTTCACTGAGAAAATTAAAAATACATAATTTAAAAAACTGTTTAATAACAAAGAAACTGAAAATCTATTTGACATTCGCCAGATATGTCATGTGCTACTTTTTAATTCTTATAAAATAATACAATTCAAAAGTAGCAAATGGCAATACATAATGCAATTCAAAAGCGACACATGACAGAAATGCCAAGAGTTTAACCGTATTAATACATATAACATCTAATAAAAACAGAAAAAAAATATACAAATCTTAAGACCATTTTCTATGCATGATCCTACTTTCTTTTTTAAAATCATTGACCAAGTAAGCAATCAATTGAAACGTTTTTCTATTTTTGTAACCTGTATCGAAATTGTTGGGGAAAAAAATGTGAACTGTTGTTAGTTATAAAATATACATAAAGAGTTGTATAGATAACAGATGTTGACAAAATATAATATACGATTTATGTGCAGTGAACGGTGTTAGAGGCCAGATGGATAACCATGGGATGACCAACTGGACAATGGTATGATAAGTATAACAGGTTATCTTAATTGATTGGCCACTTATCGATTTGTAGCCATTAAATAAATTTGACCACTGTAATTTGCGGATTTCGTTAATATTTAATAGCAGCTTAAGGACACAAAAATGACATCTCATTAAATTTTAAAATTGACACTGGACATCCCATATTTAGCACGTGCCCTGGTTGATGTAATTTCTTTGTAGATATTAATAAATATAATAGAGAGTAGGGGGAGTAGGGTGTCAAAAGTTGTCTACTTGTCAATGGCGAAATGGAATTTAAAACTCACCGACTCTGTTTAACTTTAATTACCATATCACATTTTAATACCAATTTTTTGAATGAAAAATTACATGAAAATAAAAAAAATTAATTGTAATATACTTAAACAAAATAATTTATGTATTCAAAAACTTTACTTTTCTGTTATGATCTGTATAGTTTAGTTTATTAACGTGTCCCATGTTATAAAAATACATAGTTTACATATTAAATATTAAAAAAATAAATAAATAAAATTAAAAAAAAAAAATAATAAAAGAACAACCAGCGTATAAAAGACTTATGAGACACGGCTGTAGATTGTTAAAAATAAATTATGGTATAATTTATAACATTTGGAATTCTAAAAGGGTTTTAAAGTTAAGTCTATCTCCTCAAACATGCTTATAAGTGAAAAAAAAAACTGTGAAGAGATTTTTTCCTGAACAAATGTCAGAAAAATGGATATAAAATAAATGGAATTGGTTAGAGCCCTTCAAAAAGGTACCTTCCAATCCAGTTCACATCCAACATTCAGAGTTTTATATTGATCTCAAAATTTATTGATTTTTCTTGTTTTCTCTTTCATTCGATCTGAGTTTTTTTTCCTGGTTTTTCTTAAGAAAATGTTTTTCAGCTAAAAAAATTTAACCAATTATTTGCAATATTTTTCAAACAAAGGAATTAAATCATAAAAGTGCTTATTTTTAGCAAAACTTTGAATATTTCAATATGTTAATTTAGCGCAGCGGTTAGATTGAATTTTGTTTATATTCTCTACATTACAGGGAAGTCGTGTTATTTAGGAACATCCACTGGATGGAAATAATGTATGACAATAAAAATGATTTTCTCTTGTTTTGTTTTAATTAGAGTACCGACGGGTTACAGGTACAAGTGATCTGGATCAGTTTACAAGATTTAATAATATGTTATAATTTGTTGATGAATTTAAATCGACAGATGGTATAAAAATAAAACTGGTAACTCCCTTATACGGACGACATTTACTGGGTATATCATCTTACATGAGAAAATCACCCGATTTCACAATAACAATTAATGTCATGGTCTTTGATTAAAATTATTGGACATTTGGAATAATTTCTGTTCATATAAATTGATAACTTTAAGGGTATCAATAACTACTAATTATATTAAATGGGAAAATTGTTGGGTATCGTAACAAATCAACTTGATTACACAACAACGAAAACGAATAAAAGTGTCCATATTTATAACAATAGTTATCCGCGTTACGCATCATTGATTTCAGGTGAATTAACAGTAGTCTCTAATATTAAATATTCATAATTTTTGGAGATGATCGTCTTTTATTGAGAGTAAATAAAGATGGTTCTTGATCAATATAGTGTAAATTATATATAGATGCAGACCTGTTTTATATTCAGCGTGGTCTCCAGCTTTCGTATGACTGAATTGTGATACATTTCACTAACTTTCTATGGAATTTTATTCATTGAAAAACAATAATTACATAAGATCAACTATATATCATTTAAAGTACACGATATTTTATTTTGTTTTATTTTTATTTATTTATTTATTTATTTATTTTTTATTTTTGGTTTTATTGTTACATGTACATGCCCTGTAACCGATACATACATGTAGTTGTAAAAATAGATGCACGCAAGGCACGTCATTGAAAACTGTGGTAATAGACATATTTATAGTAAACAGATAATGGAAAAAAAATATAAATTCTAAAGTGTTAGACCACTGTCCGGATGAATCGCAATAAATTTTCACAAAAAAGAAGCAAAATAGATGGTCAGATACTCAGTCTGCGCCTAAACTGAAACGTTATCAAAGCCATAGAAAGAAGAGAGTTGTAATCTGGTCAAAGTGTAGTCTATAAAGAGTCCTATGTTATACCTTAATCATTCTATATAAATTCTATACATCACAAATTCACATTAGTTATTGTTTAGATACTATTTAGTTATTTAAAAAAAATTTAAAGTGTTCAAGCGGTTTTTTATTTACAGGTTGATTGTGCATGTTGACATTGCAAGGTAAATTGACTATGCTTGAACGATTTTACACACACACACACACACACACACACACACACACACACACACACATATATATATATATATATATATATATATATATATGTATATATATATATATATATATATGATTGTATGTATAACATAAAAAGTCACACCTGTTCGCTCACATGCCATATTGAGACATCATCTACGTCAATGCAGTCGTTCTGATGTTTGCAAAAGTAAACGTGCAGTTATTGAATCATTGTGCAAAGATTTGAAAAAAAAAATTGATTACAGTCGTCCAAATGATTTAAAATTGTTCATTCTTAATCGTAAATTTAATTATAAGAATTAAATCATTTGGGCCATTGAGAAATAAACTAAATAGAATATTGTACACGTCTTCGTGTCTTCTTTGAATTGCAGAGTGCACATTGACATTTTAATAATAATAATAATAATAACAATAATAATAATAATAAATAAATAAATTTGAAAAAAAGTAAAACCAGGATGTGTCAAAATCTCCTAGTTTGTTCATTTACATTTGCATGCATTGTATCCAATTGTCATATTCTATATTGAATGCATTTCAAAAGTAGCATATAACACAATTATAAACGCTTTAATAGTTCAATGTCTTTTCGGATAGATTCTCCAACTGATGAAGCACATTCGTTGTTTTGGTTATGTGTATATTGAACCTTGTTTTATACAGCTTCAGATATATTGGTTACAGTAATGTGTCATTTGAGAAAACATAAGGAATACAAAATGTTCATATGGGAAATCTATCGTGAAAATGTACGCAGTTAGCTACAGTCAAATCATATTAAATATCCAAAAAGACAAAACACCACTGACGAAAAACTTGGGAATACAACAAAACAATTGTAACAGTTTGGAATTAGACGATACTGAGAATACACCAAAAATTAACCCAAGTGTTTTAGGAGTTCATTGATACTGTGAATACACAAAAAAAATTCTAACAGTCTGGATTCCATTGACACTGACAATATACCAGCTCGTGAGATTTGGTATTCAATGATAATGAATATTTCGAAAGACAAAGGATAAAACGGTAACTGATATTTGAAAAAGTTAAAACCAAATACCTTGGATGAGAAGAAGTTAGTTACAGTTCTTAGAAAAAAGAAAAAGTCTGCTAAAAAGCAGAAGTAAATCCGAAACTGAAGATATGTACATGGAAATAGCAAGTAAAACCAAGAGCACAAAACAGTATCAATGTTGATGATCGAAACAGACAAACAACACAAGAAAATATAAACACATATTGAGACAAGTGATTATAAGACTTGAGTAGTTGAGTTGAGTTGAGTAATGGTGTTTAACGTCCCAGTCAAGAATATTTCACTTATATCGAGACGTCGTCAGCTACAGGCGAAAGCACCTGTGCGTTGTTCTGATGACATTATACAGCAGGGTTCTTTATCGTGCCACGCCTACCATGATGCAGGGCCTCCTCCTTTATTTTAAGTTATTTAAAGAACCGTGACTTTCATTTCGTATTGCCGAGTGCTTGGAGAAAGAACAGTCATGGATCAGACCCAGTCGGGGATTCCAACCCACGAAATCCCACTTACGGAATCGAACACTTAACCAACTGAGATACCGCAGTGGTTTTAAAACTTCCGATTATTTGTGTCGTTATAATACTCATGTAATATTGAAAATATTTTAATTTTCAGAATTAAATATTCAAAAATTTATAATATGAAAACGGTAATAGTTTTTAATATTTCATTCAGAAAATTATAATATGAAACTACTGCCGCCCCACTTACTTAAGAAGTAACTTAATAAATGCGAACGTTTCTTTAACCCCAAAAAGCCCTTTCATATACATGACATTCATAAAGGTAAAAAAGTTGTTTACAATATTAATTTAATTATAATAATACTTTAAAAGGATTACATACTGCTATGAATGTAGTATAATGATTAATTGAAAGTTAAATTAAAAAAAATACTGCAAAGTTCCTACAACATCAATGATTTCTGTATTGGAAAACCTATATTAAGGTGACGTCATCCTTCAACTTCGATAACTCGAACTACACCCAGATAACTCAAAGTCATCACCGAATACCAATGCACTTCGAGTTATCGAAGTTCTACTGTAGTTCTTATAATCAAAATAATTCTACTTTTGAATACTATAAATACATAAACACCTTGAAGTAAATAATTACTAATAATTAACTATAATTTTTATT
This sequence comes from Tegillarca granosa, assembly GCA_029721355.1. Classification (NCBI taxonomy): domain Eukaryota; kingdom Metazoa; phylum Mollusca; class Bivalvia; order Arcoida; family Arcidae; genus Tegillarca; species Tegillarca granosa. The sequence continues at coordinate 20,625,614 of CM056605.1, read as the reverse complement.
GCTGTTAACATTATTTAGACGCTTAAACGACGTATTGTTATTTACTTATAAATTGTTTATTTGTATTTCCACGCACTAAGAAACGTAACGTGTCGATCTTACCGTTTAAGTGTATCTTGTCAGAATTATGGATAAAAGTTTGTATAATATGTTTACGTTTCCGAAACACCTGAACTTATAGCTTGTATGTTTGTCATGTTATAAGTATAAGCTATGCAGTGTTTTAGTGCTGGAACTTGGAAGTTCACGTATATAACATATTTTGCCAGTTTGCAAAGTTTTACTTTGTTTTTGGGATTATGATATGGGACAAGGACTTTTATGTTTGTTTTAATTTAATTTTAACCTTGATTTAATTCAAAGGTATTTAAATATATTATAAAACCTGTACCAATTAATATTTAATAACCAGTTACAATTTTAAAAAAAAAAACTAGATTCAAGATGGAACAATTGTGCAATTGTGAGCGCGTGTGTTTATTTTATCATGTAAGTAATTGTTGTCAAAAACGTCTGAAATGTCAAAAAAAAAATATTGTGCATAAAAACACAATCTTCTATGTTATTCATTCCTGTTAAAACATTTTTGATATGAAAAAATGTAAAACAAAAATCACGGGAGAGAAATTAAAAAGACATACATGTGGAGGTAATATTAACTAATCATCGTCACGGTGTTTACATTGTTACTTCTGGGACTGCATCCGTGGCTAATGGGACCAAATTATTTCTATTTGGACATAACACGGTTCTAGTAATTCTGTAGGAAGCTGTTTATATTGTAAAGATTAAGTTTTCAATGCCCTATGGACGATTTCGTCTTGCTCTTAATCACACCTAGAAGAAAGAATTATTACACGTTAACATTGACTGTAGAAGCTAAAGACTGGTTTTTGAAACAGTAAATCAGTCTTGGAATTCTGCATCGATGATTAATGGTAAAATATGTCGCAGATTTTTTCCCGACTCGCTGTTTTTCCTGTTATGTTTTTTTAGATGTTTCTTTTTCTTAAGTTTTGAGTCTTTTCTAAATTTAAAATATCAGAAAAAATGAGATAGTGACACTCCGACAAAAAAATTTGTGCCGCATTGAAACACTATTACTGAATAAAATTGCCATGTGTTGATTTTGAATTTCTATTGAATAATGCATTTCAAAATCAAGGCATAATATTCTTACATTGTTCATTGAACTTTTCAAAAGTTTGATTATTATTCAAACTGAAAGAATTATACACTCAAATATCTTAATTCACTTTTATGAAGTTTGAAACCTTTGATCTGCAAGAACTTTTTCTTTTAACTGTCTAAGGTTTAACAAAAGTAAAATTTTGTATTTCCTAATTCAAACTCTTTCATAATTTGTTTTTAAAACATTTTAAAAATATTTCGACCTAAAAACTAAGCTTCAGGTATATGTTTGCACTTTTACTTCTTCAAGAACCGGTATCCCAATATTCTTACAAATATACCCAAATCTACATAAAAAGCTTTAGAAGCAAAATAAATAAATAAATTTGAAAAAAATTAATAATAATAATAATAATTATTATTATTATCACAAAATAATAATACATGTAATATTTCTAATAATAGTAAATAAAAATAAAATGTATGCTAAATATTGACACACAAAGTAAAAATAAATGTTGAAGAAATGGAAAAAAAAAACCATACAAATTATTTGGAAACCAATTACAACAATAAGCTCTATATATTATGCTCTTGTAGATGTTCACCATCTATAAAATCTTAATTCTTTCATTGTAATTACATCGAAAGCCAAGTGTTCTAAATCGTTGGTTTATGAACCAGAATTTTTCTTCTGTCTAATCAGGTTGAATTCTACTGAGGCAGATATAAAGTGAAGAATTTTTCAGTTCATTTACTAAAGATCGTTGGCTTACTCGACCGCTTAAACTTATGTACGGTTTAGTCAAGGATTGTGAAAATCGCGAACAGTAAACTCACTTACGTAAAATTTGGATATATAAAATATACTACATATATTTGTACTGATTAACAAAGACAAAGTCATTATCTATTTGTATTCCAGACTTTTATTGATAATTGATATTGTATAATTGTAAAAACGGTAGTTATTCACGTATTTAAAGATGAATTGTTTTGTAATTTACAGTAGTAAAGTGTCTGCGTGAAAAAAAGGAAAGGCGATGAGGTTGAAAGTCATTATGCAATTGGTATTAAAACAAGAACAAACCTTTAGGCATTTAAATATTCATCGCAAAAAATGGAATTTGAAACAATGTTTATATTACCTAATACAGTTTTACTGGTATCTTTAAGATTTTTTTTCCGAATTACGTGAACAAGTTAAATGTACAAACATGTATTTCAGAGGAGTTTAATATTAAATTAGCTTGATATATTATCTATGATATATACCATTTTAAACGTATTTTATGATTAAATTAAAAAATGGTATATAACAGTCTAAATAACTGTGATAAAAATAAAACCGTTTTCCGTGGAAAATTGCTTGACGATGTTATATTCTAAAGGATGTTTGTTAGTGTTATCTTAACTGAAAATACATTGTCATAATAAATGGCATCTTTAGACATCTATTTTCATATTTTCCTTTACACAATTTAATACAAAAAATGTATTTTTAAACCTGTTTTTGAACCAAATTTAAACAAATTAAATTTTACCAAACATTAAGAAACATAATTAAATTATTCTTTAATGACTGCAAACATGAAATCAGCCGCAAATGATTTTATATATAAAACACCAGGATTAAGAAATCTCAATATAAATGGTTTGGACATAGAGTGGTATGTTTGTGTTTTGTTTATATGTTAATTCTCATGTCTCCGATTTTTATTTGGTTTGCTTAATGGTATAAGTTTCATTGATTATTGCGAAGTACAAAGCACATGTTGAAACTTCAAGTATATCCTATGAAGCCCCATTTTTCATTTTCTCACCAATGTTTTGTATTTCATCCTTTTGTTGCTGTGTGGTTCTTATTCATTTATTTAGACAACTGCGGGTTCGGTTTTTAACTAAAGCATCACAATTTTGAGATTTTTTCACATATAGCTGCAATTTTTCAAATATCGGATTAAAACGATGAGAAGTACCATCAACAAGCGGTTTTTATCTGCAAAACAATATATATATATATATATATATATATATATATATATATATATATATATATATATATATATATATATATATATATATATATATATATATATATATATATATAATATGTTGATTTGATAGAACTTATCTCGAAAATCGCGGGAACTCTGAGGTAAATCTTAATATATTATTCTTCACTAACTGTGAAAAATAGCATATTGCTAATATCTCGCCCAGACATCAAACTAGAAAATTATACCACATGTCCCAAAGCATTTATTGACCTACGGGGAAAAAGTTTAACAGAAATTATGAAAAAAATTGGTCTCGCTTTAGCTTCTACAATTTTGTTTCTGATTTAAAAAAATTATGAAAAGAGGCAAACAGTATAACTAAAAAAACTGTTTTTCTATTGATTATATAAATCGCCACTTAAAAGATACAATTGCGTCTCATTTAGTGTTAGAAAAAATACGAAAAATCAATTGTGGGATAATGACTTGCTTTTCTCCAAGTTTTTTGTCAAAAAGCCAAGTGTTGATATAAACGATTTGTATGCACGTTTTGTTTTTGTTACCGTTTTTAATAATTCTATAAAATTGAAATTGACACGCGCCGTCCTCATATGTATATTTCATTTCCCAAGGAGTGCATAATACTGGAAATTTATGACGGTTTGGCGAAACCAGAAATAACTATTGACACATGAGAAAATTCTTATGCAAATCTGCCAAAAGCAATTAGGAAAATGTGACAATTTATAGGCCAGCCAACGGCTACGGGATACATTTTCACCGTGAAGCTAATTATTATTTGATTTTATTTTCTTTTCTTTTATTGTCATATTATCTTTTAATTGATCTTTGTTTTATTTCATATTCCTTAAACCCTTCAAAGTGAATATAGCAATTCCATTTTTAAACATAGATTTCCCTAATCTACAACTTTGCACAGAAAGGGTGATACATCTTCCCGCCATTTTGAACACTTGTGTTATATTGATTACTGTTTGTAAATGGAGAATTGATCTCGTATTGGGAGGCATTCACTGTGACATATGGCGTAAGAAGAGAACTTCACAAGAATAACTCGAGTCATACATGTTAATTCAGTGACTGTCTAAATTACAGCACAAATACATATTATTGCTTTTCGTGGTCCCTCTGCTTCTAAAGAGGCGCTTAGACCATTTCTTTGCATACAATAGCCACACGGGGCCGTCCCAAATCGGGACTCAATCTAAACTTTTGATCCGTACGATAACTCTGGTCCCTACATGTCTCACTTTTTCTTTTGTTAGACTTGAAATAGTTCCGCGGGGAGAAAAATGATAGCTTTAGAGCAGGTTTTGAAATAATTACTATTCATTTGGGTTTTGTTTTGGCATAATATAGTAAAGATCCGCGATAAACAAGCTTTCTGATGCTTGCAAATCGTAGTTTTAGCAGATTAAAACCAGAAACATATTTAATCACTGCATAAGATTGCTATGGATGAACTAACTGAGAGGAGGTAAGTCGTTACATTTTAAATAATATTCTTTCACAAAAAACATCAAAAATAATCGAAATAATATCAATCAAATGTTTTTAACATTTTTAAACCGTAAATAATAAAACAATTTTTTAATAGTTAAAGACTAAAACAATTTTGTAAAAAGTTTAAGAGTCTTAAAACGGAAATTAAAACTGATCTATAGGACTTAATGCGACTTTTTGTGATTGTTAAATCATATTGCCAACCATGTGTGTGTGTATGTGTATTATATATATAACACTACACACTATATGCGAACCTTACCTAATTACCATGTTTTTCATAGAAACCAAAAGCAAAAACCTACATGCGAATATATATAACCAAGGAATTGTTTCTTCTCCTAGATACCACAATTATTTTAAATATGTATATATTTAACAAAAATACCTGTTATTTTTCACGTGGTATATGTGCACATTTCGAAAATTCATTCCTCAGCAGTGACACAAGGGGCTAAAAAGTTGATAAAAAATAATCCAAACATTTGAAAATTAATGAATCCAAAGTTCCAAAATTATATGAATTCAAATCCAGCTTTGCATGAGAGAACAAACCTTAGTTTAAAGTAAATTAAGACGGCTGACAATTTTGCCACGAGTACTTTTTCTGACAGCACAAAGTATATATATTTATCATTCCTAACTTTTCTTTTTAAATAAGCACCAAAACAAACTAGAAGTTTTAAGGTGACTAAAATAATAAATT